>JAJHZJ010000775.1:0-600000 GCA_023548195.1 Bettongia penicillata ogilbyi
ATTTTGAGTTTTTTTAAGTAAATAACTTGAAGATTACACAGGCAGACATGCACAGTGTAGCTTTATCTACACAAGATGGCTCCATCACATTTTAGAAGCAAAATTTGTTAGGTTCTCGAATTAAAACTCAGAAGTCCTGCATAGGTCTCTATTTAAAACCCCCAGTCTTTTCATGATTCTATTTCTCACTAACAGTGAATTTACTTTTACTCCCTAATGGCCATCACCAATTTAAGAAAAACAAAACAGAAAGTTTCCTTATTTTAAATAAAATATTGGGAAAACATACTGCTTTGGCCATTTTTGAAGTTCTGATTTGTATCTTTTCAGCAGTAAGGCTAAAATGCCTTTAAAGTGGGCTGTACTGGGGTGAAATGGGGAATTATAAGTATTTGGAGGTATTGAAAATGTTGAAATTAGATATACGGTAGGAAGTTTTACTGTAATAGGTATTTAAAGTGAATGTAGCAAGAAATGTATTTTTAAACATGTGGGAACAAATACATTGGCTTATAAGATATAAGCTATAGAAATACGGACACCAATGTACAAGGGCATGCAGTATTTTTTAGCATATTTTCCCATCTCTGTAATGAAGAGATGCATCCACTTCACAATTATTTATCAAAACTACAGTTTTATATAATTAATAATTGAATTTCTAGGACAACTACTTCTCTATTTTTCGGTGGTTAAAGTCATTAATTAAGTTTCCTTGAGCACCTTTAAATGAAGAACCCCTGTTAGGGATTAATTGGCAAGAGGGGAAAGACATTTCTTTTTAAGGTTTAAAAAGATAAGTCGCCCCCCCCCCCCTTTTAAGCATGGAGACTATTGGCTATGTACTCTAAAAAACCCTTGAATCCAGAATTGTTCTTGTGATGGGGGCAGGGGGGAGTGGGGGAAGCAAATCAGGCAATTAGAAATATCCCTAGCAGTTCCCTTCTTTCTTCTTATGTTGATAAAGGGACTTTAGGGAAAGAGTGGGTGACGATTTTCACCCCGGACATCTGTGGAGTCACCCCCCTCCCGATGTTGGGACGTGCTGTGATTTGAGTTAGAAAGGGGTTAGGAAGAGATAATGAGGGATCCCCGAAATCTTGGGCCTTAGAGTGGAACACACTCTGCTTTCTGCCATTTGTGTGCACTTAAGTTAGTGCCAGGAAGGAACAATTTTCGTCTCTTCTGCTTTTCCTTCTCCTAGTTTAATTATGATCTGGTTTATGAAGCCATTCGTTTCTTTCCAGAGTCGTAAACAAAACGTCGCGTTAGAGCTGAGATTGATGGTGGCCAAGTAATAAAAGCAGGCCAGGTCAGGAAGGAATAAAATTCAATCAGAGCTCTGCTGAATCATTTTTCAAGAGAATAGAAAGACACAGAAGGAGACAAGAGGGTCAAGAAAAGATGTCACGATCTTCAGCACACGATTTGGCAGCCTGGAAGGGTGAAGTGGGGGTTCAGGAGAAGGAAGGAGAAGGAAATAATGGGGGAGAGGGATTGGTGGGAGTAGGATGGAGGGGAAGGAGGCAAGGAGCTAATGAGAAAGAGATTGTTTTTTATCAAGTGAAGTCTAATTTAATGAGACAATAGCCAAATCAGCAGGAAAAGAAAAACACCCAAAACTTGGCCGTAAGGCCCCAGACATAAACTTTAAAAATCCCTGTTCTCTGATAGCTCCCATTTCGATTTGTATCCAGGAGGTAGTTTAGCCGCAGAGAGTTTTTATTAATTGCGTTTTCACTCGGACCTATGTAAACAAAAAGCCTGAGCCCTTAGGACAAATATCCAAATAATCCTCCAATGATGAGACTGGCTTTTTCTTATTGTTGCATTGCAGTCACGAAAAAGAACTTCTGAAAAATGAATTATTCTCTTTTTCTTGGTCTCTCTACTACTTTTTTATACTTCTAATTCTTCTTTTGGGGTCTTTGTCTTTTCCTCCCTCAGTCAGTTTCCGTCTGTTTCACCTCTTTCCTTCCCCTCTATTTCTTCTCTCTTCCCCATCTCTCATATCCAATCAGACCCGGAGATTAAAATGTCCTAGCTTGATCGGACTACCTACAATCGGCAATTTGCTTCTGCCCCAGAGAAGGTCTTATTTTACAGATAATGTTTATCTGCGAGAGGTTGCGATTTTCGAGAGAACGGACCTAGGGAGTGAAGACTTAGGAGACTGGAGTTTGGACTTCCATCTATGTGCCCTTCTTTCTCTCTTTCCCAAGGGAATCCCAATTTTTGCTTTAGGGGGTATTTAGAAAGAGAACTCTGTTCAGCTCAGGCTTAGTATATCCCGCACAGATTGAGGGTCAGTTCTCCTCTTTTCTGGTCCTGGGACTGATGAGGGAAATGGAGCCACGAACAATAAAGAAAGGCATTCAGTTCTTATAGTTGGCATAGAAGGAGAGCCTCGGAAAGATTATGTTAGGCAACCTGATTAGTACTGGAAAATTGAAGAAAACGTACCATATCTGCCTTGTTGGAAGCTCTCAGAAAGGTGTATAGGAACATACGGCTCAACTTAATTTTTGCTGCACTACTTTCCAAGCTTACTCTGGTTCGAGGGAAACCCTCTGTTTTACATTATTTTTGTTTGTTTTGTTTACTTGATTTTTTCCCTGACTGATTTTAAATTTGCAGCATATTGAGCATATTATACCAGATTCAGTAGGAACTGGAGTTTCCATGTCTTTCTATCAGCGACCCTGCTTGACTGACTGACTGACTTCAGGAAGCAGAGTTTAGGCATCCACGCACAATAATGGAGGGAGTAAAGTGTGTGAGAGAGAGGCAGAAAGAGACGTTTTGACTTAAAAGCTCACCGAGTTGTTTCTGTGTCGAGGAGATGCTTTCTAATTACAGAGATACCTAATTTATTTTGGTGTTCGAACGCAACAGTTACAGTGAGAAACATACTCTAATTTACTCAGACGGTACGGAGGGATGGTCCTTTCCTGCCTTCCCCCCACTCCCCAGCTGTTACGGCAGGATCTAGGCTCCAAGCCCGAAGCCGACCGACCGAGGTACCCTTTGGGAATTCTGCTGGTCAGGGTCCTTAAAGCTTCTTGGTATACAGTTGTGTCGCCTCAGTGCCAAGGTCTAGCTCCCATAGCCAAGAACTCAGCGCTTTCTCTTCCCATTTCCTTAGTACCTCCATCCTTTGTATCAAAGAGGAAGGCTCTTGCTAAATGCTTTCTATCCTTGTCTATTCACCGTCCTCAGAGCAGTACTCTCTTGGCTATCTTTTCAGGGCCCCTCTAAGCTCCTGCAGCACTAGTGCTGAAGGTGTCCTTCCATCCAGAGCAAAAAAAAATCTATCCCAGGTCGTCTCCGGGATGGGAATTGGCCGTTAGCTTTGCCCCCTAAATAAACACAGCTTGAAGCGACTTGGGTGGGCAGGAGAGAACAATTTGTGAGCTAAGGAAGCAAGCTCGGGGGCCAGCAGCTAGGGACATACCTGCTGGAGACTTTCACCTGACCTTTCACTGTCAGGGGACTGCGGGGATGAAGGAGGATGGGAGTGGGAGGAGGAGACAGAGGGCTTTGGCCAAGCGTACAAGGGGAGGAATAAGGTGAAAGGGAAGCAAAGAGGAGAGAAATCTCAGTGTTGAGGACAGAGGATAATATAAGACTTTAGGTGCAATTTAGCTTTGTACAGATTTTGGTCACAAATAACAAAACGACAGAAGTCTCCACTCCCCTCCCCCCTCCCGCCCCAGTCTCTGGGGGAAAAGCAGGAAAACCAACACATTTAGAGTCATTAACTCTTAAGACAGACGAATTTCCTCCGACATAAAAGCAGGCCGTGGCCCTGCTCGTGATGTGCATAGGGCATATTAACATTGTAAATGTGCAAACTGAATGAGAGACTCAAATTTAAAAAGTCGTCAGATGTTCAGAAGCAAAAGCTGCTGCTTGGCAGAAAAAAAAAAATTAAAAAATGTTCACCGACGATGCAGTAATCCAGGCACCCAGGTTAAGTAAAATTGATTTTTAAAGGCGAGATGTGGCTGCAGATAAAAAGTTTGTGCTCTGCAGCAACTGGAGATGTAGACTAGGAGCTGGATTATTTGTTGTGGTTGTGAATTTGGTGGAAGTTGCAAATGATAAAAACGTTTACCTTATATCTGCTGATTTTTAAGCATCGGGCACGCAGGCTCGTGTGTGTGTGCGTGTGTGCGTGTGTGTGTATGAGCGAGGGGTGCTACAGGATCAAGAACCAAGGTCTCAGGATCTTCAGTCCGAGCGAAATGCACAGTCCGTAAGATCCATGACCAGGTCCCACTACCCAGCCCGAATGTCAGGGACAGGACAGCGGCCCTTGCAGAGGGGGAGGGGCACTGTTTCACAGTTCCGATGATTATTTGTTCTACTATCATGCATGAAGGACACACACGGACACTGCGTAGTCAGTCCCACCAGCCTGAAGTGCTCTCCAAGGCGAGGGACGGGGAGGAGTGTGTCTGTCTCGGAGTGGGTGTGGGTTGCAGTCTGGTGCGGATATCTACAGAGCTCACTCCAGTCCCTTCATCCGGCAAGCCTCCTGGGACCAGCGGAGGGACAGAAACACCGCCATGGCAGACAACAAAGTGCTTCGCGCATTCGTCCTCAGCCTGGCACTCCTGCAAAGAATGGTGAGAGGATGAAACTTTCTGTCCTTCTCTTGGATCACCTTATTTTCACCTCCAAAATAGAGAAACGCTGACTGGACGAGTATTTACAACGTGTATAAAGAATGGGGAGGGGGGGGGAGTTTGAAAAGGAACCCAAAGAAAACCAAAATCGAGCATTGCTTTCTCTTCTGCCAGTGGCTGCCCGGCTTCCCGATCTTCTTCCCCATCCCAGGTTTGCCAGGGATGGAAGGATGGGCTGGAGCGGACGGATGCTCCTGCCCTAGGCTCCGGGACCGTCCTCCCAAGCTCCGGGCACCTCTTCTCTCGGGCCCACCTCATCCTGGGCTATTTTGAGCACTTTAGGGACCGACAGCAACTGGGAGGTGTTGAGAGAGATCTGTGTAATTCTCCCCCCTAGCCATCCAAAGATAAAATATCCCAAAGGACTTGACCCCTAGACCATACCACCTTACCTCCCTCTCTGTGGCCACTTGTCCTCCCTTTCCCTCACCATTCAAGGAAGTCTGGTCCAAAGAGCCCGTTTGCTTCCAGTCTGGGTTAGGCTCTCCTCCAACATTCAATAAAAGTCTTAGGAGATGACAGCGGGAAGGGAGTGTGGGATAGAGATGATTCCACCAGCCATTATCTCCAAGATCTCAGCTTACTACCCTCCCCACCTCAGCAGTTTACCAATCGATCCGATTCAGTCGGTCATGGCCGCCAGTTTCAGAATCGTTTCTAATCACTTATTAGTTTCAGTGTGGGGAGCATATCAGATATCTTCCTGGGGTGGGGTGGGGGCCTGGGGGTCGGGTGTTGGGGGCATTTGGGAGCATTTCCATGGATGTGATTGCCAGAACTCTGGATTTGGATTTCATTAAGCATCAATCCCTCAGGCCATCCTCCTCCTTTGGGTCAGTGCCGGGGGGGTCATTCAGGGTCTCCTTCAGGAACCAGAAAATTGAGTTTGCAAGAAGCAGTCCTCTGCTCTCTCCCCAACATCCACATGGGCACTGCATGAACTGTAAGCTACAAGCATGTTAGCCAACAAGAAACTACACTTGAGGATGCACCTTTTGGGCATACTACATTTTAGAAGTAGAATTTACTTCGGAGGTCACTTGGACCAGTCCCCACATTTGGAAAGTTTACTGATTCCCAGTAAAGTTAAGTGGCTTGCCCAAGGTCACAAAGTCACAGAGAATGGCAGGCCAAACACAAAGACCATTTGTTTTTGTCACTATGCCAAATCAGTCAGTGTGCATGTATTGTTATGTAGAATATACATATATAGTGACTATGCATTTGTGTTCACAGATAAAGGAAGTCTGTAATTAGGATATCTACAGTTTTTGAGCTCTCTGATTAGAAGAAAAGTGGAGAACCTAGGTGACTAGATAAGACTCACAAGATAGAACACCTGGGGTAGGTCAGGCAAAACCTTTTTCCTTTGAGAGACTTGCCACAATTCCTTCCCAAGGCAGAGAGGTTGGCCCAAAGGATTCACAAAAGAGGGAATCATCTTGTACCCCAAAGATACAATTAGCCCAAGTAGGATCTCTTTTGGGAACAGGGAAGGAGCTGCTCAGAGTTGGGGAGAGAAAGAGAAGTGTGTTAGTGGGGAGCAGGAAGTGGTCAGGCATTCTTCAAGGCCACTGGAGCTGTAAACTGGGGAGGCGGCATACAAGGCGCCGCCAGGAAGAGGCCAGCAGAGGTTTAATCCAAGGCTGTTACTGTTTCAGGATTTTCAGTCCCTCGGCACAGGCCCTCCTGTACTGACAAGCTATAAGAGAGGGGAAAGGGAGGGGGGAGGTATGGGAAAAGTTGAAATGGCTTGGAGATACAACCGCTAGTAATAATTCTCAGTGTTAGACATTCAACGCTTTTGCAAGCACAACTCCTACATGGCTTGTGAGTGTTGTACAAACGGTGAACTCTGGTCTGGGCCTAGAGAAAGCAAGTTCAGTACCCTGATTCTCAGGGTAGGGGTAGTGTTGGTGACTAAAAAAAAACTGTATGTGTAGATGTGTGAATATGTGTGTTCTTGTATGCCAGGGCTCCCCCCACCCCTTCCTCTTATGAACAGGATGGGAGGGAGAATGTTGGAGAGACACTCTGCACCTTCTTTGATCCACAAAACTGGCTTGTTAAGAAAGGTTCAGGAAGAAGGGAGATGACCTGTTGTAACACTTTCCTCCCTCTTTTTTATTTTTAATATTGAATTTCCTAGTAGTCTTGGGACCAAGTAGAGTCTACAGCTCATTTAGGGTGGAGAAGGGGAGTAATTAGTGAAAAAATTCTGCCTATTCCTCCCTTGAGATGTGACCCAACTTAAACACTACTCAGGGCATTGCAGAATTATGGGAATGCAGTTCATACTCTTTATTTTATTCTTAGCTTAGCCTTAGGAGCAGCGGTAGAACCACCCCCCCCACCCCCCCTGGCTTTTGCTAAGTTCTCCTCCTAGTTCCACCCAAAGCCCTGGGATCTCATTGTACCTGAACAGCTTCCTGCCAGTTTTGACACCCCCAAAGAAATCAAGTTATCAGTTTCCACCTCCTGTTTGTTTGCTATGGAAATAATCTTGGGACTATAACAGGGAAGGTTAAGGAGGAGAGGATAAACAATCATTTTAGCTAACTTAGACTTGAAAAGTGTGTTTTTAAATCATTACATTAGTTGCTATTTTCAAAAAATTCCAAAATGCCTGTTATTAAAACATTTGAAATGGGGGCAGATAGACAATTTGAATGTGTACACAAAATGTGAAAACATGAATACTCATGCAAAACACGAATACAAACAAAATGTATGCAAAATTTTACACACATAAGTAAGATCCTTTTGTTAAAGTAAGTGTGAATTTTCCACTCAGAATAGCTACTATGTGCATTGAACAATTCCTTTCCTTGGTGCTTGGTTTGTAGAAATGTGGTCTGCTTTGCAGGGAAAATAGTGTGGCATGTTGCAGAAAATATATGAAGTGTGAACTTCCATTCATGGGGACTGAATTCTCTAAGTGGAAATAAGCAGTTGTAAGATATAAATAAAAATATTTTAGAGTAATTTCTTGGGACAAGGAGACTTATTTGTCAACAATATATTTAAGGACAAATTACTAATTTTCCAATTGTTAGGTTGTGCCCATGCCATCAATACCTGAAGAAAAGCAAGGTTGACAACAACTCAAATCATAAGAGGTTACCCTCTCAGAACTGATCCTGTCTCATACCATGGTAGTTTGTATTTAAAGGAAATAAAAGTACAGATTTGTCCAAAGCAATTTTTGCATACCTTTAAGAAGTGCCGTTTTTCATAAGAAATGCATTTCACTAAAGTTTTCTGTTTTTCCAAGTACTTTGATATTTTCTTTAGAGCTCCCAACTAGAATATCTGTGTGTATATGTATATATGTACGTATGTATATACACACACATACATATACATTTTGCCACCAAATAGCTGCAAAAGTATGACAGACTTATTATTCTTATGACCACTGCATCATAATTACTTAAGCCAAGGCCCCTTAAAAGTATCTGGGTCCTTATACTTCTTGGAACTGAAAAATGATCCCAGCAATCACAGAGCCCATGAGCTTCATCACCATAGGCAGATCAAAGGGTAGGTAAGATTGAAAGGTTCCAAGAGAAAAAGATGCTCCCAGCCCATTCTGCTTCCTCCTTGACCTCTAACGATTCAAAAGATAATTCACACTGTGCTCATCACCTTCATAGTCTACAATAAAAATTGAGGAATACAGGCTACTTTAAACAGTCTAAGAGTTTTCTAAGAAAAAGATTTGATAACTGCCTGAAGCTGACTTATCTCTTTAATTTAGGAGTAGGGAAATTTAGTAGCAGTTTTCTTATGAGGGTGATCCAAATTAATTTTTCTCACAGAACAAAAAAGAAAATAGGAATATGGAAGATCTTTTTTGTAAATCCCCCGCCTCCCCTCGGGAGCCCATGAAACCAAAAGAGCCCCATAGGACCACCACGTTGAGACCAAAGGAAAGCACAAAAGGTCGTATCCGAAAATACTTTCCTGATATCCATCTTGTGTAAACTGTTTTTTTCCCTTCAAAAACTAATGTTATAGTCCATTTTAAGAACTATAATTTAAAATTATGGCTTTGCTACTGTTGCATTAAGAATTTGCTTTGTATTTCATCTCTTCCTCAATGAGGAAGCTTATTATGGCTTTGGGATTGTTCTAAAAAGCCACAATATATTGCCTCTGCTCTATACCCCCACTTGGGATTAAATAGGGCCACTAGGAAGTCAGACAATTTCTTATTCATGTGTGTAAGGATGGAAACTATGTACAGTGACAGTGAGAAAGGATAGGTAGAACTCTAAGGAGTGTTAAAATAAAATGTTAACCTGCACACCTGTGTGGGATAATAATAGAATAATAATTCACACTGATGCGTACTACGAGTCAGAGATGAGAGACAGAAAAGAAGGGGGCAAGGGAGAGAGGATTGGGAAGGACAGAGAAGAAGGATACAGAAAGGGGGAGACAGAGACACAGATAGAGACAAACAGACACACACAGAGAGACAACGGGGGGGGGGGGGAGAGAGAGAGAGAGACAGAGACAGAGAGAGAGAGAGAGAGAGAGAGAGAGAGAGAGAGAGAGAGAGAGAGAGAGAGAGAGAGAGAGAAATCTCTTAAGTTCTGTCCTGTAGAACCAGCATTCAAGAAAGCATCTGTTTCCAATTAGCAACCATGGAGCTTCTGCACAGGATGGAGAGAAGCGCACTGTTCCCCAGCCTTGCTTCTGAAAGCCCAGTTCTGCACAGCTCGGCCCCAGTTCTGCTCCATCTAACCCTGAAACCACCTCATTTCGAAGCACACACTTTTTCCATTGCACTTCTGGAGACTGCCTGCTGCCTTTCACGAAGGCACACAAAGAACCCTCTTTCTCCAGCAGCCTGGTTACTCACGGACTGTTAAAAGCTCAGTTCAGTCACTCTCCCCACCCACCTCCATTACCACCTCCTCCCTCTCCATATCATAGCGTTGCCCCTGAATATATTCAGAAATAGTTTTGTCTCATACACAAATGGTTATGTAAAAAGACTTTAATTTCTTATAAAGTTTTCTATTACTTTATTGGAAGTGTATTGATGGTGTCTAGTCTTTGGTCCTTATTTTTCATAAGGTAATTGATGTATCATAGTTCTAGAAGCACAAGGCATTACTTAGGTATCTATGTATTTAAGATATACATACTTGTATATGTTTCATACATATATGTCAATATTTCATTGATTTCAAGGATATACAATTTTGATAATACTTTAATATTTCCGTGTTTTCCTACGTGCATATGTGTGTATATGTACTGTAGGCATGTGTGTATATAACCGCTGCACACATACATAAAATCAAAAAAGCTACATAAACAGTACATACTGTCTATGAACTTAAACAGTGAATCTAGGAGCCAGTATATAGTAAACTGTGGTTCGAGGCAATGCTCAGTTCTTGTCATTTAGATTGATAAATTAGAACTCCTCTTTATTTGAAGGAGGAGGGACTACAATGATGAGAAAAAGGATGAAAATAATAGGTGCATGAAAAATCCTAGACTAAAGGGAAATGTATCCCCTTCATGACCTCTGGATAACCTGGGTGCTTTGGCACAAAAATGTTCCAACAATATTTACTTACCTTTAAGTTTTTTTCTTTTTCCCCCCCTCCACCCCAAGTTTTCTTAAGCCATCTTTTGAGATGGTTCAGACTCTCTTATGGGGTCTAATTATAGTAAGAAGAAACAGGATGGAATGTGAATGGTTCGCTTCTGCAGGAACTGGGTTCTGACTGTGGCTGGATAGAGGAGCTTATTGTCACTAGAAAAAAAAATCCATAGGAATACTGCCTTTGGTTTGAATCCCTCCCTGGCCCCTTTGCCTGGCTTCCCAGCAGCTCAGGACTCAGTTAGCCAGGTCAGGAAACAGCTTTTTGTACTTTTTGAGTTAGATTAACAAATGACTGAAATTTAAAGAGTTACAAGTGGAAGAAGGCCATTGGGGAAGAGATCACAGGGCAGGGGAAAGTTTGAGGTGGTAGAAATTAAGAGAATGAAATTGAAGAGACAATGATAAGGGGACTTGAACAAAATGAAATGGAGGGGTGTGAGAATAGGCTTTTGTTTTGCTGATTTTCATACCAGGAGCTAGAGAAAACAATGATACTCTCTGAACCCTGATTTGTAGAAAGATCAGTTTAATAAGAAAAAAAGAAGACAATTTAAAGGCCCCACAACTTCTGTTGTCTTACAATGTAAATTTAAGTAAAATGAATGATCTGTGATTAAACCATCCTATTGATTACATAAAATCCTTCAGATGAAGCATCCATAATGAGATAATGTGGAACCAAGCATTGGAGTGGTTACAGTTTCCACTTTTACAGTTTTTCTGGGAGTGATTCTTTTTTTTCCAGACAAGGAGAGACAATCAATGGCATTGGAGAACTGGGGGAAAAAAATCAGTGTTGATCGATACTAAATCTTCCTCTCCTCCACTACATCAATTGTCAGTTCCACTTCTGCAGTCAGATGCCCTCCACCGATTGATTACAAGGGGAAAACGAACCTTCCACCCTACCCTCCTGAGGGCTGGCTAAAGTGATCATATGTCTTCAGGAGATCCGACGGGGACCAGAAGTCAGCTTAGGCATTGGGATTGTGCTTCATGAGAGCCACATCAGCCTCGACCATCTCTTTCACCAGTTCCTGCAGGCGGAAAGAGAGACAGGCCACAGGCTAAACCTTCTATTCTAACCCTCTCTGGCCCGTCCCAACCCCCCCGCCCCCGCCATCGGCAGGCCTGTCCCTACAGTCTGTGTTTCAGTTTTCTCCCATCTCCCTTCCCCTAGGTAGGCCCTTTCCTTTCTCCACCAATGCTCATCCTCCCAGAGCCCTGGATTCTTGGGGATTAACTGATAGTGTACAGAAGAGATGGAGAAACACACCGTTTACCAGGACTTGGTGGAAATAATATTATTTGCAAAAATGTGATTGCTACAATATATAAGAGGAACTACAGCAACTACAGTAACTACAGCAAGCCATGGCTCCAAGAAGAAAAGAGCGGAGGAAAATGTATTCCCTACTGTAAGGAACACGGCACAAGCCAGTCCATTCGCTGTGCTGCGGGGGAGCTCCCCGAAATCGACAGTCTCGGATCAAGGCTTCAGCATTCTGCAGGAAAGCTCCTCTGTTCTTTCGAAAAGATAATTTTGAATTCTATGGCGGTGTTCGCATCCGCAGCAAATCTTAACAACTATTATGCCTTCAGTGCTCAGAAAATGAGCCGTGACCGCTTTTAAAATATCCCCAGCTGCCTAAAAAACACATCCCTAAGTCGATGTCATATGCCGTGACTTTGTCTCCCGTCCCCTTCCCATTCTTTGCCTTTTCTCTCCCTCACCCTCCCAGCCTTCACTGGGATGAAAAAGCACATTTCATTACAAAACAGAAACTTACATCAAAAGCGACCCGGGGCTTCCAGTGTAGTTTTTGTTTTGCTTTGGTGCAGTCTCCTTGCAGAAAGTCCTGTGCAAAAAGAAATGGGAAAGAGAAAGTCCTGGGTTGGGGTGCTGCGCATCTGTTCTTGCTGCGGTGAGCGATTCAGGCTACTGTCGGCCTGGCTTCTAATCTGGAGCATCTTGCTTGGTCCTTCCCCCTCCCCACCCCCAGGCTCCCGGCTCGCCCTCCCAGTGGTCCCTACAATTTGTTGGCTAGCGAGCCTCTGAGCTCTCCGTCCTGGCCCCCTAACAGGTTGCAGTTTAGGCGGGAGGGAGAGCAGGAGGAGGAGAGGTGAAGCTCCGCTCGTTGACAGACACGCAGCTTGCCACCGCTTTTCCGAACTCCTCGGTCCAAAAGTCCATACACGTCTAGGCTGCAGCAGAATTGTTCCACGCTGCATACAAGCGCAGACCCAGTTCAGCTTTCTTTTTTTTCTCCTCTCCCTCCTCCATTTTTTGCAATTTCAGTTGAGGCTCATGGACCTATAAATCATCTGGAAGTTCCATTTAAGAATACACTGCACAGGCCATTTAAAAACCATAAAAAGCAATCAATCCCCTCGCCCTCCCTCCCCCAACCTCTTTCCCACTCTCCCTCGCCTCCTCTCCCCACTCCCCCCCCCGCCTCCTCTCCCCACTCACCCCATCAAATTCTATTGACGCTTTAATGGTGATTTTTTTTTTTTGTACATTAAGTTGTCATGGACGCTACTGTGAGAACTGTTTCAAATTATTGAACCTCTCTAGCAAAACAGAAATAAATCAACATTCCTTCTCTTCCCCCACCCCCACCCCATTAAATAAAATATTAGAAATGAGCACGTCCTGAGCTTGGTCAGCATTCGAAGACTCTGTGCCCTGCTGGCAGTGACAAAACTTAAGCTTTTGACACCATAATGTTTTTATTTTTAACTAAAGTCAACATCCACGCAAGAGGGACAAGTAATTCGAGATGCACTGCCATGTGTCTAAATGAGCGTTTAATTAGGCTAGCTGGGGTCAGGGATGGGAAGCCCGAGTTATCCTCGATCACTGTATCTCTCTAAAGCGTCACAAAACAAACAAACAAGACACCAAGCTCGCACTAGTTCCAGTCTTGACGGCATTAGCATTTATTTTGAACTACCGGTAGGTTCAGGTTTCAAAATCACTTCGTGTAAATTCTCTTATACAGTTTTACAGCCGTAAATTACAATTCCGGAAACGCAACGTGGAAAAGATGCTTCCACATGAAAAGGGCAGGCTGCTTTCTTGGTTGTGGTAAACTCCCTTTACTCACTTCTATTCTCACCGTGGTATCCTTTCTTTCTTTCTCTTCTGCCCCTATGCCTATGGCCTGGGTCCCTGAAAGCCAAGCCAATGGAATTTCTCTAAAGGTGCATTAGCAACACTTTTTCAGATACTATCTTCCCCATTCGCTCCTTCCCAGGCTATGTGTGCTCGCGGTGATAACGGAAAGTGATAATGTTCAAGTGTGCCTCTGTGCAGCAAGGGGCCAGGAGATAGATGGGCAGACTCCAGGCGAGCCACAAAGACTACTGGACAGTTCCTTATCAAAGTGTGTGTGGGAAGCTTATGTGTGAAAACAGAAAAGCATAACTACATAAAAATACACACACACATCCCAAAAGAGGGCTGATTTCATTTGTTTGATGGATATAGTTAAGCTGCTGTATTATGGAAGAAAAAACTAAAATTTTAAAAAGAGAAGAAAATTTAACCTTAAATCTCACTACTTCCTTGAAAACAGGAGGGTAGTTTTCGAGGACTAGATTGTAAATGAGATAATCATCTGAAATCTAGTCTTGGAACTCTGAGGCAATGCTTAGTTTATCAATAGAGCCCATGTACATTTATAGGTAAAATAGGTTTTCTTATTGTAAGGACTTTAAGGAAAGGTAAAAACAGCTGGATTTTTTATACATGCCCAAGAAAGGCCAATATAAACATGCTTAAAGCTCTTATTGCTTTAAAGGTATTTAGAAACTTGAAATAATTATTTCAATTGAAAATGACAAATAACCAAGCCATAATGTAACACCAAACAACCTGTATTTTCTGCAGATTTCCATAAAACTTGGCATGTATAGGATATTTGGTATAAATCCAAATTGCCCCATGTAATGTGTTGTATTGCATAGTGAGAACACAATTTTTACAGCTAAGTCTGTGATACTACTATCTTTTTTATTCTACTTCTATACCACTTAGAAACAATCTTGTAAGTTTTAGATAAGTGCTTGATAAAATAGTTTATTACTGGAGTTATTCTCAATAGCTTGTTAAATGGTTATCTGTCAGGTTTTTTACTCATCAACTCAATACCCATTAAACTGTACAAATTTATTCCAATATTAACACCCCTTTGCCCCCAAGTGCAACTACGAATAAAACAACTAGAGTCTTGCCCTAGGGGTATAGTCTAGCACACTGAATAATGGATATTGTATCTTTAGGAAAAGTTGACACTATTGGGGGAAAATGCTAAAATGACAAAATAATTTTAAAAAGGAAAAAAGGCAAATGAAATACTTTTCAGCACTGGCTCCCTTAAAATAAGTTCATTTCTCAAGTTTTAATTTTATGTACATTGCACGATAAAATATAGATGATGTTATTTTTTTTCCCCAGAGGGTGCTGTGACATTTAGAATATGAAAAAAAAAAAAAACCCATCCCTTCTCCCCACCCCCAATTCCAGGGATGTTGCATGGATTGAAGAAACATGGTTATTGTTTAATCACATAACACTTGCTGTAAATCAACCAACATTGCATACATGTAATTCATGGTTTTGAATTTGTAGTTAGCAAAAACCTGAAACCAGATTGGCTTCAAATGATCTCAGTGGCCTCAGACAAGGGAGATTTGTATTGTAACTTTGTTTCCTGTATTTTTCTACAAGTAGCTCATAATATAAAAACAACCAGGGAACTACAATTAAGGAAAAAGAAAAATGGTTTTGAAAAAAACCTAGAAACAGACATTGCTAGCATATGCTGCAAAAGTATTTCATTGAAACCAGAGATGCACCTATTTAAATTTCCAAATTTAGTTTTGAGCTAACTCCTACATGCCAGTCCAGAGGCTTATTGCTATTTGCTGCCAAAGCTCTACTTTCCTAAAGCATCATTAGACAACGTATGAAGGGAAAAGATGAGGTCCCATTAGACTAGAACTGTGGTTCTTTAAGTCAGCTGCTGCTGAACTAAAGGACAAACCAGTCAGTACTCTTGCTACCGATGATTTTTTAGGCTAAGATTAGGTACATTTTGGGTTTTTTGGTTTTTTTTTTACTTAATTTCCGTTAAAGAACTTTCTTCCTCATTCTTATTACATTATTTACAGGAGAGAATAGTCAATGTTTTAGTTTTCATGATTATAGTTAGTTAAAACTAGTTTAGAGGAAGGATTGGATGGAAGAGGAGAGGTTATATTGCTTTCTTCATTAATATAAAGACTGAAAAAAAATTTTAAAAAAATGATTCTTAAAGTAAAAAACATCTCCACAAAGAAAACAGATTATGTAAATGGTATTTTTAGATGCAGGTTAAGAATTGCTATTTTTTCTCAGATGTCTCTAATTCTGTTTCCGAGCAGTAGCTAAAGAGTAGTAAAGCAAATAGCCCCACTCCCTGCCTCTATTTAGCACTATTTGAAAATCCTTTGACATTACAAAAGTTCATTTAACTGATACGATCTTCATTGGAAGACAAGGGAAAAGAATGAGTTTATCTGATATGATCTTTTCTTCTATTTGACCACTTAACTCCCTCTCTCTTTAATTGGAGGCTAAAAGTAGGTTTCTGATGAACAGTAGCACATGCCTAGACTACTAAAAGAAATGATCTTCTGTGCATTTCATTTTATGGTGCAAACACATACACCTTCATGAATTAGGACAAAGGGACTTCTTGTGCTGGGTGACCTGGAATTTGAAAAAATATGATTATAAACTTCTGAGGAAAAAAACATAAAGCATTTTAAAAGTAAACACTAGACTTCCTAAACACCGATTCTGGGTGTCATCATTTCTTTCATTTCTACTCATTAGGTAAATGATATGATCTCAGTGTGTAATTTATTGTTGTCCAATTCAATTAGGACTTAACTGAGCATTTTATGGCAGCAAAATTGCATGAAGAAAAAAGGAATAAAAATTAAATGCCTAAATGCTTAAAACTAATTTTTCATTCCTACCACAGATGACTAATTCAGTGAGCATCATAGTCATACACTGGTAGTGCCACTCAGCAGTGGCAGTCAGGGTAGCAAGTTTGACAGCAATTTTTAATGCTGTTCTGCTTTATGTTTCTGTAATAACGAACTGATAAAGAGCCAGAACAAGTCCTGGAAAAGTCATTAAGTGAATTACTGAGTCTGTAGTAGTTAACCTGAAATCTTGGAAAGGAGTGACTATATCATGCTTTTATCTTCTATCCTTACATATTTCCTGCCTCTCCAATATCCTTGACACCTTTTAATTTACATCAAGATAACCCCAAAATAAATCGTTAAGTTACATTAGTGATCTCCATCCTAAACCTCCTTTTCCTTCCTCCAGCTTCATTTTGATTCTTTAATATCTCCTCTGAAATTCCTTTGATAGTTTTCCCTGCACTCTTCTTAGAACCTTTGGGGGAAAACACCTTTCATTAAGTGTATGGACTCACAGAGCATGAATGAAGAACCCAAAGCTTCATCCTACCTGTGTGTTCTGGCCCCAGGTTTTTTGGGAACAATTTTGTTATTTATCTTAAATTAGCTATTAGATACTACATCTTGTCAATCAGCCCCATTCTGAGGCTTGCAGAGAATGTTTAGGGCAAAGGAAAATCACTTTAAGATCTTTTACTACTTTGTTAGGTTTCTGTCCTCTTCAGTGCTGTCAATAAGACAGTTCAATGCAATTCAAAAACATTTCCCTGTTCTCTTCCCCTTGACTGTTTTATATTAGCACAAACTAAATGGCTGAAGGCAGGCCCCCTTTTTAACGACAAGGGGTGATAAGAGACAAGAAGAAAACAGCAAACTGTCTGGTCTGCTCAGGAAGTGGGGAATCAGTGGTATTGTCCATCAGCTGGGGCTAACAGAATGTTGCCAGGCCTCAAGTGCAAGGTACCTACTTGAGCCAATACAGAATAAGGAAAGTCAAGAGCTAGAAAAATATCATGTTTAGGAATTTCAGAAAGGGAGCCATGCAGGGCCCTCAGTTTTCATTTTTTCCTTCCACTGTTCTTAGAAAAGCAAAGTGATGGAATAACTCAGGTACCAAGGGAATGAAAGAATGCCAATGAATTTGGTTCTTGATCTAAATTTGTATTAATGCAGTGTGGGCAGGAAAGTTTTACTCTTGGGTCAGGGCTTCATTTTAGAAAGACAGAACAAAAAAATGGAAAACCCTTAATGGATCAGTCAAGATTAGGTATTTGTAAAGCAATCCACATGTAAAAAAAAAGTCAGACTTTCAGTTTTCTGAGAAAATCTGCAGTAAGCACTTATCTTGTCTGTGTAATTAACTCCTTTATCTCCTAGATTTTGACTATTCAATTTAGTCTTTCTCCAAAGAAGTAAAGAAACTCTCAGCACTAATGAAATATAACAGTGTTAATAAGAGTAATGATATTTCCCTATTCTCTTCCCCTTGACTGCTTTATATTAGCACAAACTAAATGGCTGAAGGCAGGCTCCCTTTTTAACGACAAGGGGTGATAAGAGACAAGAAGAAAACAGCAAACTGTCTGGTCTGCTCAGGAAGTGGGGAATCAGTGGTATTGTCCATCAGCTGGGGCTAACAGAATGTTGCCAGGTCTCAAACAATGCTTCAGCTCAACCTTAGGGAAAATGAGTCCGTCAGCACTGATTCTGAGGAGCACACTGACACTACAGATAAAATGGCAAAGGGAGCAAAACAAAGAGAGTCGATCCCTGCACTATGTCTGATTTCTTAATCATTTTGATAGAACAAGCAATGCACACGTTAACAGAGGGACACATCACATACTGTATATTCCTTGGGTGAACACACTGGAACAATCACATTGTTACCATGACGACATTGTGAAAAAGTCAAACTTAGGGAAAGGAACAAACACATTAACCCAACTTTACTAGACATAGATCTGATTCCCAGGTACCTTGATTTTCAATAGTTTCTGTTCCACAGAGTTGTCGAATTTGGAGGGTTTTTTTTTTTTAAAAGAGTCGGTGGCTATCTTTTAAGACTGTGATCTCTTAGCTATTAATAAGTCAGTGAATAAATAATTCCCAAATGCATCAAATAATGTTATTTTAAACTAGCAGCTATTAGGAAATAACTATAGGACCTGCATCTTCTTTTGAAAAATGAAAATCTTTGATTCTTATGGCACTATAGACACTAAAGAGAAATTCCAGCTATCATGTTCAACACAATGCTTCTTATGAAACTGAAAGAATATTTTCTCAGTTATTTCATACGTATCTGTTATTAGGTAAAAAGCACAAATCTCTTTAAAAGAGAATTTCCTTTATTATGAGACAGTTTTACAATTTTATTTGTTCATGACTTTTTTTGTACAAGAACATCTCTTTTTATATTATATCAAACATGATCGGCATAAATGGAAAAAATCTGGTTAGGCAAAGGATTAAAAAATCACTAGGACTGACAGTTATTCAGAAAACATAATAAAACAGTTTTTAAGGTAGCTCAGGAAGCTAGTCTATGTTCAGGTGGTCACTGAGAGATGTGTAGAAAACCTGACTCAGTCACATTCCTTGGGTACACTTGTCATTTAGAACACAGATGCACCCACTGACTCTGTGATATAATGCATATAAAGGGTGCTGTTTCTCTCCTCATACATGCTTCAGTGGTTAAGATTTAAAATTCTGCTTTCCCCAGTAGCCCTCAGAGTTGGAATCTGAGGGGACAAGAGCAGGGTGTTCTCAGTGGAGGGTCCTTGACTCTGGAACTCATTCCCTGGCTGGTCTGCACAGCCAGAGTTAGTTGACCTTTGGAATCTGTCCTGTTTATCCAGGCTTTGGCCTGAGGGGGCTTTGCTGGGGAAAGAATTTCCCAGACATGGTGTGCAGTAGCTTTTTGGAGAATGTCTAGTCTTAGGTGTTTTTTTCAATATGCTACTAAAAAAAAAACCCTATACAAGTAACTGAAAAAATTCATGATGTCATTTTACTTGGTGCAAAAGGACAGTGCTAAACACACAGGATCCACACACACTCATGCCAGCTGTAAAAATTTATTGCAAACCTTTCACTACCACTTTCTGATCATACTGACCCTAGATCCTCAAAACTGCATCTTTTTAAAATATGCATGAAACTTGGGCTACTTGCCAATAAGTGGAATTCTCTCAACTACTCATCATTCTTACTATCCTTCATCAAGAGATGTGACTCAGAATGGGAATCTATGGAGGCAATTTCATGAAACAGAGATAAACACTGTTAGCAATCTTAGCATTCCTGTCTTCAAAGCCTGGGCCATCTTCATAGGAAATTAATGGTTACTGCTAATAACTGGACCTAGTGTATAATGAACTACCTGTGTCAGTAGGAGGTGACAATAACCCTGAGGAAAGGAGATAAAACAACTTGAAAAGAACAATTAAAGATCAGCTGGGACATAATTGGGCCACAGCATTCCTGAGCTCTGGAGGCACACAGTCTTTTCTCTTGATACTAGGTACTCCTCACCCTCAAAGAACTTAGCAAACATTAACTAATTAAACCTCCTGACAATAACATTCAAAATGCAACTCAAGAGGTTTTTCATCTGTTCCAAGTGGTACCTTTTCCTTGAGATAAAAGTATTGTACAAAGTATCTCTGTTAAGTCAAATCCAAACTACTCTAATTCTGCCTTATCTTTAGATTGCAGAGACAGTCACTACTCCTGATCCCAGGGAAGCTGAACTCAAGCCACAACTGATCTTTAATTGTACTGAAGAAAATTTTTCTTAAACTTGTTTCCTGCTAGGTCTTTTAAGAAGTCGTTCCATTTATTATAAATGACTATCTTTCTGGTCATCCCAGCAAAATGGTTGAGGTTAGAAAAATCATGTGTCTTGTTTAAAAACAAATACCACTGACTTTTAGATCATTTTTAGAAATTAATTTTCCTTTACATCTTTCCTTAATTCCCTTCCCTTTCTCCCACTTTTTAGTAGCGCAATAGCTCATTCCAAATCAAGAAAGCTCTTCATTAATGATACACACGTACACGTGCACACACACGTGCACGTGCACACACACACAGGCACACACAGATACAACAGGATCCCTTTCAAATGATTACACACCTACAGACTTATTACCTACTTGGCTTCAACCAAGTATGGTCCCACAGGTTTTCAGACTAAAAGAGATCTCTTCCTTTTTATGACAAATCTCTACTTTTTTAGAGAGTGGAAAATAGTATAGGCCAAGATAATAGAGAGACCTTCATGGCTTTCCCATCCAAACTCCTAACCCTTGTGACTACTAGTTTGGGTTATAGGGTCCCCTTTTAAAGGAAACAACTTATTTCCCTCCCTAACACCTCCAAAGCTTTGACATCCCGAATATATATGCTCCTGAATGAATATGGAGAAAATTATGCAAATATTCTGACTATTTCATTACAAATTTGTGTTCTATGACCTCAACTGGGCCCCTACTGCTCCTAAGCAATCCTATTGCCTCCTGTAACAGCTCACTATCCCATACTTCACAGTGGCTCTTCCAAACCTTTTCATACTTCCTCATATCATCCATGGTTCCTTCTCCCACTCTACCAACTGAGAACTTTGCTTCATATTTTACAGGAAAAAAATGAGGCCATTTGCTGTGATATCTTTCCTCTTCCTCATGTCCTATCAGTCCGAAGCCTTTCTGCCACTATTTTCATGTTGATTCCTATCTCATATGGTGAAGTAGCTTTATTCCTTACCAAGGCTAATACCTCTATTTGTTCAAACATTTCTATTCCATCCTGTCTCCTACAACAGATCCCTCCTTCCCCTTTCTCCCCGTTATTCCCACTCTTTCACTTATTTTCAATCTCTCCATATTTACTGACTCATTCCTCTCCGCCTACAAAGTCCTTGAAAAGGCTATCATTAATGGGTGTCACCACTTTTTCCTCTCTAATTTTGGCCATCTCCCATGCCTGAAATGCTTTTCCTCCTCCTTTCCAACTACTGACTTGCCTGGCTTCTTTTAAGTCAAAACTGAAATCCTACCTTCTACTAGAAGTCTTTCCCAACCCGTCTTAATTCTGGTTCTTTCTCTCTGTTGATTATTACCTCTTTATCCAGTATATAGCTTGCTTTGTATATATTTGTTTGCATGTAGTCTTCCCTAGTGGAATGTAACTTCCTTGAGGATAGGGGCTATTTTCTCTTTTGCATTTGTATAGCGCCTAATACAGTGCCTGACCAATGATAGGCAATTTGTGCTTTTTATTATGAAAGTCTTGATTTGGTGCCAGTGCTCACCCGTTTAGGAGATTTGGCCAATATACAGAGAGCAAACCCATTTCCCCATTGGGGGAGGATGGGGAAGTAGATAGAATGCTGGACTCCAGGACAGGTCTGATTCTAGATGTGATTTCTACCACCACCCAGATCCTAACTAGTTGTGCATTTCTAGGCCAGTCCCATTACCTCTTGGGCCTCAGTTCCTCAGCTGTCAAATGAGGTTGGACTATTTTGCTTCTAAGTTTCCCTTCTAGCTCTGTGTCTATAATTGTATGGAGCCTGGGTAGCTCACCTTCTCAATCTGACTCAATTCAGTATCCATAAGTCACAAAGGGGTTAAAATCAAACAAACTATGTCCACTTTACTCCCTGAATATGTCCCACATTTATCCTTCAGCTTGAATGAGGGAGAAGGAAGTCCAAGAGGTGGACTTTCACATGACATCATAAAAAACGAATTTATCGCCAGCCAACAAACATTTAGAAAATCATAACATCCTTTCAGGAAAACCATGTGGAAAAGAATCGGATTTACTTTGATGAAAGCTTTAGTGGGGGAGTCCAAGTCTCCCCCTCTGAACAGTAACCCTTTGCAGGTGCTTTTTTTATCAAAGAGGCAGTCTTTGCTGAAAAGGACCGGTGTTCAAGGCTCAGGGCTACCCATATATGAAATTGTAATTAAATCCCACTGATAAACATTTTTTCCCCTATTCTGTATCTTTACATAAAATAATACTAAAAAAAATCCAAAAACAAAACCCCAAAACCCACTGATACAAAAAAAAAAAACCCTCACTCATATACATCACCAAACTTTACAGGGCAAAATTCATTTAGTTAAATTTTTAAAATACATTTCTTAAGTGTGAAAGGAACACTACATTTAGAGTCAAAAGACCTGGGTTCAAATGTTAGTCCTTCTACTTATTAACTATATAAGTAAGGCTGGGCAAGTAAGGTTGAACTTGAATTCCTCAACTTTAAAAAGATAGGGTTGGACTAAAAGACCCTTAATGCCCCAAATTCTAACATTTCATGATTTCTCTGTCATCATCAGTGGTCTATACATATAGGATCCTTGCATCTAGGCCTTGGGGAGTCTACCAGGGCCCTGCCTCATGAGTGTGAATCACCCAATTTGGAAGCTTGACAGAAACAGAAAAGTTAGGAAGTAGGGAGGACTTGGGGGGAATTTTTTTTGATATATCTAGTTTAAGAGGTCAAACAATTAATTGGAGATGTGAGACTAAAGATGACGGAAGAGGTTAGGGTTAGATAAGTAGATTTGAGAACCATAAGCACAGAGATGCTAGTTGAATCCATGGGAGCTAATAAGATCACTAAGTGAAATAATTTAGAGAGATGAGGAGCCAGGACAGATCCTTGAGCAACACCCATAGTTAGTGGGTATGACCTGGATGAAGATCCAGCAAAGAAGACTGAGAAGGGTCAGAAAGTTTGGAGGAGAACAGGAAAGAGGAGGGTCATGAAAACCTAGAGAATATCCAGGAGAATATGGTAATCAACAATGTCAAAGGTTGTAGATAGGTCAAGAAGTGTGAGGACTGAGAAAAGATCACTGGATTTGGCAATTAAGAGATCACTGTTGACTTTGGAGAGAGTAGTTTCAGCTGAATGATGAGGTCAGAAGCAGAGAGTTAAGAAGACAGTGAGAGGAAACAAAGGGGAACCACCTATTGTGGACAGTCGTCTCCAGGAGTTTAGCCACATAAGGGAGGAAGATAAAATATCTAGTGGGGATGGTCAGGTCAAGAGAAGGTTTTTTGAGGATGAAGACAGCATGGGTATGTATAAGAAAATGGGATGGAATGGGATCACTAGGTAGGTAGAAATCTGCTTGCACCTAGCTTTTCTCCTTTTTAGCCTAGTTCTTAGGGAGTCCCTTTTTTGTGTGTATAACTTCATAGGTTATAAAAATGGCACAGCTAACTTCAACAATATGGTGAAAATTATTTTTCACTGGTGTTTGTCTTTTCCTGTTTTCCTTCTAAGTGTGAAGATGGAATGAGGTCATATACTTAAAGAACTTTGCAAATCTTAAAGCCTAGGTAATGTTAGTGACCATTATTACTGAAAAGGGAGTTGGGCTATTTCTTTAATGATTCATCTGTAAATGCCAGATTTATTTTAAAAAATGTAAATCCAGCCCTAAACGTCAAACCTACTTAAGATTTAGGCTATTTATTCTCCTTCTTCAGTACTCTAGTAAGTAGGTGAATGGCTTGGGTGTGCTATCCCTTCTCCTACTAAGCTGGGAAGAGGAACTTGGGGATACAACTCAGAATAGTTGTACTTTATTTCCTTGAACTTTTTAACATTACTTTGCTATATGGAAAGAACTGATCAGCAGTGGACATGGTGAGTAATGAATGACAACATAAAGAACAAAACCAATTGCATTTTAACAGAAAGTCAGAGACTTGCTTTTGATGTGGGAGTTATTCCTGAGCCAAGCATATGCATATTAACTCTGCAAAACTAAGATGAGATCAGTCAGTAACAGACAAGAACAAGGAGAAAAAGAAACACTGTATAATCAAGCCAGCTTAATTCTGAACTATTTAAACTAGTAATTAAACTTAAAAATGGGAAATGGACCACAGAAAAGACATCAACACTGATTACAAGAATTTTATCCAGAAGTTAAACCAATTTAAATTGCCACAGCAAGGAGAACAAACCAGAAAGCCTCATAGTCAGCAAACACCTGATTTACTTAGGAGGCTGATGATTGTCAAGAGTAATGGAAAGTTAGACAATAAAACCATTTGTAAAATCATAGTGAGAAAGGTAATGGACAGTTATGAGTAACTATAACATAAAACAGAGAGAAGCAGCACTGGAGGGAAAAACCAGAATGGAGAAATCTTAGCAAGTTTTGTCAGTAAAAAGTAATCACCTGGGTGACCATGGGAAGTCACTTAACCCCTACTACCTCTGCCCCTACCACATCCCCAAACCCTAACAACCAGGACGACAACAGCAAAAGTCACTCAAGTATGAAAATCAAGGAAGATCAAAAACAGAAGAAAAAGGTAAAACATTTACAAAAAATAACAAACTTTTCTCCATCAAGGCAAGTGAGGTACTATAGCACTTGGACCCTAACATCACTGACTGGGAAAGACAAACAGAACAAGAAGGAAAAGCATCCAATGATCTAAGACAATTCCAAAGGACTCATGATGGGAAATGCTGTCCACATCTAGGGAAAGAAGATGGAGTCTGAATGTAGGTTGAAGCATACTGTTTTTGTTTTCTTTATCTTTTTTTGGTTCTTCCCCCCGCTTTGGTCTGTTTCTTCTTTCACAACATGACTAACATGGAAATATGTTTTACATGATTATACATATATTTAAAATTCTTACCTTTTCAGGGAAGGGAAAGTAGAAGGGGGAAGGAGAAAATTTGGAACTCAACATTTAAAAAAAGAATGTTAAAATTGTCTTTGCATGTAATTGGAAAAAATAAAATACTATTTAAAAAATAAAAAAAAACCTTTAAATTAAAAAAGGGGGAAAAAAAGGGAAAGTGACTAGATCTGTCCATATATGTGGCATTGTGGTGGAGGTAACATAATTGTAAGGGTGTTGAGGATCAAATATACAAAGTATCTGAAGGAGGTGAAAAAAAATCTCTGACTTTTTAAATACTGATATAAAGGAAAGCATTTATTTAAGTATTTATATATGTCTGACAATATGCCCTATTTATAATATTTCTCCATCCATAATCAAGATTCATTTACCAAGTAACTCTACCACTTCACTTGTAGTACTGATAATAGGACTTTGCCCAAAAGCTGACCCTCAAAGTTCTCAGGATTCCCTAGATTGGTCCTGAGTATATTTCTTCCTTGATGTTAGGAACAGAGGTGGCCTGAAACCAAAAGACTTGGAATGGGACATACTTATATTAGTTTAGGTGGATGTCAATTGTTTTTAGGTACTCTACTGAGTTAAAGGTATAAGAATTGTGATTTTTAAAAAATACATATTTGAATCTCAAACTATGAGAAATTAAAATGAATGACCCAATAATAACACTTGGTATTGTTATAGCTCTTTAAGATTTGTAAAGCATCTTACATAATTTCATCTGATTTCCACAACAATCTATTAGGTATGCTACTATTATCCCTGCTAGAGAGTGGGAAACTGAGGCTCAAAGATGTGAAGACACTTTTCTAGAGTGTCACAGCAATAGGGAATGTCAGATGGGACTTGATCCCAGGTCTTGCTAACTCATGGGCAAATATTATATCCACTGTCCCCATTCAGCCACTGGTTTCAGAGGTGTTTAATGAGGGCATATAAGCTGGCAAAGATGAATTTGGTAAAGTTCTAGACCTTTCCAACTGTGATTACTCATAGGAAGGATTAGGTATAAATAACATAGGGGCTATAAATGGGAAAACATAGGAAGAGAATTCAGGATTTAAGGAGAGAAACAAAACTTATTAGAAAATAATAATCTCTTTCTATATGAACCCCCCCAAACACATTTTAGTCAGGTTGCTTCCATAGCACAGGGCATTTAGGCTAGAAATATAAAGGAGGATGTACAGAGCATTCTGTAAAGAGCATTGTATTTGGGAATCAGGAAAAATGGTTTTTAAGTTTTTTTTCTTCAACTTAGCAGTTCAATGACTTTGGCTAAACTACTTCTTCCTGGGACTCAGTTTCTTCATTTGTAAATTGAGGAGGTTGGACTAGATGAGTCTGTGAGTCTATAAATAAAGGGTTAAGAGGCTGAGGATGAGTGGTCTGCAATGAGCGTAGAGACAGTTCAACACCATGCTAGTCAAAATGAGTGGAATGGCTCGATATTCTGGAAGAGCTTCCATAGGGGGTTGTTATTCATAGAAGTCAACACATAGGATAAGTGCATGGCAGGCCAGCTACTCTAGAGGAAACAGGTCTTTTATAACACCTATCTACTTGAAAAGTCAACTCACAAAGTTTGGCTGATGGAGTTCTCTGTCCAACAACTTTGGGTCAGATGCTTCCAGGAACTGCTGCTTTCTAGGTCAGTGTTTTTAAAATAAAGGCAAGACTTTTACACCCAAACTGTGCTAGTCTGCTAGGCTTCCAAAGAGCCTTTGATTTCTATAGAACAATCTGTTCCTGTTGTGAAAAAAAAAATGCTGATCCAAGAGCCAAAAACAAGACTGTCTTACCTGTTACAAATTGCTGGGGTGTGCATGGAGGGAGGAGTAGTGAGAACTAAAGGCAATTTCTAAGGTAATTAAATGTTAAAAAAGAATTTACAAACTGCATCTACATGTTGAAATAGAAGAAGCAGCAATTTAGTTATGTCCCTCTGGCTATAAGCATTCTCTCTTTGCTGCAGCTGTCAGGTACGGCACATGACAGCCATGTGGTCTAAGACTGACAGTACTCCAGGGTGGTTGTGAGACTCAAGTGAAAGAGTATTTGTAAAACATTCGGTATAGTGCCTGGCACACAGTAGGTATTATATAAATACCATCATTATCTGATTTGAGAAAAATCAATCAGTAAATCAATTACTTAACATTTCTTAAGCACATACTTTATATACTAGGTGCTTGGGATACCAAAGGCAAAAATGAAACCCTTGAGGAATTTAAAGTTCAGCAGAGGAAATCAACTATATATCACACAGATCTATATAAAAAAAGAGGTAGAGTTGTTTTGGAGGGAAGACACTAGCAGCCAGGGTGGGTCAGGATAGGCTTCAAGTAGAAGGTAGAGAAGATACTGAATCTTTAAGGAAACTAAGAATCCGAGGAGGTGGAGGTGAGGAGGGAGTGAATGAGGAGAGGAGGAATGAGAAATAGCCACAGCAAAGGCTTTGAGGCAGGAGATGGAGAACTGTGAAGGAACAGTAAAGCCAATTTGGTTGAACCAGAATGTTCAGAAAGGGAGTAATGGATGCATAGCAAGGCTGGAAAGAGACATTGAGACTTGGCTGTGAAGGGCTTCAAAGGCCAAATAGAAGAGTCTCAAAGAAACAATGATTACCAAGCAGTGGCATAGATAAAATAAAATAGGGAATAAAAAGGGAACTTTGCTCATAAACATTTATGTCTCAAAGAGTCACAGGAATAACAGGGCCACTGGTCTCTGGTCCTGCCTCAAGCCAAGCCCCTGCCACCATCATCTAAGATGGGAACCCTGTTGAGGTACAACCTGGTGATCTCTTCTTTAAGGGCTGAGCCTTTTGAGCTCCCTAGCAGCTAGAACCAAAGGCCCTCACAATGAGATTCCTGTCATCAAAGTCTCAAATGGCGCCAATGTCAGAAATGGATATGTTTTATCAGTAGAGATGACACTATGGAAGATGTAGTGCCATTTGCATTGCCGCTGCATCCTAAGGTCCACCGAGCCTTTCCCTTTGCTCTGCAGCTGGAACCTCCTGTGCTTACTGGGATGTGCTGGCAGTGCAGTGGACAGAATGCTGGGCCTGAGTCCAAGCCTCCCCTCAGATGTGCATTAGTTGTGTGATCCTGGGTCCAGTCTCTGTACCTTTGACTTGATTCCTATTTGTGTTCCTCTTGGTATCTTTTATTTGTAATCATGTGATTCTTCACATTTCCCTTAGTATTCACATCCCGGAAGAACAAAGTAAGACCTTAATAATTTTTTGTTGTTGTTTCTAGCACTCATTCACCATTCAGATGCGACCTCGAATTCCTGTTAACTTTTTGTGCCTTTAAAATAGCTAGCATTTATGTAGCTCTTTAAAGTTTGCAGACATATTATTATTGTATATTACATATATATATATATGTATATATATATATATAAACTTTCTTTAGCTAACAAAAATCCTGGGAAGTAGGTGTGTTATTATTCCCATTTCATGGATGAAGAAACTCAGAATGGCAAGTTAAGTGATTTGCCCAGGGTCACACAGCTAGCAAGTATCTAGGGCCACCTTTGAACTCAGGTTTTTCTGACTCCAGGTTCAGTGTTCTACTTCTTGTTTGAATCTTTTAATGGTTTCTAACTATATAATAGATTTTTGAGGGTAGAGACATCTTCTTTGTATTTCTCCAGTATGGTGTACATAGTCAGACATTAAGAATGATGTTGACTTTTGTGAACTTTGGGGGTAACTTATACATCCAGATGAATTATTCTGATTTTGAGGTGATGGGAACTATTCTGTTTATATGTTTGTATTTCCTTATTTGTCCTGGGTTGGGAGTGGGTGAAAAATAGATATATAATCAATTAACAGATTACATAGTACTGTTGGTCAATCATTCTGGCACCACTACCATCATCACATCATCATCATCACTATCATCATCATCATCATCATTGCCATATATCACTAAAAAGTGTTTCACATAAATCATCTTATTTGATCCTTGCAACAATTCTGTGGACTAGGGTCCTATTACTGTATTCATTTTACAGATTAGGAAACTGAATCTCAGAGGGATTAAGGGACTTATCTTGGAACGTAGTCTTTAATATGTGGAGTTGGCAGTGGCATAGAAAAGAAAGAGGAGGTGGAAAATTCAGAAAGAGTATCTGGAAATGGTAGCAGCAAAAGAGGAGTAGTAACTACATATAGATTGCGTTGTTTTCTTTCGTCTAGGTCTGCCTATTTTGCCCAGGCTTGAAATGAGGCAGCCACTCATGGGCCCCATTCCACCACTAATCATCAGCAAAGAATCTTTGATCTGATTTGTTTCTAAACTGAGCCAGTTCACTCCACCTTAGGCAGCCTGGTGTCTTTCCATTCCTGGGGACTCACTGGACTTTGCTGCAGATACATTATTGGCTTCAGCCCTCTTGAAACTCAGAACTCTAGAGCTTAAGCAATCTACCATGATCAGTCTTGTGTAGTAGCAGAGATTACAGGTATGCACCACCAAACCCATTATATTTTGGTAATAGTAGATGAAATTGGCTAAAGTGGTTCATGGGCCAGGATGGTCCAGGAAGGTTGGAGTTCCAAGGAAGTTTAGTAAAGAATTTGAGATGATAAAACACTCCTGTAGCTGAATCCCTAGAAAATTGACTATAGGTTCAAGATCTAATAACTCAGATTTTGAGCCTTGGCAATCTCTGCCTTAGGTAATAAATATATGATGCACTGATTGCTGCTTATATACTCTGAAACCTTAGGCTGGTTGCTATAGTTTGGGATCAGAGAGCTTGTATAGGCAATGGTTACCTTGGTGCCATCTGTTTAAGTGAACTAACTTGGAAAGCTGATAGGTGATGGAAATTGATTCAGAAGTCCTTTTGGTAGTTCTGATGTGCTCCTGGGGTGGGAGGCATGGGGAACCTAGATCAAATGAAGTTTCTTTAAGATGATCTGAGACTATATTGGGAGCCCCACTCAAGCTCTGGAATATCCAACCTTCCTAGACTGGGAGCCAGCAAAAGCTTGGAATGGAATCTCTGGCTCCCACTCCGGTTCCAGCTTGACCATGTGGGACTCTGGAAAATTCAGTCATCCCACAACCCCAGGATGCAGAGAGGGAGGATGCCATTTTAATGTGGCTATGAGACAATTTTAGTAATTCTGTTTGTGTCAGCAGAGATAAATAAGTATAAATATGTCCTGCCAATGAATGGCATGTAGAAACTGCCTTGGGGAGGTTGGTTCTTTAAGGAGAAGGAATTTATCTTCTTCAAGTCAAAGAAGGGCAAGAACTTGCTGGACTTTTGGGGCATTACAAAGAGCAGTGAATACTCACCTGAGACTTGTGTCTATGGTAGAACCTGAAGTACCACTTTGATCTTTATCAAGTGACTCAACTGTTCCTTGCGCCACCTTCTCTATGACTGGATCACTGGGAAAGGGTGGGGTATCAAAGGAGTTATAGTCTTGGGACTATATGCTAGGACAAGGGCTAGCTTCTTAGGATAAGACAGCATCATGATTTTAGCAGTCAGTGACTTGGGGCTCAACTCAATGGAAAGTTTTTCTTTTTTCTTTTAAAAGCAGAGGCTAGTAGGCACTGCCTGCCTTCTCTGAGGGCTATAAAAAACTGTTGTGTGTGCTAGTGCCCTAGTCCATATCTGAGGAATCTGGGATGACACTACTTAGTTAAGTTGGGACTGGAGATTCCATTCAAAGCTTTTAGTGGTTCTCAGTCCAGGGAAGTTTTATATCGTAAGCGTTGCCTAAGGATCTTTCTACTGTCTCAGGACATCCTGAAGAAACTCCATTTGATCTAGATTCTCCTGGGAGGGCATAAAAATCCCTAGAGATTCATCTTGACTATTTCCCTGCCCCATATTTCTCCAAACTTTTCAGATTGGCTCAAATCTTATTACAAAGCACTGGAGAGACTGGCGACTCTTCATTGTAAAGATCCTCAGGTCTGAAATTATGTCCAATTAGCCCAAGATTCCAGAGTATATAAGCAATCAGTAGATACAATATTTATTGCCTGTTGTGAAAGTTGCCAAGGTTCTAGCCCTGTGCTTTAGGTCTCACTTGATCTGTAGGCAGCAGTTTCCTGGGCACCAGTTGGTCTTTGATCTGGTCTAAAGGGAGGGGACAGGTTGCAATCAATATACCTTTTAATTATTTTTATCCCCCCAAACCATCCTTTCATGATATATTCCATGTACCATCTTTTCTCCCTGTAGCCTCCTCTTGGCATCAGAAAGAGATCACTTCCATGACAATCACTCTTCAGATGTCTGACTACACACATACTCTTTTAAACTGGCTTCTTTAGGAAATCGCTTCTAACCCTTTAATAGCAATTTCGGTTCTTCTGTGAGTTCTTTCTGGCAGTATGGAGAACGCAAAGTTCCGTGACTCATTCTTGGTGTGTTTCTAGAGTCTTACGTCATAATCTGTTATTTTATTGCTTCTCATTCAGACTAAGTTTTTGACCCTGAAATTGTTTGAGGTAGAAGGCAGCAGCCACACCGCGACAGAGCCGAAGAACCACAGCACATTAGGTAAGCCTAAATGGGGACTTGGAAATCATGCGGTCGATTCCTATTTTGTAGACGACAAAACTGAGGACCAGAAAGCTACGTGCTATGTTCCAGAGCTCCTGACTCCAAAATTAATCCCCCCTCCCAAACAGTAATATCCTTAATGAAGAAGGATTTGTTATTGCTCGGGTGAGGAGCGAATTATTTTCTCATCAAGTGAGCTCTTGGGATATTTCCTTTCTACGGTTTATTCCAGCCTGGCCTTTGGTTTTTAACCTGTAGAATCACACTGAAACATAACTAAAACTTTGACATAAATGAAGCACAATTGAATAACTATCTCTGATGATCTAGATATATTGCCAGATTGGAATATTTGTTTCTTTTTTAATCTTTCATTTCATTTTTCAATGCACAGGCTCATATTTTCTCTCCTTCCCACCCCCTCATTTAAAAGAAAAAAATAAAATAAAACTTCTCTATCAAGCCAAATTCCCACATTGCCCATGTTCAAAAATATTTGTCTCATTCTGCCTCTTGAAAATTGACTGTTCATATCCTTGACCACTTATTAGCTGGGGAATGGCTCTTCTTACATATTCACAATATAATATTTTTTCATTCATTAATCTCACTTTGCTTCCATTGTCACTTGAATATTCTTATGAAAAAAGCAGGCAGCAAATATTATCAACTATTTTGCAGGTGGGGAAAACAGGGCATTTTAAAGTTAAATTATTTGTCTGAGTAAAGTAGAGAGTCAGTGGCAGGCCAGGATTTAAACTCATGGTCTTCTCTAATTTCTCTAGCAATACACTAGCCAGAGAATGTAGAAGTCCAAGTATTAGAATCATTTCTACGCTTCTACTCTTACATATTTCCTCTGTCTCTTTTTGAGAAGAAATTTTTAAAAAATCTTGCTTACTGTTTCTGGCCTCTATCTTTCCCTACTTGTCCTTTGAAATGGAAACCATGGCTGCCTGGAAAGTCTCCAGGGGCTTTTGCATATGCAGTAACCTGGAGCAAACAGCTGGAAACTTGCCACTGGCTAGAATTGAAGAAAGAAAGTACAAGTTATCAGTTTTTCAATTCTTGCCCAACTACCTTTCTCCTGATTTACTCCTTATCCTTGCCTCTCTCCAAATTACAGAGTGGGGACTGACTTGGCAATAATGGTATACATTGGAGGTTCCAAATGATCTTCACGGAACCCCAAAGGGGCAGGTATGCCTTTTATCACTTTGCTAATGTCTTCAAACTGACTGATCCTCTTCCCATAGACTCAGACACTTTACATACAAAACCTTACTTCTGAAGGGGATCCTTCCATTTGTGTTCTTGATTTCCATTTCTTATCTCCCGTAAGGTCTTGCTTCTGATTGATATCATCAATTTTCCTCTCTCCAAACAATCCCTCACCTTTATGAAGTGTTTTATGATTTACAAATTTCTTTCTTCATAAATACTCCAAGCAACTATTATTATTTATATCTCATAATGAAGAAATTGAGAGCTGCTTGGAGAAATTAAGTGGTTTACAGTGATCAAAAGGGGCTCAAAAATCTTTTCTTTTGACTCTGTGACCAGGGCTTTTCATTCTGAACTTCATTGTCTCTCAAACCTCTCTTTAACTGGCCTGAGACTAAGGTGTTGAAATAATCCTTTCTGAATTCCCTAATTATTTCAGAGAGAAAATGTGCGAGAGAAAAGCAGGAAGGAATTCCATTGCTCTGATAGCCAGCCCAATTTATTGTCTTCGTTCCTATCATCTTTTCAGGATACCCTTTCCCGAGAAACCCTTTCTTTCTCTTCAATTGGTGATATCAGTGCTATAGTTACTTTAGATGGATACGTATTAAGAAAATTTGGATAGAACTATGTATTTTACATATCAGAACATTTTATCAAATGCTCTCACCTGAGGAAAAAAGTCTTTCTGCTATTTCCAACTTTCTAGGTGGTTACTTATGTGAAACTGCTATGTTTAATAAGCTAGCATATTCTGATAGGCCATTTTTATATTATTCAGGTATAAGAGACGAAGTGGTAGACAGTAGACAGTTACCCTGAAGGTAGGTTACAGGCCTGTCAATGATACCCTGAGTAAGTTCACTGAGCTTCTTGGTGCTCTAGGCCACTCTCTAAGACTCTAAAATAATAGAGATGGTGCTGACTAACATTGGTTGAGTATTTTCCCCCAGGAATTCCCTACACCCTATGTTCAAGTTTGCTGTATAAGGTCTGGGCTAATTTCATGGTTGGTTCTATAATGTTCTTGTCACAAATGTGAAGCAGCATAGCACAGCAAAGCAGAGAAACAGCATGAGAAGTAGAGAATTAACTTTGAAGGCAGGAAAACCTGGCTAGGTTCAAGTTTCACCTTTGATACACATTAGCTGTGGTGCCCTGGGAAAGTCACCTAACGTCTCATTAATTTAGGTTGCTCTAAGTTTCGGAGAAGATGCTGACCTAACTGGTAGAAGGAATTTCCTCATCTGGGAGTTTCCCATATCAATGAAATCACAAGTTCAGCCCCTCTCCCATGGCCTACTGAAGCATACTACAATCACCTGTTTGGTCAAACTCTTACTCTCAGCTATTGGTTCCAATTTCCACATTAAAATTTTAATACAGCTTCCAAGTATACAATTGTTTTTTTTTCTCCAAACCAAGAAAGCTTGGATAGGCCTCCCCTTTCTTTGTATGCCTTAAAAAAATAAAACATTATTTTACGTATAGAGAACTACCAGAACTGTTAGTTTCACAATACTTGCTTAAAATTTAATCTACAGACAAAACCACAAGTTAACTGTTACACCCAAATCTCTCAGCACCACACATACTGGCAATCTCAAATTAAGTCATTTGGTAAAACAGGTACATTTTATTACTTGACTAGAGATAATAATAGTGTAGTGATCCCTGGCCGCCTGCCTCGGTATTTATAATTTTTTTGCTAGCCACTGAAGAAGTCTTACTGTATAAATGACTTGGAAAAATAAATTGGCTCCTCTTTGGATCTTTCATTTATGTTTTATTATTCTAAGTTTCCAGAGATAATGGTTGTAAAGTCAGCTACCAGGCAAGAAGAACAGTACTAGATGCCTGAATCTCTCTAGGGCAAAATTTTCTGATTAAGCAATGCTAACAGAAACCTGCCATGTTATTGCTAGGAGCTACTTGCAATTATTGTTTTCACACTAATACTTATAAGACAGTTTACTGGTAGTGCCTGAATAAGTTATACCATGGCAAATGCTTACAGAGAACGTTGTTCCTCATGGCTTAGTAGGGTACACTACACTCAGGGGGTGACTTGGATATTGAGAAGATACTCCTGTGTATGTGTGTGTGTCGGTTGCATGTGTGCTCATATGCGTATGCATGTGTGCATGCAGTCTTTCCTGTGAAAATCCTAAAGTATTAAAAAAATATCATGAATCCCATTTAACAAAAAGGGAATTAAAGGAGAAGCCAATGACAAAATTTCTATACTTCAAAAGCAAGTTACAAGTCAGAATTCAAGTCTGCTCCTCAATTTACTTTCACCAAATTCTGAGCACATTTTGCTCTTTGTCTGTTACCAAACAAAATTAATAATGCGTACACAGGATCCCCAAAACACACGGTGAAAATTCCTGATGAGTTATTTTTCAATAACAGCCTTCTAAATAAGATTTTCAAGGAACAAAACTCTCCTTTTATTATTTCTCTTTGCAATATGAAAGTATGTTATGCAAGATTGAAATGCAATAGTTCGAAATGTTCTTGTTCTACTTGCTAAATCCATTCAACATCCAGGCCAAAGATCATTATGTAGGCTGCTTTCCAACATGTTTCTAGACAAATAGCAGTTTCTTACAGGTAACTCTAAATAGCATTTTTTTCCTTCTAGAAGAATATTTGGATCATCTTTCCAATGATGAAATCATGTTTACCCTTTAATAATTTTCTTAGATTTCATGATCATAACTGTTGTATGAGACATCAGTTGTAAGAGGTCATGTTCTTTTAGGCATCTGAATTGTTTCTGGTTTCACATAATTTTCTAAAGGAGTATTATTCAGAGCAAAAAAAAAGAGTACAATTCTCAGAGAATGGCCTCTCTTCAGATATTTCTGTAGTTGCCTGCCTTCTCAAAAAGATAAGAGGGTGAATACAGTCTACAGTCATCCGACTGCATGACTCAAGTTGTGTGACCTTGACCAAGCGTCTTGAGTTTTTGGGGGTCTCAGGTTTTTCTCTGGAGAAATGAGGGAGTCTAGACAGCTCTTAAAAGTCCAGTGGCTTACTTTTTGACCACACTTTCCTTTTATTTATTTAACTGACACTGGGTTCAAGGACTTCAGTATCACCACAGAAAGCTTTAATTTAAATGAGGCAGGAATCTATAAATCTAGCAAAGGTCAAAAGAATGAATTTTTATTATAATTCTAACATCTCACCTGAAACATTCCAGGGAAACCAGTAAAATAAAAACTAATAATTACTATTCAATTTATTTATTTAACACCTAGAAGAAGCTTCTTTTGATGTGGTGAGACTTTTTCTAAAATGTCCCAATAAGAGGTTTTATTAGAGCAGGATACACTTAAGACCCAAGCATAAAAAAGTCATAGCCCATGGGAACCTAATGGAACCAGAATTTCCAAACCAATAGTTTCCTATAAAATTTTAATTCCTTTAAAATCAATCAAACAAGTATTTATTAAGTAGCTACCCTCTGCCAGGCAAAGGGATAAAGCATAACAACAGCTTACATTCACACAGTATTTGACAGGTTATAAAGTGCTTTGGTCTTAACCACATAAGGTAGGCAGTAGAAGAAGCATTATTCTCATTCTATGGAGGATAAAAATGTAAGTGACTTGTGTAAGTGTCACACTGTGGTGAAAGATGACTCAAACTTAGCTTTCTGATTTCAAATCTAGTCCTATGCTATATTGCAGGCAGCAAGAAAGGGGAAGAGGAGAACCTCTGTAGTCAGATTAAATTTTTCAAAAAATGATGCCAACTTGTTAAGACTGAAAAAACAAATGGATGAAGGAAAGAAAAAGTTTTTGCCAGCACCATTGCTTTCATGGTTAGTCCAACTCTGAAAGAGCCTCCTGGAACATAGAGGAATGTGAAGGGAAAAGTCATGCTGAGGACTAGAGGCCTTATTCAGATCTCTAAGAAGAGGCTTAGCATTGAAGAAGATTACTTGTCTAAATAATTATAGGCATCATGTGTTTCACTAGCATCAAACACACACATGCGCGCGCACACACACACACACAGTCACATGCCAGAAGTCCAGACCTAATGAGATACTGAATCACCTCAGCTTTGCAGTACGATTCCTGATCTAGCGCATGGTAGGAGCTGACACTTCGGACACTTCTGTGGCTCACTTTTTTTAAGCTCTCCTTTAGATCTTACCTGTCACACAGATTGAAAAAATATTTTTCAACTAACAAAGCAGGATGGAGCCAAGGGGAGTGATTTGGAATTCCTCCCTAACTCACTCTAGATTTCTGCCCCACTTTTCTTCAGGCAACTTTTCCTCTATATGTACACTGCAAGTTGCTTCAGGTTAAAAAAAAAAGATAGAGGAAAGAGAAAAATGATTAAAACTGAAATGCAAAGGATAAAGGTAGTGATTTAAATGCCTGTTGCTCCTGGTTCCTGGGTCATAGATCCCTTTTCTCTGACCTGCTTAATAAAAAGGGGTGAGCTGCCTAAAACAAACATTTTGAAGACTTTATGTCTGTGATCAGGACTTAAAGTCATTACTCTTGCTCATGAGACCTATAGGTACTCAACCAGCTCTCAGTGGGTTTTGTCTTCTTATTTTTTCCATCTCACATCAACATTTATCTCTTATTCTAATCCATGAAGGTTAGTCTGAGCCTCAGTCTATTCACCTGATGTATGGGAGCTATTTTTTGATCATTTCTTTTTTCTACATGTAGAGTTGTGCTGTAGCTAGTATCAGAAGAGTAACTTTTTAAAAAATGTTCCTAAGATGAGAAGTATGTGATTTAAAAGTACAGTATAAGTAATTGCCTTATTTTCCAATGTTATTAGAAGAAAATCATATCATATTTTATCAATCCAACATACATGATTAGTTGCAGCGTAATATACACTACTGATCATTAAGATGCCTGTTATTCCATACTCCATGTTGCTCTAACTTGCACATTCATGTTCAAGTTACTATCTTTACTATTACATATTTCCCAACTTTTTTCTTTTTTAAACCTTTTGTTATTTAGCTTCTTTTCAAAAATTTCTAAATCATTTCAGTTTCTTAAGCTTCTTGTCTTTGTGCCTTTGCTAATTCCATTTCCCCCATCGCTCTGCCTATTAAAATTCAACCCATTATTTAAAGTTTCATATTTCAGCTGGATGTGATCTTTCCCTTTTCTGAACTCCTTTAGTTCTCACTGTCTGTATCACACACTGTTTTATGTTATAGTTATCTATGCAGTGGGTCACTGGACCAACTAGATGGTAGGCTTTTAGAAGACACGAATCATGCTTTATATTGCTTTCTATTCATTCAATACCTAACACAGTAAATTCTTTGGGAGAAGAGCTAAAGGACAAGTTATTTGTTGGATGCACGAATATGTCAATGATGTTTTTCTTTTCTGAATTCCTAGCAAGTCACCTAACTTTTTAGTCAAATATGCTCCATTAAGTACTTCACATAGAAATATATTTAATCATTTAAGCCTGTTGTTGTCACACTTGTATGTAAGTTCCTTAGAGGTAGTAACTCTGTTTTTTATGCTGTATATCTTCATATTATACAACATTCAATAAATAATGAGTGACTCGAATTGAATCTCTTGAATCTCATAATTCAGATAGATTAAATGAAACAAAAAAGAGAAGGGAAGAAAACCACAAATGTTTTTAGACTTATTGCCTTCTTTTCATTTGTTTATGGTCTTGAAAATACTACTAACATAAACCTTCACAGGTTTGATTTTTCTTCCAGATCTGTGCCTTACTGAAGGATGTGTTATAGCCCATGTAGCCAGAGTATTATGAATCTATGTATATGTATAAACTCAGAAATAAAAATTATTGCTTCCAAAGTGAATTCTGATGCAGGCTAAGAAATCTGATCCAGATTTACCTACTTTTAGATAGCATATGTAGAGTCTGCTCAGTTAGAATAGACTGTTTATGTTGTTTTCTTTCCCTTGAGTCACTCTTTCAGAAATTCTAAATCAAAACTTGAATATTAAATGAAATAATAGATGTGAGATTACTTTGTAAGTGGTAAAACAACAGTCAAATATAAGACAAACTGAAATTCACAACAGTAATAGAAAATATGAATTTAAGACAAATCTTTAAATGGAAGAAATATACAAATCCTGAAGCTGATGATAGATAATGAGTTTAATCAACACCCCATTATCATCTTTTTTTATCACCCAACATATTTGCAAAGTGCTTTGAACTTCCTAAAGTAGTTCTTTCAAAGGAAACAATTGTTATGTCCATTCCCACCTTGTAAATGAGGAAACTAAAGCATTTCAAAGTTTCTTAAAGTAGAATCAGAATTATAGGGTGGGTTTAATAAAACAATTTTCTTTGTCCATTAAGAAATGTTACTTTTTAGCCATTCATATTAACTGAAGGCAATTTTGACAGCCTTACATTAAAATAAGAATCAGAGAAAAGAAAATGTTTTTGTTGGTTTACAGATTGGCTTTATCCCTATTGACACTATGAAGAGTTTGTTCTCTGAATCACACTAGTTCTAGATTATGGCACCGTGGTGATGTCAGCCAGTCCTCCGTTTTCTTGAAATGAAAAACATTCTCTAGTAATGGAACACTTGGAGGTAACTCATAAATGGAGATGTTAATCGTAGAACCACAGAAAGGATTCTCTGTTGACATGGGACACCTGAGAGTGTTTGTTCTACCATATTAGTGGCATTAACTCCCTGGAAGCTTCAATGACTGATTCATGGATGGTCTGACAAGGGGCCACTTGAACCAATATCTTTGATGGCAACAGATGCCTGGGGAAGATGCATTTGTAATGATACACCCCCAACGGTATGCTGGGGACTTCACTTCATGGATGATTTTCCACAGATAAAACTACTCAAAAGATATGGAATGGAGGATAAGAAATGTATAGAGATAAATAAACTGGTGAATCTTTATATCATAGTGCAAAGAGAAACAGGTCTGTGGATAGCTTCTATTCGCTTCAGTCCTGCAAGGAGTACTTATGTACTTAGGCAGGTGCTGAAATGAGAGACGCTGAGCTTGGGAAAGGTTAATCTAGTCCTGATATGACAGTTACATTTCTCATCATGGATCATAAAAATCAGATGATTCACTAAGATAGCTACTATATGGCAACACATGTCACAATAAAAATGTCAGTTTTCTGTATTACTTTACAGCATTGGCTAGCTTAGGAATGCTTTCAAGCATGATACCAGTATATTCCATTGCTAAAAAAAAAAAAAATTTCATAGGCATTTATTAACTGGGACCCACAGTTATATCCAAGTTTGTGAGTCAAGACTAGGTTTTCTAAACTGAGTATTCCTTTAGGAACAGCAATTACTTATAATATCATGAAATATTTCTATCATAGTTGACAGCAAAGGTCAAGAACACTATAGTCCTTTCTTTCTTCCCCCAGTTATTAATTTCTAACTCTTCTTCTTCTTCTTGTCCTCCTCCTTCTCTCTTTTTCTTCTTTTTTCCCCCTCCCTCCCCTCTCTCCCAATCTCTATGTTGAATTCTCTTTTACTTATTTGATGTTTCAGTCATTACCAATTCTCATACTTTAAAATGGGGAAAGAATGATGAAGAGAATTTGGATGAGTTTAAGAAATGAAACAGAAATAGTTCTGTTGTAGGAACTTACTAAAGACTGCTCAGTCAAATAGAAGCTATGGCTCATGTTTTCTTAACAAAAATCACAGCATAGAACTGCTACAGAGGCAAGATTCAGAAGTGGGGGACATGGGGTACTTGAACTATCTAAAGATCTGCTGGAAGTCTTAGTTTACCAAAGAACAGAAAACCAGAGAATCAGATAAATCATTGACTTGTGCTTCTGAGATAGGGAGAGGAAGCAGTAAATAGAACTTATATTTTGGATTCAATTCTGACATACAAAAACTGGTTTTTGAAGTGGAAATCATGGGACTTTGGAAGAAACTATCTATGTTATCTGGGAATTTGCATCAGTCATTATGCTAGGCATACATACAGTTGCTCTAGACTTTGGGAAAATGTATACCAAAAAGTTCAAATGGAAAATGAATTTCCTACTGATAGATTATGCAGAATACCCTGGACCCTAGAACATTCTAGGACTTACTCTGAATCATTTAAGACATAATGAGCTAGTCATTCACACAAGAAAAACAAACTGACGATGAATACATATTACTCAAATTAAGAAATGGAGTTGGACAGGCAACCCATTGAGTTAGTTCATCAATGTATCTTAGACCACTGCTACAAATGGAGAACAAGCTGTGTGTAAAACTGAATAGGAGGAAGAGACAGGACTGTATAACATTTCAGAAACTGTGAAATGTTTTCTCTGATTCTAAACTGTATACTTCCACAAAAACCCATTAACCTTCCATGTACTTTCTATGATGCCAAATGGCTGTGAATTTCAGAAGAGTTGCCACAGTCTCAGAAGAAGAAGAATTGCAAATAACATGAAAGGCAATTGAAAGATGAATGTAAATGATTTTAGCATATTCATAACAATGAAGGCATGAAGGGACTGGAAGAAGTTAGTCGGCCATGTAACAAAACTAAATTATAACAGGTAGATGGCCTGAGTATTTCATGTACTTGTATCCATAAATATTAAAACAACTACTGGAAGCCTTCTAGAACATTTGGCAGGATCTCTTTTTTGAAGACTTAAAGACATGGACAAGAATAATATAGATTAGAAGGAATGGATAGTTTGTGAGCTCCATGGAAGTGATCTACTGATGAACTCATGGATCTACTGCACTTCTCAAGTAGTAGAGAGATAGAAGATCCAGTTCCATTTCTTTATTTAAAGGCTTTATGCATTGGGACCTATTGCATTGTGGAGTCAAGTGTTCAATGAATATATCATCAAGTGTTCTGATTATGAAGAAAAACTAATTATTTTAAATAATTTTCCTAAGCAATATTAGAGTCAGATTTAAAAAAAATATACATATAGATCTTAAACACAGACCATATCAACCTCATTTCATAGATAAATAATTAATAAAGGTCAGGTAGTAAATTTAATTTAAGATAGAAAATATTACATTTCAAAAGTAAATGCTATCATATTAGAACAGTTAAGGGAACTGGTGATCTCTAGGGTGGAGAAGAATAATTAAACAAAATAGCTCACAAGGATTAAATTGGAAATAAAGAAAATTATCAGAAACTGATGTTAAATCATATGATAACAAAGCTCTAATAACTTAGAGGAAATGGATGAATACTTAAAACGAAAATGAACAAGCTATTTATGAACTCCTAAAGGGGGGAAAATTCCATGACCTGAAGAATTTGCAAGTGAAGTTATCAAACATTCAAAGAACAATTCTAATATTATTATGTAAATGATCTAAAATAACAAGCTGGCACTCTTCCAGCCTCTTCTTATGACATACTGATATCCAAACCAGGAGAGACAAAGCAGAGAAATAAAACCATAGACTAATATTCCTACTGAACACTGATAAAAATTTTTAACAAAATGCTAGCAAGTAGGCTACACCACCATATTAGGAAGATTTTGAGAAGAAGTAGAAAAAATTACAACACTAATACACTGTTGGTGGAATTGTGAATTGATCCAATCATTTTGGAGAGCAATCTGGAATTATGCCCAAAGAGTTATTAAACTATGTATACACTTTGACCCAGTAATATCACTATTAGGTCTGTTTCCCAAAGTGATCAAAGAAGAGGGAAAAGAATCCTAAGATATTTATAGCAGTTCTCTTTGTGGTAGCAAAGAACTGGAAACTGAGAGGATAATCATCAACTGGGGAATGATTGAAAAAGTTGTGGTATGTAATTATGACAGAATACTTCTGTGCTATAAGAAATTATGAGCAGGCTGATTTTAGGAAAACATGGAAAGACTCAAATGAAATGGTGAATAGTGAAATGAGCAGAATCAAGAGAGAATATCGTATATACTAACAGTAATGTTATTTACACAGTAACTGTGAGTAGAGAACTGAGTCAAACTTAACCCAATTGATAAATGGTGAAAGGATATGAACAGGCAGTTTTCAGAGGGAGAAATTAAAGCTATCTATAGTCATATGAAAAGATGCTCAAAATCGCTATTGATTAGAGAGATGCAAATCAAAACAACTCTGAGGTACCACTCACACCTATCAGATTGGCTAACATGACAAAACAGGAAGATGATAAATGCTGGAGAAGATGTGGGAGAGCTGGAACACTCATTGTTGGTGGATCTGTGAGCTGATCCAACCATTCTGGAGAGCAATTTGGAACTATGTCCAAAGGGCTACAAAAACATGCATACCCTTTGACCCAGCAATATCGCTTCTAGGATTGTATCCCAAAGAGATCATAAAAATGGGAAAGGGTCCCACATGTACAAAAATATTTATAGCAGCTCTCTTTTTAGTGGCCCAAATGGGAAAACAAGGGGATGCCCATCAATTGGGTAATGACTGAACAACTTGTGGTATGTGAATGTAATGAAATACTATTATGAAGAACAGGAAGGCTTCAGAGAGGCCTGGAAAGATTTATATGAACTGATGCTGAGTGAAAGGAGCAGAACCAGGAGAACTTTGTACACACCAACAACCACGGTGTGTGAGGAATTTTTCTGGTAGACTTAGTCCTTCACAGCAGTGCAAGCACCTAAAAAATTCCCAATGGACTCTTGAGGCAAAACACCTTCCACATCCAGAGAAAGAACTATGGAACTGGACTGCAGAATGAAATAGACCATTTTCTCTGTTTTATGTTTTGTTTTATGGTTTCTCCCATTCATTTTAATTCTTCTATGCAACATGACTAAGGTGAAAATGTATTTAATAGAAATGTATGTGTAGAACCTATATAAGATTGCACATTATCTCAGGGAGGGAGTGCATAGGGAGGGGGAAAAAGGATGAGGGAGGTGAAAAAAATCTAAGATATATGGAAGTGATTGTAGAAAACTAAAAACAAAATCATTTTTAAAAAAGAATAACTGCGAGTGATTGAGCTGTTCTGAATTACATGAATATTCAAATCAACTACAAAGGACATACGAAGGAAGAGGTTATTCGCCTCCAGAGAAAGAACTGACATATGATATATCTCTGTCTGCCTGCCTGCCTGTCTGTCTGTCTGCCTGTCTGTCTGTCTCTCTCTCTCTGTCTCTCTCTGTCTCTGTCTCTCTGTCTCTCTCTCTCTCTCTCTTTCTCTCTCTGTCAAATTCTGATCTTTTCTAGTGTGGGGTTGGGAGGAAAGGAAACAGCTTGGAACTCAAATATAACAAAAAAAAATATAAAAACTGAAAAAGAAAGATTATGTACTATGACTAGAAGGTAGAATTGGTTCAACACAAGGAAGACTACAAATATAATAAATCATGTTAATAATACAAACAATAAAACTATATGATTATATCAACAGATTACAAGAAAAGCTTTTTTAAAAAACTCTAGAAATCACAAGAATAAATGGATATTTTCTTATTGTAGTAAACAATATCCATCTAAATCCAAGAATACAAATTATATACAATGGAGAAAAGATAGAGGCCTCTCCAAAAAGGATCAGGGGTAAAGCAAGGATGCCCATTGTCACCACTAACATATAACAGTGCCAGAAATGCTAACTGTAACAATAAGACAAGAAATGGAAATTGAGGGAATAAGCATATGCAAAGAGAAAATAAAATTATCACTCTTTTCAGATCATATAATTTACTTAGAAAACTCTAAAAAGTAAACCGAGATTAAGTGAAATAATAAATATATTTAGCAAAATTGATCAATTTATCCATATACATCATTAGCATTCCTGATTCTTATTGAAGAATCCTTTCTACACTAAGAATATTCAACAGGATAAACTACAAAGAGAAATTCTACATAAAAATATAGAAACTGTAAAATATTTGGGAGTGCATCTGCCAAGATGCACTCAGGAATTATAGGAATTCAACTATAAAACATTCTATGCAGAAATAAAGGCAGACCTAAATAAATGGAGAAACATTATCTGTTCATGAGTAGATCTAGTCAATATTATAAAAAAATGACAATACCTAAATTAATTTACTTGTTCAGTGAAGTGCCAATTAAATTACCAACAGAATATCATATAGAGCTAAAAAAGATAAATTCATATGGAGGAAAAAAAAAAGATCAAGAATCTTAACAGTAATAACAAAAAGTGGGAAGGAAAGGAGTCTATTGGTACCAGATTGCAAACTCTAGTTTGACAATTCAAATCATTAAAATGATTTGGTACTGGTTAAAAAATAGAGAGGCTGAACACTGGAAAAGACTAGGTACATAATATACAGAAGCAAATGCAGTAGCATGGTCTTTGTTTAAACCCAAAGGTCTCACTTATTGAAAGTACTCACTATTTGACAAAAACCACAGGGAAAAGGGGATAGCTCTTTGCAGAAATTAGATTTGGATCAGCACTTCACACCAAATGTATACATGAGTTGATATAAAAGGACACATCTCAAACAAGGATGAAACTACTTTTCATTTCAGATGGGGGAAGAATTCATGACTAAATACTAAAGAGGATCACTCAAGATAAAAGAGACAGTTTGAACTATGCAAAATTAAAGTGTTGATATGTGCAAATCTAGTAGTCAAAATTAGAAGGGAAATAGGTAAATGGGGTAAAAATCTTTGTAGCAAATTTCTCTTATATCCAAGCTACATAAGGAACTGATTCAAATTTATGAAACTAAGAGTCATTCTCTAATAAATAAATGGTCAAAAGTTAGGAACAGTTTTCCAAGTAAGAAATCAAAGCTATTAACAACCATATAAGATGCTTTAAATTACTAGCAATTAGAAAAATGAAAATTCAAGAAACTTTCAAGATCTACTTTATACTCATAAGACTGGCAAAGGTGACAAAAAGAATATGACAGATGACAGAGGAGCTGTAAGAAAATGGGTAAATTACTGTGTTGCTTGTGGAACTGTGATTTGGTCTGGCTGTTGTGGAGAGCAATTTGGAGTTACATCCCCCAAAGTTACTAAACTGTATATACCCTTTGATCCAGCTATACCACCACTAGGCACATATCCCAAAGAGATCAAAGAAAGAGAATGATCTATCCATACAAAAATATTTATAGCAGCAACTTTTGTAGTAGTTAAAATAAGAAAACTAAAGAACTTTCTTCCAATTAGGGAATGGCTAAACAAATTATGGCATGTGAATATAAAATGATATTATTATTATTATGCTATATGGAATGGACAGTTTCAGAGAAAGGACCTCTACATACAGATGAAGTGACAAGTGAGAGAATTAGAAGAACAATTTATAAAATGACAACATTATATAGAAAATAACTTTGAAAGACTCTGGAACTCTGATTAATGCAACCATAAATCATGAGTCCAGAAGACTGAAGATGACACAGCTGCTCACCTTCAGTCACAGAGTTGGTGAACTTAACAAGCAGAGGGAGAAATACATTTTGGGCATGGCTGACGTGGGAATTTGTTTTGTTGAACTAAGAATTTATGTTTATGACCAAGGTTTTCTTTTCTTTTTATCTTTTCATTATTCAATGGGGAGAGGAGAGAGCATAGGGAAGGTAGACTATAATTAAGATAAATTATAAGATTAAGATAAATAACAATAGAAAATTATGAATGCCAGAACTAGGGTGGAGTTTTCATGAATAGAGAGGAGACTGATGTCATAGAAGTTATGGAGGTATGATTGACAAGGTGTGGCAATTGATAGGATAGAGAAGCACATAAAAGAGTTACTTCAAGGGTGTCTGGGTGACTACAAGGATGATTCTTAATAATATCCCTTCTGGCCCTCTTCTGATTCTTTGATTCCATAAGTCCAAGGAGAGTTCTGAAAGCTCCCTGGTCTGGACATGGATCACCAATTGGACTAGGCTCAGAAGGAAGAGAAGGGAAAGGGAGCAGAAAAATGTTCATTTCAAAATAAAAGTTTTTATAAATCACAATATCAGAGAAGACCAAATGTGAAATCTAATCTTCCCTGATAGAAGATTAAAATTGATTCAACTTCATGCAAAGTCCTAGAATAATAGGTTTTCCCCTTTCCTCTATCTCCTTATACTTTAATGGAGCACAGAGGTTGTTAAAGAATCCAACAAGTACCTCACACTTTAGATGGGAAGACAAAGCATGGACTCTAAGGCATCATCCAGCTTTAACTCTATGATCTTATGATCTTGTGAATATGAATCGGCTGGAGTGCTATTTATTTTTGTTGTTTAGTCATTTTAGTCATATCTGACTTTTCGTGAATTCAGTTGGGGTTTTCTTAGAAGAGATATTGGAGTGGTTTGTCTTTCTCTAACTCACTTTTACAGATTTGAACTTAGATCTTTCTCACTCTAGGGCTGGCCTATCCACTGTGCTACATAGGAGAACTAATTTGAGGTATAGTGCAAAAAGCCCTGAATTTGGGGATCAGAAAACCTCAGCTCACAAGTCATTTAATCTCAAGTTCTTCTACAATTAAAATAAAATAATGCAACTAGAGGATTCTAAAGGGTTCTTTCATCTCTGTCATTTTGTGTTTTTTTAATTTATTCCAAAGCAATATAGACTTGTGAGACAGTACAGAAGAGCACGGACATAAGGGCGGAGGGATTCAAAGTATTAGAAAACCTGGGCAAAAGTAGAGATGTAGAAGATAGCAAGGAATGTCCAGGGACAACCTAGTAAGTCAGACAGGTCGAAACAAGGTGCCAAGCCTAGCAGTCTCTATACAGCCAGGCTTGTGCTGGAGTCTGTGAGAAGCAACAGAGAGAGGAGAAAACAGAACCTTGGCTCTTGGAGACTTGTTGAAAACACGTGACTCACATATCTGACAATCAGAGAGACAGTATATGCCATCTGATGTAGTCTTTTTTTCTTAATAGGATTTTATTTTTTCCAATTATATGTAAAGATAATTTTCAATATTCATTTTTGTAAAATTTTCTCCCTCTCTTCCCTCACCCCTCACCAAGACAGCAAGCAATCTGATATAGATCATACATGTACAATCATGTTAAACATAATTCCACATTAGTCATGTTGTGAAAGAAAAAGCAGAACAAAAGGAAAAGAAAAAGAACCATGAGAAAGGAAAAAGAAAACTAAAAAAGTAAAATTAGTATCCTTCAATCTGCATTCAGACTCCATAGTTCTTTCTGTGGATGTGGTTAGCATTTTCCTTCATGAGTCTTTTAGAATGGTTTTAACATTGTATTGCTGAGAAGAGCTAAGTCTATCATAGGTAACCTTCACACAATGCTGCTGTTACTGTGTACAATGTTCTCCTGGTTCTGCTCACTTCGCTCAGCATCAGTTCATATAAATCCTTCTGATATAGTTTATGCATAGCATATGTTATAGTTAGTACCTAGGTGATAGTATTCACTGTATTAGTATATTCTCTAGAGTATATTCTATGTGTAGTACTACATACTACAGTATGTATACATATATTTGTATGTACATATGATACAAGTATATACTGTTCATGGGTATAGAATGTACTATGTGCTATTTGGATAAGTGCAGTATGTACTATGTATAGCATACGAGAGACAAAATATTTAATATCTTCTCTTGACAACTTTGACTATGTGAGATAGGGCTAAGTTGTTACAAGGTATTTATATTTTAGATGTATTTGTGTAACATATATGTGATATATATATATTGTGTAGCATGTGCATAGCTTATATAGTATGAACGTATGGAGTGCATGTTAACTTCATATAAACAATATATACCTATTACATAATACATGTGTGGTATGTTCCTATGAAGTATATTGTATACAGAGTCAATATATACACACTATTATACTTAGTATCTATGTAGTATTTGCTGTAGTAACACAAATACATGTATACTATGGAGTATATACTAAATTCATATATAACCTTGATATAATTTATGTATAGATACTATGTGTCTGTCCTATGCATATATGTAAAATACTTCAGAAATCTCTAATATCATTTCCTTTTAGAAATTTTTATTCTATAGATTGAAACAAACTTCATTTTAAAAAGCTTTAATAGTTATAAAAGCTTTACACTTCACATGTGTTTGATTTGTGAGTTCCCCTTCACCGATGAGGAACTCAGTTAGAAGACAAAGGAGTATGGTCCTTTATATTTCATTCATCCATCCATCCATCCAGACCATCTTGCTATCTGCCCAGTTACTTCCACTGTCTTGCTTCTCTCCGGTTGGACCATTTGTGCTGGATGTTTAGTATTCATATACTGAGGAAAGTAATTATTCATTTTTGGAATTTTCTAGCCTTGGGGTGGAGGCATTTTTGATTGGTAAGTGAATGCAAATTTCCCTAGCCCACTATATTTAGCTGGTCCTAGACAGACCATACTTCACAATCCAGCTAGATTTAAACCTTGACCTCTTGCCATCTGCCCAGCTAGCTACAAGTGTTTTTTTTTTCCTCCCTCCCTTCTTGCTCTGGGCATAGAAATTAGAATCCAAGTTTCTTGAGGGATGAACAGTGTCACTACTTATATCATCAGCACTTATCACAATACCTGGCACAAAGTCAAGTTTTTATAAGTGCTTTTTCATTCATTCATTCATTTTTCAGAGATTTTGTAGAAACAATTTTAAAACTCAGTGGAAAACTGAATCACATGATCTCTAAAATCTCTTTCAATACAAGATTTATGATACTATAGACATATCTTTTGTGTTAGTGTGGACTTGGGTGGAAAATCTGGAAGTTGTATTCTGGGAGTGTCCTTGGCTGGTCTGTGCCCAATGGTATAGGCATTTTAGCTACATTGTGCCTCTGTAGCCCATGACTATGTGTTGTATAATCTCCATGAAGAGATCATGAGGTAATCAACTGTTATAGTAACTACAGACAGTTACTCTTTCACATTATATACTCACACAAGATGATGTGGATACATACAGAGGTCTATCAATCCCAAACATTTATAGATACCTAATTTTATTTGGCACTGGGTACTATTACAAAAAAAGAATTGTTTAGAACTAATTGCCATTTTCTAAGAGCAAATATATACTTGAATGGATGAATACAGACAGAACACTGGGTGGGAAAGGGGAGGGGCTAGTATCTGATTGATAGAAAAAAAATATATGTATATACATATGTATATATATACAGTATATGTATTTATATAAATGAGAAGGCAGTGTCTGGAGTGCTATACTTGGAATTCTGCCTCTGGAACTTACTAGCTATGTGACTCAGGCAAAGTTCCTTCATCTTTCTGAGTCTCAATGAAATGGGGGAGTTGCACTAGCTAGCCTCTACGGTACCTTCCAGTTTCCAGTCTATGATTCTGTATCTCTTGCCCCCTTCCATAGCCTCCGTAGGTGATACTGCACTAATGATCATCTGTTACTTGTCTGATACAGTTGACACTCTTAGCTGTGAGTCTGTATTGACTAGTTTACACTAATGATCTATTACACTAATGTTCTATTACACTAATGCTCTATTACACTATTGATCTATCACTTGTCTGATACAGTTGACGCTCTTAGCTGTGAGTCTGTATTGACTAGTTTACACTAATGATCTATTACACTATTGATCTATTACTTGTCTGATACATGACACTTAGCTGTGAGTCTGTACTGACTAGCCCATAGGACTTTAAGTATGACAGTACTTAGTGATTTGAAAATTTTCATGTATGACATCTAGGAAAATGAAGGTAGCCTTTAGCAAAAAGTTAATTTTTTACTGAAGCATTTAAAATGTTAAAACCAGCACCTACTCTCCTGAGTTAGCAGGAGGGGAAGGGAAGATTTCATTTAAACTGTAGCTGTGATGTGGCACTGCTGAAACACTGGACAGTATATGTAAAACTCACAACAGAGTATACTTCACTGCATACCACAGACGTACCTCACATCTAACCTTCCTTGCCAAAAGTGCCTGCCTATGTAATCTTGTGGAAGCAGGTATTTAAATAACACACTTAAGCAAATTACTTGTTTGCTGTTTTACGTGCACAGCTCAAACATCCTGGCTCAGGCTTGCCTGGGGAGCTACTACTAATCATTTCTGGTGAAATCATGAGCCATGTGAAAGATAGATGATGCCAAGGATCCAAATGCCATCTGAGCTGCAAAGGAACATGAAACAGGCATTCTAAATATAGTCAGTGGACACCAAACTCCACACAACTTGATAGATTCTTAAAAGAATTTTTTATTTTGATAGCACCTTCATTTTCAAATACATTTCTCTTTCACCCCTCAAGAGAGTTATCTTTTATAATAAACAATAAAAATGGGAGGGGGGGAGAAACAGAGAGAGACACAGCAACAGAAGGAGAGAGGAAGGGGGAGAATGAAGGACAGGAAGGAGGGAGACAGAAAGCAGTTTGTAAATACTAACCAACATACATCAACTGAATCTGAAAGAATGTGCAATATTAGTTGTGTAAGATGTGAAAGGAAAGCCCAGTATTTAGATAGCAGTATTACTACGGTCATCTCACCTCTAATCTCACCTGGTGTATGGGGAAAATTTCAAAGCACAGAGCTACACTAACATTTGCTAAAACTAGTACACCTGGTTTCTTACTTACAGCAACATTAAAAACAAAATCGGGGTAAATAAAGACAAATAAGACAAGAAGGGCACCTCAGTTTTTGGAAAGGCTCTTTTTTTCAAAGTATTGGGTATATCAGCATTGGTCTTGAACGGGGTTTCTTAAGCATTTTTGGTGCCATGGACCCCTTCACAGAGTAATTGTTTTAACTCATGAAATATTTAGAATTATAAAGGAAACCAATTATATTGAAGTAGTTTAACAATTTCAATATAGTGGACCCCAAGTTAAGAACTCCTACTCTGAAGGACTGACTTAAGGAAGCTTGTGAATGGTACTTCCATTCTACTGGAAGAAAGGAATCTGTAAAGGAAAATACAGAATACTCAGGGCATCTAAATTGGTAAGAACTAGCAGATGTGTGTAAATATAAATAGACTGTGATCTAAGAGTCAAATGTTGTGATATACTAGATTTCTATTTCTTTCCAGGTCCATGGTACAAACATAGAATGTAAAACCAGGCTTGTGAAAGTCCCGCTTTCCTTCCTTATGCTGCTGAAAGATGGTGTGATGATTTTAAGGGCTTAGAATCTAGGCACAATCTACATAAATTAGTTTGTGAGCTGAAAAGAGGTGGAGTAATTCGTGAATATTACAAAGGTAGTAAAAGACAAGCATCATGCAGTAGACTTGGTTATGAATCCTGATTCAGGCACTTAATGAGCTATGTGATCATGGTAACCTCTAGGCCTCAGTTTCCTCATCTGGAAAAGGGAGATAATTCTTATATTATCCCAGGTTACTATGAGCAAAGTGCTTTGCAAATGTTAAACACTATAGAACATTAATTATTCTTATGGATATAATAGGAAAACAGCAAGTCTCAATGAAGATCGCTAATAGGAAACTCAAATGTCCTCAGTCCAAACAAATATTTGGCTAATGTCGTAGTTTGTCACTGCTCCTTTCATCCAGCCAATGAAGGCTCTTATATAGTTGGACTACTTATTTGTAGCCTACATTTTTCCTTGCACAATAAAATACGTTTGCATTGTACTTTGCAGCATCCTGCTTACTACCACAGAGAAGGTAATAAATTCAGAGGGCATCTAATAAATGTTAGCTGGGGTTACAAAGATGAAAACATCAATCCTTCTTCTATGGGTTACTAGATAATAATATCATATTAAAGTAGTATTTCTATCTGACTCTTATTTCACAACTTCAAAATGTGTTGTCATGGAAATAAAGAGAATTATGAATGTATCGTTTTTTTACATAGTCTCAAATGAAAATATTATGTATATGTGTTTCAAAACAAAGAAAGGCATTTGCCAAATACTACCAGTGACTTTTGCTGGCATAACTTTTTACTTGCAGGTAATTATTTGGAAAGAGTAGTGGCTTTGAAGTTAGAAACCCAGGGTCCAAATAGCAGTACTTGATTGAGTCTGGATTAAGTCACTTTCTTATTTTCAGTTCCTTCATTTGTATTAAAAAAGGGGGGTAGGGTGGGGAGGGGTTGAACTAGACATTCTCTAAGGCTCCCTCCACTTTCAAATCCTGTGATCCAATTCCATTTTCCCAAGTATAATCATATTATTTTACTACAACAGGTAACAATTTCATTTTTATGTCAGATTCAACCAGGAAGCAATGGCAATGCTGTGGCAATCTGTGTACCTCTTTGATTTCTGATTAAGGCAGTAACGACTTAAAAGCCTTTTAAGAAGTTACAACTCAGAAGGTAGGGTGAGGCTGAAAGAATCCAGATGCTGCCCAGGGATAGTCTGAGAAATGGCTGAAAGATAGGGATTTGGGGAACAATTGACTCTTTTCTGCACAGCAAATTGAATATGCATGTAAATCAGAGGTGGTCATAACATATGGTCCCCGTTTTCTTCCATCTTGACCCTGAGATCAGGCCTGAAGAACCACAAATCCCTCAAAGCATTTTTGCAACTCCTATCTGAGCTGGCCCATGTTGAAAAGTAAGGCAGTTATAGCATCATCTTTTTGAAGAAAATAATAGCCCATTCCTTAAAGTTCCTGACAAGTAGCCACAACGTCCCTAACCTTGCTCTAAAGCAGAGATTCTTAATTCCCTTTCTTGTCAGAGACCCCTTGGCCTCTCTGGTGAGGCCTATGCACCCTTTTTCATAATCACATTTTTAAATGGATAAGACAAATATGATTACAAAGGAAATTGATATTTAAATATGGTCCTCAAACATGTTCACAGAACCTAGATTAAGAAGCCCTAAAATTTGCACATAGGACACTGACCTTTTTTTGTAAGCATAAATTAGAGGAGGCTAAATTAACTGAGAGGTAGCCATCACATATGCAAATGAACCAACAAAGCAGGTGCAATCAGGAAAACCCTGGGGGAGCTTCCAGTCATGATTCACAGCCCCCCTCCTTCATGAAACTGAACACTTAGGTACCGAGAGATCTTCAAATTGCTTTGCAAATTTAAATTAATGAATGTACACTACACCCTTGTAATCTCCTAAAATGTTATTATCTTTGTTTTACATTTAAGGAAGGAGGCAAGTTAAGTGGCTTGATGAAGGCCATTCAAAAAGTGAGGAGTGAGGTTGGGAAATGAGAACCACCTGGTCAGGCAGATGTCTGTGCCCAGTGGGCTACAGGATGTGTGCAATTGGCTCAGCAATCCAGGAAGGAGGAGGGGACTTGGACAACTGATGCTCTTGCTACCCTGGAGCAGAGAATCTACTGAGTCAGAGGAACCTCATTTGCCAGTGACTTGCTGACAAAGAGGCCAGAGGAGCTAAGTATTCTAGCTGTCAGACACATTCCACAGGGGTGATGCCTCCTCTTCCAGCAATGGGTCAGTACTTGACTGCTCTATGATCCCTTATGATGGGTTTATTAGTGTTAGTAAAATGGCAGCACTTTTGGCATCTGTATGCCCAGAACCACTCAGGGGAGGACCCAGAGGTAACTTCTTTCTCAAAATTCTATTTTAAGTTTAATGCTCTCTCCTATACCTAAGGTTAAAGTAGTGGGAAGGCACTGGCTTTTGAACTCCTGGCCAATCAGCCTCCTGTCTCAAATGCTGGATTGCTTTGATCTCAAGACAACTGGTAAAAATTAGAAAGATGGAAAAGCCATGAAAATAAAAAATGAGAAAATAGTAAATGGAGGGGAAGAGAGAGAAGTTCCTGGAATGGAAGATGCCATCTTAGGGCTTCTTACTAAGAAGGCAAAGAGAGGAAAAGGAAGAAATGATTGAGAAGCAGAAGTATGGGGCATCTGGAGAGATGAGAGAATGGTTGAGAAAGAGGTGGATGCTACAGGAGGATAACAGAGAAAGAAGGAAGTTAAAGAGACTGGACCCCAGAAGTGAGAGGAAGGAGAAGGCTTGGAGGCTGCGAGAAATGGAAGATCAAATAGGTGGAGAAGAAGTGGAGACAAAAGAAACATTTAGAAGCAGTTTTAGATGATACAGGGAAAAGAGGGGAAGCAGATTTTCATGATTACCATGGGAAAAGAGGGTGTTAAAAGTTTCTGGTATCCAAGAAATAACTAATGACTTAATATCCTTCTATCAGAAAGGCTTCCACCTTTAGTGGTGAATTGTGCTTGAATATTTATAAGAATATACCTATGGATTGAAAAGAAGTGGACAAAGCAGGAAAGTATGTTCTTCAGTCTTTCCTCATTGACCAATTGGTTTACCTGCAGAACAAGAAGGCTAAAGCCAGGCACAGCAATGAGATCAGCATGAAAAACTCCCAAATGAAGACACTTTCTTCTCCATTGGAGGTCACAGTCTTTGAAGGGTGGGCTCACATGGAGGCTGAGTGCTTGGAAGATATCCATTAACCTAGATCCTTACTAAGGAATCTCTGTTAGAAGGGTTCTTAGACTGGCCAATGAACCCCATACAATTAAATGTTAAATGTAATAACTGCCCTTTGACTCTGGACCTTCAATCAGTTCCAAAATCAATCCAATATTATGTAGTTTTGATCTTTCATCTCTAAAAGGGGGTGTAGGAGAGATGTCAAATTCTTTGCTCAAATCCAGATGTTCAATGTCTAGAGCATTTCCCTGATCTAGTGATCTAATAACCCTGCCTCCTCCCCTTCACCCCGTGCAAAAAAAGAAGTTAATTCGGCAAAAAAAAAAAAGCTAGAGGAAATTAGATGGTACAGTGAATAGAGTGATGAACTTAGAATCAAAAGGTTCTGAGCTCCAATTTGGCCTCAGATACTTATTATCTCTACAACCTCTGGGCAAGTCACTTCATCTTCTGGCCCTCATCTGTAAAATAGGGATAATAATAGCACCTACATGTCAGCGTTGCTGTGAAGAAAAATGAGGTATATTTGCAAGGCACATTACAAATCTGAAAGGGCTATTATCAATGCCTGCTATTACTAAATCCTATTAGGAAAATTGTTAGTTTGACAGTCTCTTCATTCACATCACCTTTTATTCTGTCCTATGCAATCAAAACAACAAGAAATTTCTTAGAGAGAAATTTTAACTGAAATCTGCACCAGAAAAAGTAAGTTACTTTAAATGTCATAGACTATTGACTATCTCATAAAATTCAAGTTAATGCTCCTTTAGTTTGAAGATAATTTTAAGTCTGATAATCTTTTTTTAAGAAAATGGCTTTGAAATGTTACTTATTCTTATACTCAGACTTGCTTTAACTTGGTTATGTTTTGTTATAAAGTTATTTTAAAGATCTCATATTTACTCTCCACTCAAAAGTTCTACGATTTTTTTTGGCCAAAACAATAAAGTTCTGCTCTAAATTGCTGGCACAGATAAAGTTTTAGGAATTATCTATGAATTTTATTTATTTGGGTTATTCTTATCTTATTCCCATATCCATGGATGATCAAGAATGAGTGTTAGTCATGTACATTCCACACGCCTGTTCAGTCGTACCTACATAATTTAGAAGAATAGAAATTCCATTACCTTACCTAATGGAGATGGCAAGTATTTGTGGGATGTGTCACATTTAAAAAAGAAAAGTATCTTCTTAAGAGGATTCTGAATCTAAGCCATTTGACTCATCGATTGGACATAAACCTAACACAAACTATCAGATGTTATTTGGGTATAGGTTACAAGTGGCCAGCTTGATAATAGCATCATAGAGTCAAAGATTTAGAAATGAAAGTAATCTTCAAGGTTATCTATTACAGTTCAATTTATAGTTGCAGAAACTGAGGCCTGGAGAGTTTAATGACATATATGTAGTGATTGGCACAATTAGGATTTGAACCCAGGTCCTCTGACTCCCTATGTAGTATTCTCTACAAAGTACTGCATTACAGTTAATCCTCATCATTTGTGGTAAAGTTCCGCAAAGTCGCCATGAAAACTGAATTAGAAAATATTGAACCACTACTCCTAGGGGAAATACAGGGTTAGGTTTCTGTGAGCTTCTGGTCACATTTATTTTAGCACTTTCTGGAGCAACCTTAAGTACAAACCAGTAAATTTCCTCTTCCCTTTTTTCTGGATGTTCTGCATTATTGATTGATTAACACTAAACTGAAATCCAGCATGTAAACTCATGCATGAACAAAGCTTATCTAACACATATATTGTCTTCGTATGGCACATCACAGTCTTCTTGTACCTAGGAACACTAGACAGCACTTAAGCACTACACTTGCGGGCCATTTTAAACAACAAAATCACCAACAAAAAGCACAAAAATGTGAAAAACATCATATTAAATAGATTACGAAAGGGATACCTGTTTACAGGATAAGAGCTGAAACAAGAAGGCAGAGAGTCACGTTGTTTGACCTCAGCTAGGAACGTATGTATAGCAGGCAACTCAAACTTTGCACCTTCAGCACATGTCTACAAGTGATGGCAAAAGCACTGTAAATATTGACTTTGGGTTACAAATAAATTTTAGAGAACAGACAAATTCACAAAATATACAGTGGAGATTGACTGTACCACCTTCATAAGTAATCTCATTTGTGACACCATCAGTACTAAAATATTGGAGGCTAAACTAAAACGTTTGTTCCCAGTCTGCTGTAGTGCCCAGGAAGACACCTCATCACTTTCCACCTGGTTGCTCCATTGGACTTCTCCATTTTTTCAAGAAACTTATCTTCCTGCAAGATCAAATCAGCTCTGAAGCTCACACCTCCTCAATACTCGTTGCTCCTGGGGTCCCTTTCTCCTTCTGATTGGAGAAGGTAGATTGTAGATAGAAGGTAGAGCTCTTTCCAGACTCTCTAAGAAGGGAGCCCAGGGCAGACACTTTCTCATTTCCCAACTTGCAGGAATTAATCATGCCCTAAGCTGGGTACCCAGTAAACTTTTCAGCTTCTTTTTATGTGTTATCTTTCCTATGAGACAGTAAGCTCCTTGAGGGCAGGGGATGTCTTTTGCCTTTCTTATCCCCAGTGCTTATCACAGTGTCTAGCATATAGTAGGTACTTAATAAGTGTTTATTGACTGACTGATTTAGTGCTAGTCTAAAAATTAGAAGAAAAATGTTACTGTTTAATGCTTTAGCATAATGATTAATTAGAACATCCCATTTACTATCCTGCATTTAAGAATACAGATTCCTTTATCTCACTACCATCCAAATTACTGTACAGTAAAACATGTCAAGAATGGGATTAAAATAGTTCTAATTACACTAGTAATAAAATTCACTTCACCTTACTGGAAAGCTGTGGAAAACTTAGTCCATTAAATACAGATATTTAATGATGATGGTGATAAATTTAATAGCAATTATTATTTATATATTGTACATGTGGTATGTATATATATTTGATATATGTGTGTGTGCATGTGTGTATACATATATAGTTTCATTTCCATATATCTATATCTCAATATAGATATATTATCAAGAGTATGATTCATTGAATTAGCAACTGGTAGTTTGGCTTATCTTTGACAGGATATTCAAAGGTAGTTTATACTTTTAAGGGCATGATGTAGCTTAGTGGTATGGCCACATATTGACTTAGAAAACCACAAATTAATGTTATCTATGTTGAACTATATTTTTATGTATTTTTTCAAACACTTTCCAGTTACATTTTTAATCTGGTTCAGAGCTTACTGTGGTCTATTGGTGATAAGTCCAGAGTCTGATACCTCTCATGTAAATAATGATAATTATTTCCATGTACAGAGGAAAAAATGGGTTTACCTAGGAACTGAAAGTGATAAATGAAGTCTTAGAGTTAAAGTATAGTCACCTATAATTTTGACTTTAAAAAAAGGACATAATAAGGATCTAAAATCTTATTGTTCCTACTTTTGTAACATCTTTTGAATCTGTCCCCTTCTCTCCACTCATGTGGCTACGACCTTGGTTGAGGTTCCCAGTATCTCTCACCTGGACTGTTGCAATAGTCTCCTTGCTTTGAGTCTCTCTCCAATCCAATCCACCCTCCACATAACTGCTAAAGAGATTTTCCTGAAGTGCAGGTCAGGTCATACCATACCCCTACTCAATAAACTACAGAGCCTTTATATCCTTTAGGATCAAATATAAGCTCTTCTGCTTGGCAATCAGAACTTTTCATAACTGGCCTGCACTGGCTTATCAGCTGCCCCTTCATGCATGCTAGAACCCAGCTTGACTGGCAATATTAACCTTTCTTCATACCTAGTACTCCATCTCCCCCCTCGGTCTGTGCTCCATGACTCTTGGACTCCCTGGTTTCCTTCAGAGCCCCGTTCAACTTCTACCTTCCTCATGAAACTTTTCCTGATTGTTATAACTCCGAGCTCCCCATCCCCACTGGTCAAATTATCTTGTATATTTAGTTTCCGGGCTGTTGTCCTCCCGAGAACCTGCAAGCTCCTTTAGGGCAGGAACTGTTTCATTTTGGTCTTTATATTCCTGGGACCTAGCACTGTGCCTAGAATACGATAGGTACTTAATACAGGCTTGTTGACTGACGGATCTCACGTTAGATTCAATTTATGTATTCTTCTGTTCTGTTATTGTGCTGGGGAAAAAGTCTCATGGTAAGAACATTGGTCTTGAAGTGCGAAGCCCTGGATTTGTTTATTTGGTTTGAAATAGTTGTTAGCTATGGGATCAAGAACAAGTCACAACAGCTAACTTTTCTGAGACCAAGTATCCTCATCCATAAAATGGGGCTAACGATACTGAAATTTCACTACCAACCTCACAGGCTTGTGATGAGGAAAGGGCTTTGTAAACCACAAAATGCTATATAAATGTGAAGAATGATATTGGAGAAGACTCTACTTTGGGGAGGGAGCACCGAGAATGAGAATCTGGCTAGGATTCATAATAACAATAGTGGTGACGGCCATCACTTATAAAATGGTCTAAGGTTTGTATTTGGTCCTCATAATAACCTTTGAAGTATATATCATTATCCCTATTTTAGAGATGAGGAAAAGGGCGGTTACATGGTTACCAAGAGTTAGGAGAGAAGGTGAGACCGGACCCTAAGTCAGTTTCACTCCTGACTTGCCGTCTAGCATTCATTCCAGGGCACCATGCTGTCTTCTATAAGCCTAAGAGAGATTTTCTTTTTCTTTTTGTCTTTATTAACGCACACACACACATATACACACACTCTGCATGTGAGAACAGATGGCCTTTTTTTTTTTTTAACCTTTTTTTCTTGAGAACTTCTTGGGGACAGAAACTGTACTTTTTTCATCTTTAAATCCTTAGCTTTGAATGTGATAAATGTTTAATACATGTCTTGTGAGTTTAATTTCTTCATGACATTTTAGCCCTGCTTAGCACTAGCCATTACATGAACAGTGCTCGGTTAGGTGTTAGGTTCGAAGGTTAGGAGGAAAGGACAAGACATAAAAATTTTGGAGGCACAAGAAGAATGAAAGGCAATGGTCCAGTGAAAAATAATGAGCTTTTTAATTCTCAGGATAAGATTATTTATTGAAAAATAGGTACAGAAGAATACTGGTGTATTATGACATGTATGGTACCCAAGTCTGGAGTGAGATAGACTCATCTTCCTCAGTTCAAATCTGGCATCAGACACTAGGTGTGTGACCCTGGGCAAGTCACTTAACCCTATTTGCCTCAGTTTCCTCATGATCTGGAGAAAGAAATGGAAAATTACTCCAGTATCTTTGCCAAAAAAACCAAATGGGTTCATAAGAGTCTGATAAATGTACTCCTGGATAAACACAACATTCATAAACCTAATCATATCCTAAAGACATTGGGTCAGTTTGTCTACAGAAAACCAAAGAATTCTTTTGAAAAGTGAAGAATCTTTTTGTAAAGCCAATAATCATCTTCAATTTGTGTTTTGTAATTCTGCATTTTTGTTTATTAAGACAAAGGTAAGACATACCTGTATTCATTAATAATTAGGTCATCAATAAATGCTGGTAAAATTAAATTTTACTTCATTTCATGCTCCAGAGCCTTCTGGGATAGACTTTTCGCTAGCCATACTGAAACAGTCCACTTCATTCTCATCACCATCATTAAATATATTTATTTAATGGGCTAGGTTCCATATAGCCTTCCAGTAACATAAATGGTGTTGTCTCCTATACTAATATTTCAGGTCTAAACTACACCTTGATATAAAAAGAAGACAAATACCTTTCATTGTCTTTCTATGTGACTAATTACTTTAGATTTTTTTCAGAATCAGATGGACACCAGTAAATCACAAGTATTACTGGTAGGCCTTCAAGTTCCTAATATAAAAATATATTAAGTATTTATATAGCATTATATCACTATCATTAGCTCAAATTTATTGAGGTTTCACAGGATACAGGGCATTATGGGATTGCAAAATATTGTTTAAATGGTCCCCTGCCCTCAAGGAATTGTGTAACAGTTATGAATAATTATTGTAATTTATGACACTTTTTACATTTTTTTGGTCCTCAAAATTCTCAGTGTCCTTGTATCCTCAGGACTAAGTAAATCAAGTGGAATGATGCTCCAGATCAGGATCTTACTTTTCAATTACTTTTCTTTGACAACAGTGAACTCAGCCAGAGCCCCATGCCATTTATTCTCCTCATGCATTTCTTCTACATTCCGCTTAAACGTCTGTAGTTCATCATGTCAACCGACAAACTCGTCAGCAAGCTTTTACAGAGAACCCACTGGGTGAAGGGCACTAGGCTGTGTACTGTGGGAGATTACTGAGGACATGTTTTCTTGCCTTACACATAGCAGATTTCATGAGGCTCAGCTAGACAAGTGATACCAAAGAGACAATCCTTGAGAGGGAAACCTTGGCCTAGACTTGGCTTTGCCTACACTGTGCCCTTGCAATTGAACTGCCTTCTCAAACTCAACAAGGTCATTTGTTGAAGGGTTTGTGGGAGCAAGGCTCTTCAACAAACTGCCTGATAATGGACCAAGATTGATCAAAGTCTAACCATTTTGCCTTATCTATCTAGAATCATAATTCAGGAATGAAGTCATCCCTAGGTTTGCTCCTCCCCACCATTAAATTCCATTCAATCACAGCACACAAAATGCAGTCCATGCTTAGGCAGCCAGATGTTATCATTACAGGCCTTTCCTTATAAACTGATGCTGAAACCTGAGTGGTTGATGAGACTAGCTAAGCAGTTGTACCTTTGACCTGATTGCATTAAACTTGCCCTATCAATTTAAGCTTAGTATAAACACCATTTCCCAGAGTCCCTCATGGCTTCAGTGGTGAGAAGAAACTGACTAAGCCTAAACATTTTTTAACAGCAATCTTGTCTTACAACACCAAGGGGATTTGCTATGTATCTAGGGCTTTATAAAACCATATGAACATGCTGAAAGAATTAAAGTCCTTTAAAAACGAAAAATTGATGGTGACAGTCCTTTCTGAAAACCAGTTTGTGTAATGACAGCACAAGATAAGTTGGAAAGTAGTCTCAAGCAGCTTCTTATATGTAGTTTTTTAAGTGACAGATTTTTATTAGATTCAAATAGTGTTTTTCTCTTCCAAAATGTTTGTTCTAAGATGGTCATTTCAATAAAAATGGAAAATATGCTCTAAATTTCAGTAAGTTGGACTTTTTAGAAGGACTTCAACATCTTCATCTTCCCAACTAAGTTTCTTTCAAATGAAAATTTGGACATTCCCTGCTTCTTGGTTTCTTGGGCAGTGCCATTGTAATTCTTTCCATCTTAGTGAGCAGGCAACATCTTAACAAAGAAATTCCAGCTGCATGCTACAAGAAATTACATCAGTATGTTGTTTGTTTACTTATTGTATTTCAAATGAATAGCCCAGAGAGATCCATAAAGTACAGAGATACTAGTTTGGAATTTGTATGGAAATACTGAAACAAGGATATTTCAGAAGATGGTACATGGAGAGATTGACATTTTTTTTTCTAATGGCAAGATCTGTTTTCTGATGACTAATTATTAAAAAAAAAAATGGACAGGGGAGGGGTCAAATGGTCCCTTTCAGCAAAGATGAGAAGATAACTGCTCAGCAAATGACCTCTGTCAGACTTATAATCTATTATTGAAGTAGTGTTGATCTCCCCAAACCTAAGTTATCATTCTGTGGCTAGGTGATCCCTTGGAAAATGTGCACAAAAAGAAGAAGGTTTAATGTGTTTTAACAAAAATCCTAAAACATCAGAATAGAATACTCACTGTTAAGGAAAAATCACGAAGTGAAGAAGACATAGTTTTGAAATTAGGTTCCTGGACACACTCCCTCAGCTACTTCTAGCAGCTCTGTCATCTGATTTTGTTAAACCCATACTTGAGGGTCAATCTAGCGGAATGACATCATTTGGAAATGAACAGCAAATTTAGTACAAGAGATTAAACTGGTATGATCTAGATTGAGTAAGGGATCCAAAATTCAAAACTGAAAATGAATACTTATTGACTCAAATGAAAATCAAGTACTTTGTGTTAGTGAATGAAGGAAGACGGTTCTGAAACTTTGAAAGCTAAAACTGAAGTCTGTAGGAATACTATTTTTTTTTTCTTTTCTACAGACAGTGGATAAGAAAGGCAGAACAGGTTTTTTACTTTATGGAATGGCAGAAAGAGTTCTCAACAAGGAGTCAAGAAACATGGTACATAATCCTCCCTTTGCCACTAACCACCTGTGAGAACTTGGCACATCATAACCTCTCTGAGACTCCACTCTCCTCATCTATGAAAGAAGGGGGTTGGATAAATCTTCCAGTTCTATCAGTCTTTGAATATACAGACTACTTGTTAAGGAAAAAATGAATGACGTAAGAAACTCTGAAAGTCAGATCAAGTTTGAAGTTCACAGGATAAGAATCTTGACCAGTACGATTTAATTTATAAGGAATCAGGCAAAGATCCAATAGGAAACTCATCTATAGTATATAACTTTATCTTTTCTCACACTCCACCAGAAGTTCTTAATCTGGGGTTCATAAATTAGTTTAAAAATTTTTTGTTAAATATATTCTAATAGAATTGGTTTCCTTTGTAATCCTATGTGCTTAATCATACACACTTGAGAGTTTATGCATTTAAGAACCCTGAGAAGGGACATTCAGGCTTCATCAGACTGTCACAAGGGTCCAGGATGAAAAAAAAAAGGGTAAGAATCCCCAAGTTCTGGAGGAAAAAAGGATAAAGCTGAGACTGATAAAATGATGTTACATGGAATCTGAACTCTAACCCTTATGCTTCAGCCCTCTGATATTATTGAAAGGCCAATCATGAGTTCAGAAATATAAAACTTGTTTAATTTCTGACAGGAGGAGCAGGAGTCAAAAAAAGTAGTTATCATTCAGTGCCCCTTTGAATTAAAGTTTGCAGTTCCCAGAAGTATTAAATGGGCACAGATATATCTGATCTGGGAAGAACAAATCACATGTGCATTGTGACTACCAAATGGAAGGATTATTTCTTTTCTTGACCCCACTGCTCTTTGAGTTAACCCCCTCTCTACAATCTGGAGATTCCCCCTTCCCCCCCCCCCCTTTCCTTCTTATTTATTGTTCCTTCTTATTTGCCCAAGTACTTACCACGATGCTTCCCTCAGGAAAACTTCAATTTACCATTTATTTAAGAACATGATGATTCATTTAATTAGAAGAGAATACCTTGGAAGAATTTGAAATTAGCTAGCCAGGCTTCATTTAAAATAAGGAGTGTTAGAATTTGGGCATTTATTTTTATGGGAGGTCATCTGTCCCAACACCAGCAAGTCTGGCAGGTCATGCTGGTGCTGATATGGAAAGATATTTGAAATTGAATTCAGAAGACCTGGGTTCAAAACTTGCTTTGGTCACTTACTACCTACGAGCTCTTGGTTAAGTAATTATATTCTGTGATCTAGTTTCTTCCTTTATAAAATGAGGAGATAGGGTTAGATGACCTCAGTATCCTTTTGAACCCTAAGTCTACAATAATAAAATGCTTCCTGAACTCTTTTTTCTTAGGTATAAACTATGTCTAATTCATTTAATTAGAAACAATAACTAGCATTTAAATAGTGCTTTGCACTTTACACAGATTATCATATTTAATTCTCAAGATAACTCCCTGAAGCAAACACTAATATTATTCTCCTTTTACAGATAAGAGAACTGAGGAGGGCAGAGATGAGGTTGACTTGCCCAAGGTCACACAGTCCTAAGTGTCTAAGGTAGGATTCGAACTCCAAATCTAATGCTCTCTCCCCTATGCCACCTAGCTGTTGCCTGTGCAGTTGGCACCTTCATACTGGGATGAAACAGAAGTCATTCAACTTCAGAATGTTTTTGTCATAAATCAGTGATATTAAGCAACTTTCTCATGTTCATAAGAAATCATCTTGGGAAGACGGTGGCTCTATAGTAACAAGATGACAATCTTGCTAGTGTCTTCATGCTGCATTCCACTCTTCCAAAAGCGGGAGTCATCTGCAGGTCAAACTATGGCCCCAGGTGGCACCTAAACTACTCATGAAAAAAAAAACTTCTTGGTTCTGAATACATGAAAACTATCGCTGTGAGGCTGAATGCCTATGAGCCACACCTCCTGTTTGCTGCTCATCTCTGCCTCCCCTCTCGCCAGATTTCTGCAGTTTGACAGTCTTCACACAGCTGCAGGGCTTTCGGAAATTCTAGACAAGGCGGCTCATTTCCATGTAGCGCTCACTTCCCTAGAAATGTGAAAGGCTTTCAGGCCCTCATTCTACTGACCCAGTGAAAAACGCTGAAGGCCCCTTCCTTGCAAACCACAGAGAATGAACCAGCAAATGCAAGGCCCCCCAGAACAATATAACCACTCTAAAGCGTCAATCAACAGACCCAAACTTATCCTTCTAAAAGCAACCTATGACCTAAAAAGACTTCAGGCTGTTTGAGCCTCATGGTAGGTTTACATCGCTTTCATTTGTGAATGCATAGACAAGTTCATGTGTGTGTGTGTGTAAGTCTGTGTTTAAAACAAAAAAATAACTAAGCTCCTGCCCAGGGGAAGAGAGACATAGAGCAGAATTTATATAAAGTTGCTTCCCTGTGTCCCAATGAAAAACTGATGAAATCAGCCACGATGATTGGAAAATTATCATTTTGCTACCAACATTAATCCCTTAAATTGTTGGAAAAAGTCTAAAGATGCAAATATTTTACAAGCTTATGTCCCTTTCCCCCTTAAGCTTATGTACACACAATGCAAGTTAATATGTCAATATATCTGTGACCTCAGGGATGTATATACATTTTCTCCAGTGATTTACCTCACTGTCCAACCATATTCTGTGTGATTCTCACCTGTGATTTCTAAAAAGGACTCCACTCAAGAAGTTGGGGCTTCCCTTACATATACTGTAGACATCCCTAAGAAATGTATCTGACACTTCAGAGAGGTGAAAATGTGGTGTAATAGAAATAAGTCTCCTACGTGAATAAAAGCCAAGAATTTTTGTATGTTCCCAAATAAATGTGCAGCTAGGTGACATAGTGCATAGGACTGGAGTCAGGCCTGGAGTCAGGAAGAGCTGAGTTCAGATCTGGCCTTAGATGTAACCATTTGCCTCAGTTTCCTCATCTGCAAAATGAGCTGAAGAAGGAAGTGGTAAACCACTCCAGTATTTTTGCCAAGAAAACCCCAAATGGAGTCATGAAGAGTTGGACACAATTGAAATGAATGAACATCAACTACAAAACAAATATAAAAAAATAGGCATAATGTTATTTATAAACCATTATAGAAATAAGGGAAGGATAGGAAGGAACTACCAGGTTGGAAACTCCCCCTACTATTGCAGATTACAACTTGTTCATAACTTAATCGATGAGTTTTGGGGAGTTATCTGAAGCACATACAAGTTATATGACTTGTCCAGGATCACAAGTAGTATAGGAAGTGAGATTTGAACCCAGAGTTTCTTGATCTCCAGGCTAGCCCTCTGTCTACTATACTAACAAGCTATTTTTCTTACGATGCAGCACTATCTTCTATTTCAGAAGGCATCTTGGAGACCAGTGCCAACTGGTCCCATGGGGCAAGATGATTTTGAACATGGGTAAGAAAGCAAGAAAAGGGAGGGAGAGAAAGAGAGAGAGAGAGAGAGAGAGAAGCTAGATGGAAGAGAGTGAGCAAGTAGTTGCCAGGTGGATGGGAGAAAGTCAGAAGAGAGTGGGTGGTAAGTGGAAAAGTAGGTGACTGGTCAGCAAAATGACTACAGGATACTTGTGTGCATGTGTATACATGTATGTATGTATTTTACATATATGTATGTATATTTGTATACATATGTCTACATGTGTGTACAGTTTTGTACACATATACATATAAACATATACCCAATTCTCATAGTAAGTTTCTCTGAGATTTCCAGTTCTACATTTAGCCCACTGCAACTGTTTGAGTTACCAGGTTGACACAGATGAATCTAAAAATGTTTTGATTCCCCCAAAGCCAGGTTTAGGGCAACAGTATGTTTGTGGGATTTGTTATTGAAAGCAAATTCTAAGATTGGTTAAAAAAAAATTCCCAGAGACATGTGACTGAAATAAGTTCCATGTGGGTACAGTAATAAATGGACATATTATAACACCAGGGCATAAAACTTCTTTCCAGGTAGGAAAAAAGCCAAAGACAGGGCACCAAACATTATCTGGTATCTCATCAGTTGACAAAGTGGAGGTAAAGATTTCTGAAACTGATTTCAATATAGTTGCCCTATCCTGCCTCACTTTATATCCTTCTGCCTATTCCCTAGGAAATTACCTTGGACTTCTGCCCACTACTGCTATTAAGAATCTTCAGCCCTTCCCACTACTGATGACAACACCATTCCTTTGTGCCCTCTGTTTTATCTGCTCAGATCAGGAATGGCAACTTATCACTCTTCTGTGATCCATTACTAGTCTCAACATTTCAGTGGGGATTCCAAGTGCATTAGCCAATTTCTAATTCCATATTTTGAAACAGAGCATACGACAGTCCAGTAGATCAGCTTATGGCAGCTGGCAGTGGGATCCATCCCTTTCCCCACTATCATACTGTACTTCTCGATAAAATAAATGAGGTTTAGGATTTCAGAGGGCTCCTCCAATTTCAGTCCACAAACCCTAAAACCACACTCCATGTCTCCCCTCGATCTTGCGTTGTTCAATCTGTTCAACTTTTGCAGATTGATGACCTTACAAGTTCACGGGCTGATTAGTTTCCAGAAATTATGGCAGCCGACTAGTAAACAATATGGTCCTACCCTACTCTCCCAGTTTTGCCGGCATGAGGATGTTAACTTCCCCGAGTGCTCCCTTTGCTGAACAATGTTCCCTACAGGTGTTTATTTTCAGCTTGTGATTAACTAGAAGCAAAGAATCTGGGACTTTGATTAGGTCAAATGATTTAAAGCTGGTAATGGTGCTGGTTAGGGAGAGGAAGCAGATACAAGACTGGGTGGTGTGTGGGATGCTTTTATACGAGAGGGTCTGGTATTGTAGCTAAAGGAAATTCTACTTGGAAGATTAAAATTCATTTCATCATTTGCTTTTCCCACTGACACATTTACAGAGTCTCCTGAGAAGGAATTTTCTAAGGGTAATTCATTAAAAATACTTCTCACCACTACCACTACCACCAAAAATAAATTTAACCCATTCCCATTACCACAAACACTGGTGTAGGCAGTGAAAAATACAGTCCAGTCATGTGAGTAGTAGTAGTTCTTTGCAGAGGAATAACACATTGTCTTGAAGAAATACCATAAAAACAACAATAACAAAAAATTCCATGTCAGAACATGGTTCTATTTCTAATGCAACATACAGAAACTGGGCAACACATGAAGATTCTACATGCATTGCTATTTCTGTGTCAAGTGAAAACAGTGGTTATCACATACTTATGATCTGAAGCCCAAGATCCAGGAGAGGTAACTTTTTGAAGTCTAATTTTGGCTCTGGCTCGAAACTTATGCAAAAAAACTTGCACCCTTCTTGCTAGGGCATATGGATTGTTCTAGACAGTGGGAGTGTGTGGGAAAGCTGTTTGCAAAATATAAATAGAGACAAAGATAATGACTATATTTATTTACAGGTGACAATGGCATTCAATAATTGAGGCCAGCTGATGTAATGGTTGAGCGACTGAACCTTCATGGTGTCTTTCATGTTGTTCTATCTGAATGTCAGCTCAGGCAAACATGCCACTAATTAAAACAGAAAGTCCATTCAAATCTGTTTGCTGATTCCCTTTCTTTCTGGCAACCACTAAGCATATGCATTTTGTGATCTATTAAATGCACATCCAGGAATGAACCTAAAACTATTTACATCTATGTGGGGGTAGAGTACTCACTGGCTTTAGATTCAGAAGGCCTAAGTAAAAATCCCTGTTTGGCCCCCTTCTAGCTAAGGGTCCCTTGGGGAAGTCACTTGTCAAAGTGTTAATTTCCTTATACAGAGAAGGAGAGGGTTGGGTCTAGATGATGTCCAAGGTCTCTTCCAGCTCTCAGTCCTATGATCGCTCTGTGACGCATGCTATAGTCATGCATGATTATTACTAACCTTGGCCTATTGCAAGTTGCTACATTTCAGTGTGCAACATATTTTGATCATGTACAGAGAATGTTTTATTGGAGCCAAATGAGATCTTGAGATCTCCTGACAGCAAAGCGCAGGAGCTTCAAAGGGATTGCAGCTCAACTGGAATCGTCATTACAAAACAGATTTTAGTTCTATTGTTAGCCAGACCACAATGGAGGCAGAGACTGCCAAGATAAATGCTCTAGAAATCTCCTCCATATATTACCTTTGAACAATTAATTGGTCTTATGGAAAAAAAAAGAATGAAAGATTGACAATGGAATACATTGTTCTTTGATGTTAAAGCAAACACATTGCCCAAATATCTGCCAAATTGATAATTAATTTAAACCAGCCTTTAATTTGACACTTTATCCTTAGTGTCATAAGCACCAGCATATGCTCAGCCTGTAGATTATCCACTCCGACTAAACGAAAAGGAAGAAATTCAACTGCCTGAGAAAACATCACACCTTAACCTAAGCTCAGTGCTGACCAACTGGGTTCAAGTATTTCTCAGTTGCTGTACAAGCTCTTGATATATGGGTCTTACTGATGGTGAAATCCACCTACCTGACGTTCTTCCAGGATCATCTAAATCAATCACCCAGATATGACTACTGATAGGCAGCTTGGTGACTAAGTTGGGGGCAGAGTATTCTGCAGTGGTTAAATCCAAAACTGAGAACTGGAATTGTTTTCATCTCTTGGTGTATTTTCCCTCACAGAAATCAGTTTAACAATCATTTTCCAAGTGCCCATCATGTGCCAAATGCCATGTTAGAAGCTCAAAGACAAAAATGAAACAGTTCCTTCCCTCAAAGAGCTTTCATTTTACTGAGGGAGGGAGGACTCCAATATGTGAACAATTAAGTAAAGACGTGATTTCAGAAGGGAGGGAGGGAGAGGGAGAGAGGGGGGGAGGGGAGGAGAGGGAGGGGAAAAGGGAGGGGGAGGGAGGGGAGAGGGAGAGGGAGGGAGAGTGTGCACTAGCAATGGGAAAGATCACAGGTGGCCAAGAGGTACAGGGGAGGAAGGGATCCTGGAAGCACATGGGACGGGCTGCATAAAGGCCCAGGGAATAGGGAGGAGGGCAGGTGGTTGAAACTAGGAAAGAGTATGTGAAGGGGATTAATATGAAAAACATCTGGAAAGGTAAGCAGAAGCCAGATTGTGGAGGGCTTTAAATGTCAGGCTGAGAAGTTAATATTTTATATTAGAGGTAGAAGGGGGCCACTAAAAGCTTTAGAATTGGCCAGTGACATGGTCCTACACAAACATCAGATTCGGCTCTCGCTGTGGCTCTCTGTCTCAACTTGCCCCTAAAAGATACTGTTCAGATTAAGCCATGGAAGTTAACACTTCTAGTCTGAATCTCACCCCTGAACTGCTGTGAAGTCTTAGGACAATTTCTCTGTGCCTCCCCTAAGTGAAATCAGTTTTCCAATTCTCTCCATTGGGTGCTGTTGAGAAGGTAAGTGGTGATATTCAGAAAATGCTTTGAGATCCTCAGGTGACAGGGGCTTATAAAGGCAAAGCACTAATAGCATGATTTCCTAAAGGTATGTCATTTTTTAGGTAGCTAGGTGGTACAGTGCATAGAGCATCTGGAGTCAGGAAGACCTGAATTTGAAGCCAACCTCAGAGAATTTAACTCTGCCTCAGTTTCCACATCTATAAAATGAGCTAGAGGAGGAAATGGCAAACCACTCCAGTATCTTTGCCAAGAAAACCCTAAATGGGGTTATGAAGAGTCAGACACGACTGAGTAATCACTACTGCCACTACTACCACCACCACCATCTTTCAAACTGTGGTCACAGCAGTAGAACTGTGCTGTTTTGTAAATACTGTGCAAGCTAGGTGGAACAATGGAGTAGAGAAGACCTGGGTTCAAATGTGACCTCAGATACTTACTAGCTAGATGACCCTGGACAAGCCACTTAACCACTGTGTGCCTCAGTTTCCTCATCTATAAAATGGGGATGATAATAATAGCATCTATCTCCCAGGGCTGTTGTGAGGATAAAATGAGTTAAGAATTACAGACCACTTGGCACAGTGCCTACAACTTTGTAAATGCCGAATGAATGTTATTATTATTCAGGAAGATTCATCTTCCTGAATTCCCCAGACACTTAACAGCTGTGTGACCCTGGACAAGTCACTTAAGCCTGTTTGCCTCAGCTTCCTCATCTGTAAAATGAGCTAGAGAAGGAAATGGCAAACCACTCCAGTATCTTTGTCAAGAAAATCCCAAACAGGGTCACAAAGAGTCAGACGGGACTGAAATGACTCAAAACTCACTGAGACATCACAATTTCTTGCCTTTCCCAAGTAATCTAAAGTTATTTTGGGACAGAGTACTCTGAATGATGTTTCCTAAAAAAAAGTTCCATGAATGGGCCAGATATAATTTAACTCTTGCTTTGGTCTCTCTGACAAGTCCCATTTTCTGGTGCCTAGGGGGTAAGGCGGCTAAAGAAAATCTGAGAGGGGGGTGGCATTTGATGGTGCATAACGTGCATGTCAATGAAGTGAGAGGCATGCAGTCACACATCTGCCTTGTGGCAGCGCCCTGCTGCCCAGGCACGCTGTTACTAGTCTCAGTGTGACAAAGGCTTTCGCTCTGCTAACACGCATGACATCACACTGCAACCCCTGTCACCCTGTGGGATAAGCCACTTAACAATTTCCATTTGGCTGTGCTCTGCCATGCACAGTACTCCAAAGTGACTGAAAGAAGAACTAACTGGTCTTGTTTTGCTCACAACCAGAAGTTGGGAGAGATAATAAATGGTTTCCCACTAAAAAACTAAAACTAAAACCAAACCAAAACAAAAACACAACAGTGTGATTTTAAGCCAGGCAGCAGCCTGTCACTAAAGAGAAAATGGGGACCGCCCTCCCGATAAACCAATGTGGACAGGGGCGACTGGATCGCTATACTCAGGCTATCCTGGCTACCTGGCTTTCTTGTTCAAGTTTAAAAGTAAAAATGTGTAACGTTACAAAGAAGCTGAATGGCTTCTGGTTTTGGCAGAACGTATTTGAAGAAAACAACTGGATGGATCTTCCATCCCTAAAACTTTATGAGCTTCTGTGTTTTCTTTAGATATGAATTATATATGAAAGGGTAATCCTAATGGCATTTCTGGGTCATTGTTATGCAACCTAAGCACGTACAATGGGCTAGATCTCTGACCTTCTCTTTCCAAGCCTTAAATTAAGTTCTTTGGACTCAATCAAAAAGCCTGCCTGTCCTCAATTCCTAACCTGGTACAATTATGATGTAAGCATACACATTTATGAAAAGGTTGATGAGGAAGCATTTCCTTTGTTTGATAATACTATTTAAAGACAAAAAAATATCCAGGCAGGGAATAAATCATTCATCTTAAAGAACAAACTCATTCCACCCCTCCTTTCTCTCCATTCCTCTCCCCCACTCCCCCACTGCCCACTCCTCCCACCCCTCCTAATTGACAGTCAGTGAGTGAGTCACACGCTTGGTCAGGTTCACTGACAAAAGCCTCCGGATTGCTCGTCACTGAGTCAGGTTTCTACTACTGCCTTATTGTAGGCACCTTAACCAATCAAGCAGACAGAAGAAAGAAGGGAGAGAAACAGAATGGGGCCCTGTGTTTGGAAATAACTACTGTTAATTTGATTTGTTTCCTTCTACTGAAGGATGATTTCCTATAGAGTAATTTTAAATGTTTTAGGAGGTGAATTTCAACTACTTTGGAAAATGAGCTCTTTGCCTCTAAGATCTCAGAGAGCAGGAATCTTTTGGAATGAGCTGAGGCCTGGGACACAGAATCTGAAGTTCCAGTCTAATCTCATACTGAATTTTGATTTTACTTGTGTCTTTTTGCTATTTCATCCTTGCAAGGTGAATACTATACTGATCCAAAAAAAAGGCCACACTTTCTCCTTCAAATTGCTTCGTAAAGTGGACTCAGAATTATCTTGTTGTATCTGAGTTGTTTTTTTTTTAAATTTGAAAGAGATCTCATTTTGGCAGACATGTATATTCTCAAGGGAGGCCTATATCAAGCCTAATGCGGTATAATACCTCACATTACTGTTACTCCTCATAACAACCCTGAAGGGAGGTAGTGCAGAGATCATTATTTCCATTTTACTGATTCGATGAGAAACCTGAGGCTTAAAAAAATATGAGTGATTTGCTTATGGTCATTCAACTTAGTAAGTATTTGAGTCAGCACTTGAGTCAAAATTTTCCAGTTCCAAGATTCCTGTTATACATAATACTATACTAGACTTGGGAAGAAAGGTGTAAAACAGATCTGCAAAAAGAATTGGCATTATTTTACTCACTGCTATTTCCTTTTTTTTTTCCAGTTAATACAAAAGAAAATCCTGAAAAAAGAAGGTAAGAAAAGCAGACTTCCAACTTTTATTTCCACCTTGGGAGATGCAGCAGTCATGTAGGGCCACCATATAATGCCAGTTTCCAGAAAAGAAAATATACTTTTAATGAGGCTTTGCATATTTCCCGTGTTCTGATTTTAGTTCAGAAGATATTTTCACTGAAGGAAGGCACTAGGCTGCCTAGACTAAAGCTAGCCATGGATGGGGAGTAATAAAGTAGAACTGGGAATGTTAAGAACAGGGACATAAAAAAGTTTAGGATTGAAGAGCTCACTGTGCATGTTCTCAAATCCTATGTCCTATTACTAAAGGGTTTTCTCCCACAAAGCATATTAACTCCCTACTTTGAGCTATAAACTTGCATCCACACATGACTAGTCACTTGAGGTGCCATTGAAACCACATGGGAAAGGAACTCTTGATCTCTGGCTTACAGGGTTTCATTTCTCATAAAGTACTCTGACATGAGGAAATATGTGGAAACTTCCCTTTCTCTACTACTTACCTACCTCAAAGAAAGGTAGTGAAACTTAATTAATGTTTGTAAAGTACCTTTAGACACTTGGATAAAAAATGATACAGGAGTGCCAAGTATTATGATTTTCCGTTTCAACTGTCTTAATAGAACAGTTCTTTGTTGTCTAAATGACATTAGTAATAAAATAAAAAAAAAACACCTTAAAATGTAATTAAAAGCTACTTGACTCTATATATCTTCTCTGCCTTTATGCTGACAGATCACTAATGCTAAAGCTTCTAGTGCTAGGCTGATGGGCTTTTAAGACCTGAGATGAACAGGAATGGAAGCCAATGACAGAATAATTTGGCGCTCCCGGCTTTCACCAGAAAATACAGCAGGTGAGCAATGAAAAGGAGTCAGAAAGGGCAGGGACAGGGGCAGAAAAGTTCAACAGGAGGAGAGAGAAGATGAGAGTGATATTTGAAAAGAAACAGAGAAGACACCAAAGTGGAATTCTTGGGCTTCAGATGAAAAAATGTTGGGCAGTTTAATTAATAATATTTCTTGGCCAAGTACAGATCTACCTTAATCTGAATGTAACTGGTACCTGTTAAATTTATTTTCAATCCAACTTTTTTCAGTCTTGTACCAGGTCTTGTTTTCCTATCACAAAAAATTTCAATCTTTTCATTTATCATTCTGTGAACTTCATTCATTCAACAAGTGTTTATTAAGTACCTGTTGTTGTTCAGTTGTGTCTGACTCTTTATGATCCAAGGGATTTTCTCTGCAAAGACATGGGAGTGATTTGCCATTTCCTTCTCCAGCTCATTTTACAGACAAGGAAACTGAGGCAAATAGGTTTAAGTGACTTACCCAGAGTCACACAGCTAGTAAGTGTCTGAGGCCAGATTTGAACTCAGGAAGATGAATCTTCCTGACCTTCCAGACCTAGTGCTCTATCCACTGTGCCCCTTATTAAGCACCTACTATCTGCCAGTCCCTGGGCTAGGGTATGGGAAACCGAGATAAAAACAAGATGATTTCTGCCTCAAGGAGCTTATATTCTACTGGGAGAACCAACATGTGTCCATATAGGCAAATACAAACTGTATACAAATTAAAATGATTTTTCAGTTAGTTCCTTACCCTTTCCCCCTGCAAAATTATTTTAATATACATAGAGCTTGTATTACACACTTTGGTTCCCCCAACAAAATCAAGAAAGATGCAACCTGGGAATGTCTTTCTGTCATGGGGGATAGCCTGTGCAAAGACAGAAGATGGGATAGTAAGTAGGTCAGTCTAGCTAAAATGTTACCTAAAGGGGGAGTACTATGTAATAAGCCTAGACTTGTGTGCTCTAATCAGATTGTTGAGGTGTTCACATGCCACAGGAGATTGCATGTCATTCTAGAGGCAACGGGGAACCACTGGAGCCTAGGGGGGCAGGGGAGTGATGGGGAGACTCACGCCTTATCAGTATCAAGTCAGCAGCTGTATGTAGGATAGCCAGGGGAGCTGAGAGACTGGACACAGAGAGACCAATTAGGAAGCTACCCGAAGGGAACAGGGAAGATACGCTGAGAGCCTGAAGTAGAGGGGCTAAGGTTTGAGTGGAGAGAGAGGGTGGTAGAAAAAGTAAGATTTGTCACCTGAGTGGCCTTCCAGGCTAAGAGAGGGTGACTCTGAGATCCTGAACCGGGGACAATGAGCTAATTAAACAACCTTAATTTCTATCCTCCCATTCAAGGGTAAGCAGTCATAAAGCAAGAGGTGAATAGTTATTTTCTCACCCATATTTTGGGCATGTTTTTCTTACTCCAGCTTTTATACAGTGACAATAGGAGGGCAGGAACTAATTAATGGAGGCTTTTTCAGGCAGGAGAAGCACAGGTCCAAGAGTAGGAGTAAAGTTACTCTCTGTGCCATGTACTCTGTTGCCAAATAGTTTTTATAGATGGAAATGCCCGAAAAAGTTGCTGGGTTTTTTTTGTTTTTTTTTTTTTTTTTTTTGCTGCTGAACACTGTCTAGAGTGTTCAGTTAATGTTATGACTTGTCTGGTTCCCACAGAAGGAGGAATCCTGCCAAATATTTGTAAATTTGTCCTTAAGAATGTAATCAGGGAAACCACACCCAGATGCAAGTGTATGACTGCAGCATAGTTCAGATAATCTACTTTTACCTTAAACATCACGTCAGCAGGCAAGACTTGAAGACTAGTGGAGGGAACCAATGAATGGTTTAAGCAGATGACAAGGGCAAATGAACAATTAACCATTGTCTGTGAAGCCCTGCACAAGATTTTCTTCTTCATTGCTTATTGACATGCATCGTTCTTTATGAGTCTATGTATAGATACTCCAAATTATTTCCACCTTTTGCATTTATGGATGATCTCTGAATTCTTGGTGTTTTAAGCCTACCTAAATGAAGAGCTTTTCAAATTTGGTCTGATTATCCCAACTGTGTAAAGATCTCTCCTTACCTCTCACAGTCAAGAATATGAAGACACTTTCTACATGGATGTGATGTGTGGGGGAAAAAAAGGTGTTTTAATTTGGGCAGTTCTTGAGAATTGATTCCTCTTGTATAGCCTGGCCAATCAATCATATGCTTTTTTTTTTTTTAACAAGAAAAGAGTTTAAAACAAAGATTCTTAATCTTTTTTTGTGTAATGGACCCCTCTGGGAGTCTGCTGAAGCCTATGGATCTTTTCTCAGAATAGTGCTTTTAAATACATAAAATAATACATAGGATTACAAAGGAAACCAATTTTACTGAAATGTAACTATTTAAATATTGGGAAAAAAAATTGACACCCCAGGGCTAAGAACTCCTTATTTAAAGAGTTATACTTTTATGTATCAGTAGAAGAAAATACATTAAATATGTCTGCCTTTGACACAAATGTCACTCACAAGGTATGACTGAATGAATTTCACATTTGATATTCACATGTCAATTTCATATGTCTACAAAAGACCTTAGTGATCACTTAGTTCACTCCTCATTCGAGAAATGAGGTCCAGAGAGGTGAAGAGATTTGTCCCAAGTCACGCAGAGCAGGTAGATTTTCCATTAACTGGTTTTGTGATTTTGGGTAAATCCCTTCAATTCCCTCGGCCTCTTACCTATCTAAAAAGTAATCAGGTTGAACTAGAAGATTTCTAAGGCCTCTTCCAGCTCCATAATTCTTTACTCAAATGGTGTTGGAATAAGGAAAGCCTAAATTTAGATCTCATTATGAGTCAGACAACGGGTAACAGCAGCGCCATCTGTTGAAAGTTTCCAAAACTTCGTTTTATAAAGTCCTCAGACAATTACTGTAATAAAGAAAAAACTTGAATCACAGCAGCATCAGATATGGAGGGCAAAAGTGATGTTAGAAATAACCTAATTCAATCCCTTCATTTATAAATAAGTAAAATGAGAGGTGTGTCAAGGTCTGATGAGAGCGGACTAGGTTGGATTGTCCCCGTCCCCCATGAAATGAGGTGGGATGGTGGGAGAAGTAAAATGGGACCTAAAGGTTATGCTATCTTCTTTGGACATTTTAGTGACATCGAAGAAGGAAAAGAATGGTTTGTGCTACATCCCAGCCCACTAGTGGTTTTCTAATACTCGCTGGATGAAATGCAACCTCCTGACTCAGAGTCTTCAAGGTCCTCTACCAGTTACCTCTACCAGTAACAGTCTACTGTTCTACCACTTTGCTCTCAACTACCATTTTCCCAGCTGTGCCAACCAACTGTGCTATCATTTGTTAACCGCAGTGATGTCTTTTTTCTCCCTATTTCATGTTCACGGCCCATAGCCATCTTTCTTTCTCATACCAGATGTCGTCGCTAGCATTTGTTTTGTTTTAAAGTATATAATAAATTCCATATGTTACTTTCAAAACTGCCTTGCTGGTCTGTGCTTCTCTCTAGTTTCTTTTATGTATTAAAAAAAATTTCAATATGCCTCTGCAGGGGGGTATTACTATTACTACCCTGCTATCTCCCACACCCAAAACACAAATGTAGAAAAAAACAACAACACCCTTAGAACAAACAAGAATAGATTAGCAAAATGTGTCCATGTCCAAAAATGAATCTATCTGAATGCTGAATCCAATACCTCTCTGTCAGAAGGTGGGAAGCAAGATTCATTATATGTCCTCTGGAGATGTCTTAGTTATTGCTTTCATTAGAGTTCTTAAATCTCTCAGAGTTATTGATATTTACAATGTTGTCATTGTATAAATGTTCTCTTGGTTCTCTTTTCACTCGGTTCCTACTTCCTTAGGATTTTCTGAAATCCTTTTTGAGCTCTGGAGGTTATACCAATGAGATCTGACAGGGTTCAGTGATGGGACTGGATGGGTGTCTATCATCTAAGAACCAACCTTGCTCACTTCAGAAGGACTCATCAACAGGAAGGGGTCTCCCAACTGATAATTTCTTTTTTGTCCAAAACCACCCATGAAAATTATCTACTGAAGCACAGAGGGACTTCAATCTGAATCAATGGAGGGGGTTACTACCAATAATGAAATCATGAATCTTCTGATGTATAGAAGTTCTCGACTACAAATGATCAAAAATATGTATTCAGAGAAGGGATGTTAGAAAGCATCTAGTGCAACATTCTCATTTTGTAGGTGAGGAAATGAAAGTTTAGAAAAATTAAAGGATTTGCCCAAGTTCACATAGCTAGCCAGTCACAGAGGTTAGGTGAGGAGGCCAGATATTTGTAAAAATTGCTTAGCACTTCCATTTCCTCATATAGTAGGTGCTATATAGATGTATATTTCTGCCCCCCACCCCACCCCTTTGTAATCCTTTATATTTCATTTTATGTATTTAAATGCATAAGTCTGCCAAAGAGGTCCATGATACAAAGAAGGCTAAAGATCTTACCTTAGATGATAGATAATATACTTTCTGGCTTGAAATCCTATAATCTTAGGTGAGCCATAAGAGGGAGAGTCTGTTCCTTTTATGCCTCACTCTCTTACCTTGACCTAAGGTTTTCAACATTACTCTTCCTTAACAAGCAAGGAAAAAGGGAAAGCCCCATAAAATTAGTTAAATGTAGGCCTTCAACTATACAATGAATGCAATAAATGCTTTAAAGCCTTTCACTGATATTATAAATTAACTTTTTAGTCTATGAATGAACTATGACTTATGACTGTTACCTAACAATGTAGCAATACAGATACTATACCCCTGAGTCACAGCTAATGTGGAACTGAGATTACAGTAGGCATAAGAAAAAAAATTACACCTTCATCTTTTAATCAGATATGCCCATATTACCTGATGCTTCACATGAGCATAGCACAGAAGTGTCTGTGCACGCGCACACACACACACACACACTCTGCCAACTCCAGCCAAATTAAACTTGAAACTTATGACTTCTTTCTCACTTACTGCCTTACAAATCATCTTACCTTTTTCTTGTTTCACTTCCAAGATCCTGAGTTCTGAAATATTTCTCTTTGATCCCAACATCCTAGCTTTTAATCCATATAACTCTGACTCACTGTGAACCTGGAAGTCAAGACTTCCAGTCTCTGCATTGATCCCTATTCTTTTGCGCTTAAGAATTGGCCTTATTTGCCTCTTTATCCAATTTTGACCTGGTAAATTGTCCATTTCAACTGTGTTCTAAATGGTAATCAAGAAGATTGGGAGACATATGGATGAAAAGGGATTGAATAGAAATTTGTAAAGAAATTAACTTTGCACTATTTCCTGTGTAACTTGGGTAAATAACTATTGGGAGGAAGGTGTAACACTCTCAAAACTTAAGAGATTATAATGAACAAAGATACACAATTTTCTGCTAGTTTCCCAACTATATTAGAGACAAAGTGATGCAATAGATAGAGTGCCTATCTAGACCTGAGTTCAAATTTGACCTTAGATACTAGCTGTGTGACTCTGGGTAAGTCACTTAACCCTATTTGCCTTAGTTTTCCTCATCTGTCAAATGAACTGGAGAAGGAAATGGCAAATCACTTCATTATCTTTGCCAAGAAAACCCTAAAGGAGGTAAAAAACAGTTGGGCTTCACCGAAATGATTCAATAGCAACAAATCAAGGAGAGAAGAACAAATTACATAACTATGATGTTCATTGTACTGTTTCTGTCCCTTTGACATTTCTGAATTTGTCTTTTTTCTTTTTTTGCCTTGTAAGCCGGTTAATGAACCACAGAACATCACTTTATAGTCACATCTAATTTATGATTAAAATCAGCATTGCTCAGCATAATTAATTATAGACCTCATTCACTAGAGTTGGCTATCAGTATTTTTCCACTACTTCCAAAAATTATACCCAGTCTCAAGGGAGGAAGATTTGCCACCACTCAAGGTATTGAAAAGAATGTGCTGCTGCCTATAAAGCAAATTCCAAAAGCCTTTTGAGTAACAGGTCTAAGTGGTCTAAGGGTACAGCTAGCAGAGGAGACTACTTTAAAGAAGACAATACTCATTTTGCTACATGAGTCTTAACATGCCTGTTTAAAATCAAACCAAACCAGAACAACATCAGCACAGTATCTTTTTTTTTTCTTTTTAACACAAGTAGCTATTAACTTCCTTACTCAGACTGCCTGTGTGAGTATCTTTTTCAATTAATCAGAAAACATTGGTTAGGCTCCTACTAAGTTCTGAGTATTATGATAAGCACAGGAGATACAAAGAAAAAACAAAAACTGTTCCTGACCTCAAGGAACTTACATTCTAATAGAGGAAAAAGCATCAATATAAGCAGCTAGATAAGTCAGTCAGCCAACTGGTATTTATTCAATGTTAGCTTAATTTATTAAGTGCCAGCTGGAATGCTGTGTGAAGATACTTTTAAAGGAGATGTAGGTAACCTGAGAAGGGAAGGTATTAGCAGTTGGGATGCTCGGAAAAGGTCTCCTGGAGAAGGTATTGTTGGAGCTCAGACTTGAAGGAAGCAGGGTTTCGAAGAGATGGAAATGAGGGACAGCAGTACAGGCGTAAGGCACAGAGATAGAAGATGGATTGTTATATGTGGAGAATGGCAAGTAGGTCAGTATAGCTGGACCACAAGGGAGTAATAATTAAGAACACAGGGAAGGGCCAGGTTGAGAAGGTCAAGATGAGGAGTTTATATTTGATGCTACTGGAAATATGGACACACTGTAGTTTATTGATGTGTGTGTGTGTGAGTGTGTGTGTCTGCATGTGAGAGAGACAGGGAGAGAGAGAGAGATAGAGAGAGACATGGTCAGACCTATGCTTTAGGAAAATCATATTGACAGTTGTGTAGAGGATGAATTGGAGTGAACAGAAACTTGAGTTGGGAAATTCAATTAAAAGGCTATAGTCTGGTTCTGACAATGCTCTATAGCCAGCATTTCTAAAACTTTGTTATATAGAACAAATATCTATTTTCTATAATATGAAGAGGTTTCCATGAGTAAAATTTCAGTGCTAGTGATGTTGTTCCCTTTGAAATATTTAATATGAATTTAGGTATGTAAAAAAAAAAAAAAGACTTCATGTGAGGTATTTTTTCCCCCAATATTAAAAAGGCTCACTCTACTCCAAAACTTCCCTGACTTCCCTTTCTTTTATGCAGGAGATCATGGTCCCTTGCCCCTCTATTTATGGATTCTGTTTATATGTTCTAAGTCCTCAAATATTCTATGACCAAACTAGTTTGAAAGAAGCTGTTCCAGTTATTTAATCAACCCTTAAAAACTGAGCCCTTATTCCATGAAAAACTCTGTCTTCCATGGAGGAGTATTCAGTACAAAAGAATATAAGGCAGTATGGGGGAGATAAAGGTAATTGAGATGCAGTCTTTAGTCTAGTTGGGAAGGTAGAATGAACATGGCAATACGAAAAGAACTCCCTTCCCCCAAATAAAAAAAAACAAAACTGGACTAGCAGGGCAGTAAAAAATAAGAGGAAGTCAAGTGGCTGTTGCAGAGGAGGAAGGAGTGGCTAGTGTGTCCAAGAAGGCATTGCAGAGGAGGTGATACACAGAAGAGGAGGTTTTGACAGGTACCAAGGCTCTTGATAGACACAGAAGTGTGGGAAGAGAAGTCCATGTGAGGGAAACAATAAGAGACAAGGTGAAGACACAGCAAAGGGCAACTCATATTTTGGGGAGATTTACTTGTTTGAAGTGGAGTCTTCCTAGAGGGAAGTAGCAGTAAATAAGGATAAGAGGATAGACTGGAGCCAAATTACTGAGGGCCTTAAGGCTTTAGAAATTTGGACTTTACTCAGTGGCTATGGGAAGCTATTGAAAGTTTTTCAGTAAGGGAGTGTTATGATTAAAGTGCTTTTTGAGAAGATGAGTCTAGCAGTGGTTGTGCAGCACAGACTGGAGGGTGGACAGACCAGGAACCAGGAGGGCAGTGAGTGGCCACACACACACATGCATGCACACACACATACACACACATGCAGCCCCCTCTTCATATCTGACTAACTGCAATGCTTGCTCTGTATCTCTGCTTGGAGAGGGCTGATTAGTTAGGCACACAGATTGTTTCTTTTTAATTTTTCCATAGAGGAATAGAAAGCCTATAACCAGAAAAATGAGCAATGAACTTGAATCCTCCTAACTTTATAAACAAGCAGTTCTTAAGCCTAATGACTCAGCTCTTCTCCCAGGGGCTCTAACCTGCCAACTCCTGGGCCAAGTTCTGCTCTCCAGGTCTCTCATTCCAATTTTTGGTGTATGTGCCAGAGCACCTGGTCTTATTGTGAATTCCCTGTAGCCTAAAAGAGGTTTGGGCAAGAGTGCATTAGATGACAGAAAACAAGCACAGTGAATTTTTAATAAGAGCACACTATAAAGAACTGGGTTCTAGTTCTTTCTCCAGTTAGTAGGTTGATAGTTTTAAATACTCCTAGTAAACTGAAATATCATCTTGTGAATGAGATATAACCTTACAAAAAATATAAGGAATATTCACCATGTGTGAAAAAAAATGATGTGAATTGGATCATTTCTAAGTTAGGAAATCAAAGAGATCTTCTGCTAATATGGAAAGTATTTTACTTCAGCAGATTAATTTATGAGCCAATTAAAGATTCTTGAAAAACTGTCTACTTAATGTGGACTTGACAAACAAAAGCTTCTCCTCCTTCCACATTCAGTCTTATAGTCATTTGTGAGAACATACAACTATCTCCTCTTCCATTTCAGTACGCATCTTGGGGTCAAGGACTCTATGTGATTTTTATCTTTCTATCCCATTGAGTGCCTAGTAAGGTGCCTTGTACATCTTGTACATCTGAAAAAATACTTACTGAATGGAATTAAGGTACTGTTGGTATTGTCCATAAAAGAGACTGAATTAGAGACTACTTATACAATGCTACAGGATTAAATGTGTCCTTTTTTGTTTTCTTGTAGACTTTTTATCCTATGATAAAAAAAAGAGTTAACAAGTTCATATTTCCTTATATAGGAAACTGAATTTCCATAGGTAATAGAACATTGAGTCAACAAACAAAAAGAACAGATACACGAATGGGTAAGAGCCTGAGGTAAAGCTGAAGAGATAGTGATTTCTGCTTCCATGACACCTCCAAGTAGGGAACAATCTATGGACATCTCTATGAACCTTAATAATGAGTAGCTGGGCAATGCTATGTAGAAGAGATTGAGGAAAATCTATGCTTTTGTTTTGAGACATTGAAAAGTTTAGACTTTTGGATGACAAGAGAGCTAGTGAAATTTTCCAAATAAATGGATTCGAGAGTCTTTTGTAAAATTCCTGTAAGTACCCTCCCTGACCCCTGAAAAAAACACCAAACCCTACTTTTTATTTATCTTTATCTACTTTTATCTGCACATGTTGTTTCCCCTAAGAGAATGTAAGCTCTCTGAGGTCCGTCACTGTTCATTTTTATCTTTACATCCCTAGCACCAAACACATGGGGGCATTCATTTAATAAATGCCTGTTGATTGATTTCTACCCTAATGAACAAAGGTTTGACTTTAAAAAAGTAAAGTGAAATGAAAATTCCCTGGGGGGCTCACACTAACAGGTTTATGCAAATTATAGCTGGTAATAGTAATAATTACAGTATTAATAATCACTAGCAGGTATATGTCGCTTTAGGGTTTGGAAAGCACTTTTCCACATATTGTCTCATAAACATGAAGAGGTTGCTGTAAGCCTGGCCTAGAAAGGTAAGGTTTTTCACTATAAATGATCTAGATTTTCATCTGAGGTGAGAGTGAAACACAGTGAAACAAAATTGCCAGATAAGCTGTGACCTATTAGAGAGAAGAAGCTGATTTGCAGTGAGTGGCAAGGCAGTTTTAGCTGCTAGCCTGTCCTCCTTACAAATATACAGACACTGACACAGCTGGCCATGACCATTAGGAAACTGAATTTGGAAAGAGTTGCTGGCAGAAACGCGCAAAGCATAAGCAACAGATGTGTGCTTTTCCCCATAAGGACACTGTGCAGTGGGACCTTGCTATGTCCACTCCGCAGTCTGCCACCTCCTCCTCTCAGTTCCCACGTGACATTTTCCTGGCTGTTGTTCAATGGTCAGAACCCAGCAACTCAGTCTTGAGAACAGACAGTGTCCAGGCAAAACCTGGGGTTCTATAAGCAATCTGAGCCTAAAATAATAATAAAAATCCCCATGTTTTTTGTGGGGGAAAGACTTTGACTTTGGTGAGAAAAACAAGTCTAGTTGTTCATCAGAGTGGCTTTTAAACCTAGTTAGTCAATTTAAAAGATTAAGATAAGAGAGACATATATACAAGCATAGGAAGAAACAGAATAGTGGAATGAGAAGGAAGGATAGTATATTATATTTTAAAATATACTGACAGGTTTGATGATATTCATGCTTCTATGAATATATATAAATAATATATATATATAATATATACTTGCATATTACTGTTATATCAACTAAAAATACAGACAATGAGCAAAAAGAAATTTATTTGAACAAAGCTCATTGTGAACTTTATTATGTGAGATAATTTGTTGCTATGGAAATGATGGAGGACACTCAACCAGTTCCTTTCTAAAATGCAAATGGCTGCATTTTATTTAGCTATGTATATAATCCACTTAAATGCAGACAGTGTAGGGCTTTAGTTCTCTTCTGAGTTTCCTGTTCAAGCTCTGCATGCTCCGATGATGTGACATGACTCCCAGGAGGCTATTTCAGAAGAGGTCCTCCCAGTCTGGAAAATCTTCAGGGACAAGCCTGGTGATGGCTGATGAGAGCAAGAACACAGCTAGCATGCTGTTGCATGAACACGAAGGATGGTGAAGGCCTTTCCCTAAGTTAGCTCATTTGTCCTCACAGCAACCCTAGGAGTCAAGTGCTATTATTATTCTCATTTGACAGGTAAGAAAACTGATGATAAGGAAAGTTAAGTGACTTGCTCAGGGTCCAAAAGCTAGTAAGGGTCTGGGGCAGAATTTGACCTCACTCCACATCCAAAATTATGCCATCTCATTGGGCTATATGTCTTTCTTGTTAAGATTCTTGTTTGTTTTGTTTTGTAAATTCTGAACTTTACAAAGATTAAATAAAACATGCACTTCCAGAGATAATGCAGAAATGAAAAAAAAGAAACTGAAAAAAAGTATGTATTAAATTGTGAATTCCTATTATATCCAGCTTGTTCAGTCCCATTAAATTTAGAAAAGCCTGTCCTTCGTTGGTCTAGGTTTTTCTACCATGGTAACTCTTTGAGACCATCTATGAATGAGAGCAGGATTATGAGAGCATAGGTAGGAAGAATCCACAGTGATGAAGGGATAGACCCCTGAAGAAGTGGTGTGTCATTATTGCCTTAACTATAAAAGATGATCCAGAATATATTCTGACAGATTCCTCAATATTTCAGTTGGCTAGACAGTACTCTGAAAATGGAAACTGGGCTATTAAATAAAATGGACCTCTTAAAAGGTTGATTTGAATGGGTTGGCTCCCAAGGAGCCAATTTCTTTGATTCTGCACATATTTCTCTATGTTTAATTGTTATCCATTCTCATCCAAATTGGTTCAGCAAGGCTATGGCTAAAAATCATTCCTTTGAGACACAGGTTTTAACAGAGAAAAAACTGAATAAGATAAGATCTCATATGTGTATAGCATTTTACAAAAGTGTTTACACATGCAGTATTTAATTCAATCTTTACAACAATCTTGTGAGTCAGAGCAGTTACTATTATCTCTGTTTTCACAAAAGAGCACACTGAGGTTCAGAGAGATTAAAGAGGACTCTATCAAATCATAGGTTAATAGATCTAGGGCTGGTTATACATTTAGGATTAGAGTTCAGGTCTAGTGACTACTAATCTAGTAATATTTCCTCCATGCTGGTTCTCAGAGAGAAAAAAAAAGAATGTGGTCTAGTGAGTAGTATGCTGGTCCACGAGACAAGATTTAGTGGCTGGCTTGCTGTGTGTCTCCATGCCATAACCATGCCATATCTATGATGAGAGTAATTTCTACCTACATCTCACGAAGTTTAATTAGTATTTGTGAAGCTCTTTGATACCCTTTGATGAGAGATGCTACTGAAGTTCCATGTACCATTATGTATGCTATCTCACCTGAGAGGGTATCTGTGCAAAGCTTTTTTATTTTCTTTTTAAAAAGAGGACATATGTTAGATGGATCATTTATACAACTACTGTTAATAGAAAGAAAAATACTTACAGTAAGCATCCTCCACTACACTCGTCTGATATTATGGAAGATTGAAGACAACAAGAGAGTCCAAATGCTGAGGACGTTACTAGCACTGAAACAAAATAAAACCCCTGTTTTCTCACAAATTTTTTTAAACGTTCATCCCATATACGGTTTATACATATTTGTTTGCCTGTTGTCTCCTCCATGATATTGTAAGCTCCTTAGGAGTAGCGATTTTTGTGATTTTTGTGTCCCTAGTGCTTAGCATATTACCTGACCCATAATAGGTACTTAATAAATGTTTACTGAATGACTGACTGACAAACAATACAGAACTGAATGCCTGAGGTCTGGAGCACAAGTTACAAAGTAGGTTACCTGATAAACAGCCTTACAGTACAAGAAATTTCTGAAAGGGAGTGTACTACTGAGTATACAGCATAGAAATTGGAGTCACAAAGACCTGAATTCAAATCCTACTTCAGATACTTCTTGAGTGTAACTATGGCAAGTCTTATGACTTTCAGTTTCTTTATCTTAAGATTCATCTACTAAGATAAAGACAGATTACTGTTTATTTTGGTGGGAGGAGTTCTCACCATGATGAAATAATAAATATTTGATACAAACTTCTGAGGAAAAAAAATTTTTGTGCAAGACAGCTTCCATTTTTATTATTCAAAGAGACCATAAAACCTTGTATTTTTTTTACTTTAATTTGCTAACAATAATTTACCATAATAACTTATTAATGATAAGTGTAAAGATCCCCCCAAAATACACATATTGATAAGACAAGTATCTTTTGGGATAAGTCACGCATATTACCTCATTTGTGGCCTCATGTGAATGTTATTTGTGTATGTGCTCTGAAAAGAAAAGGGGAGACAAAGAGATATCCCTCCCACACCCTGCCCAGCAGAATCTAGTTTCCTCTCCTCAGCTGGTGCTCAGGAGTCTGAGTCCAGCAATAACAGTCTCCTGCTGAGATTAAAGCTCTGGCAAACATAGTTTATCTTGGTTAATGTATACTTCAGTTTTGTGTATATATGCACATATACATACACCAGTATTTATATATAATATACATATGAAATATTACTGGAGATGAAGCTTGCAATGGGTGGGCAAAACCTATTAGAAAATGCAAACTCTAGCTTTCCTGGACCTGCACCTTTACCTGTATGTGGTAAGATGCATGTCCATATATCTTTCCAAACAAATTTAGGAGGTCCTTTCTCTATGTTTTAGACAAGATTTAATTCTTTGGTGGTAGCCCCTCTTATCCTGAAAGTTTATTTTTGGAAAGCATACAGCAAGTCTTCTTTATAACAAATTCCAGGGGCCCAAGGGATTTTTCAACTGAAATAGAGAGAAACTGACTCTTCTGAGGATAAGGGCAAGGTAGAAAGTAGACTACATAAGGAAGACAGCATCTCATTTTTGTCTTTGAATTCCTATGGCCTCATATGTAGTTAAATGCTTAATATTTGCTAAGTAAAGTGTAAAATTGTAAACAGCACTTCCTAGGCCCTCTGCAGTCTCTTCCCATCCTGCCCTTTTCCTTGCTGCCCCCCACTCTAGGAGAGACAAGGAGAGGTTGGAAGAGGGAAAGGACTGTATGTTAGTGATGATGCTACAGGGGCAGAATTTGTTCCATGAATTACATCCTTGGTATGGATCCATTAGTATTCAGCCAGTACTATTTTTGCATTAAGTTATCCAACTTTAACACTAACTTTATTCAGGAAAGACACACTTCCTCAGGAGGAAGCAGATAAATGGTTTCTTATATTTCAGAATTATCTACCACTTTCTTTTTTGGCCAGATGGAATGGGGTTTCACACATGACAACTTCCTATAGCATTCTGATTAGGCAGACACTTGGAATAATGCACACACATTTAAAATAATATAACAATTCCCAGTCATGGAAAGATCATGCATCTTCATTTAAAGTTAAATTGGTACCTTCAACTTAGGTCCTTTATAAACTTTCATCCCAGTTGTTCCACAGGTGTCTATACACTCTGGCCAAAGCCTCTAGATCTACTAACCTTTATGTATTATTTCAAATTATGTATCCAACTTATTTAAAGAACAAGGAAAAAAAAAGATTGTTGCTACCATTCGTGCTACTGAAAAACACAATAAAGAACCATCCTTGGAACAAGGAATCAGTCAGAGAAGAGTTCAAAGAGGGAAATGGGTCAAAAGAAAAGGAAGACTGTGTCTTGGGTAGGGAAATCAATTTAAGGGCTTAGGTTTGAGAATGGAAAGAAAAGAACAACAACCAAAAAGTAGTGGGGGTGGGGAGAAAGGATGAAGAAGCCAACTTCAGAGTGAACTGACAGGAAGCGGGGCACTGGAAGGCAAAGGAGGAGGTCTTGGAAAGGGCAGAATTTCAGGAGATATGTTGGAAAGGGCACAGAGAGGAAATGCTAGAGTGAGGTAGGTCATAAAGGAAAGATCTGCTTCACATAAACAAGTCCAACAAAAGAAAATTGTGGGATATGTAGTGAGATTGTACAATATGTTATTAGGCAGACTCCTTTCTTTCTCTCTGCATATCCAGTATATATGTAGACATCCTTATACACATGCTGCCCATTTATTAGAAGACATAAGGATCTTTTATTTGTAAAGCCAACACTTACACATGGACACACAAGCTCTTTCAGTAGAAAGTAACCATCTAATTTGCAGGCATCTCATAGATGATAATATTGTAGAAATATTTCTGAGTATATAAATACAAGGAAGAAAATTTTTCCTTTTGGAAAAAAAATCTTCATGCTCTGGCTATTTTATTTGCATGTGGTAAATAAATTTGTGGCTTGCAATAAAATAGGTGGTCATTTTTGTTCCCAAATCACTATTTATGGAAACTATCAGTTTTCATTCTGACCTTTATTACTTTTGCTGGTAACAAAAAAATCAACAAACCTTTAACTTCTCATATATTCATAAATGCTTCCTTTTTTGAAAACAGATATGACCAGAAAACCACATTATCTGCAGACCAATTGGATTTTCCCCAATGTATAAAATGAAAAATACCAAGGGAAACCCCTCAAATTCTACTCTACTCAGAAGACATTTACCTTGGTATTCATTTAAAATGCTATCGTATCTTCTGCAAACAATCGTTAGTGTCCATTTTAAAATTACAGAATCTTTAAGGTTGAGAGGGATCTTAGAAATCATCTGGTCTGCCCTATCTTTTTGTCAAAGAGGAAAATGAGACCCTGAGATTGGGTCCGAGGTGACTTGCCCAAGGTCATAGAGTTTGCAGATTCCAGAGCATCACACTGACTTGTAAAGTCTGTGGTCTTCTGTCAGCTAACAACTGTTCAAGTGCCTAGTCAATCAGAACAAGGTCTCTAGATCATACTGACAATTCCCACGAGAGTCTGAGATGAGATCAATTATAAACTGTTTGCATTTCAAGGACAGGATTTTAAGGAGGAGGCCAGTCTCTTTAGGCAGCACTATATCTTTCTGTGGCCTTGAGGATGATAAATATCCCTTATGATAAGTTCCCTTAAAAATAATCCCTACCATGCACTTGCCGGCATGGCTTTCCTTCTTGTCCCATGAATGGCGTCCTTAGCAGTTCAATGACAAACTGAGAACTCCCCTGAAACAGCAGCTCCTCATATTCTCACACTCAAACACACATGCTTGTACTCAATCTATTTTAGCTTCACTCCTTGAAATATGAGACAGTGACTGTACTTTAAAAGATAATTGGCCAAGAGCAGCAGGAGTGAAGTAAAAGGGACAGTGGGAACTTATCCTTTTCGTAAATCAGAATAACAGGGTTCCAAACCTTAGAAACTAGCTCCAGCTGCCTTTAAGGAGAGCTCTTGCTAGAGAGATCTGGAAAGCAGGCAGGGTGCTCTTGGGAAGGAGGGAAGAGAAGCTGCGGCTAGGGCAAGACCAGGCTATCAGCTCTGCGGTGACTATGAATTCATTACCTTGCTGCATTTATCTCAATTTATATTTGCTAATTCCCTCTTCTGATTCTTAACTTCCTCCTCTTTAAAAAAGAGTTGAACGTAATCATTTCTAAGGTCTGTTCCAGCTCTCAGCCTCTGTCCCCAGGAAGCAGTGCCGTGGGGAGAATACCAGTCTTCAAGTCTAGGAAAAGAGGGCTTCAAATCCTGGCTCTATAGCATAACTAGCATTCGACCCCAAGCAAGGCACTTAAACCTTTTTGAGCCCAAATTCTTACATCTGAAATGAGAATAATACTTATTTGCACGATTAATCTCACAGATAATTGTTGTGAAGAGAGCATTTTGAAAATACTGATGCAAAAAACCAGTGCTATTAAGCTGGACAAATCAGAAAAGAGAATAGTTATTTTAAGACATTAAAGTAATCAAAAGCTAAAGTAAAAATAAAAAATAACTTCTATCATTAGCTAAATTCACGTCACAAAGTCTTTACTAAGTATAATTATTAATATTAGTACTTCCCTGACCTTTTATTTTTATAAAACTACAAATAAATTCTTCAAAAGATACTGTTTCCATTTATTGGTGATGGGTGAAATGAATATCCACAGATGTAAGTTTGGAGTGAAATCTACTACAAAGGAAAGAGAAATATTTCTTCCAAGATGGCTAAAAGCTGATTCACAGTCCAACATTTTCGCCTCTTGCAGGCAGACATGATGTTATAAAATGTCAGATGTCCAAGATTTCTGAGATGGGGGTGTGAGAGATTCTTTAAAACTGACGCATCTACTCCCTTGGGCATTGTCAAACACTGAACTGGACTGGAATGCTCCCTTCAAAACTAGATTGAGTCAAAAGGGAGGCAATCTTCATGAAAACACTACAATGCTACTTTGCCAAAGCAGACAATTTTCTCGGAAAGAAAATGACATGTACAGTTTGCTGTTCCAAAAACAAGTGGTGGTTTAGGTAATTTTTTTTAAGGTACAGAATAACTGATTTGAGCCCTATTAACGAAATTTTTATAGTCATAGAAAGGGAGAGGCTGTAGCCATAATCTAGATTCTAGACCAATCCTTTTGTTATACAAAGGTGAAAAATGAGGTCCAGGGAGGTCACAAATGAGTGGTAGATATGGGATAAAATACCAGGTTTTCTGATTTCTAGTTCCGTGCCACTTACCACTGCCTCTAAAGGTCTGCTTTTATGGTACTAGGGTGCTTTGGCAGGAAGGGAAGGTTCAGAGTAGCTTTTGCGAAGTGAGACTAATAATAATACATCGTAGTGAGAGGGGGATTGGGACTGGACATGAGATTTCACTCATACACAGAACTTTCAGGGTAAAGAAACGTCCTCTAACGTGGGGTAGCATGTTCTTTGCAACTTACAGTCTTAGAGAGCTGCCTGGAGCATCGAGAGATGAAGTGATTTGTCAATAAGGACCTAGTATTCCTGATAATTTCCCAATCACAATGCAATTTGTAAAGGTATTAGCATCACTTTTTTGGACTGGGAAGAGGTGCTAAGAAGAGTGTAATTTAGATTGTTTCAGTGAATCTTTTTCCTAAAGGAGAAGGGATGAAAACCAGAACAAAATGTAAAAAAAGACATACTGGAGAAGGGGAAAGAGTGGAAAGGCAGGGAACAGTGCTTGTGTGTTTTTTAAAAGATACTTTCAGTATTAATGATAATTCAATTCAACAAGCATTTGCTAAGCACACACTATGTGTAAGGTACTGTGCAAGGTACTTGGGACATTGAGGTAAAAAGCAATATGGCCTCTGCTCTCAAAGTGCTCATAAGGGAGTAGATGGGGATAAATGCAAAGGAGGAATACAGACAAAGTGCTATTCAAAAAGGAGAAAGGAAACATCATGGAGGAGGTAGCATCTGGGCTAGGCCTTGAAAAAACATCCTCATCAATCACAGTAGCATTAACTTGAGGCAAAAGTGCTAGAGGGACAGGTTTAAGTGTTTCTGTAAGTGACTTTCTGCTGGTTGCCAGGAAAATGACTTTAAGGAGTATTTGAGTTCTTTTAACTCAAGAACCCCAGGCTGTCGATAATCACACCTACTGCTCTTCTGATGACTTTGATCTGGAGAAATACCCTCCTAGTGAAAAACAACTTAGCCTCCATGAAAACTTAGCATCAAAGTAAGAGACTATCAATGCTACTGTCTTTTGACTGTTAATTTTTCTGTTCCAGATCACTATAGACTAAAGATTTTCTAATGTGGCTGGACTGTATGCAACCCAGGCATGCAGATACGATGAATGCATTATTTCATCCACTGCTAGTAACATTTCTTTCTGGCAGGGAAATCGAGAAACCCTTATTAACTGGAATGCAGCTAAATCATATGCAGTGAGTACTTTCATTGCATCTTGTCTACAAGATAAGAATCTGAACCTCTGTTGCAGGACTGAAAAACACAAGTGGATCCAAGGATTTCTGTTTGCTTTATTTGTGCTTCCCTTTTTAAGGACAGTAGATGTTGGCATAGATAGTGTGCAGGTATTCTCAAGGCAGGCACTGATTACCTGAGTTCACCTTTCTTATCCTTAGTGTTATCTTCCAGTGGATAAGGCTACCTGTGTAGATATGTCCCATCACATCGAAATGAAACCCATAATACATATATTTTATATCCTTACTCATACTCATTTTAAAAACTGCTTTAATCTATTGCTCATGCATGTTCAAATACTAGTTACATTAAAACATGGTCTTTGGAAATAATATAATACTTTTCCTCCTCAAATTGTCAAAAGGGGAAACAAAATGCTATGATCAAGGTTCCCTTTTGTATATTCTCTGGCTTGATAAAGAATAATAACAATTGTGGCTATTTAAAGCTACGAAGAGTCACTTTCCTTCGTTCTCTTTGTCTTTTTCCTTTGGTTTCTATAATTTGGAATTTAAGGAACAAATTACTGATATACTCCTTTTATGCCTGGAGTTCTTACCTGTTAGTTTGTGAACTTTTTTTTTAAAAAATGTTGTGACAAGTTCTTTCAATATTCAATATAATTGGTTTTCTTTGCAATCCTATCTATTTCATTTCATGCATTTAAAAACATTATCCTGAGAAGGGATCCATAGATGTCACTTGCCTGCCAAAGGGGCCCATAACCTCTCAAATGGTTTAAGAATCCCTGCTGTATGTGATAGCCGGACTCATGAAGCATTGTAGTGAACACTGAATCTTTCTATGTTAAACAGTAAGTACTTACTGATCTTAGCATGTGCCCTGGGCCAGTCACAATGTGATATAGAAAGAAAGTGTTCTTGAGCAGGAGACATACAGGAGGGAAAGAATGCTTTAGGGAGATAATCTGGCAAAAGTATGAAGGGGGATTGGTCAGGGAAAAATGTGGGGCAGGAAAACCATCTTGGAAGCTACAGCAGTCAGCTATTAAACCCTCACAACAGAGGAGACACTGTGGTAGGTTCTGATAGATATTAGGAAAGAAAGAAAGAGAAACAGTCCCTACCTTCAAAAAGTTTATACTCTACTGGTATGAAAGAGGACAGTCTGGACTAGAGTGCTGGCAGTGGAATGGAGAAGAAAAGAAGATAACAAGAGACATTTACAAAGAAGAAATAATGGGGCTTGATGACAGAGAGAATATAGCCAAGGAAAGGGAGGTTTGACTTAAAGGTTTCTAGATGAGAATACCAAGGCACCTAGTAGAACCACCAAATGAAGAAGCTGGGAAGAGAAAGGGAGAAGTTGTAGGAGAGAGGATTTTAAATAAGATGTCTTATTACAAATGTACTAGGAAGTTTGAGATTCAGGGAAAAACCTATGGAAAATCTTTTTTTGTAAAGGGAAAAGACTTTGGTAATGTAATTAGTTGCCTCTCAATTTATCTGTTTTAGAAGTCCAAATTTATATATCTATATACATATATCAGCATAAACTTGCATATATAAATAATACCATCTTCAATAATATTATCATGAAAGAAGAAAATGTGTAGTTAATAACAAACAGCTTCTAGTATATACAAAATTATTCCTTCTAAATATGGATTTTTTTTCTGACCAAAGTACAGGGACTGCGGAATGAGAGAATGGATGTCCAGGAATCCTAACAGATACAGTGGAAGCCAGAAATTGGCCTTTTGATTTCTCTGAGAATAAAACAGTGACCTCAGTGTCTCTCAAGAACACATTTAGATCCATCATGTATTTTCAACTGAGGGCTAGCTAACCAAGCTATCAAACTGTTTCCAATGAATAAAAATAGGTAATAATAACGAGCATTTATCTAGCCCTTTAAAGAGTGCCAACATCTCATTTGATCCTCAAAACAACCCTTTGGGGAAGGTATTATTATCATCTTAATTTTACAGATGAGGAAGCAGAAGCAAACAGAGATTCAGTGACTTGCTCAGTGTGGAAGCTGAATTTGAGCTCAGGTTTTCCTGACTCCAGGTCCAGTGCTTTATCTACTCCACTACCCATGTTTTATCTCCAAAAGTGTTCTGTAGAGAGAAGATTCCCTTTGAATGCCAAAATGATTACCAGGAACAGGGACTTCTATTAGATCTAGTCTCTTAACATATGGAATTACTAAAACAATTTGAGCTACTTAGGGCAAGAATGAATGGATCCCACAATAGAATTTCATTCTTTCAGCCTTGCAGACCCAATGAGAGCTTTCTGTTATCTCTTATTGGTTCCTATGCACTACTTCATAAATTTCCAAACTGTTTTCCTATTGATTGGAGAAGACAACCAAGTAGTTATCTGCAATTGTTGGCTTGTGGATAATAGAGTTGTTGTTCAGTTGTTTCATACTCTTTGTGACCCTCATTTGGAGTTTTCTTGGCAAAGACACTGGAGTGGTTTACCATTTCCTTCTCCAACTCCTTCACCAGGATAATAGAGTAGCAGTTTAATTGACCTCAATATTTAGAACCTTCCAAAGATTGTTTGAAATAGCAGAAAGAGAGAAACATCATCACTGAGTGGGAGTGAGAAGACATTAAAGTGACATCTCAGCTGTGTCCACCATAAGCTATGTTCCTATCACAACCCTTTACTTACCACTTTAACTAGGGATAATTTCAGGCAGTGTCTTTCAGTTCAAATTCTGAGGCTGAAAAAGATGCTAAATGTTTTCTTTCTGACACTCTTGATTCTCCTCCTGATCTGCTTTTGTACCTCCTCAATCTCCTTTATAAGATCATTTTTTCCTCCTCCTTCTCCACCCTCCACCAAATGTGTGCATGTTCTCAAAGTATATACTGGCTTTCTCCTTTTTTATTATTCTCTTTCTTGACAATCTCTTCAGTTCCTTTGGGTGCCATTATCTCTAAATAGATGACTCCCCCAACGGCTTCTTTCTTACTGCTGATGGCACTCTATATTCCTTCTAAGTCATCTGGGTTTTTGACTTCAGAATCAAGCTTGAATCTCCCCTCTCCCCCACAAAACACTCAGTCTTGTCAATCTTACCCCATAGCATCTCTTGTTTTCACCTCCTACTCTTCACACACACAGCCTCTGCTCTAGGTTAGATTCTTATTACTTCTTGACTGGATTACTGTAATAGCCTTCTAACTGGTCTCCCTCCTCTAAATCATTCCTCTTTTCATTGCATCCTCTACACAGCTACTAAATTGGCATTTCTAAAACAAAGACCCCAGCCAGCACCCTACTAAAAATCTACTAATGGTCCTTCCTATGGCTTTTAGGACAAAATACAAATTCCTCAGTCTGTCACTTAAAACTTTCCATAATCTGTTTCTCACTTCCCTTTCCTGTCTTTATGAATAATCTTCCTCTTCACATATTCTCTATATTATTGTCAAACTGGTCTGTTAGTTATATAACTGGAGCAAAGAATAAAGAACTTTTCCTGAAAAATAAAGGGAAGAAAAGAGACAGACAGGCATGACATCCCATCTCCGAGCTCTGCGCGTTGGCACAAGCAGGATTTCTTACCTTGGCTGAATTCCCTTGTTACCTCCACATGGCAGAATCACTGGCCTATAAATTCACCAGAGGTACCACCTCTGACCTTTTCTGAACACCTTAGTTCTGAGCATTTTCTTGCTCTTGCAATTATTTTGTAGTTGCTTAATTTTATACATGCTATGAGAAGCAGCATTAATATAGTAGATTGGGAGCCAATCTTAAGAGTCAGAAAAATTTGGGTTCAAATTCTGCCTCTGGCACAGGCTAGGCAAGTTGCTTACCCTTTCAATGCCTCCCAAATACCTCTTTAGGTCTACAGGTTGCAGAGTACACATCCTGCATTGCCAGAGATTTCCTCCCTGGCAGTTCTCTATACCAATGAAATTACAGGTCAAGTCCACCCTTCCCTGCCCCCACAAATACAAATAGCATCTCCCTTGTTGCTTTCACTGTATCCCCAATGTCCAGCACACAGTAGGTGCTTAATAAATGCTTGTTAAATTGAACCAGACCAAATTGAACTCATGCTTTCAAATAGATGTCAAGGGAATAAGTCATAGGACTCTAACTCAAGTTTTCTTTGTCTCATTTCCACAGGCTCTTTGTTCCCCAATTCGGAACCCATTGACTGGTAATTTCTTGCATTACAGAAGGCAAGAAGTTATATCTGGGAGTTATATGCCTTAAGTTTTGCTGAGGGAAATACATTTCTGGGATCCAGAGTTGAAATTTGGAATGTATTTTCCCAAAGAATGTAACAGATGGTATGTTTATAGCATTGTAGATGAAGAGCTGGAGAAGGGTCTTAGATATTATCTTTCAGATGAGGAAACTGAGGCCCATGGCAATTAAATAAATGGCTTGCTGAAGTCACACAGGTAGAGAGAGGCACAGTCAGGTTTTCTGCCTCCAAATCCAGAATTCTTTCCCCTGTGCTTTGGCTAGGTGTAATTAAAAAAAAAAATCGTATTAGTATTATGTTGTAGGTATGTTATAAGTTAAATAATTTTCCTGTAGACTAGCCATGGAACTTAATCATCACTGATATAATTTTTTTTTCCTACAGAAAAATGTGTTCTAAGTTCTAAACAATCAATTTTACAAATGAACTTTTGGAGCACAACTCATTTGTCAATTAGGGAATACCTATATAATTCTTTCTACTGAAATCTAGAATAAAATTGCCTTTGGAACAGTATAAGAAGGAAAAATTATTAGGGGTTTCAACTGGGACGGTCTGCCCAGTCAAATCCTCTAGAGGGCTGGAGGCCCATAAAGATCTGGCCATTTGTCTGCCATAAAAAAAAAAAAAAAAAGTGCGTGTGAAACAAAACTTGAAAGTTTTATATATCTCTGCTCAAAGGCAGGAAACACCTAGAAAGCTGTAACTTTACAGACAGCCAGAACTTGAGCTCAAGAAGACAGCATTCCCCACAAGCAGCGAAGCATGATTAGAGGAGGTAAACAAATGATGAAGGGTGAGAGAAAGGGATTAGAGGAGTGGGCAGAAGGATGGAACATGCCTCTGGGAAAGCTTTTAATACAGTAACAGAGTGAAGGCTTAAATGCAGACCAAACAATGTGGTTTTGAATCTGAACTGCTCGATGATAAATAAGTGGCTAGGTGATGAGGGTAAAGTATGATATTACTGAGTGATGTATGTTCAGTCTGAGAAAGGTGGCTAGCAGAAAAGTAAATTACATCCTAAAGCAGGGGTGCTTAACCTGGGGCCATGAACTTGGATTTTTTTTAAAATGTTGATAACTGTATTTCAATCCTTTGTAATCTTGTGTACTTTATGCATTTAGAAACACAATTCTGAGAAGGCCTCCCTGTCTGCACAAGACTGTCAAAGGGGATCAAGAAAAAAACAAACCAAACAAAAAAAAGGTTGAGATCTGCTGATCTAAAGTTTATTTTAGGAACAGAGATGGCTAATCTAGAGGGGATGAATAAATGATGCTTCTTGGGAAGATTATGTAAAGTTAGCAATTCTCCCCATGTTTAGTGCTCTTGTGAACTCTCAAACACTGGTTTCCAGAAGTACTCCTCTTTAATAAAATAAAAGCCTTAGTCCATGATTAGACATTCAGGAGGCTATCAGAGAAAATAAAATAATGCTAAGGAAGACCTCAAGCTTTGACAATTAAAAATGTTAAAACCAGGACAGCATGTGTTGCTTACCTGGGAGAAAAGTCATGTTATAGTTATCACTTCCAAATGCTGCCCACCATATCTCTGTATGGGATTTTTTTTACATTAAGCATAGCATTGATCCAAAAAAAAATTTATAATAAAAATGTGCCCAAGTGACTGATGGAAAGGATTAACGTTGTTGTCATATGCTGAAGTGATAGATACCTGAGCTGGGCTGTGACCTTTCCCACCTCTAGACTATCCTGTTAAAGGCATGTCACTTTGTGCATGAACCATGGGGGGAGACAGCACAGTTGTCTAGACACTCTACTGACTGCATGAGAACCTGCACAGCCTTTCATTTTGCAGGTAGACATGACAGGTTTATGTCCTGTGTCCTATCAGTCAGTTTTTGCCTGATAGGTTTACAGTTTCAGGCCATTAAGTAAGTACCAACATATCCTACTTCAATAGGGGGTGGGGTGGGGTAAGGATAATCTGGAGGGAGAGGGAAAAAAAGTCCTTTTAGGAATAAAATGCCTTTTAGCTTGGCACCTGATCTCAGCTGGAGTTGAAGCAGGTGCCTTATAGAAAGAAGAGAAAAGAATACTCACTTTTTTTTCTTCTTTTGCTTCTAACTGAGAAATCAAGAATTTGTGGTTTCCCAAGAAAGGGAGAATGAATAATGATAAACACTAGACTGGAAATTGGCTTGGCCAGTAACTTGTATGACCTTGGTCAAGTCATTCAACTTTTTTTCTCTGATCTGATTTCTTCAGTTCTAAGAGATAGATGCTGAGAAGCTTCTCATAGCTGAAGGAAAAGTAGTAGAGAAATTATGAAAATGTATGCCAGTGAAATTTCACACCACTGAAATGGAAATAAAGTACATATTTATAAAGGAATGAACTTTGCTTCCTTATCTATCTTTAACCACGTCCAAGGTTCACACTGGTTTCCAGGAGGATCCCTCTTTAAATGTATTGGTCACTATTCACTGAACCAAGAATGACAAGAAGCTGTCTTCTTCTCCTACTTCGTCCTACAAGAGGTCTTTTTTATGTGAGGTAATTAGGAGGCCCAGTGGGCTCCAAATACCGGACTTGGAGACAGGAAGAACTAAGCTCAAATCTTGCCTCCGACACTAACTTTGTGACCCTAGACAAGTCATTTAACCTCTCAATTTCATCATTTGAAAAATGGGGGTAGTAATAGCACCTATTTTACCAGGTTGTTGTGAGGATCAAATGAGATAATACACATAAAGTACTTTAAAAACCTTAAAAGTATTATGTAAATAATATTATTATTAATATTGGTGTTATCTCACCTAACGTATTACTGTTACATGTGAGATTATTGAAATGGATGTTTTACATTAATGGTTGAAAAGGTAAAGGATTAAGGTCTAAGTATCTATGATGAAAAAGCCCCACTAGAATTAAATTCTGTTTAGAATTTGGAATTAGGGCTTATGGATACTGTTGATATATCCAGATTTAAGATTCCAGGGAGGAAGAAAATTTGATCTGACAGGCAATTCTCTCTTCCTTGAGAAGACAGGACCTATTTATGAATAAAACTAGTAAAGACACTCAATAAGTGAACAGTAAATTGGGTTTCAGTATTTAAAAATGATCAGAAGAGATCGTTCTATATGCAAACTTTGGCTTGACCACAGAAGTATTTCTGGAAATGTTTAATACATTTTAAAAAATCCACACAAAATCCCCAGTCCTAAAAGTGTAGCTCATGTAAATTACTTTGGGGTTTGAACAATTTTTAATTGTTTTTATATTATCTAAATCCCTGAAGTCAGTGACTATATTATAACTGGAAGCTTCCCAAGACTCACTGCTTGTCAACACCCTTCCCACAGAAATAAGGGTGTTTACCTCTCCTGGTGTGATGTCAAATGTCTATAAGTGCTCTGCTTTAAATTAATGCCCACCTCCAAAAAAGAAAAACACTTTCTATATGGTTGGGTTTTTCTTGCTCACAATCTTTGTGGCCTTATTGAAAATAAATTCAATATATCTTTATTCTTGTGAGATTTAATCACATGAATACAATGTCAATGTGACAACAGTCACAAAATAAATAATGTCATTCAGTGGAAACTAAAGCAGTCACAGGAGTTATTTGGTGTCAGTAAGATAAAACAACTGGTTGAGATTTGCATTTTTCCCATTTTCAATCAATTTATGTAGATACAGACTGGGAAAAAACGGTCACTTAGCTTATGTTATTGTGGCTACTGTGTAGCACTAAATGCAACGGGTCTGCGTGGCTGAACTCATAGGAATATCAAAGTTATTAGCACTCCAATTTAGCTCAAATTGGTAAATAATCTCTAAAGTCTCCAACTTCAGTTTGAAGGTCACATGAAAGTCCTGAGTACTACCATCCTCAATTCAATCTAAAAAACACATTAATCCACTATGATGAGCAAGGCACTGTGGATAGATGAATGAAAAACATTTGTACTTGGGGCATAAAGAAGAAAGACAACTCCATCCCAGATCTTAAAAGACTTAACCATTTTCTAGGGGAACTATGAAGTACTGAGAAAATTGGAATACAAGATAGAATGTGACAAGGACAAAAGGAGAGGTACAGAGAAAGGAGAGGGACAGAATACTTTCAGCTGGGGAAAGGAGGGGAGGCTTGGTGGAAGAGATGGCACTTAAGCTGAGCCTTAAAGGAAGAGAAAGACTTTGATAGGTGGATTTGAGGAGGGAGTACCATCTGGGCATGGGGGAATGGATGGCTTACAGGGATGCATGAAATTAAGAGATTTTAGGGAAATTTAGTAGTCCTTTTGGCTGAATGCAGTGTATGCGAAAGTCAATAATGTAAAAGAAGGTGAGAAAGGTAGGTTGAAGCAAAGGGGCTGAGAATGCTGAATGCTGTACTTTGTACCACAGGTGGCAAGGAACTACTCAACTTGTTGAGCAGGGGAATGAAATGTACATTAGGAAGATGGGTAAAGGAAGAATTAGAAAGAGGGAGAGACTGAAAGCAGGAAGAACAATCTCTATCAGCCTGATCTAGGATGGTGACTGTGAGTGGAAAAAATGGGATGGATATAGGAGATATGGAGGCAGAAGTGATAGGATTTGACAAATTAATTGCAAATGGAGAGGAGAGGAGAGACAGAGACAGAGACAGAGAGAGAGAGAGAAGGAATCAAAGATCTAACATCTAGATTTTGAGTCTAGATAACTCAAGGGAGTATGGAAGATGATGGTGCCTTCAACAAAAAGAGAAGTTGGAAGAGAGCCAGGTTGATGGGAGAAGATGTCAAGTTCAACTTTAGACATGTGCAGTTTGGGACAGAGGTTTAACTAGGAATTTATTCTAGTACCCAGAGCAAAACGAATTGAGGAGAAAGAGTCGGGAGAGATTTGGTGTACCAGTGTGTGAGGTCCCCATGCCTAGTGGGATATCACCTTGTAGGGGGAAGAGAAAAGGCCCAAGATACTTCTATGGGTTGTTTCCCAACAACTTTTCTGAGAGATTACTGCTGGTGAGAGACCAGGGATGAGCTGTCCAGGTAAATATCAGTTAGGGTACTGGAAAGTCTTGGGCCAGAAAGTGGTTACCTTCACCTTGACTGTGCTATAGGTGGTTTTTGTGGGAGGCCCTGACTTGTGTAATCTGACCTGGACAGGTGCACTTCTTGCTAGGGAGGGACAGTTCATCTCCCCCCACCCTCCCAGGGGCTGACCTGTGCCCAAGATGTTCATTGACCATTATCACCAAGAGAGAAAGGCAGCAGCTGGGGGCCTGTGGGAAAGAGGTGAGTTGAAACTTCTGGCTGGCTGATGACTCCATCCTAGGCTAGGTGAGGGCATGGATTAGTCACATATGTGACTACAGTATGCTCTTTTACATTTTGCCATCCTGGGGCAAAGTCCTCTGTGGAATTGCCCTACTTCTGATTCTGGTTTGAGGTGCTGATGCAGTATCCAAGTGGATATGCCCCCATCAGGTATCTAGAGAATGAAGCAAGGAAATTCTGTGTTCTCCAACAAGCGCTTTGGGAAGTGAAGGAAAAGCTTATATGCCTTTCCTCCACTGCCTTGTAAATATGCAGGACTGACTACAAATTCCCTTAAGTTCCTACAGGTAGAAGTCTGAATTACTTTGAATGAATAGGCAGAAAATAAATGTCTAATATAAGGGTCCTTACCCTGGGGCCCATGAATTGGTTTTGTTTTGTTTTAATATTTAGATAACTGAATTTCAACATAATTTACTTCCTCTGGAATCCAATGTATTTAATTTTATGCATTTAAGAATACTACTTTGAGGTGTCCATAGCTTCACCATATTGTCAAAGAGGACCTTAAAACACAAAAAAGTTGAAAATCCCTTCTCTAAATGCTTCATTTTTAGCCATGCTCAAAAAAAGTCACAAAGGCTACAAAGTGACTAGATCCCTTAAACATCTGAGTTGGACTTTAACTTGTGGGTGTTGGTAGGTTGTTGGCTGGACTTCATCCCTCCTACAGCTTTTACCTTAGGCAGGAGCAGTGTGGGGCACTTTGATGATGAGATGACATTCAAGTGACAAGAGCGCTCAATTAGAAATCTAATGACAAACAGCTGGAAATGTGCTAAGGAACAAGGCAGTGAGCCTATGAAGGTCAGGATCATTTATATCATGAAAAATAGGCACTAGTTATAGCTTTAGTTGGATTTAGAAGATTTTATGTATGAATATGGCTGATGGCTAAGCAGTGTTGCCAAATGGCTGCAGATTCTGTAGTTACGTAGGGTTCAGTCAGGGATGAGATGCATCAGTGGGGTATCACAAAAGCAAGCCTACTTTGTCATTCTTTGCACTCAAGAAAAGGATTCTGTACCTCTGTAATAGGAAACTGTAGACTTCAGTTTCCCAAGTTCATCTTGCCCAGCAGTTCTTAATTTTTTTTTTTGTTTGTTTCATGGACCCCTTTGGCAATAAAGCCTATGAGTTCCTCAGAATAAAGTTTTTAAATAACTGAGGGAAATGTTAAATTTCAGTGAGAGATTAGTGAAAATTGAGATGTATTTCTTTAAATTCAAATTTATCTACCTATGGATCCCTTTGGGAGTCTTACAGACCCCAGGTTAAGAATCCTTGATCTAGTCTGTTCCACATACACTAACTCAGTAAAGATCCAGTTATGGCTTTTTAATTTCTGCTTTGCTTATTATTACAACTGTCCTGAAGCCAACAATGCATTTTATCTTCTACAGTGTAGTTTGGTTTGGGAAGCCCATGAAAGACTGTCTTTGCCACTTAACTAAGCATAAAATAAAAGGTCTTGATGACCATATGGGATTAGCTCAGCTACAGAACTGTTTTGATGGAGTGGTAAATGCCACAACAAGCCCTCAGTGCTGACATGACCATGTTATAAAATGAAGGTTTGGAGGAACTTCTTGCCTAATAACTCATCGAGCATACAAGGAAAACCTGGTCAAATCACACACCTGAGCACTTACTAATACGTTACACATTTTCTGGGTTTATAATTCCAAAATCATAACCAAATTTTAAATACCCACCAATACATAGGAACAGAATCCAGGATCAAGGGAGAATATGGTTACATATTAGAGGTTTGGGGATTTGCAGCACAACCCTGAAGAAAAACTATAATGTACTCTTATCCCTTCAGTCTGCGGGCCTGCTTGTTTTGTGAGTTGCTTTGATAATAATCACAATACTCTGCACTACTGCACCTTTCATCACAAGATCTCAAATGCTTCCTACACATTAATTAGTCCTCCCACCACTTCTGTCAAGCAGGTATTCACATGCTTCATTTGGCAGATAGAGAAACTGAGGCAGTGTTTTTTTTATTGTAGCTTCTAACTACTTTGACATTAGTGTCTCTCTATTACCATCTACAGAGGATAAGTAATATTGAATTCTGAGTTTATCCATAAGGAAATGACATACTCAACTTGAAACCTATTTAGAAAGACCAGAAGTCCACTAACACACATAGTTTTCATGATAACAGATTAAATAAAGATGATGACCAACTTTTACATAATTTAAAAAAGGAGTAGGGAACCTGTGACCTTGAGGTCATATAAGTGGACTTATAGGGACTTGGTTGTGGTCTTTTGACTGAGTCCAAGTTTTAGAGAATGAATTCTTTAATTAAGGGGATTTGCTCTGGGAAGTTTGGATTCAAAGGGCTGTACCTGAGGACCTAAGAGCCACATGTGGTCTCAAGGCTGCAGGTTCTCCACTAAAACTCCTTTTTAGGCCTTTCTCTGAAGACCAAATAGTTTTTTAACTTTGTAAAAACCCCATGATCCTGGAGAAAGAAATGGAATAGATGCAATAATTTCACTCAAGTTGGGGAACTAGGTGGTAGCAGCAAAACAGCACTAGACTTGGAGTCAGGAAGATCTGAGTTCAAATCCTATTTCACACAATTAGGAAGTGCATGACACCCTCGGCAAGTCACTAAACTTTCCTCAGCCTCAGCTTTCTCATTTAAAAAATGAAGAAGTTGGACTTGCAGGCTGATAAGGTCCCTTTCAGCTCTAAATCTGTGATCCTATGAAATCATCATGAAATATTTAGAAAGAAAAATGAGAGGTCATTTCAATGGATCATAGAAGTAGAGATGGAACATTCACATTTGAAAAGTAATTGTCACCATAACATAGAAGACAGGTATCCAGTCCTGTAAACCTTCAATGAGAGGGAACCCACTCTCCTTTAAGACAGCCCATTCCACTTTGAGCCAATTCTAACTGGACAAATTTTCCTAATGAATTTCTAGTAAGCAGTGGGTAGATGCTTTTTGGCCTGCCTTCAGTGGGCTTTTGCAGCAGAACAGTTTAAGTCTGTAGGAGGATAGAAGAAGAGCTAATGTTTTCACTACAAGAGTACAAAAGGTTCTACAAGAGTCTACCTGATGAAAAGAAAATTCAACTGCCCAGATATTAAAAGGACAAATACATTTTGTTTTCTGCCATACTATGTCAGGACAATCTGATGTCAGGTCCACTTGATTCAATATATAAAAAGTTGGCTGGATTGTCTTCCAATTATGAAAACCATTTTACCTAGTCACCTTTCTTCCTTGAGACGTAACCTCTTTGGCAAAGGAAGAGGTGACCTATTTTTACTCATGTGTTCTGGGGCTTGTTCAGCTTATCTTTTTACCTTTTTACCTCCTGAGTCAGTGTGTGGCTGCTTAGGTACCAAAGATACGAGAGTGGAGTATATAACCACCTGCTGCTCCTGGGGCAGTAACCACCCACCCACCAACTCTAGAGTCCAATACTCTTTCTTGTTTGTTTAATGCCTCCTCCCTTGTTGACTACTCTGGCTTCCCACTCCTCCTCCCTCATCCAGCTGAAAGCTCATACAACATATTGGCATTAATATTCATTTCATGTTTCATCTCATGGTTTCATGGGATGAGTAGGAGGTGCTGAATCATGAAGACAGTATTTAGTTTCATCAATGAAAAGCTTCAGACCAATGAATTTCCCTACTAGATGGGTATATTAAAACTCTACAACTATCAGAAAAGTAGAGTTATACTAGAGAATATGAAAATGACCTATCTTTCATAATGGAAATCCTGAAAAATTAAAGTGAGACTAAGTGGGAAGAATATACATTTACAAGGTTAAGTGGAAAGAGGTTTGAAACTGAGGACATCTGGGTTGGAAGTTGCTACTGGTTGTGTTTTCATGGTCAAGTCATTTAACTTCCTAATCTGTAAAATGGGGCAGCACTTACTTCACAGGATTATTGTAAAGATCAAATGAGATGGCCAGGCAAAATGCTCCTCAAAGGCCATCTATTATTGACCAGGGGCAGCTAGGTGACCCACTGGATCAAGTACTGGTCCTAGAATCAGGAAGATTCATCCAGTCTGGCCTCTGACACTTAGTAGCTGTGTGACTCTGGGCAAGTCACTTAACCCTATTTGCCTCAGTTTTCACAACTGTAAAATGAACTGGAGAAGAAACTGGCAAACCACTCCAGTATCTCTGCCAAGAAAACCCCAAATAGGGTCACAAAGAATTGGACACAATCTAAACAACAAATTATACCACAAACTCTGTTACAGAATGCCTCATTATAGAACATTTTGACCAAGATTGGGAAAGTTTAGATTCAGTCAAAGGGCCACACTTGAGGACCTAGGTTTCCCACCCCTGATTTTGACACTTCCAAATATGCCAATGGTACATAAATCCCTGACCTACAATGAGGAAAAAATATGAAGAAACTTCTAGGACTACGTAGGAAGGGGACAGATACGTATTATTATGACTAGGTGTCTGATGGACTTTTGACTATGACTGTATAAGAGAATTTGGAACTTTTTGAAATACCAACTGATTCTTTTTTCCCCCTCTTGTTTATAATGAAGAGAGTATGTGGGATTTGTAGAGTCAAAAATATTATTAACTTACTTTTCTGCTATTATTATTTTTTACTAAGGTAGGATCTTTTCTACTCATCTCACTTGCCCTCCCCCTTCACCCTATATCCCCACACACAGGGGATGCTTAATAGAAAATTGTTAAACATAACTGAATAAAATGGAGAGAGGCAAGTCAATATGAGGCCAATTTTTCACTCATAGGTTAGAACTACAAAATCCCCCTCCTGGTAGCAAAACTTTTCTGCCCAGGCTGAAATATCCTAGAAGATATTAATAACAGAAGGGAACATGGCCTCTAGGCCACTTAAACAAGTTCAGACTTCTTTAAATAAATATTGTGAGACAAAGGCAAATAAATCAACACCTGATGAGGTGGAAGACCCTAAGAATTCTCAAAAGATTTTAGAATCAGAGTGAGATGTTTCCAAATGGTTCAAGAGAGAAATGAAAATCATGAAAGTAGAATTTTATGGTCTTAAGGGCAGAAATTGGCAAAACAGAAAAACTTAAATCTGCAGAGTAAAATCACATCAAAGAGAGAAGAATGGCTGACTGAGATTATAAATATACAGATGTGAAGGATTACCTTCTCTACCTGTTTATCTGCTTATGCTCAGTCTTTCGCTGAGTTTTTTTTTTTTATCCCAAGAACTACAATAATTGTTTTTTTCCCCTTATGTTCCCCTATCTGCCCTTTTTCTGACTCCCTATCAGCTTTTTCTAACACTGGAGAGTTTACTTTTGACAGGTCTCAGTCTCTGCTCCAACTGACTTCTGAAGGGACAGAACTGGATGGATTCAACTTGATGTCAGTCCCCTTTCCTTCAGACCTGGTGGGACTTCCCTGTCCCAGTTCCTTCTGTTCCTTTCTGGCTGAGTAATGTCGCAGTATAGTACACTACCACACCCCTGTCCTAGGCAGGGCAAACTTCTGGCTTTCCATGGTGCAAGGTGGGGGTGGAGGGGGTGAAGGAGGCAGAGTTGAGTTCTGGTGCAAGACTGTGGGTCAGCTTATCCAGCCATGTCAGAATGTGGCTGCAGATGGGGGAGGGGGTGCTGAGTGACTGCATTAAGGATTGCCTTTCTCTGCAGTTGGTTCATTGAATACTTAAGCTTGTTAGGATTCTTAGTGTCTTAAGCTGTGGTGACAGGTAAAGTTACTTCACCTCTTGCATATAATTTCTATTTTTGAGAAGTTGCAAAGGCCCAGAGATGTCCAGTCCTCCATCTTGTTGCTCATGTGACCCAGAAGTCTGGTATATAGTTTAGTGGATTTTATGCACAGTTTCAAATTAATTTCTCAAATGATGACCAATTTACGGCTCTTAGAGGGAATTAATTGTTCGTTTCCCCATAGTTTTTCTGATAACTGTCATGGGAGTGAGGTAGAACCTCAGAGTTGCTTTACTTTATATTTAATTATTAGTGACACGGAGCACTTTTTCTATACATTCACTTTTTAGAATGCAACATACTCCTAAATTGGGGACTCTCTCTAAAGTGCCAGAACTTAGAAATTAATCACATAGCTAATCTCTCAGTATGACTATTTGTAGACTTGTTTTAGTGGTTAGCTGTTAGCCTCCAAAAATGGACCAGCTTTACTATGAAAAGAGGCATTCCTTTCCATCCTGTTTTTTAAATCTTCAAAGCAGCTGTGAACTGTGCAAGAACTTGTCTCAAGCACAAAACATGCTTAGCTACACTAACTGAACAGAAGAGGAACACTTTTCTTAAAGCTGAGGATCAGATAGCAGACTTAGAAAGACAGGTTGGTGATCTCAGGAAGATCAATGAATATACTAAATTCACAGATGGCATATAGCTGGTTTTAAAACTCTGCAATGACAGAAAGAGAAGAATGTGGAAATCTTTTTTTTAAAGGGCCAATTATTAAAATTGCCAGACCTATATGCTAGATTCTCAGCAGAAGGGAAAATAGGCTGAGTAGAGGCTAAGAGACAGGGTAACTTGGAAGGATAATATGTGGTGATTATTTCAGTTTCATTTAATTTCATTTCTTATTTCTCCTTCATCTGAATCCCAATCCAGTCAAACAAATCAGCTTGCTATTCTCTATTAATGACATGCTAACTCCTACCTTTACAATGTAGCATAAAAATTTCCACTAACCCTTGTCCACTAAATTCTCTCCCTATTTTCTTCTACACTCCCTGCAACCTGGCTTCTGACTTAATCATTAAGCCACAAACTGCCAATATCCCCAAAGTTACCACTGATCTCTTACATGCCCAATCTATTGGCCTATTCTCAGTCCTTGTCTGTCGTGATGTCTCTGCAGGTTTTGATGCTGCTGATCACTGTCTTCTCTTGGATATCGTCTCCTCTCAAGGTTTTTATGATATGACTCTCTACCAGTGCTCCTCCTCTGTACCTGACTGCTTTGTTTCATTCTCCTTTTCTGGATCTTCATCCATCCATATCACAATCACTAAACATTGGTATTGCCCAAGGCTCTGTCCTGGGTTCTCTCCTCTCATACCTCTATATTTTGTCCCTTAGTGATCTCATCAGCTTCTACAGGTTCAATTATCTCCATGCAGATGATTCCCTAAGCCCTGGTCTTCTGAGGTATAGTCCTGCATCACCAACTGCCCTTTGGGCATCTCAAACTAGGATGTAGGCATCTCATATTCAACATTTCCAAAAGAGAACCTTTTATCCTTCTACCTAAACCCTCCCCTCTTCCCAACTTTCTGTTCCTGTTTAGGGAACCACCATCTTCCTTCAGAGATGGTAACATTGGTTTCATCCTTAGACTATGGCACTCATGTTGCATATTTGATCTATTGCCAAATCTTGTCATTCTGCCTTTACAGTATATCTCATCTTTTCTACCATTACTGTCATCACTTGAACTAATAAAATAACCTTCTAATTGGCCTCCCTACCTTAAATCTCCCCCTACTTCAATCTGTCCTCCACTCAGCTACCAAAATGGCTTTCCTAAAGCATAAGCTTGACCTTGTCGACTCCTTACTCAAAAAAATTCATATGGTTCCCTATTACCTACAGGATCAAATACAAAATCTTCTATTTGGCATTTAAAACCCTACATGACTTGATTCCTTCTCTCCCTTCTAGTACCTCTCACATTTCACTTGCTTCCACATGTTCTGGGCTTTCTCCTCTTATACTGACCTTTGTTTTTTTGTTTGTTTTGTTTTTCTTTTCTCATTCTTTGCACACAACACTGCATCTCCAGACAACACGCCTTTGCACTGGCAGTCTGCCATGCTTAGGATGTTCTCCTTCCTCAACTTCATGTCTTACCTTCCCTTGCTTCCTTCAAGTCTCAGCTCAAATCTTAACTTCTTGGGGAGGTCTTACCTGGCCCTAGCACTTTGGCTCTAAGATTACCTTTCATTTCTACTGTATATAGCTTGTGTGTACATAGGGTTTTGTTGTCTGCTCCATTACATCATAAGGGTTTTTGGCTTTCTTTGTCTGCCTAACCCTAGGCACAGCCCCTGAAACTTACAGTACTTCATAAATACTTGTTGACCAGCTAGTAAGGTAGTAGAAAACTCCATGACAACATGCCACTTCCTTTTACATGGCCATTCTCCCAACTATTTACCCTAAAATGAGAAGCCAAGGAAGCACCAGAAAGATCTCAGATCTCAGGAAGTCTTGAACATCAGGCACAAAGACTATGGCTTACAGGGAGACACTGAATATTTCTAAGCAGAGAAGTGACATGACTATATTTATGTTTCAGAAATATTGATAGTAGCACTATGGATTAGGGTAGAGGCCAGGATGGAAGTGGAAACATCTGTAAGGCATATTGTATTAGTCTGTCCAGGTGGTGATAAAGTCTAATCCTGGGGTCATAGCAATGAGAAGAGAGATCAGAGAATAGATGTGAGAAATATTACAGAAGTAGAATGAAGGACTTAGTAACCAAATCAAGCTGGGCTGTTATGAACCTGGGTTAAAAAAAAAAAGCAATCATATAAATACAGGATCAGAGAGATAAGGCTAGAAAGTAAGCTCATGTGAAAAAACCTTAGAGATCGTAGTAGATCATAAACTCAATGTAAACAAACAATGTGATATATCATTTTGATAGTCAATGAACAAGCATTGTTGAAATGGCTACTATGTGCCAGGAACTATGCTAAGTGTGGGCACATGAAGAGAAGCAAAAACATAGTTTTTGCCCTTCAGGACTTAACAGAAATGCTATGCAATAGAATGTACATACAAGCTGCATGCCACCTAAATGAAAGGTTATCTTAGACTAGTTTCAGGGGGATGCCAAGGACAGAATGTTCTTGAGTTTCAGGCAGGTGAAAGGATTTATGAGAGGGAAAGCACTGGCAGTGAACTAGGAAAGGCTTCTTGCAGAAGGTAGGATTTGGGTTGTCTTGAAGGAATTCAGTGAATCTGGGTGGCTCAGAGAGGAGGGAGAACATTCCAGGTGTGGAAGACAGCAGGTGATGAGGCATGGCACAGAGTGGGAAGGTGGATTTTCATGTTCATGGAATAGCAACCAGGCCAGTGTAGCAAGAAGGAGGCCAGAAAGGATCCAAGTGGTGAAGGGTTTTAAAAGCCAAAGAGAGGATGTTATATTTAATCTTGGGGGTAACAGGGAGTCACCAGAGCTTAATAACTAGTGGGGTGACAGGGTCAGAACTAAATTTTAGGAAAATCACTTTGGATGTCACCCTGCTCCCCCGCCCCACCAGAATATTCCATACTTCAATACAACACCCTTTCTTTGGCATTCAAAGCCTTTCCTAACCTACTCTCACCCTCCTACCTTTCTAGTCTTCTTATAACTTACTTCCCACCATAGAATATTCAGTCCAATGACACTGGCCTCCTGGCTGTTCCATGAACAAGACATTCCATCTCTTGACTCCAGAAATCCTGTCTGACTGTCCCCCACACCTGGAATACTCTACCTCTTTCACTTGATTCTCCTTGGCTTCCTTCAAGTCCCAACTAAAATTCCACTTTCTACAGGAAATTCTGTGAATTATTTCCCATTTATCTTGTATACAGTTTGCTTTGTATATATTTGTTTGCATACTGTCTCCCACATTAGACTGAACTCTTTGATGACATTGTTTTTTGCCTCTTTTTGTACCCTCAGTGCTTAGCTCAGGGTCTGGAACACAGCAGGTGTTTTAAAAATGCTTGCTGATTGACTGATTTGATTTTAGGTTGAATGGATAGAAGGATAGCATCCACAAAGAAAGAAAAGAGATCATAACCCCATCATATTCTGCTCTGTTCAGATCAGAACTGGAATATTGTGCTTGACTCCAGGCACCATATTAGAAGAGATGTTGATAAATTGGGCTATGATCAGAATAAGGCAACCAGGATGGTGAGGGAACATGAAACCATTTCATTCAAAAATCATTTTAAAGAATTGAGGATGTTTAGGCTATGGAAAAGAAGATTTAGAGGACCATGACAGTAGCCTTTAAACATCTGAAAAGCTATCATATGGAAGAATGAGTTCTCCTTGACTCCAAAGGGCAAAACTAGAACCAATTGGTGGAGTAAAAGAATGTCACATTCCAAGTCTATATAAGGAAAAACTTCCAAATAGTTAGAGATGTCCCAAAGAGGAATGTACTACCTTGGAAGGGTAGTGAGTGCCTCATTTCTGGAGGTCTTCAGATATTTCAAGGTGACATCATAATTTGTCAGAAATAATGAAGAAAGAATTTATGCTATGGATACTAGATGATCTTTGAGGCCCCTTCTAACTCTTTTTAGTGATTTTATTATTGAGTAACCACAGCTTGGGATCAGGAATATCTGAATCTGAATTCTGCCTCGGATGCTTACAAGTTGCATCATGTAAACCACTCTCAGCCTCAGTTTCCTCATCTGCAAAATGAAGATAATATTATACCTATGTCATAGGGTTTGTTATGAGGATCTAACAAATTAATATATGTACTATAGTTTTATTTCCCTCATACTCACTAGTTTTATGCTAAGAAAGGTAACATTATCCTGGGAAGTAGACAGAGGTCATTATTGCCTTTCCCCATTGCCCTTGTATATCTATCTCTATCCTAATAGAACAAGAAAGGAAGGAATCTGTGGGGCCAAAAAAAAAAATGCAAGAGAAGGACTGGTCTGAAGAGTTTTTAGAATGCTTTCAGGGGGCCCAGTGTGGATGTAAACTAGGGAGTTTCAGGGAGCAGAATGACAATCCCAATGATTACTGGTGATGACAGTAATAAAAATAATACACAGCATTAGGCACTTCATTATGTTTATGGTGTTTCTGTCATATATGAAAATTCAAAATGCTTTGCAAACTGAACACAGACAACACCAACTAACTACAGGAACTTCCTTCTCCGCTTCTACTGAGATGTAGCCCACTGACTGTACATCAGCACCCTAAGGTTTGGCCTCAGAAGTGAAAATGACTTCTGCAGCCAATGAATCTATGGGGAAAACTAAAAGGCAGGATATGATTACCTCAGTTATAGGATACTTTAGTTTGATCCTGGGCCTTCTGGGCATACGTGCTAAGAAACACAGGGTAGAATCAAAGAATTGTTGACCTACTTTTCCTGAGTGGATTTGTGGCTGAACAAATGTATGTGATGGTGACAAGAGAAAACAGGTACAAAAAACCCATTCACTACTGTCTTAACTGTACAAGTGTTTTTTGCTTTCTAAAATGGATCTGTTCTTGTCAAGTTGAGTGTTAATAACATTTTATTTTAAATGTAGTAGAGAAGTTTACTTGTTAAGAGAATCTTGCATTGAAATGGTTTGTAAAATGAAGACTCTTTTAAGAGACCAATCATTCCTTAGTGTAGTAATCTGTGTTTAGATTTTTCGAAACCCAGATTTTCTTAAAGCAGGGCACACCTCCCTTATCTAGGAAATTATGGGCATCACCATAACACTGTGTAAATGGCAGTTGGTAAGGTAAGTTTTGGAATCATTCCCTGCAAAGATTTCTATTTGTGTCTCAGAGCTGAACGGTGTCAGATCCCTGTTGGGCAAGCACTGTAATTAACTGTCTAAGAGATAAGCCAGGGCATTTGATTATGGAAGGAAGAAAATTTATTGTGGCTATACCAGATTAGTGATATTCCTGCCAAAGGTAACCATACAAGTCTCAGGATTCTGAATGCCAATGTCACAATGAAGAAAGAAGTCTGCTTGGGGAAGGTTAAAAGGGTGTTAGGATAAGTCTAGAAGGGGCTCAATGTAAATAAATATATACTGACTAGCCATTTCTAGTTTAAAGTTTCAATGTGTCCACTGATGGTAAGAGAACTATATGCTAGGCCAATCTAATTTGGCACAGAGTGATTAGCATTTAGGAGACTCTAGGGCAGGATACTCATAAGTTTTACTATGTATAAAATCTTCAAGAGCAGAAAAAATGTGGGATGGTTGAATTGAAATTGTTTAGAAAGATATATGTGGATTTTCCAGGCTGGAAGGAACATACCTCGATTTGTTTAAAAAAAAAAATTACATATTCCAGAACAGAGACTTTACTGGATAGAGATGTAAAGTAAGTAGGAGATAGGTAATAATATCATTGATGGATGAGCCTCTCCAAGGCTCTGTAATACTTTTGGATGACCTGCACTAGAGAAAGTTTAAATAAAAACAACTCAAAAAAGTGAATCATACTTTCTAGGGAAGAAATTTTCAGAGGGTATAATATTTCCAATACAATGAAGAGCTCTGCAAACAGCTCTGTAGATAAATGGAGACTATAAGGAAGTCAATGTGATGAGGCAATGTTTATTAGTTAAGACTGTTTACAAAAACAGTAATTGTGTATATAGAGATGCAAATTTTATGAGGTATTCCCCTGTAGTGTAAATAAATTACCACTAACATGTACAATGTACATATAGTGTTTATACTGAAGAAATCATCAACTTTTTCTAGGGAAAAATACTTGTAAAGAAAGGTAGAGTAGGTTCTCTTGTTCATAAAGGCTTTGGAGCCTTTGATGCTATCATTCCATCCTGGATCTAATCATAAGAAAAGACTCTTCAATGAAAAATACGAGGAAGTTGGGGGAGTTGAATCAAATACAGGAATACTATTCCATTAGAGATGAAAAACTCTTGAGGGGAACGGTACCAGAGGAAACAACACAAATGCATTTGACTTTAGGAGGAATGTGATATGCCCCTGGGGGTTTTGATGGCGATCCTATGAAGTATGGGAAACATACAGTGAAATATTTAAGAAACACTTGAAGAGACTGAAACATAAAGCTCTCCTGGTTAAGTCCACACTGGGAAAAGGGCAAGACAGGCCAATGTGGTTAAGAAGGGGATGTAAAGATTAGTGTGAGGAGCCTAAGTAGGGGGCTTAAAAGTATATAAACAATGCTTCAAAATTATAAACTATTTATAAAAAATGATCCGGTAAGAGTTAAGGGGATAATGACCAAAATGGTTGAATTATGATTATACATTAGAAACAACATTCCAAAACAGTGAAGTTTGTAGGTACTTCGCATTTTGTAGTTATAGAATTACAGCCTTTGAGAACTAGATGGGACCTTAAGAGTCCTCTGATTGAGCCCTTCCATTTTATAAATGAGAATAACATAAAGAAGATGCATTTTCGCTTCTTGGTTTTCTCCTCCTTATGTCTCTACCATTCATCCCTGCCCCCACCAGTCCAAGGAAGAAAAACAAGTATTGGAAGGGCAAGATTAGAGAACCGGGGGCCAGAGATTTCAGGAAAGGAACAGATTAGCTGGCTTCTGTCTAACAGAGCTGGAAAAGATGAAGAGATACTGGGTGAAGGATCTTATTTCCCACAAAAGAACAGGAAGTGCGAGACACCAATGGGAATAATTATAGGAGGAATAAAAGGAGACACATCTAGGAGAGGAAAAAGTGCCAGCCCAATGAATGTATAGGACATCTAAGATTACTCTTCCCGAAGATACAAAGATGGAAATTAGGGAAGTCCTAACTGATATTTATGTAAGTCCTCTGATGACAGATCAAATTCCTGAGGTCTGGAAAGTGTTAAATACCATTATTTTAAACAGGGATATGAGATAGAGCAAGCAATTACAGGCCAGTTAACTTAACATCATTTATGGAAAAATATTAGAAACAGTTTTGTGAGGGAACAACTCGACAAGCCTATAGTAATTTGATTAGAAACAGGCAATATGTTTTTATTGGAGGAAGGTGTTGTTTTAACTAACATGTTGGATTCCTGTGAAGTTATTACTTCCACGGTGTTAGGTTCGGGCACACTATCCCTTCTAATATCTATAGAGGATTAGGCATACCCAGTGTAAGATATCTAAGTAGCAAAGCTGAAAACAGAACAATAGGAAATCAGAAGAATGTGAAGTTGAAATGTAAATGGGATAGAGAAGAAAATACGGTCAAAATCAACTTGTAGGCTACCTTCCAGATACTTATCTTCTTTTCTTTCTTCTTTTTTAAAGGACTACAGGATTCACACTTGGTTTGTGAATGATTTCCAAAACAGAGACCTACTGCACAATAGTTACTCACTTAATGGAAGGCAGTAGGGTATAGTGGAATGGATGATGGATTGAAGTGACAGAAGATGGGTTTGAATTCTATTTCTGCTACTTGCTACTTCATGATATCGGGAAGGTCATTTAATTTTTCTGGGCCCCAGTTTTCTCCTCTATAAAACAAAAGGACTGAATGGCCTATAAGGTCTTTTGCATTTGCTAGTTGATGTACAGAAACTTGATACATTCAGATCAGCACTGCATATGAGAAAGAATTTTAGAGCTGAAAGGGACTTTGGAAATATGACCCTCTCATTTTATACAAGAGAAAGACACAACACAACTATTTCATTCTTCCATTCCTTCTGCGAAGTCAAAAAGTCATAGCGATGTATAATACTTTCATTAAAAGGAACAATGATAACTCATTTAGTATATTTTAAGATTTATAGTTTTTAGATTACATAAATGCCATATTTTTCCCTACCACTGGTAACAGCTAGGTGGTGTAGTGGATAGAGCTTTGGACCTGGAGTCTAGAAGATTTGAGTACAAATCCCGCTTCAGACATTCACTAGATGCATGACCCTGAGCAAGTCATTTCTCCTTCTGTCTCAGTTTCCTCATTTGCAAAATGAGAATAATGATAGCATCTAACCCCCTGAGCTTGTGAAACTAAAATGAAATAATTTCTGTAAAGTGATTTGCAAGGTTTAGAGTGATATACAAATGGTAGATGTAATAAAATAAACAAAATTACAAAATGTAAAATAAGTGAAGTAGATTTTATTAGTCAGAAAACTTGATTTGGTTTTGTTTTTCACTTCGATCTAGTATGTATAATTCCTACATAGTCCCTGATAATTCTTTGATGAGCGTGGGAGGAGCAGACAAAGACCTCTCCCTCCCAAATTAAACTCATTATTTTTGAGCCCAGACTGGTGACTGAGGACCTTCTTGGGTCCCCAGAAATCCCACTACAGAAATAACACTATCTTACTGTAAGCAGAGAATGGCAGACTTTAGCTTGAATATGGAGGGACATTTGTAACTAAGTCTTACATAAGCACATATATACTGGCTTGAAGTACTAAGAAACACAAACTACTAAACAAAGTGTTGATAATAGCACTAGCAAGAGTGGAAGTCCAGTCACAGAGGAATTCCTGAGAATTTCCAGGATTAAGAGTGCCTCAAATTCATCACCTAAAGTTTAGTGACAAATTTCACACAGATGCCACTGCTTTTACTTTAGGACAAAAAAAATCAAACTTGCTGAGTTGTAAAACATTCAACATACTACGTATCTATGTAGTAAGGAAACAAAAGACACAGAAATTATAGTGATACTTGCTAGCCAGGGGCAGGCAAGGTGGTACAGTAGTAGAGTGTCAGCCCTGAAGTCAGGAGGACCTGAATTCAAATCTGGTCTCAGACACTTACTAGCTATGTGATCCTGGGCAAGTCACTTAACCCCAACTGCCTACAGACACACACACACACACACCAGAAGAAACCAAAACTAGCTAGCATTAATATAGTACTTTAAGGTTTGCAAATGTTTCACCACGATTATCTCATTTTATCCTCATGATGACTGTGGGAGGTAGGTGATATGATTCCCCTCATTTTACATCTATGGAAATTGAGGGAGATAGATTAAGTGACTTTCCCAGGGTCACACAGTCAGTAAGTTTCTGAGGTCAGATTTGCAGTTTTCTTGCCTCCAGGTCCAGCACTCTGTCCACTGCATCACCTGGACACCTCTGTATACTTACTACTTCATTGCAGTAAGCATATCTGGGTGGGGAGAGATGAATGCAATAAAGAAATTCCTACTATGAGATATTGCTGCTTGCTTAAAAAGTTTAATACTAAACAACTGCTGTGTAAATAAATGCTCTTTATTAAGAATTCCAGAGAAAGGGCCTAGCATAATACATAGTAAAGCAGCCTTGATGTTTGAAAGACCTGGGGGTTGAAGCCTTGCTTCTGAACACATACTACTAGCTAGGTGACTTTGGGCAAGTCATTATTCTCTCAGGAGCCCAGCCAACTCTCTAAAACTTTAATTTCAGGACAGGTACCAAATTGCATCATCAGAGGTAGTTTCCTTAGCAGTGGTTCCCTCCATCAGTGAAATCAAATGTTAGGGCTAATTTTTTTTTCCCCAAATGATTCTCTAAACTCAACTCAGATAATTCAGTTCACCCATGATCTCCATAAAGCTTTTCCTTTTTAGACCTGCACTCTACATACACCCCCAAACCCTACTGGGCTAGGATCTTTCTTATGCATTAATCATGCATTATCTTTATATTAAAATTATTTCTGTACACTGCATATCTCCTCACTTGACTGTCAACTTCATGAACACAGAAACTATGCTCTAATTGTTGTGTAACTTGCCTAGTTCCTAGCATATAGTAGGTGCCTATTTTCTGAAATGATAATTTGCATAAAACTCTGATTCTCTTTATTGTAACATAGTTTTGCTTTTGGTGAGGCAGAATGGTATAATGGAAAGAATGGTGAACCTGGATCTGGATTCAAATTCAAGCTCAGATATTTAGTAGCTATTGAACCTTTGTCAAATCACTTAACTTCCCTAAGGCCCATCACTTGCAAAACTAGGACAAGTTATTCTCATTACCAAACCTGGCAGGGTTTTTATAGGTTATTTATAGATTTTTATAGATTATATAAATGCCATATTTTTTCCATACCATTGGTAACAGCTAGGTGGTGTAGCAGATAGAACTTTGGACCTGGAATCACGAAGACTTGGGTACAAATCCTGCTTCAGACATTCTCTGAGACCAAGAACCCAGAACATTCCCCCCTCCCCCCAAATTCTCTGTTTGACTCTAGTCTGTCAGTCAATGCACAGGTATTTAACATTAGAGCAAGTTGGCTACTCAATCTGGGCTGCATGCCCAAACATCCTGTCTTTGAGAGGTTCTAGCAGGGCTGGGGAACTTGTGGCCTTGGAGGTTCTTGGGTGTGGTCTTTTGACTAAGTCTAAATTTTACAGAACAAATCAGTTTATTAAGTGATTCGGATTCATTCAAAGGGCCATATTTGAAGACCTAGAGGGCTACATGTGGCCTCTAGGCCACAGACTTCCCACCCTGTAGAGTGTATCTCTGGTTCTAGGATACCTCAGGGTGCTAGAGATTTGTGGACTACATCTGACTGCAAAAATGAACTCTTGGAAATTCCTAGGAGAGTAGAAAAAAGGCCAGAAGCCCACTACATGTATAAGCCCAGCTTAACAATGAAGAAGAGAAATGTGCTTTATAGACTGTGGGACAATTAAATGCTACCTGACTTTGAGTTCTGATAAACTCTAGATAAGGGTTTAGCTGAAAAGGATCTCTGTATCTTGTGAGGCTACACATGCGTTGGTCATTACTATACAACACACAAGTGAGAGCTCATTTACAATGCTGTTTCAGTTTTGGTCACCTTTCAACAGGAAGGATATTATCACCCTGGAGACAATGAAGCATAAGGCTGTCAGGCTGATTCCAGTTTTAAGAAAACTGGTTATTCTGAGGGAAGCCTGAGGAGGTTAAAAGTTTACTCACATGACAGAAAAGGAGTCTGCCCTATGGAATAGTAAGTTTAAGGGGAATGAATTCAATTATTGTGTTCATGCTGCCGAGAGAGCGGCTTAATAACTATGAAAAGGGGACATCAAAACCAGGAATTAAACAGTCAAAGGTAAGACAGGGAAAGAACCGTTTCAGCAAAAAAAAAAAAAACCCCAAACCAACAAACATCTGGAGCAGAATACAGCTGCTGAATTCAGACAGCGTAAGCATAATAAGGTTTGTGAAACAGGTATGGTGATGCCATGTGAAGGAATCAAAGGAATTGAGGGAGGATATAGCGGCCAGGCAGGAAAGAGGGGTCGATATGGGATTCAAGAACACAGACTCATTAGGCCAAGTGTTCTTTTCCTGTCCAGAGATCTCTTTTGTTTTGTATTCTTATCAATCCCACACCTTGCCTAAGTAAGAATGACAGACAATCCATTCTTAATGACTTCCTAGCTTTTGAAACTATTTTGGTGTTGCCACGTTCAAATAACTTTAAGGAGCGGCCTTTCTGTTGGCTCTTCTGGTTTTTCCATGTTACATTTAGAGAGGTTATTCATTTTGGATGGTTGGTGACCCCTTAAATTGAAATGCATTATTTACCTGAATGCTCAGGGGAAAAAAGTGTGTGCGCATATGTGTTTATGAGTGTATGTATGTATGCATGTATGTGTTCAGTGTGTGCGTGCACACATGCTTGGTGATTTTCTGCAATCCTTGGACAACCCCACCCTTGTGTCACCTTATTCCAATCAGGAAGAGAATGCCAGGGATACTCAATTGCTCTTCAGACGGCTGACGCTGTGTCAGCAGCAGTATGGCTGGTATCTTCCTCCCCAGGAGACAGAGCACATCCTTTTCTTGGCACACCCACTCTCCAAATGCACAGTGAACAATTGTTCACTGTTTGTCAAAGACCTGGACAACTCCCCATACCAGTACAATGTGTTGACACTACACCCCTACAAATTAAGTGCTGGGCATTTCCTTTCCTTCTTTCCTCCAGCATATACAGATATGTTAAATGTATTTACCCATTTGCTAGAAACAGAACATTATGAAATATGTTGAAGAATTAGTTAGGTTTTCTTTCAATTCACCTCAATGGGAAATCCTCCTTCCCTGTTGGATACAGCTGAGATGGAAATTTGGCTCTCAGAAAGACATTATCAATATAATGCTGAATTTAAAACCCGAATAAAACAATCTCATATTCGTAGGATTCTCACAGTTTAGTATGCTTCAGATGTGGACTCAATTACCCCTTCCCCCAAATCTATTGCTCCTTATTATATTCAGGCATCTCTAAATGTTTTGCATCACCCACTTCTCACCGCTATACTGATATGTCTTAAACGATTCCAATGCAGTTTCAGATTGAAATGATGAGACTCTAGTTTGGATAATTTAGGAAAGCAGAACACCATTTTCTGACAATTAGTGGACTTCTAAAAACTGGCCTAGCTTCATGTATGGCTGTGATTCTTATTGCCTGCAAACACCTGTGCAGTATGCCCTGATGCTCCATTTCCAGGGCACTGTATTTGGTGGAGAGAAGATTATCTCATCTCCAATTGACTCCATTCTGTTCTGGCATGCAAAATGCCACTGGAGGAGTGTTAGGCAGGGAGCTGAATGGAGAGCTTTTGAAGGCTGGCAGCAGGAGTTCCCTTAGACCATTTTCACAGACAGCTAGCCAAATGCAGCAATTTGCTGGCTGAGTGATTAGATTACTTGGCTGCAAGAGATCTTTCTTACCACTTCAGTTGGCCGGTAATACTTGAGATCTACAGTCACGTGGATCTTGCCTGTCTCCTTACACCGACCCACCTCATTCTCATTCTTTCCTTCCCACCTGTAAAGAAGATAAATTCTTAATCAGCTTCTACTTGCTTCAGTGCTCTGATCTCAGCAACATTTGGCTGGGTTTTCAGGCACTCCAGGATAACGTGTGCACCTCCACCCCCCCCCACCCCCCCCACCCCCGTCAGAGTGGAAAGATTCATTAGGCACAGAAACAAATACACCAGTTTGACCAGATTGTAGGAACAATTTTTTCTGATACCTTCTGAATACCTTTTTTCTTTGCAGGGAGGGAGGGTGGCTCTTTCTTTTCTTAAAAAATAAAAATAAATTAAAAGAAAACATGGGGCATTTAAGATTTACAAGTCAGACAGATAAGATTAGCACTCACCTTTTCTGATACTTCAAATGCTTTACTTTTCTTCAGGGAGTTTATTCATTTTGGGGGAAGCCACTTCTTAAGCTGAAATTTTTTTAAAAGTTTTTTTCAAGTTGAAATTGTAAAATAGGTTTTGTCCATTTTATGGAAATTTTTTAAAACTTTCAGTTATTCCCATCTGGAACAGGCCTTATTGAATGACTATCTGATCAATGGTCTCTCTCTCTCTCAATTTATATACTAATTCTATTTAGGTGTTTTCCTTTCATAAACTAGTCACCTTTTGTAGCCTGTAGTTAGTGAAAGATCAGTGTTTTATTAATTTTGGATGAACAGGAAATACTGAAAGGATTCATAATTTCTTAAGTGTAGGAAACTCCTAGAGTGAGACCTTCCTCCATCAATGTAAATCCCCATCTATCTTTTGGTAGATAAGAACTAAGGAGTTGCCTGAGACCCAGGAAGATTAAGTAACTTGTCCAGGATCACATGGCTAATAATTATCAGAAGCAGAATTTAAAACCAAGTCTTTCTGACTCGAATGCAGCACTACAACCACGATGTAACACTGCCGATATTTTTGGATAAAGTTTACTCTCCAGATGAACTTTTTTGGGGAAGTTTTAGAAAAATCTAGTGAAGACTTGTTCTCTTCCATCCTGGAATACACTTATCCCACTGATATTCTAATTTTCTGGTACAGGAGAAAGCATGCCTGATAATGTAGTCATGAAGACATGAATTCTCACTTATTTCCTATTATGACCTTGGAGAAGTTGTTTAACTTCTCTATACCTCTGTTTCCTCGTTGGAAAAATGAGGTGTTTGGACTAGGGGATCAATAAAACCCCTTTCAACTCTAAATACTGAAAATAATAACCACTATTTTCTCTACTCACACAAGCTAGCTTTCTATCTCACTAATAGCTAAAGTAATTTTTCTGCTAGCACTGAATTCATAATAAAACAAAACCAATTCACTTATTTAAAAGGAGAGGAGGCATCAATATTGCTTTATGGCAGGTCTTCATTACTTTTCCAATATTCCTTTGATATAGTTCTATTGTTTTGACTTTATTTTTTAATTTCCTACTATTTACTCTTTTAATAGCAAGAAAACAACTAATGACTCTGATTTGCACTGCCATCATGTACTTAACACAGACAAAAAGAAGTCATACAGATAAAGCTCAGGCCCAGTTATGTGCTAAAAATGTGGAATATGCCTTTTGCCACCTTGTCTTTTTAGAAATTAATCCAGTGGTTTACTGTTGACATTAGAATCTGATAATTCTGCATATGAACATACTTCATATCAAATAATCTTGTGTTTCCTATTTTAAAAATTAAGTTATTTGGCAAAAAAGAATTAAAAAAGAAAACCACATAGGTTTTGCTTGAACTCTGATGTTTATTTTTTCTTCTCCTATACTTTATTTTTTAAAATTTTAATTGATGGAATAAAACAAGCATTTCCATAACATAGTACAATAAAAAAGATGCTTCTACATGAAACTATAAATCTACTATGTACTTGCTATTCTTTTCAAATATACAACAAAATTATCATAAAAATTTCTCTTTTTCCCCACTGATGTCTATTTTCAAGGCTTGTTTGCTTTAATATCTCTGCTGGAGACAAATCTTGAGAAGAAAACAGGAAAGTTGTATACACCCCATAGATCAGAGTCAAAGTGAGGGTCATCAGAACATGAAATAAATGACCTGACTGTGGTTCCATGATTCACAGGAGCCCAAAGAATAGGCCTAAAATGCGGCTCATGACTCTCGTTGAGTGTTCTCAGAAGGCGTGGTACGTCTTCGAGGGGAGCGCCGAGTGGGACTCAAAGATTCTATTCTCGGCTTTATTAGATTATTCCTATTTTTTGTCATCTTTGCCAATTTACTACTACGTATGAGGTGAAACCCTGGAATTGTTTTGGTTTGCATTTCTCTTACTATTAGTTATTTGGAATGATTTTTTAAAAAATCTGTCAGGGGTTTTAAATTTTTTGTGTGTATCATGAACTCCTTTGCCAGTCTGGTGAAGCCTGTGGATCTCTCCTCAGAAGCTGCCTATGTTTATAACTGAAGGAAATACTAAATTTCAGCTAGAGGTTAGTGAGAATGAAGACGCAAATTTTTTTTTCCATCTCAGTTCACAGATCCCCTGAAAACTGCCTATGGATCCAAAGAGGTCTATGGACCCCAGCTTGAGAAGCTCTGCTTTATATGGGTATTAATAGTTTTGAGAAGTGTTTGCTGATGATATCCTTTTATCACTTAAAGGCTAAAGAATGGATCTTGGTCTGATATATATTTGTGTTAGTTTCCTATATATCTTGGATATCAGATACTCATGAGAAAGGTATTCCCCAGCTGATAGCTTCTTTTCTTACCTGCCTTGTTTTAGTTCATTTGAGTTTTTCAATTTCATGTAATCAAAATTATCTGTTTTGTCCTTTATAAGCCCTTATTTGACTAAGAACTTTCCCCTAGGTCTTCCTGCTAAGATGGATACCTGAATAGAGATAGGATCCTACACACCAAATACAGCAAAACTCTGAAGGGTTGAAATAATGATCCAATTAGAAACTATAGTAAATTATTTCTTAGTCAGCCACAAGGGGCAGTAGATAAGATGTGCTCCCAAGCAAAGTACCAGTAAGGCAAAGAAAGCCAGGGATACATGAAATCTGAAAGTTTCTGTGTCTAGAGGGACAGAGGGTCAAGGGCGGAAGGTTCTCCTGAGAAATCCCCAGGATGGTCAGAAAGTTCTAGGGGAATGCACCTTGGAAATCTGGGGTAATAGCACAGGTCAGGGACGATCATGATGCCCTAACACTTTATTAAGACATTGAGGGGGACCTGAAGACGCTGCACTCTTATCCTCAGGTTACAAGGGCAGTTCACGTCCTGGAGACAGGTCAGCAAAAGAACCATTTTAAGTAGGGAGGCTCTTTGGGCTAACAGGGGTGAGGATCCTGTGTCCTAAAGGCCACATGTGGCTCTCTAGGTCCTTGGGTGCAGCCTTTTTGATTGAGTGGGAGTTTTACAGAACAAATCCTTTTATTAAGGGGTTTTATTCTGTGAAGTTTGGATTCAGTCAAAGGGCTGCAGTTGAGGACCTAGAGGACCATATGTGTCCTTGAGGCTGCAGGTTCCCAACCCCTTGGCTAGCATAAAAACCCAATTTAGGAATTAAAGATAGAGAGATAAACAAATTAAAGAAAATACCGACCAGCATTAAAAAAAAAAATTGAAAAATCTAGCTTCGTAACAGCTCTAAGAAGAGATTAGAAGGGAACAAACGGATTTTCCACAATGACTACATGAACACCTGTAAGAAATGAAGCAAGAGATAACAGAAATTAAATAAAAGCTCTTAAAGAAAGAATTAGAATAAGTAGCTTAGAAGAGAAAAAGGTTAACCTTACAAAGAAATGGAATTCCTGAAAACTATAACAGACCACACAAAATCAAAGCAATAAATATTAGAACAGAATTTAAAAAATAGAAAATGTAGGTTATCTGGTATAAAAAAAAAACTGACCTGGAAAACACATCATGGAGAGATAATTTAAAAACCACGGGATTCTCTAAAAACTTATGACCAAAAAAATCCCCCAAACCTGGAATCATATTTCAATAAATTATAAATGAAAATGTCCCAGATCTGTTAGAACCAGAGGACAAAACAAAGAATGAATCCACTGATCACCTCCTAAAAGGACTCCAAAAAATAAAGTCCTAGGAATGTTCTAGCCAAAACCAAGGAAAAAAATACTAGAAACATCCAGAAAGAAACAGTTAAATATTCAGGGATTATAGTCTGGATCATGCAAGGCCTAAAAGCTTCTATTAGAAGAAGAGGACATCTCAGAATACAATATTGTAAGAGGTGAAAGATATAGATTTATATCTAAGAATAACTTACCCTACAAACTGAGTATAATCCTACAGTAAAAAAAAAAAAAATTAGACCTTCAATAGAAAAGAGGATTGCCAGACATTTCTGATGAAGAAATCATTGCTGAGTAAGAACTTTGAAACAAACACAAGAACCCAGAGAAACCAAGAAAGGAAAATTTATTTGAACAAATGGAAGTAAGTGTGTGTATGATGACGAAGTGCTAACATTCTTAGACAGGGAAAAGAAACAAGTGTCCTTTCAGAATGTTAATGTTTTCCAAAGGTACTGAAGTTTTTAGGTAAGGAAAAAGAGAGGTCCTATGTGGAGGTGGGGTTGCATATTGGTTGTCTTCTGAGGGCTTTCATAAGAGAAATAGAAGAGTAAAGGAGGGCTACGCCAGTGTGGAAAAAAGCAAGGGAGGGGAAAATATTTCTAATATTTCTTTTCATAATTTGGACAAATATAGAGGAAACAGAAGAGCAAGTGGGACTCAGGAACTTCATTCTTATCTAAAATGGGTAAAGGAGTGATAAACACACACACATTCACACAGAGAGTTTGGGGTAGATACATCAGACTCACTGGGTGTATCTGAACTCCTTAAGAGAGACACCTATGATCATTACCTTCCCTTCCTCTTCTCTACCATTCTGTTAAATCCTCTGTGGTCTAGTTTCCAATTCCCTCATTCAACTGGAGTCGTTCGATCCAAAGTTACTAATGATCTCCTTAAACTTTTTTGAATTCTCTGCAGCCTTTGGCACTGTCAATCACCCTCTTCTCTACACTCTCTTAGATTCTGGGACACTGTTCTCTCCTGTTTGTCTTCCTACCTGTCTAACCCGTAATCCTCAGTCTCCTTTGCTGGATCTTCATCAAAGTCACTGCTTTTCATTTTGAGTATCCCCCACAACTGTGTCCTTGGAACTTTTCTCTTCTCCCTCTAGTGTTTCACTTGCACTGATTAGTTCCCATAGAGTCAATTAACATCTCTCTGCCGTTGATTCTCAGATCTGTTTATCCCATCCTGACTTCTCCAGTCTTCTCTCTCCAACTGCCTATTTGTTATATCTAACTAGCTGTCCTGTACACATCTTAAACTCAACATGTCCAAAACCAAACTCATTCTTTCCCTCCAGATACTCCTCTCTTCCTAAATTTCTGTTACTGTTGAAGGTACCATCATATTCCCAGTTACCTGGATTAAAAACCTAGGTGTCATCCTTGACTCCTGAACTGATAACTAATTAACTAAATTATAAAATGGTATAGGCATGCCTACTTCTGTGGATGCTTGTTGGGAAAGACTACAATGGCACCAGAAAATGAAGCTTCAATCATATTTTAATAAGACACAGAGGATATGGGGGACACAGAGAACACAGAAAGTATACAGACAAGAGGTGAAAGGGGGGTACAGAGGCAGACAGCATGGTGATAGGAAACGGAGTAGTCAAGGAAGGCAGGTAGAGTGAGGAAGAGGATACAGGGAAAGAGAGGCACAGAGAATCACTCACTATCCATGGATTAGAGTTGGGAGCACTTAGCATGGTTCTGGTGGAGAGGGAAGAGGGCTGGGGCAGGAGTTTGAGGTCTCATTTTTTATAGGTTTTTTTTGGAGGAACAGACTAAATCTTACCTGTTGTGTCTTGGGGTTAGGTTAGTTCATTAGCATAATCAAATAATCTCTAAATTGTTGGTAAAGCTTTAAAGTTAACACATTCACATAATTTCAGAGTTATCTGTTATTTGGGGTTCTGCTAATCTTACTGTAGATATCTGGAACTTGTCTGAGATTTATATATTACAGGATCAAAAAAAAATCTCTGACAGCAAAGCTTAGACAGCTTCCCCTGATTTGGCATGTATTACTAGGATGCGATTTTTAGTTAATATGATACAATTTATAATTTATTCTCCTTTGATCTTTGAGACAGTTTGTACCTGACTTCATGTTCTCCTTTGCAATCTTACTTCCTGTTACTGACAGTTGACACTGGCAATTTATTAATTTACTTAGAAGGAGGGGTTGTTGTCAGGGGGACCAAAACAAGATACCATTTAACACACTCTTCACTCTCTCTTATCCTCCATAACCAATCTGTTGCCAAATCCTGCCAATTCTACTTTTGCAACATCTCTTCTACATACTCTCTTCTCTCCTCTGTCCTTGCCACTACCTTGGAGTAGATTTATTTTAAGGATCTTTCCAGCTCTATAGATAGACACTGTGATCTCTGACAGACATCAAAATATACTATGCAAAGCAATAATAAACAAAATTACCTGGTACTTGATTAATGGAACAAAGAACCCAGAAATAAAGCACAGTATATCAGCGTTTGTTAAATCAAAGATAATTTTTAAAAAATTAATTGGATGGTAATAGATTTAAAAAATGAATTCACTCACTCCTCTCATCATGTTACAACAAATTCCAATTGGAACAATTATTTAAACATGTTCATATTAAAAGAAAAAAGAATAATATATATTTACTTCAGCTGTGAAGAGAAGAAAATTTTTATTAGAAGAAATTATTTGGGATGAAACATGAATTTGAATAAATAACAATATCTTTTTACACAAAAATGTGTTCAAAATAAAAGAAAATTTATAGAGAAAAATATTTATGACAAATATATCTGATAACAGTCTGTCACTGAGAATCTATAAAATACAGTTACAAATTCAGAAGAATAAAAAGCATTCTCCAATGGATAATGGGAAAAAGATTAAAACAGACAAGTTTTTAAAAAATTGCTAATAATCACTTGAAAAGCCATGATAGCATATGGCATTCCAAGTATGGAAGATGGCTTATGTGACCGCATGGGGAAGGGGCAATGAAATGCTGAGTTTGAAAAAGTGTGTGAGGTACTATAGTGGGAAATAAATGGCTGCAAATGCAATAATGAGGTAGACTGTGAAAGTCCTTGAATGCTAGGCTAAGGAAAGCGTATTTTATTCTGGATGCAACAGGGAGCCAATTGTTATTCCTGAGCAGGGTACTTGTGGATCAGATCTGTCACAATCCATGAATTCATTTTTGTTCTTTACTGTTTTGAACAGATATTAAGCTTTGGCATAGATCTGGCTGATACACAAATATACATGTAACAGAGCATCATAGGGTTGGAGCTAGAAAGGAGATCATATAGTATAACCATCTCATTTTATGAGTGAAAAGCCTAAGGTTCAGAGATGCTAAGTGAATTAAACACAGTCTTCTTTTCACTCATGCACCATCTCTCTGTCTTTCAATTTAGTTCACTAATATTTATGAAGTTCTCTCTGTACAAGGTCCTGTGCTATCCCGTGGGCCTAAAGATTACAAAAAAAAAAATGCCATTATGTTTGCTCTTGAGAAGCTTACATTCTAGTAGAGGGAATGAGAGAAGTACCGAAATAATTATATCAGATAGAAAACAATTAAGGGCATGGGAGAGGCCAAATAAAACAGTCCCAAAGACTCAAGGGATAATTTCTAGCTGAGGAATCAGAGAAGGCTTCATGGAGGATTGGACCTGTTTTTTTGGGTTTTTTTTGTTTTTTTTTAAGAAAAAGGTTTCAGCAGACAGAGATGGACCTTAGGCAGAATGAGAAGGAGATTTATAAATTCCCATAAAGACTATCCAAGTTTATTTTTGAACCAGTGTCAGTCTAAATATTTATAATTAATAAAGCTTGAAAAAGTAAAGAAAATATTCTGACTTTTCCATCAGTAGTTGTATTCTATTTTGAAAGTATTCCATGGGGAAATTAAAAGACATATGCACACACATGTGGTCTTTCTAGCTCCAGATCTATGATTCTTTGATTATCCAACACTGGATATTTTAGCAAGGTTAGGTTAACAGCGTCCCCCATTTGCATTGTTTTTTGTGGCCATTTTCTGCTAAACTAATTCAAAAGATGGCTTCTAAATGTTTTGTGAAAGCTACTGAAAGGATAATGGGAATATTGCTGTTCTAGATAGAAATAATAAGACTTTTTTTACATAGTGTTTTAAGGTTTGGAAAGTCTTATACACATTTTATGTAATGCATAAATAAATGTATGTAAATATGTATATGTATCTACATATACATAAATACACACATATATTTGTAAATTTCATCCTCACAATAATCCTATGAGGTAAGTGCTACTATTACTGTCACCTTACAGGTGAAAAAACTGAGGTTCTGAATAGTTAAGCAATCCTTGCCTAGGGTCACATGGCTAGAATTTGAATGTAGCTTTTCCTATATACAAGGATTGTACTCTATCCACTACTTGTTTTTACAATTCAGTTATTTTCAGTTGTATCTGACTCTTTGTGACCCTATTTGGGGTTTTCTTGTCAAAGATACTAGAGTGGTTTGCCATTTTCTTCTCCAGCTCATTTTACAGATAAAGAAACCAAGGTAAACAGAGTTAAATGACTTGCCCAGGGTCCCACAGCTACTAAATGTCTGAGGCCAGATTTGAACTCAGGAAGATGAGTCTTCCTGACTACGGGTCTGGGTGTTCTATCCACTGAGACACCTAGTTGCCCCTAAACACTATGAAGGTATCTAATTAATTTCAACAACATTATCATACTGAGCTTGAAATTGTAAACAGGTAAAAGCAAAAAAAAAAATAATCTGATCAAAGTTGGCCAAATCAATTTTCTTTTCTCCAACAATTCTTTTTGAGGCTGGTGAGCAAAAGTTTGGGCCAAAGGCCAAAACCCTTCAATTACAACAATACTTGAAACACTTGTATTAACAAGCAAAAGTTTAACGGCTAACTTGTCCTAACAAGTAACATTATGACTTAAAGCTGTGCTTCAATGTTAATGAAATGGAGGTGGCTTGACTGGGAGTATAAGATTTAGCTAATTAACAGGAAATGAAGCCCTCTAATTTGGAGTCCAAACCCACTGGGCAGCAGTTCTGTACAATGCAATTTTATACATTCGTGTGACTCAATAAGTATTAAATAATAATATAAAAACATTAAAAATAATCGTGTTAAGCATGATATTAAATAAGTTAGGAACCCCATTAAGCAGACAGGATAACTGTAAAGAAAAAAGAAGTTTAACTCTTAGGCCTGCCCTACTGAGACACCAGCTTAATTTTTTTTAAGCCTTTTAATTAAGACTTGGATATATGGGAGTATGGCAGCTGCCAGCAGCCTTCCAGTGGAAATGTAAGATATAACACAGTCCATTACTTAGAAAGATCCTACTTATGAATGTTCCTATACTCCCACTACTTTAGCCTTGACCCTGACACCAGTGATGCCAGCAGACCACATACTCCTTCTTTAACTCCCATTCCCAACCAAGAACTGCAGCTCCCTTCACCCTGATGCCTAGAACTTAGAACCTAGAGTCTGAGCAGGAACCACTGACAGAACCCTGCTCATCTGCAGGGCACTAACCCCTATCTCCTTGAATTTATTTTTGGTATATTGTAGATTAAAAAGGACTTTGTGGACTGTCTGGTGAGCTCCCTAACATTTATAAAATCCTTTCTAAGAGGACATGCATTCTAAATTTAAAAAAAAAAATGAATTTGTGTACTTGCCTTTAAGACCCAAGTCATTTGTACATTGAGAACTGCCTGTCTATAGTGCATCATTATGTTGCATCTGTTCCCTCAGGGGGCGCTACCACAACAAATGCAGTTCAAGAAAAGTCAGAAAATCATGTTCTAGAAGTCACATTATGTGTAATAAATTCTTAACTTTTTTCACAGGTCTTTAAAGATGGCTTTGAAACGGACACTTCTTTCCTGGTCTTTGCTCTATGTCACCAGGCATATTGCTTTTAAGTAGAATTATCAAGAGCAAGGAATCCAGGTATCTCTACTTTAATAATACCACAAAAAATCATAAATATCAAAAATTAAACCCATTTTACAGATGTTCATTTAGAAAGCAATACCCAGGAATAGCCACCATCTTTTCCCCCTTTTGCCCATACTATATCAAACCTTAATCAAGTAATGTTGGCACTACCAAAGTTAGGAAATGTAATATTCCCAAATTAATAGATAGAGAAACAGAACCTGAGGAGAGCCTAAATAATTTCCCCAAGACCACAAAGGGACCTGGTGTCAGAGCCAGGATTGCAAGGTAGGAATTCTTGGCTTCTAGTCCTGTGTTCAGACAACACCTCTACTTCACACTGCTGGAATGAGCAGAATGGGTGTGGTTTCCTAGTAAAAGGATACCGTCATCTTCATTAGGCTCACTCAAAAATTATTTATTATAAGGAGTTGTTGGTGGGTCATTATTTTCTTGACTCTCTCCTATTTCTCATCATCTCTTGAGTATGGACAATCATAAAGAGAGGCTCTCCCTATCAAGTTTTTTTTTTTTTCCTGGTACATTCTATCTATGAAATACTGATGGAGAAAATTATTATATTTGGTGGTGTCCAATCCAAAGGTGTTGAAGAGGTCAGTTAAAAAAAAGGGTCATAGATTCCATGTCAGTTGCCAAAAAAAAAAAAAAAAAAGATAGCAAAAGAATACTGAAGTTTGGGTTTGTGAAAAGATTCTTTGTTTTTATGTGTGTATTCACCTGGATTGTGGAATGTTCTCTATTGAAATAGTCTCTAATCCTCTTCACCTTGGGTGTTTTTTTCAATTTAGCTGGGATGACTTAACTATTTAAAAAATATAGAAACTCTTTTATATAAAATTTCTGAGCCCCCTCTGTAAGATTCATAGATTTTTACAGAAATATAAAATTTTATGGAATTATAAAATTAAAGCGCATGCGGGTGAGGAATGTAATAATGGAACTGGCAATTTGAGAAAGTATAAACTTCTCTGCCTCCGTCCTCATCTTCTGTCAAGTGAGCCTACCTTGACAACCCCTTGCCCTTATACTCCCAAACTGGATACTCTGTCGTAATCCAGCTAATCTGCTTGTCATTGTCCTCACCCACATACATTTTGCTCATTCCTGCCTCTGCTCCTTTTCTCATCCCATTCCACCCGCCTAGAATGCTGTCCTCATTTGATACCCCATATCTTCAACTCATATCCTCTATATTTTTCCCCCTAAGATCTAGCTCAAAAGCTACTTTCTCCAGGAAGAATTTCCCACTTCGAAAAACATCCCTCTTCCCAACACGAAAACCATATATCATTCTTCTTCTCTCAGGGCTGATGTTTTCTATTTGAACCATAATATTATGCACACATTGGGATACTGCTTTCTCACTGCTCTCACGATTTTTTGGGGGGATGGGGAGGGCTGGATTTATGATTTCATTGATATAGGAAAACTCCTGGGGAAGCAGTTTCCTTCACAAAAGCAGTCTGGCAGCTGGTCTACAAGTTACTGTCTTAAAAAGATGCCTGGAACACTGAGAGGTTATAGGACTTGCCCAAGGTCACTGCTGCCAACATGAGTTAGAGGCAGGGCTTGAAACTCAGGGCTTCGGTATTCTATGGATAACTTTCTCTGTTTAGAAACACACTCACACAATATACCAAAAGTAAATTTAGAGAGATGGGGGATAATGCCCTGTAGATGAGCAGGTTCCTGCCCAGGCTCTAGGTTCTGAGTTCTAGGCATCCAGATGAAGGAAGCTGCAGTTCTTGGTTTGGAAGGAGAGTTAGTTAAAGAAGGAGTATGTGATCTGCTGGCATCACTGGTGTCAGGGTCAAGGCTAAAGTAGTGGGAGTATAGGAACATTCATAAGTAGGATCTTTCTAAGTAATGGACTGTGTTATATCTTACATATCCACTGGAAGGCTGCTGGCAGCTGCCATACTCCCATATATCCAAATCTTAATTAAAAGGGCTTAAAAAAATTAAGCTGGTGCCTCAGTAGGGCAGGCCCAAGAGTTAAACTTCTTTTTTCTTAACAGTTATCCTGTCTGCTTAATGGGGTTCCTAACTTATTTATATCATGCTTAACACTATTATTTTTAATGTTTTTATATTATTATTTAATACTTATTGAGTCACATGAATGTATAAAATTGCACTGTACAGAACTCCTGCCCAGTGGGTTTGGACTCCAAATTGGTATACTGTAGATTAAAAAAGTGGACTGTCTGGGGAGCTCACTAACATGTATAACATTCTTTCTAAGGGGACACGCACTCTAAGTTAAAAAAAAAAATCAATCTGTATACTTGCCTTTGGAACCCAAGTCATTTGTACGTTGGAAACTGCCTGTCTATAGTGCATCATTATATTGCATCTGTTCCCTCAGGGGGCGCTACTACAAGAAATGCATCTTTGCCAAGAAAATCCCATATGGGAGCTAGACACAACTATAACACATTAAAGGTTGTGCTAAGTCCTTGTAATACAAAAATGAGAAACAACAAATATTCTGCTCTCAAGAAACTTACAATACTGTGGGGTGGAATGGATGGAGAGTTGAAAAAAAATGTACACAAGTAACTTAACACAAATTCAAAATGATCAAATACACCACTTATTACAGCAAATTCACAAACCCCGCCCCCCCCCCCAAATTGTTCTTTTAAATGTTCTCTCACTTTCCCAAAAAGGGGATGGAGAGTCATTTTAAGTAATGAAATAAATGAATGGAAAGACTTCTTTGTAGTTAGGTATCATAAAGTTAGGAACTTAAAAATAACCAAATTCAACTCTCTCATTTTATAGATGAGGAAAATGGAGGCATTGACAGGTCAAGTGATTTGCCCAAGGTCACTCAGAGATCAAAGAACATAAGAATTTGAACCCAGGTCCTATGAATCTTGTTGGATTTTAGTCATCACTCTTCTCCTCTTTCTTTTTTTAGATAATAGATTTTTACTCATTGGCTCTCTCCCCACTCCACATTTCTGTAAGTCATTCTTTATAAGAGTAGTATCAGACTCAAATAGAAACAGATCTCTGTAGTCAGCACAAAATAACCATCTATTTTAATTGTATTTTTATTTTGTTAATTTTGTTTATATTTGTTGTATTTATTTTATTTTGTTAAACATTTCCCAATTACATTTTAGTCTGGTTGGGTGCACTGGGATTTTGCTAGCTGTTGAGTTTGATACCTCTGGAGTATAATCAATAATTTAAAGAGAAAAAAGAAAAGAAAAAATTCAGCAAAATTGATCAATACATTGAAAAAAATCTGACATCAAAAACAATGCTCCTAAGCCATGAACCCTATACTTCTGCAGAGGAGTAGAAGGAGGTATCTCCTCACATTTGTTCTTTGGTTGATCTTAAAACATAAACTGTTGTTTCTGATTTTGCATCATACATATTTGATTGCTTTGTGTTTGTGGTTCTTTCCATTTACATTGTTGTTATAGTCATTGTGTTATACCATTTTCTGGCTCTGCTTATTCCATTTTGCATCAGTTCACAAATCTTCCCAAGCTTCTCTGTATTTGTTGTTGTGGTTATTTCCTACTGCATGGTAATATTCCATTACATTCATGTACCACAACTTCTTTAAATATTTGGGCATATAAGGAGTTTTTCTTTTAATCAATGACTCCTTGGAATTATATGGCTTTTTGTATTTGTATAATTCCAAACTGCTTTCTAGACTATACTAAGTCACAACTCTACTAACAGAGTATCAGTGTTCCTGTCTCTCCAGAATTGCCCCTCCAATGTTGATTATTCCCACCTTTAGTCATCTTTGGGCAACATGAAGGGCAAAAAGGTGAAGCCTCAAGTTTGTTTTGATCTGCATTTCTCTAATTATTGGTGGTTGGGAATAGTCCTTCCCATGATGGTTAATATTTTTATATATTTTTTGATAACTTCATATCCTTAGACCAACTGTTTATTGAGGAAGGACTTTGGCCTTAAGTACTCCTGTTGGTTGTCTTTATATCACGGATATAAGTATATATTCCCTTATCTCAGAAATTTAATACTAAGATTGCTTTCATTTTTTTCCCATTTTTTCCAATGTTTCCGTTGCTTCCATTTTCATCCTAAATCTTTTAATTTTGACTGTGCAAACTCCCTGCAAATTGAACCTACTATAAGGTTACCATTTCCCATTATAGTGAACAAGCTCTTCATTGGGATCCCTTTCCTATACTGGGTCAAACTTTTTGCCCCCTCTCCTAGTGTCCTGAAGTTCTTCTTCCTTAGAGACTTCAGGAGCTACTTTCTCTCCATTATTTAAACATAGACTAGATTTGAGTACATTATACCTTTGTTTCTATCCTCTATTTTCTTTCCCTTGTCTTAAATACCCTCCCTTCCCATTCTGAAATTTGATCCTATAAAATACACTGATTCACCAGAATGGATGGGGATATGGTATTTAGAGTTCATGGTATTTCAGGACTGCTCCTTCACTGTCATTTCTTCTATTTCTTTAAATTCTATTTTCATCTTTATTTCTTGGTTGTTGTTTCTTTTAACTCAAAAATTGTCTTATTCTTTCTGATTTTTTTCTATTAGTAGTCTCTAGAGATAGATAAGTTTATTCATTGCTTATTTTTTCTTGGTGCTTTAGTTACTGACCTATCTGGTGTTTCTATTGTTTGGGGTGTTTGTAAGTAGATTAATAAACTCACATTTGTATTTTTATCTCCATAGAAGTGCTTCAAATGTTTCTTTTTTAAAATTTAACACCCATTTTTTTCATTGACGATTGGGGTCAGATTTGTAGGTTATTTCATTTTGATTGAATCTTGAGCTCTTTGTTATCCCTTCCATATAGTTTTTAGTGGGTGCCAAATAGTCTTGTCTTAATTAAATTACCTTTCCTTCATTTTTTAAGGTCTTTTTTTCTGCTTGCTTCCAGAACTTGTTGTCCATCATTGGAACTGTTCAATTTAAGCACTATGTAGCTTGGAATTTGAAGCACATTTTCTTTTTTTCTGGTGGTGATATGTACATTCTGTTGATTGGTGGGGTTTTTTTTCCCCTGTATTCAAAATTTCTGGGCAGTTTTCCTTCATTATTTCTTTCTTTGTGGTACACATGCTTCATGACTTGTCATGTTTTTTCTTGGAGGTATATGATCCTTAAGTTTTCTCTACACATCTTATCTTGCAGACAAATGGGGTCTGCTTGCCTAGAGATGATACGTTTCAATGTTACTGCTTTTTGCTTCTTTCCTTCTAGATTACCCTTCACTTCAGTATAGTTGTATCCCCAATCTGTTGTACTCTCACTTCATTAGAGACAATTGTCATCTTAGATTCAAATTTCTCTTTTCTGTTAATTATTTCTGCTTTGTAAGATATAAATTCTACCATCTAATCCTCATGAATTTTATTTCTGCCTTAAACCATTGTGCAACCTCTATCTTACTGTGGTATACTGTTCTCTTGGGAATTCATAGTGTTCTATTTTATTAGGAATTGGTTCAACTTAACTTTGTCTTGCAATATTTACTTAAATAGGTTTGCAGTCTCTTGGATGTTTTGGTACTCATCTTTCCTTCAAATTTTAGTATCTTCTTTACTGATTTATTTATCTGTGTTCCAGGTTTTTAATTTCTTCTTGAAATATTTTGTTTTTAACTTTGTTGCTTACTTTTTGACTTTTCTTTTTAAAAGGTAGATTTACTCCCAGGGCTAAATTAAAAGGCAGTCTCAACTTCCTCTTATATTTGAGATTTGCTTTTCACTGGTCTTGATTCCTATCCAAGAGATTCTTGGTGAAGACAGGACTGGCCCCAGCTGAATTCCAGTTTCCTTTACTTCAGTAAAGTGCAGTGCAGCCATGCTGGCTCTCTGCCCTAGTCCACTCTGTTCTTTAAGTGCTCTGGCTGGGCTGAATCAGCATTTGTTGCTTTCTGCAACATTGGGGGATATTGGTATCAGTGTTTTGGGAAGAGTTTTTACTAATTTGGCTTCCTTAATTTAAGGGCCATCTCAGAGAGGGGGAAGCATGGTATTCTCACTATCATACCTCCTCCTACTTATATTGCTGGGGGCTCATGTCTTCTGATGGTTACAACAGGACACTGGGGGATGGAAACAGGTTGGGTGTACCAGAAGAAGCTCTGAAGCAGGAGGGAAATCTTTGAATAGGTCTCAGAGGACAAAACTATGGGTCAATTTATGAGGCTTGCCAGAGCATAGAGGCTGCTGAGTAAGCAACATTTTCCACTGTTAATCAAGGCTGTTACCTTGTGGGTCTTCTTGCTCTTTGTCCTGTGGATTCTGCACAAATTGCTTATCATTCTGGAATTTTAGTGGTAGTCAATGGGGAAGAAAATATCTAATACTTGATCTTGTGGATTATGTGACCCAGAAGTTGTACAGCTCTCCTTGTGAAATGCTTTCAAATTATCTGTTTATTAATAAATGCTGAATTCTGCCAGGAATTAAAGTCAGGATCAATGGTTTGCAAACTCTAGCCTCTTTCCTTTTTTAATGGGATATTTTCCTATTCATAATTTTTGCTACAACTCATTTCTTCTCTATAATTTTTCTTTTCTTTTTTTTAAATTTTATTTATTTAATTTTTTTACATTCATTTTCACAAATTTTTAGGTTCCAAATTTTCTCCCCTTTTATCCCCTCCCCCCACCCCAATACCCCAAGCAATCTAATTTTCCCTATCTCCAATCTGCCCTCTCTTCTGTCATCCCTCCCTTCTCTTGTCTCCATCTTCTCTTTTCTCCTGTAGGGCCAGATGACTTTCTATTCCTCATTAACTGTATGTCTTCTTTCCTAGTTACAACAACAATATTAAACAGTTGTTCCTAAAACTTTGAGTTCCAAATTCTCCCCATCCCTCCCTCCCCACCCATTCCCTTTGGGACGGCAGGCAATTCAATATAGGCCCTATCTGTGTAGTTTTGCAAATGACCTCCCTGATAGTCGTGTTGTGTAAGACTAACTGGATTACCATCCCTCCTAACCTGCCCCTCATTGTTTCTCTTCTGTCTTTTGATCCTGTCCCTCCCCAAGTGTTGACTTCAAATTGCTCCCTCCTCCCTTTGCCCTCCCCTCCATCATCCCCTCCCTTGCAATATCTCCTTCTCCCCCACTTTCTTATACTGTAAGATAGGTTTTCATACCAAAATGAGTGTGCATTTCACTCCTTCGTTTAGTCAAATGTGATGAGGGTAAACTTCTTGGTTTTTTTTTTTTCTCAGCTCTCCTCTTTTTCCCTCCACTAAGAAAAACTCCTACCTGCCTCTTAAATGACATATAGTTACCCCCTTCCCTTTCCCTCTCTTTCCTCCCCCTACATTTCTCTCTCACCATTTACCTTAGTTTCTTTTAAGGTATGGTCCCATCCTATTCAGTTCAATCTGTGCTCTCTATCTCTGTATGTGTGTTCATGTGTGTATGTGTGTGCATGCGTGTACATGTGTATGTGTGGTCCCACCAACTACCCAGATATTGAAAAGTTTTAAGAGTTAGAAATATTGTCTTTCCCTGTAGGAATGTAAACAGTTCACTTCTGGCAAGTCCCTTAAGACTTCTCTTTGCTGTTTCCTTTTTCATGCTTCTTCTCATTCTTGTGTTTGAAAGTCAAATTTTCTTTTCAGCTCTGGTTTTTTCATTAAGAATGATTGAAAGTCCTCTGTTTCATTAAAAGACCATATTTTCCCTTGAAGTATTATACTCAGTTTAGCTGGGTAGGTGATTCTTGGTTTGAGTCCTAGTTCCTTTGCCTTCTGGAATATCCTATTCCACACCCTTCGATCCCTTAATGTAGAAGCTGCTAGATCTTGGGTTATCCTGATTGTATTTCCACAGTACTGGAATTGTTTCTTTCTAGCTGCTTGCAAGATTTTTTCCTTGAGCTGGGAGTTCTGGAATTTGGCCACAATGTTCCTAGGAGTTTCTCTTTTTGGATCTCTTTCAGGTGGTGATCGATGGATTCTTTCAATACTTATTTTGCTCTCTGGTTCTAGAATGTCAGGGCAGTTTTCCTTGATAATTTCATGGAAGATGATGTCTAGGCTCTTTTTTTGATCATGAGTTTCAGGTAGTCCCATAATTTTTAAATTGTCTCTCCTGGATCTATTTTCCAGGTCAGTTGTTTTTCCCAGGAGATATTTCACATTCTCTTCCATTTTTTCGTTCTTTTGGTTTTGTTTGGTGATTTCTTGGTTTCTCGTAAAGTCATTAGACTCCATCTGTTTCATTCTAATTTTGAGAGAACTATTAAATTCAGTGAGCTTTTGAGCCTCTTTTTCCATTTGGCTCATTCTGCTTTTGAAAGCATTCTTCTCCTCATTGGCTTTTTGAACCTCCTTTGCCAATTGAGTGAGCCTATTTTTCAAGGTGTTAATTTCCTCAGCATTTTTTTGGGTCTCCTTTACCAAGGTATTGACCCGTTTTTCCTACTTTTCTTGTACCTCTCTCATTTCTCTTCCCAGTTTTTCCTCCACCTGTCTAACTTGCTTTCCAAAATCCTTTTTGAGCTCTTCCAGGGCCTGAGCCCACCCGCCACCCCCCTGGGGTGTCTGGGGTACTGAGGCCCCGTCCTCCACGTCTTTCCCTGATGGCAAGGATACGTCCTCGTCATCAGATCCGAAGGTCGGGATCATTTGCATTTGTTGGAAAAAACTCTCTATAGTCTTATTTTTCTCCCTTTTCTAGGCATTTTCCCAGGCAGTTACTTGACTTCTGAGATTCCTTTCCACCCCCGCCTGGATCCGCCCAGCTAGTGCTTGGCCTCTGAGATTTAAATGGGCTTTCCTCCTGCCGGCTGTCAATCAGTGAGCTTTAGTTCAGGTGCTGGGGTGGGGGCAGGGCCGCCTCCCAGACTCTGATCCCTCAGGGGCTTTATGCAGAGACTTGCAGGAATGGAGCGGGTGGGGGTGGGGTGGGGGGCCCGCCTCCCAATCTCAGTTCCCTTGGGGGCTTTGAGCAGAAGCCTTCAGTAATAGAGCGGGGTGGGGGCAGGGCCGTCTCCCAGGCTCAGCTCCGTCAGGTTTTATGCGGGAATCTTCCGTAATGAAGATCCTGCCTGCTGTTGGGGGATTCCTGAGTCCTGGGCCGCTGCTGCCTCAGCCGCCGCCCACACCTCTGCCTCCGCCACTTCCTGCCCCCGTCTCTGCCCCCGCCGCTTCCTCCCGAGGGGGCCCGAGTCACAGAGACGCCCTGCTTCCCCTCTCCTCCAGCCCGGCCTTCTCTCTCACTGACCTGTAGCTTCTGTGGGCGGAGGGACTTTCCTGGCTGCCGGAGCTTCCGTCTCTGAAGCCTGCTCGAATCAGCTTCTCTGGGGCCTCGGCCAGGGCAGTGCTGGGGGTGGGGTCCACTTTCCAGGGCGCGCCGGACCCTGGGGATGGGTCTCCAGGGCTCCCTGGAACGGAAATCTCTTCCACTCTGCTTCTGCACACCTTGTATTGACCCAGAAGTTATGGGGGTCTCTTTTTACATTAATTCTATGGGCTTTTGGTTTCGGAGCTCATAAACGTGCGTCCTTCTACTCTGCCATCTTGGCTCCGCCCCCTTCTCTACAATTTTTCAAAGATAACAATAACAGTGGTCAGTTTTTTCCAGTATCCTGGCATGTAGTTCATTCAGGTTGGAGACAAGTTTATTGGAAGTAGCTAGGAGTTATTAAAAAAAATTCTTTCTAATTTTGGGTTTCAAAAACGTATTAACTACTTGTGGGTCATTTTTTTCATTCAATGAATTTTTTCTTGGAAGAAAAAAAGACTTGAATATTTCTTTTTTCTTTCACCTATTATCTCCACTTCATCCAATTAGCTTAGCACAAGTTCTATCCTTTAGCCGTACTAAGTTAATGACTGTATCAATGACTAAAACTAACACAATGATTGTATCAATCAGCAGTTTATTGAACTCTAATACTCCTAATGTTATTCTTATAAGATAATGACTTTCCCTCCTCTTATCTGTCCTGACTTTCACCTTCTGTATATGTCTTTTTCTGGAGGTGATGGAGCATTCTCTTAATTAGTATTTACTTTTTTGTGTTCAGAAGTTCTGGGAAATTTTCTTTTAATATTTCTTGCATTGTGGTGTTTAGATTTTTTGAATTGTAATGTTATATTGGGCGAATAATCCTTTGGTTGTCTCTATACAACCTGTCTTTAAGATCAATGTATTTTGCTTGAATAGAGAGGATGATTTTTTTAAAAAAGTGTTATTGGTTTTTACTTTTCTTTCTCTAGATTATCCTTCACTTCTGTGAATTCCTAATTTGTTTTCCTCTCTTTTGCAGATTCATATTTTCTATTCTGCTACTTACTTCTGCTGTGCAGGCCATAAATTCTGCTCTCATAGTTCTCATTTCTCTTTTAAACTACTTAGGAGCAGTGGATTGTTGTTCCATGTTCTCAGATTTAAAAATAGAAGATAGGGTACTCTGTCTCATCAAATGTTGAATCATTTTCCTTTTTCTTGGGTCATATTTATTCATAGAGATCCTAAACTAGTTTACTAGAGCTGGAGGACACATTTCCTTTTGCTGTTAATGCTTTCCCTGATGATTTATTTGCTTATACTCAAGGTTTCTGAATTTTCTTCCTTCTGAGATCCTTGGTAATTTCAGGATTTTTTGCCCCCTCATTTTTGGGGCAGCTAGGTGGTACAGTGGATAAAGCACCAGTGCAGGAGGTCCTGAGTTCAAATCTCACCTCAGACACTTGACACTCACTAGCTGTGTGACCTTGGTCAAGTCACTTAACCCCAATTGCCTCATCCTGGGTCATCTCCCGTCATCCTGATGAACATCTGGTCATGGGATTCAGATGGCTCTGGAGGAGAAGTGAGGCTGGTGACCTGCACAGCCCTCCCTCATTCAAAACAAAGTCAAGTGCAAGTCACGTTGTTATTTCTCTGATGGCATGGTCTTTCTTGGCAATGAAGGATGAACACACCACACATACCCCCTCCCCCCATTTTACCCTTTTGCTTACTTTTTAACTCTCTCTTCTTTTATGGTGGGATCTCAAAGCATCTTAGCATCATCCCATGTTAAATACCAGTCTAGGTCTTTACTCCAAGTGACTTTTGTGGGGATAGAACTGGCTCCAGCTAGCTGCTGGGTTCTCTCTCAGGTTTAGAGGAGTGTTGCATACCCCCATCCAGAATCCCTCCCATACTCACCCAACATCCCCCAGTATCCTTTCCTGTTTCCTCCCTTCCTCAGGGCCCTGTCCTAGCAGTTCAGAGGGCTTTCATTGATGCTATTGGAAGCAGGTTGATTTCTATTGGTTGGAGCTCCAAGCCTTTTGGGAGAAGGAGAGATGGTTTGGAGTGTGAAGTTGAGCTCTATTTCAAACCCACACATACACCTTGCCCCTTGCCCTCAGTCCCTCTGCTCTCCTGGAAAGGTCTTTTGTAGCACAGAACACTGGTCAACAGCAAACTTCTGCGGCCTAAAGCCTGAAATTCCAATGCACTGGAAAGAAAGAGGGGGAACTGGGCATGAAGTTGTATGCCAGTAGGTCAGGTCAGTTAATTCCAGGTCAGCTTCCTTGCTGGCATTGTAGTAGACAGAAAAGAAGAGGGTTGGTATTCATGTTTTGGTTTTTTTTTAAATGTCCTTCAGGTTCCTGGTGTTCTAGAACGCTGAGATAGTTGAAGTTGTTTCACCTTTGGAGCATCATTCTAGTTTGAGAGGTTGTGTGGAGTAGAGAAAATGTCTAGTCTTCCACTCTGAAGTCATTGCATGTCATTTAAAGATATAAACTGGTCATTGTGCAATGATCAGCTATGACCGAGTTCTTTTCAGGATTACAGTGACTGAAGACAATTCCAAAAGATTCATGATGGGAAATGCTAGCCACCTGAAGACAAAGAACTCATGGAGTCTGAATGTAGATTGAAGCATACTATTTTAACTTAATTTTTTGATGTTTTGTTTTCCCTTTTGCAAACTGTAATTGTTTTGCAAACTGTTTCTTCTTTTACGACATGACTAATATGGAAATAAGTTTTACATGGTAGCACATATATAACCTATATCAAATTGGTTACTGTCTTAGAGAGGGTGGAAGGAAATTTGGAATTTGACATTTTATAAAAATACAAATGTTAAAACTGTCTTTACATATAATTGGAAAAAAATAAAATACTATCAAAAATCTGTTAGTCAATGGACTTTTTGTTAATTCACATCAGTCTTTTGAAAGTCTTATCTTCTTCTTTTCATTAAAATGTCATCATCAGAAATCCCACAGAAAAGGAAATGACTTCAAATTAGTCAGCTTAAGGGCCAATGTATTAAGTTTACTTCTCAGTTAATATGATTTTCATATTCAGCTCCCCTGCTCCCTCTAGAAAGGTGTATTTCTATTATCAATCAAAATATAGTGCAACAAAATGCGATCTTTCCACTGTCCAAAAAGTCTATTTCTTTCTTTAGCAGAGAGTGCTCTATAAGATATCTAGGTGCTCAAATGATCAAAGGCTGTTCTTGAAATCCTATTCTCTTTTAATAAGATAAATGACAGAAAATTAGTCAAGATAAGTGTCTGCCTGTTTTGCCCTGCTATCACTTAAGTTATAGCAAGGAAGTGTTTTCCTCTCATATTGCTTCATTAATAATAGGTAGAAGGAAAAATGTTTTTTCCTTCTTAATGTAACATGAAACTATTTGTTGGCTCAGAGTCTTTTGGGTCAGTAAAGGGGCTGAATTAGAAATGACTTCAATCATTTAATTAACTTCATAATGGCACAGGAGGTGATGATGCTCCATTATTGCTCTTTACAGATCCCTACCTCACCCTTTCAAAACAAATTTTTTACATTATTTTACAATAAATTTCAAAAGAAGTTAAAATAATGGCAAAGGAGTTGAGACTGAATAAGTTAGGCTACTTGGATAGAACTTTGATTAATCAGTTTTCAACCTCTTAAAGTCTCAACCAAATTCCTTCCAAATTTCCATGGAGGAAATCCACTCAGACACTCAGATGGACCTGTGATCTCACTGATGTGGTTATTACTTCTAATAATGTAATTATAATGTAAAAAATCTTCTATTCTGTGCAACTTTTGACCATGTCCTATAAGTTTACCATGGTGGGGGAATAGAGTGGGAAGTCCTTCCAATGTCCTAAGTGCCTTTTTTTCTTTTTTTTTTGCTTCCTTTTGACACCAGTGAAGTAACTGGTGTTTGTTGGTTACCTTGTGACTAGACAATCTTACTTTTGGCTTATAAACTTCTTTGATGACATTTTAATTTTCTTTCTTCAATCAAATCAAATCAAATCTCTTGATTTAAATGTGTTTCAGGCTGTTCATACCCACTACATACTTCTCCACTGCTCTATGGATAAAATGTATTTTCTGTTCCCCAGAGGCTGTAATGTTCCATTTGTGCAATACAAATACAGGTATTGAAAACAAACAAAAAACCCCCCAAAATGGCTTTGCTGTAGGGCAGAAAAAAAAAGTTCATAAAAATAACTAACTCCCAAAGGCAATCTGTTCAGTTCTCAATTTAGGTTGTCCATGCTACAATGGGGACAGGCCACTATGCATTCATTCTTTTTCTTTTAAGTGGATGATTAGGTTTACTTTTTTAATGATTATAATCTCATGTTCCAGCACTGATGCAATCAGTACGACTTCATCTGCATTCAGAGATATCAACAGGATCTCATCGTAGAGAAACTCTCTTCAGATTAGATTTGATACTGATTATCCTCCATGATGATGGCAGATGTGAGCAGATATCTTCATGTTTTATGCTTTGCTTTATACTAGTAGTTATAAAGCCATAACCATGCAATAAGTGCACAGTTACCTCACTTGTTATATCTTTCAAGGAATTTTTGTATAATTTTGATATAGGTACAGGATACATCTTTTTGGAAGAAAAACCTTGATGGTAGCTCTTTGCTCTAGGCAGACAACAAGGATTTATTAAATCCTTTCCCTGTGCCTGGTGTGGATTCAGCAAAAGGTATAAACAGTCTCTTCCCTTAAGGAGCTCACATTATAAAAGAAGAGACAAACAATAAAATAATGTTAGCATTTACATAACACCTACTATGTGCCAGATACCACTGTGCTAAACATTTTACAAATATTATATCTCATTCAATCCTCACAACAACCTTGTGCTGATATTATCTCTATTTTACAGTTGAGGAAACTGAAGCAAACAGAAGTTAAGTGATTTGCCCAAAGTCACACAAGTAGTAAGTATCTGAGGCTGAAACTGAACTCAGGAAGATGTCTTCCTGACTTCAGACCCAGTGCTCTATCTACTGAATCATCCAGCTGCCTCTGATAAGAGAATTGGTATGTACAAGATACAGGGTATCCCAAAAATGTTAGTGAAGTTTTCTATTATTAAGAGCTGAAAACTTCACTAAGATTTTTTGGGACACACTTACATACAAAGCAGATGGAAGATAATCTTAGAAAGAAAGACATTAGCAGTTCATGGGGGAGAAAGAGGTCTCCTGCAGAAGGTGGGATTTATGCAGAATCTTGAAGTAATCCAGGGAAAATAAGAAGCAGAAGAGAGGAGGAGGAGCACATTTCAGTCATGGGGAAACAGTCAGTGTAAAAGTAGAGAATATAAGAAACAGTGTAAGGAGACGGAGTAAAAGGAACAGTAAACAGTGAGTAGGTCAGTATGGCAGGATTATAGATGTATATGGAGATCAGTCAAGTGTAAGAAGACAGGTCAAGTAGGAACAGGTCAGTTTGGGAACAGCTTTCAAAGCCAAAACAGAAGGCTTGATCCTAGAAGTAACAGGAAGTTAAATTACTTTTATAAAATAGTAAATTAACAGTAAGTATAGTGGGAACTTGTATTCTCTACTATCTTCCACTCAGTGGCATGAAGGGAAACATGATCTACTATAGAATATTGCTTCTAAAAGTTAACTTGTGGCTTTACAATACCCTTTTCAAGGATGACTTTAATGCATGGTATAGACTGAAATTTTATAAGAATATTTATACGGAAAATAGGCATACAGATCAGTAGTTGATGTTCTTTTGATCTTCCTTTCTTGGCAGTTATTAAAATATTGGATTTTTTTTACCTCCATCTTTCCCCCCTTCTTCTGTAGACACCTTGAGTGACAATTCCTCAAGAACTTCAAAACTGTTATCTCCCGTATGGACTTCCTGTATTCTTGATCTATTTCAGCTGTTTTTTCCTTTTCCTTTTTTGTTGTGTTTAAGCTTTTAAAAAGGGTTATGTGCTGAGATGCTATGGTAAGAAGGGTTAGTACAAAAATATCACCTTCTCCAAAAGCCTGAGACATACCTTCCCACAAGTACATAGTTTAGGGAAAGTGGGCCCAAGCTAAGAGAGAACATATGGCAAAGGGGTAAGGGTAAATCAAAGCTCTTGACTGGATGAAAACTTCTTTTCTCCCTTCCTGGAATCTTTATGAAATTCCCTTGAAATGTATGTGGCTCTTTTCCTGGGTCTTGGGGGTAGGGTTCATTGTAGAGTCCTAAAGTCACTTCTTTCTGGCTAAATGCATTATTTGTTATTGGTCTATTATTTCTGATAACTGCAGAAGGGAGGAGTTTACACTACTTCTTGGCTCATTCCCCATCCTCTACCCCTCTTTACTGTACTCTGGTTATAGCCGCAAAAGTCTAGAGCTTCAAAGTACTGTCAAAGCTAAACTGTTTTCATTTCACTGATACACCTTAGGCCTACCAATCTCAATACATTTCCTCATTTGATTTATGCAATGGTTTGAGGCACTCAACTTTTCACATTTAGTCTGCCTTTCACTGATTAATTCAATAGCAGTGCTTAGGAATTGTTTATATTTAGTTTATACATTTGACTGTAAAATTTTACATAGCATTTTAAGTTTCGCATAGTTCTCACAACAACCATGGGTGGTAGGTGCTATTATTAATCTCATTTTATATAGGAGGACACTGAGGCAGACAGAGGTTAATTGACCGGACCAAGATCAAACAGTGAATAATTATCTGAGGCTGGATTTGAATTCAGGTCTTTCTGACTCCAGGCCTGGTACTCTATCTAGTGCCCACCTAGCTGTCTCAGATGAAAGAATTCTCATCTGTCAAAGACAATGGGGCAGAGAGCATCTCATTAGATACCTTAAGCGTTTGAGAGTACATGAAACTCCCCTTTTATCCTAGGCTTGGTTGGACCCCTTAACAAATGTGTGGAGTTGCCTCTCAGGCAACAGCTGAAAGCGAACTGGATGGTCTTCAGAACTGATGGGCATAATTATTCCTTGTATCATTTTCCTTTATCCCTTGATAAGTTTGTAGAGTAAATAAGATCCAATTAAGCTGAAAATTCTATGGATGGATCAGGTCTCTTTCTCCTCCTCCCCATTCCTCATTTATCACTATGAGAATCATTCTTCCAGTTGTACAGATGAGGAAGTGGAAGCTTGAACATCTTAAGCAACTTGCCCAGCTACTGAGGCCATGGAAACTTCCCTCTTCTAACATTCTCTCCCTAACTTTCAAGTCTCCTAATGTACTATTTTTATTCCTACTGCTAACAGTGTCCCAGATCCCCCCTTTCCTTTTAATATCATCTGAACCTCAGTCTCCTCAACTATAAGACGGCAATAACAGCATTTGTGTCATTTGTGTCATATATGTGTATACATATACAAACATGTATGTTTATAGATGCATATATTTCAGCTGCGATTTCTAATCTTTGCTCTTTTCAATGCTTTTTCTGTCTCCTCTATTTCCATGACTGTATCCAAATGCAATACCTTTATTTTCCTTAACCCTGAAGAGTCATAAAAGTTTCTGCAGGTTTTATCCACCTGTCTTCTCTTTGTTGTTCTTCTAATTCCTCTTAAAATTTCCTTTGGATGGCACTGCTTAGTTAAGTGTTTTGTCAAGATTTCTTTAAACTCTTCTTTCTCTCTTTTGTTTTTCCTGTTTTATTATGTAATATTGCTCATAATTTTCAACAATCCTCCACAAGATGTTTACCAAAAAATGTATATGTTAAACTAGTATTGCCCTTGACTGCCATATTTCTCCACTAGGAGATTAAGTTAAATTTTTTATTTACAATAGCAATTTTCAGACTCCTTTGATCTCCTCATTACCATAACTGATTTATGTATTAACTTTCACATAAAATTATTGTAATTGGTGTCACTATCCTGTCTTCACCCCATATATTACTTTGGGGCATAAACAGGTCTGGTTGGAGTTGTCTTAATTCTCATCTTTTTTTCAAATTTAATTTTTTTTCTACTTTTGTAATAATTTTGAGTTTTGCTCTAACAGTTTGGTGGTCTTGACCATATATAGATAACTAATTCAGGAAAGATTCCTAGATCAGTAATGATTCATTTACTACTTGGCTAAAATATAATAAATTTCATTTTCATAACTGCCTTTTCTACTAAAAAAACCCTCCTTTTTACTATTTTGAATCTCACAAACTTCAACAACTTTGAACTTAAAGAACAGATAAAGAACATTACTTATGAGATGATAAATACTCTGCACAGTCTGTTTGGTTTTTGTTTTTGGAGGAGGGAGGGTTATATCTCAGACTTAGTATGGTAGTTCTAACACTGCCCTGAACTTGTGTCCCATTTTAAACTTTCTTCTCTTTATTTTAATTACTCAATGACACACTTTTCTTTCTTTTCTTCTATCCCTCTTCTCCCTCATTCCTCATGAAGTCCCCCTTGATCACAAAGAAGTACCGACAGACATTGGTCATGTCTGGAAAAAAACGGTATGCCATATTTTGCTCCTCTCCTGCATTAGCTTTTGGCTAAGAGGTAGGCAGCAGGCGGCTGTTGGAGTTACAACTGGTCATCGTTTTCGTCACGGCTTTTTAGATGTTCACAGTTGTTTGACCTTAAAACCCAGCAGTTAACTGTTAAATTGTTCTCTTGCTTCTGTTCACTTCACATGTATTAGTTCAAAAATACCTTCTGAAATTTCTCTGAATGTCTTTTGTCATTCTTATGGTATAAAAATATTCCATTAATTCACAAACTATAATTTTTCAACCATTCTATGATAGATACTTCTTTAAAATTCTTTGTAACAAGTTCTTCTACAAGCATTTTTTACCTAAGTCATCTTTTCTCTTCTGATTTCTTCATGATTTAAGCACTATAGTTGCATGCCTGGGTCAAAGGGTATTTGTTAAGTGAATTTGGGAGTATAGTTTTAAGTTGTTTTCTAGAATGGACAAACTAATTCAAAACTCCACCGAAAGTACATCAGTATGTTCCTCCTCTCATATTCCGTCCAACAACTGCAATTTTCTTTTCTCATAATCTTTGTTCTTATCCCAAGAGTTGGAGTCCCTGAATATTACCCTACTAAGGACACCCTTGAAAATTACATGTTGAATATGCTCAAAAGATAAAAGCAAGCTTTATATAATAGATATTTGCAGTCTGATGTACATTCCTCATTTTCTCACTTACTATGCATATGCAAATGTTCATTGTATTTTATGTTTGTTAAGTTCAGAATTTAAAAAAAAAAATTCAACCCCATTCTTGCCCCTCCCCCAAAACCATCAACATTGTTTGATTACTTGTATCTCTGGTGTATCTAGTGTGTTCCACTGCTTAACTTTTCTATTTAAAAAAAAAATCAGTCCCAAATAGTTTTGATGATTATTGTTTTGCCGTTCAGTTTGAGATCTGGTACTATTAGATAACCTCCTTTTCTACTATTTTCATTATTTTCCTTGATATTTTTGATGTTTTGTTTCTCAAGATGAATTTTAAAAAATTCTTTTCCTAATCCTATAGAGCAACTCTTTTTTTAAAACTTTGATTAGCATGAAAATGAATTATAAATTAATTTAGGAACTACTGTCATGTTTATTATGTTGGAATGGGGCAACTATGAGCAATTCCTATTTCTCCAGTTATTTAGGTCTGTATTTTTGTAAAGAGTGTCTGCAGTTCTTTTCACACAATTACTATGTGTCTTGGAGATAGTTTACATATTCTATAGTTATTTTGAAAGAAAATTCAAAAACATATCTTCCTGAGGGATTTAAAAAATAACATGTAATAAGGCTGATGATTTTTATGAGTTTTTTAATATCCTGTTAAACTTCTAAAATTACTGTTTAATTTTTTCATTGACTTTCTATCATGCTCTAAGTAAACCATCATGACATCTCAAAAAAGTAGGAATTGTTTCTATTTTATTCCCTCAGCGGTGTTCCTGTTTATTCAAACGTTTTGTTGTCATATTGATTCAGGAGGCATTTCTAGAACTGTAGAAGATAACAATGTTGAGAAGAGGTATCTTTCTTTACCCTTGATATTGATGAAAAGGCCTCTAGTGTTTCTCCAAAGAGAATGCTAGCTTTCAGTTTTAGATAGATATTATCTAACATAGGAAAGAATGATCTATTTACTCCTAAGCTTTTTAATGATTTTGAAAATGTATTGTTATGTTTTCTTTTATTTTGTCAATTTTCTGCATCCACTGAAAGAATTATGTGATTTTGATTATTTGTTATTAAAATAGACTATCAAACTTATGTTTTTTCTAACATTGAACCAGCTCTGCAATTTTGGTATAAATCTGCCTGGTCATAGTGTACAATCTTTTAAAAATGTCATCGTAACCTCACTGCCAACATTTTATTCAATAATTTTGAATCAATACTCATTTGCCATATCTATAATTTTAATTTTTCCTTCTTTAACTCTTCTCTAGGACCATGTCTTTCTCAGTATATGGAATTTGGTGGCATAACTTCTCCTACTTTGTTTATTTTTAGAAGGGCGTGCTTACAATACTAGGTAAGCATAGTCACTGTGAAATGAAATTGTTGCCTCAATTTCTTCATTTCAGAAAGTACAACTCATTTCATATTAAAGGAGTTTGGTCTAATTCTTCACATAGGAGAAATAAGATTAAATAAAACAAGGGGATGAAGACTGCTTATTGGTCACACTATGGTGGACAACAACCCATCAGGACATGTACCTTGGGCAGACATTAGAAATGGATAATCACCTAAGTCCAGAATTGAACAGGAGGAAGAGAGAAGACTGTATTACCTTTGAAAAATTATGCAATGCTTTAATAATAAATTTCTTTGTGAAAAGGTCCGTATTTTTAACATCTATATTTTTCTGGTGTTAGTTGTGAATCATGGGATAGCACAATTTCTGAGCAATTAACTTGAAAATCACTGAGAGAAAAATGGAGAGATAAATAGAGAGTTTTTGTAAAGATGAGAATACTGGCCATTTAGGTAAAATCAGAAAAACTGGCATGTATGCCATAATTACAATACATACTCTTAATTCATTGTTAAAATTGAATAAAAACTAAATTATCCACCTTGTTTCAGCCAGAAAAGACATCCAACAGTGAGTACTCGAGTAGGCATATATTAGCAAAATAAAGAAATGCTTACTGAATTGAACTAAGAATATTGGATCCAAAAAGAGCTTAAACAGATCTACCAGCCTAATGTCCTCAAATTTCAGATAAGGAAACTGAGATCTAGAGATGTTAGCATGCCTCTGCATCAGACATCTTTCCCCACTCGTTCACTGATTCTTAAACTTCCTTCTTGTGTATTATCTTCCTCATGAGATGATTGCAGGGTTTTTTTTTTGTTTTTTTTTGGGGGGGAGGCGGGGTATTTGTATCCCTGACACTTAGCACGGTGCCTACAGAGCCACTTAATAAATATTTGCTGATTGACTGTTTTCTAGAGTTGGCAGGAAATTTAATTTTTTGAAAGTTTTCCAATAGTATATTAACAATATATTTTAAAAACACTTTTTATGACTATAACAAACCAAGTAGATATATAGGCAAGGGTACATACAGACCTTCATATATAATTGGACGTTAGTTGCTCACAATGAACCAGTGCATGACACATGCCAACAAACTACAGGTTACACAAGTGATCAATGACAGTTTGTGGCCAAGAAGTGTCATAAAAGATGTCATCGATGACGCATGTGACTGGGAAGTGTGATGGGTCAATCGGGAGGTGAGAACAAGGAAAAAGAGATGCACTGACATTCTCAGTGTACTAACAGCTACAACAACAAAAGCCTAGAGAAAGACCACTAGCGTTTTGAATAGGGCCTCCAATGAAAAATGAGAACAAGAATTACACAGGATGAGAAGCTGCAAACTAAACAGTGGAAATACTATCCATGTTTATCAAATTAAAGATCCATGAAAGAATCAAAAGTGTAAGTTGAAAAGGATACCTGAAGTTCTATGCAAATAAATTCCCTAAACTTGAATGATCCCTAATGTAACTGAGTGAAAATGTTCTCTACATTCCTCCCTCACCTTCAGACCCCGCCAGTTTTCAAGTGTTTAAATCATAATGTGTTCTTTGTTCATTTCTGCACAGTTCCTGAATATGTTGAGATATTGTTCCCAAGTAAAACTTATTGGCCTTCTTGAAAGTTCACCAGCTGCAACCCAGTGACTTTGATGGTCTAAGCAACAGCCTTGGCATAGCATCATGGAGGAGCCTGTGGCTTTCCTCTCCTTCTTCCAGCTGAGATTGGTATGTTGATGCAGGGGGCCCAAGGAAGATACAGAAGGAGGGAAATTGAAAAAATAATAAACAATAAAATATAAATTACAGAAAGCATTCACAAAGCCATCATGATTTTATTATCTGGCCTTGAGAAGGAATTTTGTATTTTCTGTCAAACTATGCAGAAAATGCATTGTAAACATTCTGCACCCCCAGCTCAATATTTTCTTTCATGACTCAGAAAGACAAGAGCTGTGTAATAGGAATGTCAAATGACAGGGGTCCATAATTCTGGTGGTACGAATCAGGATTACAGTGCCCCACCACAGGAAAGATCCTTGTGAAATGAATGAAGAAAGGTCTTGATTTTAACTCAATGCATTGATATTTCTCCTCCTTCTCTGTCTTTGTTTCTTTGAGGCAGCTGACTGATTTTGCCCATATTCTATACTACTAGACAGTATTTCTATACTACTAGATTTTGCCCGTATTTCTATACTACTAGACTAGGCACTGTCGAGGCTTGCCACTGATAAATACTGGCTTAGGTACGAGCAAGTCGATTAACTGAAGGCAAGTGCCTTGAAGAAACTCTTTAAGACTCAAAGATACATTTTAGTTGTCGCTGAATTGGTAGAAGTATTCCCAAACCTAGAGTTCACCACACTGATGAGATCACAAGACTGGACCAGAACAAAGCGACCAACGGGCACTTTAAGTCTGATTTGTCATTCCTTTCACCACATTAAGGCAAAACGATAAGAAATTTTCAAAAGGGGATAGCTTCAGTCATTTTTGACTGATTTCAATGGAACTTGTTACTTGGATAGAATTTAGATAGATTTCACTAACTAAATAAGGATGATCAGCCTTTATTCAGTCTCCTACACTGAGTTTGAAAAGCCAGTGTTATGAACACTATCTTTTGGATCCAAAGGACATTTTGGAGGTAAAAAAGGAGTGTTTTTTTTTTAATTTCTTACTAAAACATTCTTTGTGGAATGCTAAATTAATCTTAAAAGAGGTGTTTAATTCTTAGGGCTACAGAGAAGAAAAATGACAAGTGAAATGAAAACTGAATAGCACTGAGGATAACCGTGACTTGCCAAATTTCATGAGGATTAATTTGAAGGTTACCCCCTACCTTTGTGAAAGCATTGCCCTCCTGTGACGAGGGATTCTGCCAAATATTTTTAATGCTCCAATTAAAACCTGACCTCAGACTCTGTGAAAGGCTCTCATATTCTTCTTCTCAGAGCTTCACAGGCAGGAGCAAAAAACATCCTGGCTGGAAAGGCTCAGGCTTAGTGATCTGCCATCTTTGGATTCCGAAGTTCACTGTGGCCGGGCTCAATCTGTGTTTAATACTGAGCAGGCCTGTCTTGCTATGCTAGGAGAGGTAAGGAATTGCTCCACAGGGGCAAATCTATACACAAACACAGATGATTGACAAATGGTCAGAAATCCACTCCCAAAGCAAGCAGACTTACACGATAGTTTTCCCAATGTAAAAAAATGATTTCTCCACAAATTCACGGACACTGTGGACTTCACCAGTAGCAATGACAAAGTCTTCTGGCTCGTCAGTCTGCAACATTAGCCACATAGCCTAAAGAAAGAAAAGTGAATATAGGCTGAGCATCACATTAGATGTCTTCTATCATATATGGTATTATATTACTGCATTTCTTATGTATAGATAACCAGACATGGTTTCAGACAATAAGGAAAATGGGCATTGTTTCTACAGGGGGTGGTAATTGGCTTGGTGTAGAACTCTGAGGAGAATTACTTCAACTATATCACACTGAAGAAAGAGTAGTTGAAAGATTTTATCCATTTTTCCTTTTATTTCATAGCCAGAAGAGAGGCAAAAAAAAAAATAATATGGAGTTAAAGTGCGAGGGGAAAATTTTTTTAGCAGTGAAATGATTAATTTTAAGTCTCAGGAACCAAGCACTGAAGGATTTTGTAATGCAAGGAAACCAGGAATTGTGTAATAAACTGTGGTGTTGAGTTCTGTAAAAATGAAATGTCTGATATTCACAGAAAAAAGTATAAGTCATATCTAGTATGGCTAATTATTTTCATAAGATAGCATTCAAAGTCAGGTCTTGTGTGACCACATATCTAAAATTAAAGTTAATATTCCATAACACACCAAAATGACTCTCTATCTTCTTCCTTTAAAAAGAAATGAAGAACCAAAAATCAAATATGTGAGTGGTCCTTATAAGAGACAAACTAGTAGCAAAAGTCAGAATCAGTTCTAAATTGACAAGTTTAATTAAAATGTTAATTTCTATAGTATAAAGACTTCCCATCCTTCTATTATCAAACCATCCTATAGACTCTAATGGTTTTCATATTTGTGTTGCACTGAGAAATAGGTTTTTCTATGCCTCTGAATAAGGTTTTATTTCTTTGAATTTATGAGCTCTGGTGCATTTCTAATTACCTATGAGCTGATAAAAAGGAAAGGCAGAAAAGCAGAGAATCTTCAATGATTAACAATGACATGAAACAACAAAGAAACCCAACAGAATAATCTTTATATTTATAACACCACCATCTGCCAACAGATATTTTGAATAACTCAACTATTCAGCTTTTTCTTCACATAGTAAAACAAAACAAAAATAAATCTTAAACAAAACAATGTTAATAAGAATCTAGATTCTAGTGAATATTCTACAAATCAGAGTTCATCAAAAGATTTGGGAAGGTTCAGTTTCTCCTGGACATGCCACTTGAACATTTTAATTTCTTTTAACCCAAAGTGTTAGGTTTGTTAGGTTCTATCAGCTTCAAGGAAAAATAAAACTATATTTTCATAGAAGTTTTATATTTGGAAGTATTTTCTTGACATTTTGTTTTTTGTATCTTTCATTTGTGGAAGATTTTAGAAAAACACAGAAGACAGGTCACTGGGCCATATTACATATGCCCTTGACATTATCTTTAGCTTGGGGATTTACCATAATTGGACAATGGAAACTGTTTTAGTTCTCAGTTATGAAATGATACCTGTATGACCGACAAATTTATTGTTAGCTGGGGAAAAGATGCCTTTATTCATATTATCATAGAACATCTCAAATTTTATTCTGAATCAAGAGGTCATGGAGAATGATTAACATTACAAACTCCCTTTACTAATTGTTTTTTTAAAATTAGAATGATGGCATAACTAGTAATAAAGAATTTAAGTAAACAAAATAATTACATATATGTACATATAGATAGATAGGTAGATAGATACAGGATGATAGACAGAGAGATTTCTTTGGTTGTCCCAAAGAAATTCAACAGGGAGAATCCCATGCCAACTTCCATAAAGATGAATTTGTTTATTTAATTTATGTGTTTACAACACATTCAAAATCCTCAGATACTTGCGAGCTATGTAACCTTGGGCAAATCACTTAACCTATGTTTGCCTCAGTTTCCTCAACCATAAAATGGGAAGAATAATATCTTTTATCTCCCAATGTTGTTTTGAGGGAAAAAAAGAGATATTATTTGTAAGGCATTTAATACAGTCCTGGTACTTAGTAGGTGACATATAAATGATGTATGATGATGAGGAGGATGACAACATTTCTTCGGTATGCAGCTCATGCCACCAATTTCGCAAAAACTTCCCATATGTTTCCAGCTAAAAGTAATCTCCCCTTACCCCTAAATTCCTAAAGGACTTTGTTTAGCTCTCTCTTTCGCTACCAAAATATCCTACGTTGCATCATACTCAGCTGTATGATCCTTGTATCCTTATAGCAGAATGTCAACACCATGAGAGTAGGGGCTATGTTTTTTAAAAAATAAAGTCACAGAAATGGATGAGACTCAGGTCATATATCCCAGTCATTCTAAGAATTCCTTTATAGTATCTGCACTAAGTGAATGACTTCATAATAAAGACAAGGAAGGGGCTTCAGGAATCATCTAGTTCAATCTTTTCTCAAACTGAAGATGTATTAACTATTGACTCTCCAAATGCTGCAATGGCTTTTGGCCAAAAGCAGCAACATTCTGGTCTGACCATTACACTTATTGTTCATGCCCCAAATATTCCTTTGGGTAACCTGAAAGTAGCAGGCATTGTTATTCTAGTTTTATATATAGGGAACTGGAACACAGACTTACTTATGATTTGTATTATCACATAAGTATAAAAGAAAATAAGAAAATATTTTGGCTATATAATGAGATGAGACTTGTTGGAGAAGACCTATGATGTTGGGAAAGAATGAAGGTAAAAGTAAAAGGGGCAGTGGAGGATGGATTGAGCAGACAGAACAGATGCATAGATGGATGGATGGAAACAATGAACATGAAGCTGAATGGATTTTAAGAGACAGTAGAGGATAGGAGGACCTGGTATGCTATGGTTCATAGGGTCACAGAGTCGGAAATGACTGAATGACAGAAGGAGAAGAAGAAGATGAAGTCGAAGGAGGAGAAGAAGGACAAAAATACTACCACCTTAAAAAAAAGAGCTCTTTTTTTTTCTAAAATATTCTACAACAACCTAGTGCTACTGGAATATGAACCTTCAGTTATATCTCTTGTGAACAATGACAGTACATTAACATTTAAACAGATCTAACCACCTTCTCTCATCCAGTGCCTTTTGACCGTACAGAATGTTGGGAAGACAGTGGCGAAATGTGAAGATCACTGGTTATATTGGGCCCGTCACTCTCTAACCAATTGGCTTTCCCTGACTAACCCCCCCCACCCCAACCCAAACCCCAAACCAGTTCTCTGATATTTAAAATGTTTAATTCATTAAAGACTTTCAAAAGTGGTAAGAAAATAATAAATTCTGATTTGGAACAAAATTTATATATACACATTACTCTTGCATCAGATGAAATAGGACAAACAGTTATAATTTAAAAGTCACTACTCTTCAATTTGTAATTACTGCAATTGAAAGAAACCGTAATTGAAAAAAATTCAAATAAAGAGTTATAAAGATCACTTTTTTTCTTTTTCTTTTCTTTTCAAATACTTCATAATGTTAGAACAATATGAAACCAAGTAGCAAAAGAAATTAGGTGAACAGTTACATGAAAGAAAACTACGGTTTACTAAAAAAGGAGGGAAAATAACATTTATTCCTGTAAATAATGTTTGTTACTAATTTTTCAATTAGATAAAATCAAGCCAACAGTTACAGATGACTTTAAATGCCAGGAACACACTTTCCACTGGTACTGCTTTTGTCAGCCAAACAGAAATGTATCTTTGTAGAAGGGTCTCACTTTCACTACGGTAAGTGCCAAGAATCTTTATTTTTCCATCAGACTATTTGAGGCCTTTGACCTATCAATTTCTAGGCATTTCCTTTAAAGTTCATATTGTACCAGACTTCAGGCTGAGAATGAGAGAGAGGAATACACAACTCCAGATTTATTTGTCATTACTGAATGGTTTGCTGGTTTTCACATAGGGGAAAAACTTTGTTTAAATTTCCACTGAGAATAATTAATGGTTATTGACTGGTAAATGAAGAACAGGTGACACTCTGAATTAGAAGATAAATGATCTCGTGTTCTAGTGTGATAATGGGTTAGTAATTTGCTACAAAGCTGAGGCCTAGTGCATCCCATCATAATGCTAGATCATGCCCAGGACACAAAAGCCTCTGTGTGAGAGGTATTCATCCATTCACCTCCTTTTCCAGCTGCACAAGATGCTTCGGTTCATTTGTTCTCTGATGGACGGCACAACTGAGGCAAAAGTTCACCCATTCTCACCTTCCTGTTCACATGCTGAACCACATGACCCATGACATAGCTAGGCCACAGTCTGTGATAAAATCACCTCCCTGCTTTAGCTTTTGGGTATCAGAACTATTTTGTAGTCACATGTTGTAGAAATCTCTCCCTCGCACACAGCCCCACCCCCAAACAATGAGAAGAAAAAGGACGGGGTCCAAACTCCCTGTAGCTCTGGTATTTATATAACCCATTTAGAAATTTCCTGTATACAATAATTCAGTTCCTTTAGTCATCTACTATTTTCATTCTTGATTTTGATTATAAGTTTAAGTCAAAAAACATTTATCAACCGCCAAGGAGGAGAAAAGCCTTTGGAGGGATGCAATAGAGTTTCAGATTCTTCAATATAATATAATGTCCTTCAATGACAAATGTATAGAACTACTTTAAATACCATAACTCTTAAGGTTTACAATGTTGAAGTCCCACTAGGATTCCATGTACTTTACATTTGAATACGAGTAGATGGAAAAATATTTATTGATGAAAAAATGATTGATTTAAAATATATCAAAGGTATGTTTGTTCTACAAACCTAAATTATGATGGTTAACTGACTATTTTTGCCTTTTTATTACTGATAATAAGAATCCCATAATAAACAATCAGAAGCTAGATAGTGAGCAGAATGGATAGATATGAAGCAATTTTCATCTAAGCTAACTTCTTTTATAGTAACTCTTCATTAGTGAAGGAGAACACCTGAATTGTATTGCTACAGCCAACTAACTGCTCCCGATGCTGTGCATGCCTTTTGGGTTGTGGAGTGTGGTTGCCTACACATTCTCAAGTCTACAATTGCTTCCACTTCTCCATTAACCTCCAGTTCAGCATCCAAGCCAGTAACACTTATTAACTGAGCTGTCATCCATGAATAACAAGATTTGTTAATCAAGGTTATGTTTAACTACATTTGATTCCCGTTTTTTAAGCTTGGTGCTTCTGTGCTGTATAATGCTGAAAATAGTCAGTGCAGAAGCTACCTATTTTTCTGGGAGTTTTTTTGGAAGTTTCTAAAATAATTTAAATCTAATGGATAGTTTTGTGCTTGTTCTAACACGTTATCTTGCATGAAGACAAGGACATTGAAGTCTGTGACTTCAATGGCATAGGGAGCTCCTGGAGAGGAACTGTCTCTGTCAAAGCAGGTCAACTTCCTCTCTGCAACTAAGGGTGTTAAAGTGGTTTTTTTTTTTTTTTTCTGTGTCTTTGATCCCTTTGGAAGTCTGGCCAAACCCTGAGGATCCCTTCAGAGCAATGTTTATAAATGCATAAAGTAAAATACATAGGATTATAAAGGAAACCAATTATACTGAAATACAGATGTAAATTTTCCATTCAAATTCACATATCTTCCTGATCCCAGCTTAAGAACCTGTCTTAGAGAGCTGCTTCATTCACTAAGAGATCAAGCGTCTTGCTCAGGGTCACACAACGTTTGTCTTAGAGGTGGGATTGCAGCGTTACTCATCCTGGCTCCAACACCAACTCTCTATCTACTATATGGTGCTTCATGTAGTAATTACTAAATAAATGTTTGTTTAATTGAATCTGAGGTGAATTACTCTCTCTCTCTCTCATGTAAGCTTAAATTGAACTTTTGGGATACCCTGTATATTTATACATTGGTTTGTTCAGTCATTTCAATCACGTCTGATTTTTCGTGACCCATTTGCTTTTTTTGTATTGGTTTGTTTGTTCATTTTTTTCCACAGAGATCCTGGAGAGGTTTGCCATATCCTTCTCTCATTTATTTTACAGAAGAGGAAATTAAAATAGACAGGGTTAGGTGATTTGCCCAGGGTCACACACCTAGTAAATGTCTGAGGTCAGATTTGAACTGACTCCAGGCCTAGGTACTCCACTGTACCATGTAGCTGCTCACATAGTCATACATGTATAGGTACAAATAATGACAACCTTTTCTCTATTCACAAGAGCTTTTGCTTTTAAGTTGTTATTTTTTTTTTGAGGTGGTGGCTTATTTTTTTTATAAAATGACATCTTTCCTGGAACAGTTTACATTTAGGATTTTAATGGTTCCACTGCTTTAGATATTAGCCTTTTGCAGACCTCTTAAGATGGTCACTTTTCCTGATCCCATTCACTACCCTGGCTTCATTTCAAATAAGTCCCTATCATATGTAAGGCATGGGTTCAGAGAATAATGTGTAAAAAGAGTACCTGCCAGAAAGCAAAAGAAAGAGCCCTGTGTACATGGCAGGTCAGAGCAAGAGACTTTTATCCACTGGGACACTGCTTCTAATAGTCCCAACAATAGCCTGATTGGGAACAAAGTGACATGGTGGTGAACACTTGGCATTTCTTAGGTTTGCCTTCTGTTTTCTAGTCTTGAGAGGCCCATTCGGGGTCCAAAGGAAGTGGAGAGGTATGTTGTTCTGGATATTCAACCATTATTGCCTTATATTCATCCTTGGCTTGTAAACAAGTTCCTGGCTAGCTCTCTCCCCCCAAACCATCCCAAAAGATATTCCCAGCACAAAGAGTGTTGAACTGGACAATCCAGTAAGTCAGTCAGGGGCAGCTTTGTTAATAAAACAGTTCTGTTACAATTCCAGTATTCTAGACTTCAGTAAAAAGAAAGGCGCTAAAATTAAGGAAGTTGAGTAGCTTTTGGTAACTTTGGGAGTGGGAATGATATAGTATGTTCATTATCCAAGTAATACAAAAACTATTCAGTAAAATTATGTACTTTGTCACTTTGCAGAAGTTGTGCTTAAGGTTACTGGAGACATTAAATAGTTTGAGTTAGTTCTTACTAAGAACATATTTCTCTAGGTAAACTTATTTATATGCAGGAAGCAAATTAATGATCTTAAGCTGTGAGAGGATGGACTCTCATACTGAGAGAAAAGGATAAGTCATCTGTATGTTCCAATGGTATCTGCAAGATATTAGGAGAAGTAAGAAAAGCTCTTAGCAAGTTGGGTGAATCCTCTGTGGCAAATCTGTGAGAGGACCAAGATATGAGCTGCATGGCACAGGATGGTGTAGAAGAGTGGCAACATGCATTTTTGGAGAGAATATTCACATTAATGAGATCACAGATAGCTTTTTTGAGTAGAGCATGATAACTAAAATTTACTGAAGAAATGAATTTTATTCAATAGTGTCACTGCCAACTCTCATGAGGAAAGCTTATTGACACCAGGGAAGATGGTTGTTTTATAGTTGGATTTCACCCAGAAACTTGTTCCTCTTTCATTTGGATCTATATATTTTCATAAGTTATCTTTTTTAGCTATAGTAACCACATATTAAGATAAACTAAATTCAAAACCAGACATTCAAATAACTATATCAAAGGGTGTTAAATTAAGATTTAAAAATGCATATTCAATAACATTAATAATATTTTAGAGTAAAAAGGGTTTTGTTAATGAATATTATTTTAAAAATAATTAATATTCAACTTAAATGTTAAAAATGTCTACTTTTCTGTGAGCTTTATAATGTACACAATCATTATTATAATAAATGCATTCAATTTATAAATAAGCAAATATATATATTGATATTGTATGCTGAAAATTTTTTAATAAGGGTACACGATCAAAAAAAGCTTGGAAACAACCACTCTAGATAGTGTTGAACTCTGAAAATATCTAAGACTCATGCCTGTCGTTGATATTTTCAAAGATAATTCATAAGTAATATTTTATAACCAATCAATACATCTGCTGTACTAATGATTATGTACATTATAAAATACATTATATGCATTATAAAACTCACAGAACGGTATTCTACTGACCAAAAAGTTTTCTTATGCCACAATGGATAGCAAGAGATGACAGAAGAGTTTCTGGTGCTGTGCACAATTCCTCTGGAAATCTTTACTCTATGTTTTCCAGTAGACAATGCCTTAGGAAAAGCAATGTCCCTCATACCTCTAGACTAGCTGTGCGACCCTAAGCAAGTCACTTAACTTTGTTTGCCTGTTTCCTCACCTATAAAAGGAGCTGGAGAAGGAAATGGCAAACCACTCCAGGATCTTTGCCAGGCAAATCCCAGATGGAACTACAGAGTCAATCAACAAAATGGTAAATTAAGTGATTTGTTGCAATTGTCACTTTCTGAGGTATAAATGTTCACACTGAAAATTTAACAATCAGCTTTCAGGAGCCCATTTGAGCTGGCTCCAGAATACCCCTGGACTTCTCCAACTGGGTTTCAGTTGAAAATTTCCATATGTGTTGTCTCCCTCATTAGCATGCAAGCTCCTTGAGAGTGAGGACTGTTTTTTCTATTTGTATCCCCAGAGCTTAGCCAAATGCTTTGCACATAGCCCTTAACAAATGCTTGCTTACTTCATTCATGATCACAGGGGCATCATTAAAACAAATACTTTCAATAAATAACAGTGTGTGTTCATCCTTCATTGCCGAAGAAGACATTGCCATCAGAAAAATGATGACATGACTTGCATTTGGCTTTGTTTTGAGTGAGGGAGGGCTGTGCAGGTTACCAGTCTTACTTCTCCTCCAGAGCCATCTGAATCCAGTGAACAGATATTCATCAGGATGACTGGAGATGACCCAGGATGAGGTAATTGGGGGTGATTTGCCCCAGGTCACACAGCGAGTGAGTGTCAAGTGTCTGAGGTGACACTGGAACTTAGGTCCTCCTGACTCCTGCACTGGTGCTCTATCCACTGCACCACCTAGTTGCCCCTATAAATAACAATAAAGGAATTTTAAAAGAGAAAATTCTAGCCTTAAGTCTTTTACATTGTCATTATCTATTCTTTGTTCTAAGGCATTGTGGCATGTACATTTCTCCTGGTAAGATTTCTGAAGATATTTTAAAAATGGCAAAGAATGGAAACAGGAAGAAAAAAAGAAAACTACAGTTTTCCAGTCACCAAAATAATATTTGATAAGAGCACAGTGATATTAATGTACTAAACTATTAAAGATTATGAAGGAAGAAACAACAGCACATATTGTTTAATAAGCAATATAGATTGCATTTCCTTTCCACCAAACACTGTAATTTTTTAGTGTTATCCGAATGACTAACTGATGCTTTATCTACCAATAATAACTGACATTTCTATAGCAATTTTACATTCATTACTTCATGATGTAGAGCATGTTTTATATATTGCCCAATATATAATACATAGATATACACAAAGAGATTTGTAAGGAATTCTCATTCTGCATTCTCTTACTCCCTTTTCCAGTCAGAGATCACTTATTATCTATCTGTGAACACCAGATTTGGCAAGTTTGGGGATTAGAGTATGACCTTAGAGGAAGCATAGGAAAGTTCCTGGGCTGATGCAAAAGTTAGTTAAAGTCTTTCACAAAATTTTAGATTCTTATGTGGTATAGAAACCTTAGATGATAAGTTTGTGTCCACTTTTACAGCATATCTGATCAGCTGAGCTGGTTGCATCAGGACCAGCAGACCACCCACATGGCAGTATCTTTCAGCATGGAACTCTGTCCTTATATATTCAGACACATCTCCCAGTGCTGTCTATATGCAAAATGAGCTTATAAGCATTATAAGAGCCCAATGAATGGGTTCAAGTTAGTCAAATATTTCTGAAGTGGTTACAATTTGCCAGGAATTATGGGAATATACATACATATATATATACACACACACACACACACGTGAACAAGGGACATGTGAGTTATATACAGAATAAAGATTCCATATATTGTGATTATCCTTCTGTATTCCTGGGAGTCTTCATTTGCTAAGTTTTCCCTTTGTGGTAGCAATGAGCCTGGGTAACTGTTGGAGCTGACCTTTGAGCCAACACTGTTACAGAACATGAATGTCACCCTTGTCTTAGGAGTCATTCTACTTCTTCCAAGTGAGTTCTATAGTTCTGGCCCAGTGTTCGGGGTCTTGGCCCAGAAATGGTTGGCTGTTCTGGGTTCCTCAATGGGTAAGGTTCTGTTGTGGACATCTGTTTTTTACTGAGGCTCATTAGGGTTCATAGAGTCTTTTGGCACAGGCTGGCAGGTTCCAAGTCCCCACCTTTCAGCAGAGACAGGAATGTAATGGGGAAGCTTAGTTCAGACTGTATTAATCTTCTTACTTGCTGCTGATGTCCCTTAATTTTTGCCCAGATTCCTTCTCTAGATCCTGACTACTGGCGACCAGTATCCTTTATAGGTTTATGAAGCTTGACTCAATTGCTCATCCTGGATTCCTGATCCGTCATGTCTAGGTTACCTTCCAAGATTCTGGGCCTTCTGCTTGTGTTGACACTTGAGGCCAGCCTCTGAAGCCTGGTCTCAGTTATCCCTATTGGACTGTAACATAGCTCTTTTGCCATCCATGCCTGAGCATGATAAGCTATAACATAACCCAACTATGTATCCATCTTAACTTTCTTGATGAACAAAACAGATTGTTAATGATTCACTCAATTGTGGCCATTTCTGTTGATCATGGAGATGATCCTGGCATAATTTCCCCTAAGGAAATTCCACAAATGTCTCTGATTTCCATGAAAAACAACACTGTTTTATGCTCATTTGCCAGATGAGTATTTCCAACATTCTTGGTTTTGAACTCGATTTTGCCATTCTGGCAACTGTTCTTTTGCTACCTAGTAAAAGGCTAATATAATGGAAGTGTTGTCATAACTTCCCACATAAAACATAAGGAATGTCTAAGGAATAGAGTATTGAACTGTAATAAAATGCACCAAAGGAGTAACCGATAGACACAGAAAAGTGAGGTGGAAACTGTGAGGAATAGATTTGTAAGGAGGAAGAATTAGTAATTGTGTTTGAATATGAAAAAACACATGAATGATAATGCATTGACATTTTTAACAGGGCTGGTGCAGGAATGGTACTCTTATAGCATATACATGAGGATTCAGGTCACAACTTCTATTTGAATTTTTAAAATATTTTATCTTAAATTTCAAATTTTTATTGAAATACACAGACCATTCTAGATTTAGAATTTAGACAATTCTAAAGATGCAGAAGCTGAGGTTAAAAATTTATATAGTTCATTCAATGAGAGTTTATGAAAGAGATTTCAACTTCCCTGATTTAATCATGAGGATACAGAACATCTTATATTCATCTGTGAAATGCTATCCATTTTAGATCATAAACCCTGAAGGTGTGGGTTAGGTCAGTTCAATGTCCTGAATGCAGCACTCAGCACTAACTACTGAGAGACTTTATTAAATTATTTTAGAAGATGATACTATATGCCCCAAAGGACATGTAAATGTATATATATATATATGTGTGTGTGTGTGTGTGTGTGTGTGTATACATGTATATATACATACACTATACATAAACATAAAAGAATGAATAAACATAAGAATATTTTATAAGGGAGGGGGTCATTATAAAATTGAGTACTACCTGCCTCATGACAGATAAAATAAGAGCTGATTATTTGTATGCAATTATGAAATGACTGTAATTTTCTTTAGTGACAATAACACTTAAGTAATGCAGCTGCTATTGCTTCATCTTGGAGCTTCGAAGTGAAGTTCTATTTATAACCCCCTTTAGTAATGTGCTGTGAAAGTTTTATCCCCCTCCCCCCCATCCCCAGAAAACCAAGTGGCTCAAGGAATGGCCACTGGAATGTGGAAACTTTCCCTTTCACTACAATTTAAATTTTGTGTCCACCACCCAGCCTCTCCTCCACTCACCACCTCCTAAACTATCTGCTAGAAGCTTGGCTGCCAACAGTTGACGCTTCACTTCTCCCAGGTGTTCTCAATTACCTGTTCACACCTATAGGGTGAAGACCAGCGGTGTCAAACTCAAACAGAAGAGAATCTCTTGCTACCACTTACTGACTTAGACAATCACAAGTTAATACTATCTATGTTGTATCATATTTTTATGTACTTTGTTAAACATTTCCCAAATACATTTTAATTTGATTTGTGCCTAGCTTGGGAGCTTTGCAGTCTCTTTGTGACCAACAGGCTCTAGTATGACATCTCTGGCCTACAGAAGCCAGGTTAAGACTTATGCCTGCTTCAAACAGAACCTGGCCTGAGGAAGGAAGCTGGTATCAAGGTTGTGTTTGGTGTTGATATCTGAATGCCTTCAAACCTTATCTCTTTGCCTGAGTTCCTGGTTCCTGCTGTTTCCTTGGATCTTGGGACATGTGTCTACTCTGACCTCCAATACAGTGTGATGCTTTAAGCTTTACCTAATGATGACCTGGTTCTGATCAATATCTTGTTCCCATTCTGAACTTCACATCTGGCTATGGATTCCTTGACAGTTTTTCAGCCTGGCCTGCTCCCAAAAGTCTACCCTACCCTTTGCCAAATATCCCAGCCTTGGTGCTGATCTTCCAATTGCTACTATTATCATTGTTTTAACTAATGGCAAGCATTTGTATTAGGAATTAGAATTTATATTGGTTTTTCCTAATTGCTAGGGAGACTGAAGATTCTGTCATATGGCAATGATCTACGTGCCCTCTTCCACCACTAACAAACTGCCCTTTACTTGAGGCACCTTTTATTTCCATCTTTTTTTATTCACAGGAAACTGGTTCTTCTCTTACTTCCCTTCTCCACTCCCCTCAAGATAAGATACTGCTTGCCTGGCCATCCTCCCTGGTACTGGATGTATCTTCTCTCATCTCCTCCTCAACCCCCAAACTTCTGACCAGGAGGAGTAGGCACATGCTCTTTGCTCCCTACAGCCCCTTCCAGACCATACAGCTGTCATCCTCACTCGACAACATTTCCTCCTTTGAAGTCTGTTCCATATGTCACCCAAAGTCATCTATCAGGCTCCAGGTTATTCTTAGCAAAGCAATCAGAAAGGTAGGAGAAAAATCAGGTGTGAGCAGCATCATGAAAATCTAAGGTGGAGAGAGCATCCAGGAGAAGAGTGTAATCAAAGACTTTTCTCATGCTAAAAGAAACTAAAAACTGAAGCTGAATGGAAGGATGGCTGACAGATTCTCTGTAGAGAGGCACATAAGGGAACTGGTAGAGTTGGTTTTGTCATTCATCCAAAGGTAAGGAGAAATATTTCAAAGATCATGTTACAGTGCTCATGATGAACATTTGCAAAAAGCCTACCATAAAAACCATGAAGGTAATTATGGCTTATTTGGCAAGACTTTTTGAAGATGAAGAGGTAGAGAAATTCTACAAAGACTTAGATGAAATACAAAGGTACTTGATGACATTAATGCAAAAAGTTGTAGGACAGAATCATTAAAAATATGCTGGAAAACACATTGCAAGGTTAAGAAATAAAAGAAGCCAAAGGTTTATGGACTACAAAGCAACTTTACTCCTATATATCATGGATAATTAAAAATGAGAGTGTTTAGGGTATGGACTTGGTGAGTACCAAGTAACTAGAAAAAATAAATTCACTATATTTTTACTAATGGTAAATGAGTGGTGGTTGATTTAGAGTAATTTCTGAATCAACTATCTGTACACAGTCAGACAAGGGACTTGTCATACCTAAGGGAAAAATCAATGGGAATAGTAAGTTGTGCACAGTACATGTGCGGTTTCATGTGCAATCATCTTCTTTATTGCACTATATTATAGAAACGCTTTAAATTAAAAATAATTTTTTAAAAATAATTGATACCTCATTAGAAGAATCAAAATAAGAACATGCAACTGAAGCAACTCCAATATGACATTTAAATTATCTATTGATACTTACATATGGGAAACAGATAAAGGAATAGATAACAATGAGGCCTATCACCACGTCATGGAAGTCAGACTGATGTAAATTGATTGTCACCATGAAGTTGCTGGCTAAGAACCAGAAACATTTGATCTCTTTGCTAAGCAGAGAGATATGTGAACTAAAGGCAAAAGTACTTTATAATATAAACTGATATATCATTCCCTAATGCCAGAAGACAAGGTGGTGGTAAAAACAAATTTATAGAAAACTTGGCAAGAGACTCTATTAAGCTAGACTTAAGAATGAGACAAAGGAAGATAATAAACAAAAACAAATGGTAAGAATCTATTAAAATTTCTGTAATAAACTATTTTCTTTATCACTGACAATGAAGCCACCATATTTGGAATAACACTATATCATTCGCCAAAGTGCTGAACGGCATGAAAGAAAACAAACATGGAAAGAATAGCTGGTAGCAAATTAAGTATAAACAGAAAATGGCAATTGAGAAGGGTACACAATTTTGAAGGCATGAAGGATCAGTTCTTAAGACAGCTCATAAGATGTTATCAAATGCTTATTAAAAAAACAAACCAAGGTCATTATTTTCAGTCATTTTTCAGTCATATCCAACTCTTCATGGGCCCATCTGTGATTTTCTTGGTTGAGATACTGAGGTAGTATGTCATTTACTTTTTCAACTCATTTTATGAATAAGGAAACTGAGGCAAACAAGGTTACGTGATTTGTTCAAAGTCACACAGCTAGCAAGTATCTAAAGTCAGGTTTGAACTCAGGAAGATGAGTCTTCTTGACTCAAGGTCCAGGTGCTCTATCCACTATACCACCTAGCTACCCTAAGGTCATCTTTACAATAGCAAAAAGTGACTTAGAAAATATCAACAACTCTAAACTTGTATTTCTACCTTCCCATTGTTATAAGATCTTTGTAAGAATATGTTGCACATTTATCATTGGCACCTGTGACAAATAAATGAGAAAGGAAAAGGAAAGTTTTCATAAATGATATTCAATGTTGGACCATGTCATCATACACACAACTGATCTCAAAGTGCAGAGAATACAAGATCCCACTATGTTTATTACATGTTGATTGGACTAATATGAGCTACTACTCTCATGGAAGATGTTCAGCAGATTTAAATGGGGGAGAAATAGTGAGATCCTTCAGCTACTACTTGTTTGGAGATGGCATTGTGTTAATTTCATGTAACCCCTAAATTCTCAAAAATAGCCCATCCAATTCTCAAAAGAAGTAAGACTTACTATTTACACTTGAAAAACTGTACGGATAAAGATGATCCATTGACACAACTATGATATGAAATTGGAAAGAAAGAATCTATCTATTAGTCCATATAACTTAGACAGATAATGCAGGTGGACAATCAAATGGGTCCAAAATAGGACAGAAGGGGGAAAAAAAGATAGGTTATATTCTGGAAATTATGCATTACTTTTAATGAACCCTGAAAGAGAAACTTAACTTTTTGTCACTAATATTCTTTTTGCAATGCTATGTAGTTTTAAACCATGGAATATCATAGAATTCAAGGAATCAAAATTGCAGATCAGGTCAGGGGCATGATGGACACATGCTGGGTGTAAGGAGGCTATAGAATATGACCAATGAAGAACTGCAAGCAAGAAGTGAAGTGGTATAAAAGATGTCATCAAAGAAATGTAGGACCATAAAAGGATGAAGTCATGTAACAAAAGTAAGCATGGACAATGAGTGAAACTAATACTCAGGCAATGTCAAAAGACCTAGAAAAATGTTCCCGCCATGTTGGACACCCCCTCCCCAAGCTCGTTGGCTGGTAGGATGGGGCTTTATCACACAGTACCCTAAGAAGTGAATATGTTGTAATCCCTATCATTGAAGGTATTGTGAATATTATAGCTATATTTTCAGTGTAGAGTGGTCTTAATAAAAACACCATTTATAACGTTTCTTCTCTGGGAAAATGCTTCCCAAGTTCCAAAAAATTAACTTACGGACAAATTTTAGGAACAAAATTGTTCATACATTGGGAACAGCCTGTACAATATTTTCCTACTTGTCTAATGACCTTCACCCCACCCACCAACAAAAACATACAGACATGTACCTTAGTAGCAGTGCCAGACAATCTCTTTGCTTCTAGCAGTCTTCTTTTGAAGTGGATTCGGAAGGACATATGGGCCATCTTTGTAACTGGAAATTTATTTACTTCTTAGGAGTGGCTCATTCAAAAGGTTTAAGCTCTCTTAAAATATGATTTGTTCCAATATCCACACTAACCAAATCAGGATTTCAATGAAAAGTCTCTTTCCAACTCTATACTTTTAATATTCAGGAAAGTTTAGCAAAATTAAATTTAGCTCCCCCTCTTCTATGGTCGCACTGCATCAGTCTGAGCATCATGTAAGTTTTGTAACTCAGTGAGGTTATCTTCTTTCTTTCTGCTTTGGGTAATATTTCATTATAAAGTTTCTGTTTTCATAATCATTCCCTAGAGAATAAATTTGCAACAACCCTGCCTGCAGCAGGTAGGAAGAGGAAGTCAGTTTCAATTGGCAAAATCTTTTCTCATTACAATGCACCACTCTACATCTAAGGACAGAAAAGAACTCCCATTCAAAGAAGTGTTCATAACAAAGTCCTCTCCAAACAATCAACAAACCCAAACCTATTCCAGTTTTTAAAATTAGCTAGAGTTCTGAAAAACTTAATTCTTTCAAATTTTGAAATCTCAAATGGCCACCTTCTAAAGGACAAGGATGTAAAGATAAATAAATGAGGAAGGCAAATACTTTCCCCCTGATTCTCTGAAGCTATCTTGTGGATGTATACCTAAATTAAAAAAAAAAAAACTAGCTCAAAAGAAATTAAATATTTTAAAGTTCTCATGTGTTTAAAGCTTCCAAAATAGCCTACAAAACAAAATATGTCCTTGAAAAGGGTTGTAATTCAAATAATCAATAGAAGAAGAATGAAAATTTAAGTACAAAAACTTTTTTGGTACGTTTCAATTGCCTAACATTTCTCAATAATAGCTGATTATACATATAATTTTTTTCTCCCTCAATTTACCGAATATAAGCAGTATAATCTAGATAGACTTTAAAGGTCAAGTTCTGAAGAGCAACCTTCCTTGTTAACACAACACAACATTTTTCGCATTCATTTCATGTGAATGAACAATGTCCTTATTGTTCCACCAACACTAATTTAGTGTTGTATTTTTTTGCGTGTGTCAATGAGTGTCAAAATATTGTTCTTTTAATACATGAAAGTATTTGCATAGAGCTTCATTACTGATCTTTAGATGTTAGCCAGAGGCAAAATAAAACAGTGGAGCTCTGGTTGGGAAATCTCACTAGCAATGAAAAGTAAGAGGCTTAAATACAGTCTGCTTTTCTGCCAAGATTTTTCCCCCTTCAAGTACACAATGGTTTATTTACCCAGCAAGTGGCAAAATTAAAAGTAATGCCTGAGACAATAAAACCATATTTCACTTAGGAGATACAAGAAAAAGGGATAAATAACTGATTCCATTTTGTTAAGAATAAAACAGAAAAGTGTTCAAGGAGGAAAATAAAAACTGAGAAGAGGAAGTCTCAACATCCTGACAAGAGTTAAAAAATAACCTAATTCAAAGCAAAAGGAAAAAGCCTTGACTGAGATTGGGAAGACTGGGAGTTCGTTCATCAATGAACTGAGAAACACATGGGTAATTCCTATTAAGCTATGCCTTTCTTCATCAAGCAGACAAATACGCAATCTCTTTGAATTGTTTGCCTTTATCCAAACTAAAAAGAAGCCTGAAGCAAACAGCCAGATTTTCTCACACTCTTCACAGGAGAAACTTCTAAAACCAGGTATTTGACCCAGTTCTCAATCTTTTACCCCTCCCCAAAATTAATTCTTTTGCTATTTTGGTACAACATGAAAAGACAACATGGTCCTTCACAAAAGTGGCAGTCTCCAGCTGATGTGATTACTCACCATGAAACTAAAGGGTTGTACCCAGGCTGCGGTCAGGAAAGAGCAGTCCCAGAGATGGGTGCCAGAGAAGGACTAGTAAAGGCTATGCTCTCACCACAAGAAACCAGACCAGACTTTCAAGTCAAGTGTTGGCTTGTAGACATACGAGTTAATCAGCAATGAAATAATCATCACAATGTACTTATTGATCACACAGTGTTTATGATGCAACTTTTGGCTTGGAGAAAGATTCGAGTTTCATTCTTTCTGGTTCTCTTTTCATAGAGTATGTACAATGGTATTCATGAAAAGACAGATGTGAAATTTACTTGTGATTTTAATCTTCTTGGGAAACCCTGAGATTTTCCGGGACTTTGACTGAAAAATTCAGGGAACTGATGCCTTGGTCATTTAAAGAAATAGTCATTAGTTTTCTCCAAAGCATAAAATTGTGAGTGATTTCATTTCAGTATGTGTTTTAAAAATCATACATAAATTAAAAAACCAAACCTGACAATAAAGATTAAAATGATACAAAAATGTGCTTTGCTTAAGTACTCATAAATGTTCTCTTCTTTTTGACACTATAGTTAATTTTGATATTTTTTATTTTTACATTAGACTTTCTAATGGTCTCAAAGTCAAAGAAATGACCAGTAAACCAAGTTACAATTCATCTCTTCCATTATGATTTTGCAATGGAAACAATTGTTACCTGAGGAATGTTAAATGAGAAAACTCTTTCTACCAATGCAGGTCAGAACCTTCTCTGCAATTTGCAGGCTTCAGAGGACTGCCTAGAGCACTTCTCTGAGAAGCTAAGTAACTTTCCTGGGGTTATATAGAGAAAATGTGTGAGAGGCAGGATTTGAACCCAGGTTTTCCTGGCTTCAAAGCCAGTTCTTTATCCACTAAATTATGATGCTAAGGAAATAGTTGCTATAATTTAAATTTTCATTAAAATGAATTATCCATGCATACGACACTCTAATCTATGATCAGTCTTTGTTTCCTGTTTCCAAATAAACTCTCTCTAGTCCTTCTGCGGAAAAAAAAAAATAGGATAGGCTGACATGCATTACTAGCAACCAAAGAAAATATTCCACTAGGCTATTGGATAAGTGTGAATGATTCCGGGAACTGAGCATGGACTATGAATTCTTTCACCTCTGAGTTCTTATTCTGAAACTCAGCTTTTATCAAACATTTTTCATATGAAGCAGAAACTTGAAAACAAGTTGCTACCATTAATTAAAGTGGGAAGGACAACTTTCCAGTAATCAACTGCTCACCTTCAGGGTGATAAATTAACTCTCAAGATGCAAGGTTACCATTTAGAAAATTAAGCGTTCCAGTGCATTCAAATGACAGCCCCTATTATCAAAGAATTAATTCATGGCCAAAAGATAAGCAGTATATTTCTAATGCACTTAATTTACTCTTGACCTAGGTCACAGGATCATAGGATTTAGAAGTGGAAGGGATGTGAGAAACCATGTAGGCTAACATTATTACATGGAGAAACTGAGGCCCAGAGAGGTTAACTTGCTCAGAGTCTGCTGCAGAACTGAGATATGAATGTGGGTTCCTTGGCTCCCAAACCTATTGCTCTCTAGCCAGCACTTTGTCTACAACATGGTTGTCATGTCATTTAGAACAGGGTTTTATTACTGTGACAGCAACATGACCATTCTTTTTCTTATTTTACCTTTAAGTATTTTGGTACATTTGTCATTGACAAAACAGGCATTTGGGTTTTTTTTTAATAGTGCATAATAGTCAACAAATCCTAGAGCAACAATGGGATCTTTTCATTATTGAGGTGATTGGGACTTTAATAATATAATCTAAAAAACGCTAAGGCATAAGATGTCAGCTTCTCATTGTATGTTCCATGACTGTTGGCATTGCATGTCACTCTATCTCCCCTTTTCTCTTTCCACAAATGGACTAGAGAGTCTCTTTGGAAATGGGAAAGAGGGCTTCAAAAACAGATGTGTTCCACACCTTTAGCCCCCACTTCTGTAAAGAGAGGAACTTTCTCACTGATGTATTCATTTCATATATATATATATTTAAATCCAGGGAAAAGAAACTTGAGTTATTTCAGGGCTCCAAGGTAGAGATGAGGAAAAGCAAAACTGCTGACATATCTGTCCAGAAGGGACAGTGCACCCTACCACTGGCAAACTGCTTTCTAGATAATCTGGAAGAAAGCATGCCATCTGTTGAATTGGTCACACACATTTCTGCAATACCTACCTGCTCCCAACAGGCTTGGCATATAAATACACTGCTCAACCTAAGATACCTATTTGGATTATAGGATAAAATACTATGGCATTACTTTCCCCTGTTAAGCTTTCCACAACATTATTAATCTTGAAGTACAATTTTTGAGTATAGAATGAGTTATGAAGGGGAAAGAACCCCAAACATACACATACACACACACATCCACATCCACCCACCACTGAGATACTTTCCCAGCAATAAATTCAGTGCTGTTATTTCAGTTCTACCCTTTTGATAATCACCTGGGTTCTTTTATACATTCTGAAGTACAATCTATTTACAGCCAGAGAAATGTGGGTGTGAGATTGTATAAGAATATACTTACTCAAAGCAAAAAGTAAATATGCAAGACATTACAGCAAAGACAACAGTTATTACAAATTTAAGAGGTAAGGCAGCTGTAAGACTTTATTTCTATTCCTCTAATGACATAAAGTATTTTTAAACAAAAACATTCAATGGTGAGAGAAAAAGAGATCATAACAGAAAAAAAAAAATCCCTGGGGCACACCAGACATAACAGGTACCAGTTTCAGTCTGTCATTTTCATAATAAAAAAAGTCAGTGCTTTGAGGGTTTTCAAAATAGTTGTTGAAGGATGCTTTAGAACTGAATCACATCAACATATCTCGACTTTAGTCTATATTTCTAAAATTGCTAGTGACCAAAGAAAATATTCCACTAGGCTAATGGATAAGTGTGATAGCCTGTCCAAATTAGTACATTGTAAGCACAATAAGTTCTTAACAAGTTGATATATTAATTTCTTTAAAAATTGATACTGATATTTTTCCCCATTAGTTTTGTTTCTAATATATTCTTCGCTCACAGTCTACTTAGGCCAAACAATAAAAAAAAGGGAAAGAGAAAAATAAAAGCACTTCGGGAAAACTATTAAATCAAATTTAAAAGTATGTGGGTTCCACACTTGTAGCCTCCACCTCTGTAAAGAGAAGAACTTTCTCACCAATGTGTTAATTTCACATATGTATTTTTTAAAGCCCAAGGAAAAGGACTGTCAAAAAAGAACTCTTGAAGTGTGATAGGGAGGCATCTGAGAAGGCCTTTAGTATCTTTGTTCTGAAGAATAGGCAGATTTTGGTTGTCACAAAAAATTACTTAGGCTTCTTGACAAAGTGATTATTGAACACACACATCCCACCCACATGAAGGATAATAACCTACACAGAATAGTAACTGAGGTGTAAACAAATATAAATAGTAGTCTTAAAAGGTTTTTCAACAGATTGTTAGGTGGTGATTGTGCTTTTTAAAAGCAGAAATTTAGATTAAGTTGGAAGCATAATAATGATAATGAGAGTACCATCCCTTTATTCAGCATCATTTTTCTAATCAGCTCAAAGGTTGAGTTTGACTGTTTCTAAACTTTACTGTTTTGTTTGGCACAAAATACTTCCCCTCCACCCCTCTTTCTTCATCATGCTAGTAATACTGTGGAGAAGAAGGTAATATGGAAAGTTGACCCATTCACAGCTGATCAGGGAGGCTTTGATCTGGAAAATTTCTCATTACATAACAGAAACCAGTGGGGTTTAGCTAAGGGTGGACCCAGATCTCACAATAAGACCAGGCCTTTCTCACATATAGCAGTTTGTGGCAAATGGAATCCACCTAAACTCCAGGTAAAGGATATTTGCAACATTTCTTTTCAGAGTTAATTTTACCATTTCCTTTTACAGATGGAGAAACTGAGACCAGTAGGACTGACCTTCAGAATGGTCACACAGTGACAGATTGAGGAACACAAGCCAGATTTCCTGATTCCTTTGCCAGTTTTCCACCTAATCTACCCTGTCTAAATGAAATAGTTGAAGCTTAGTTTTGATAAGCGGTTCCATGAAAACATGTCCTATGCCAGATTTTCTGCAGTACTCAAGTCACTCCGTGGTAAAAGTAAGCTAAGTGCTCTGAGTAATTTTAACTCTTTCAGGTCATTAGACAAACATTTAGTGAAGTGGCAATGTCTAGAACAGGGCTATGCCTTATCTAAGGCAACCACCCCAACCACTTCCTCCAAATCTTTTATTTGTATTATTTAGGGACACCTCAGCCCATAGGAATCTTCCAGGGAAATGCTCAAAAAGATTTTCCCTTCACACTTAAAAGCCCCTCAGTTTTCCTTATTACTCCGTAACGTAAACTTCATCCTGGATATTCTTAATCAAAGTCACATTTAGAAAGGCTGCAGAAAGCAAAGCAGATGAGAGAAAACAGTGCATATGTGAAATAAAAGGAATATCAATACTAATTTCATAAAGATTAAAGTTGTTAGCATATACACATATTAACATTAAATAGCATGTTGAAGTATGTAAAACAAAATCTCATTTGAACTTCACATTAAAGTGAATCTATCTTTGAGGTGGATAATGTAAGTACTATTGTATTCTATAGAGATGAAGTTTTTGACTTGTCCTAATTAATGTCAGTGCTGGGATATGAATCCAGGACCTTCTGATTTCAGGTCTAAAACTAAATATATCAGCAGATGATTATTTGCTTTTCAGAAAGATGATTCATTGCAGAGTTTCTTCAAATATGAAAATCAGCATCTCCTACTGCACTGAAGTGTTTGATTCCATCACTAATTTTCTGATAGAGAGGCTAGGGCAGGTAAAGCAGGAGATTAATCAGAAATAAGGGCAAAACCCTTAACCAGTTTCAACATAGAGTTAATTGGAAAATGGGATTTGATTTATGGAAATTCATATCTGATTTAAAGAAATTCAATTTATGTATAACTTTCTGGAAGGCTAGCTGTTTGAAAAACAAAGCAAGATTCAAGCTATATTTTATAGCAAGGCCTGCTGAAATTTCACTGTTTAAATGACATAAGAAGGGAAATGAGAAATGTTTTCCATCCCATTGAAGTCTCTATTTTTCTGAGACTTTGAGAAACAAATCCAAGAAACTACCAACCTTCTTTAATCATAATCTACAAAAGGTTCTTAGAATTAAGTACTTGGATATGAATACAAGCATGAAATGTATCTTCTTAGATTTATTCACAGATACTATTTGATAATATCACCATTTTCCTAGCTTTTCAGAAATTCTTCAGTTACAAACTCTAAAACACAGAGGGAGTATGGCTAAAAAACAGAAAATACATTGCCTAAGTAGAAAATAAACAAATGCATAGATAGGTAAAAAGTATCTTTTGTGAAACATCTATGAAAAATGCATTGCAATTTGCCTTGAGAGAGATAGGAAGTTGGAAAAGTTAAATCTATTCATAAAATCATTAGGAAGACCATTACTTGGGAAATGACCCATATTTTTTCAATTCTGTTTCTGGTTTTTAAAACGAAGACCATCACAAGACAAAACAGGTATTATTTCAATACCACAGTCTTTCTGCAGACAAATATGAAGATGGAAAATGTTTGAGCCAGACCTCCCCTGAATTCCTCTTCTTCTAGCTACCACCTCTTCTCAGTCCCCAGATTGACCTCTGAGTCAAGCCAGATGGGACTGGAGGAGAGATAGATGTCAAGGAAGTGCCGAAAAGGTGACTTGAGTCTCTGGCAGCTAGTCTGGAGCTAGTTTCTATGCAAAATCTCTGGGGGCCACTGCTTTGCAATTTCTCAGGAATGTTTAATTCTCCTCATCCCTTCACTGAATCTTTCTCTGGAGGGGTCATGGAGGCCTGTGACATCCCCGCAGGGCACTGCCTAACTAAATTAGCATGAGATAACTTTGGACTCTCTTCCAAACAAGAAAATACAAGGGAGAGAATTTCATTAAAAGCAGAAGCCTAGGTGATCCAAGTTAATCCTGACTCTAAGCTGCTGTAGAAATGCTCCATGTTTATATTTTGACTCTACTTGTTACAGAGTTTGCAGGCTATAATGGTGGCTATGTTAAGTGTACAACTTGACCTCAGTTGACCAAATCTTAGTTTCATAATAAAGTCAAAAAGTGGGTTTGGTAATTTTAAAGTAGACATTCAGTTTGTTTAAGTGGTTACAGTAATAAGAAGCAAAATCCAGAAACCAAAAATAAACATTTCAATACTTTACTCTTTAAATGAACTTTGAAAATCAGGAAACAGGAAGCTTTAACAGGTAATATGAGTCATTAACCATACATATTCATACACACAAGTATGCCTAATATAAATTTTGTAGGGAATATGGTGTCATAGAGATATGTTTCCAAACTTATCTTCAAATAGCATAATTTATACAATGTAAGCTATAGTAAATACTTGTATGAAGAATTTAATGAATACTATGTATATATACATGCATACTATGTGTATATGCATATATATATGTATCTGTATATCTAAAAACAAGAAAATATTTAAACATGCCTATTCTCTATACAAGTGAAACATTATAAAAAATTCATAGTCACATGTATTTTGATATTTCTGTGTTCCAACACACAAAGGATATCAGTGAATGAATGAATGAATGAATGAAGACTGCCGGCAGTCTGGTGTGACTGCACTTTGCTTGGACATTTCAAATGGCTTTATCTGTATAACAACTTTATTCTAATTGTGACCTTAAAACTTTATTGCTATTGGGTCATGTTTCACTCACTCACACATGTGGACATTATTTAAGCCTGAAAGAGTTTAACTTTTTAATTTCTGACTTTTTCATTTTTGTACCTTTAGAAGTTCACCTTTTATGTTTTGTGTATATGTATAAACACATACATATACACACATATATATGCCTACACATACCTATTAGCATATGTGTAGTTTTGCAAGAGGAAATGGGATAGATTACCTTGAAATAAAAATCAAACAAGAAACCCAGGATGAACTGAAGGTTTTACTTTATGTATTGTAGATCTGACATAGCCTGTAGATTTTGAGTTCATGATAATTTTAATCAGGTGAGTGCCTGAAAAATTCCCTGAATTTTCTATTCTCCAACTCTCTCATTTCCAATCAGTAATTATCCGGCTATCAAGAGAATTAGAAACTGCTAATATGTGAGGATATATGCTAAAAAATGGCATTTCAATGTGCTCCTAGAGAAAGATGACATGCATAGTGAGGAGGACATGACAGATACTAGCAGTACAGACAGTTGTTGCAGATATTTATCTACCTATACTTTCTTGCATTTGAAACTAATGGCTGGCATTTGCAAGATGGCTGGCTGAAACTGAGGGCAATCTGTGGCCATGGACCAGACTGGAGTTAACTAGTCCATATGGGGATTGAACCTATGACCTTGTCCTCATTAGAACCATGCTCTAATTGAGTTAACTGGTCCAGACACACATGCATTGAAACATACGTCATTAGTTTCTCTATGCTAATAAAACCTTAAACTGCTAAAGAGAAAGTGAATTTATGCTAAGACATAAGAAAGAGAATTAGTAGTGCTTTACATTTACTCTATAAGTAGTCTGATACCAGGAGAAGAAATCTTTTAGCAAGTAATTTCAAAGTAGTTGCCAGTACTGTGGTTCAATTACTAGCATTGGCATAAATCTCTTAATCTATCAGAGCATCCCCTCACTCCTTTTTCTATACTGTTAAGTCACAATCAACACAAGTTTGAACTACAATTGTAAAATGTGTAACACTTTAAAATAATATAACAGGTTAATCTAACTTGTTGAAGCATTTTCTCTTTTATTTTAAGCTCACAGAAAAGCATTTTCAAATATATTATTAAAATCTGTTTAATTATTTGAGAGGAAAAGAAAGGGAGGACTTATCTAGTTTTCACTCAATTCATTCAACAGACATTTGAATGCATATTTTGTGAGTGGCAATATTCTCAGACTGAGGGAAAACAAAGATTCATGGAGCTTACATTCTAGATATAAATAACATGTAAAACAAAGTAAAATAAACCTAAGTCAAATCTTTTCTTTTTTAAAAAAAAGATTGATGTTATTTCATCAGAAAGGTTGTAAAAGAATATAAAGGAGTCAGAGGTACTAATTCAAGGCTTCATTCTTGTTTCAGAGCTACCAACATTCAGACTATCAAGGCAGTAACACTCAGAATTCTGTACAAAAAGTGGAAACAATTCAATTCGGTTCATATTTATAAATAACTTGTATGCAAGAAAATGATCCAATGTCACAATAGCTAAATGGGAAAAACATCCACACGTTGAATGGACTCTCAAAGGTAACTAAAGTGGTGGAGCATTCAGTCTGACTTTATAATAGTATCATTCTCTTACATTCTCCGAAAATGAAGATGGTTCAAAGAGATATGGAAAGACTTGTATGGACTGATAACAGAACAAAGTGAGAAGAATATGAATAACAATTAATACTATAACATCAAAACTGTAAAAAGGAACCATTCTGAAAGACTTAACTCTGACCACTGAAATGAGCAATTGAAATTCCAGAGGACTGTCAACACCACTCACCTTAAGACAGAAAGAGATGGATTGATATGTAGAAAAAAGAAAGACATTTTTAGATGAGTGTTTATGTGACACAGGGGTTTTTTAATACCCCTGCCCCTCTGTTTTTCTTTCTTTCTCTCTTCCTCTCTTTTTTCAGTGGATGAGGAGAGAAAGAATGTAGAGGGGGAAAAAACCAAACACTTGATAATTGTAGGTTAATTTTCCTGTATTGCTTTTTTCTCCCTTCTTTAAAAATATTTGTTACAAAGTACAATTTTCTGGACAAAGGAGGGGGGAAGGAATATATTTTTAAAATGAGTATGATGTAAAAACAAAAGATATCAATCTGAGATTTCTGGAACCATTGTTTTTTTTTCTTCTTTTTCCTTTGGGATCTTTAATTAAAGATATCTCTCATTCTAAGAAGAATATGCAACAAGAACTCCTTACATTTATATTTGATCAAGTGTTTTCATATCTCTAATAACATTTGATCTGATGAAAAGTTCTTAAGTGACAGGACAGAAATTATTATTTCCATTGTACATATGAGGAAACAGTCTCAGAGAAGCTAAGTCATTTGTTCAGGGTCACACATTTGAGGGGATTGAGGGTCATTCCATATAAGGATAGTTGAAGAAAGTGGGAAATGGCAATAATAACATAGGTATTTTCAGCTTTTTGCCTGATTTCTACCATAGCAATAGTACTCTGAATATGTAAGTCCAATTCAAATAATTTATATTTTATTGTACAATAAATATTTTAATGCACAGAACGAGTAATAGTATGAACTAGTACTAGGAGATACTGTGGTAGGCCCTAGGGATACAAGATGAAAATAAGTCCTTGTCCTTAAGAAGTTAATATTCCACTATCATAGAATCATAATATCCCATGCTGTGTAGGACCTTAGACTTGATCCAGTCCCATACCCTCTTCTCTGATTCACATGAACTCCTTCTACAACATCCCCGACAAGCGGTCATTTAGCATCTGTTTGGGCACCTCTACTCACATGGAATTCATTCTTTCATGAGGTAGCCTACTGTGGAAATGCAGATAAAAAAATGGAGAGAGTCCAGTGGCTAAGAGTCAGAGTTAAGTTATGATTTAGTGTTATTACCCTGCCTTTAAGAAACAGCAAGGACCACCTCACATCTGTCATACTGGCAAAGATACAAAATGGAAAACGACCATTGGTGGGGCTTTGGAGAGATAGGTTCACTGATGTGCTATTAGTGAAGTTGTGAACTGTTGGTCTAGCTGTTCAGGAAAGCAATATGGAATGATGTCACCCCAATGTCACTAAACTGTGCAGACTGTTTGATCCAGTAACGCTGCTTCAAGATCTATACCCCACAGAGACCAAAGAGAGAGGGGAAATAACCCAAATGTATACAATATTTATAGCAGCTTTTGTTGTTGTAAAGAACTGGAAATTAAGAGAGTGCCTATGAACTAAGGAATGACTGAACAAAGTTTAACACATTATAAGACATGACTACATGGATGGTTTCAAGGAAATTCAGAAAATATGAACTACTACACAGTAAAAAGAGCAGAATCAGAACAATGTATGCAGTCACAACACTATAAAGAGAAATAACTTTGAAAGCCTCCTATTTAATTCTGGGCTGAATTCACTGTCTAGTTGTACCATTTGTACCAGACACACAAAAAATACAGAGATGGATAAGCTCTTGAAGTTGTCCATCTAATGGCATGTCATGATTTAGACTGGGGATGGGAAACCGGCAGTCTTGAGGCCACATGTGGCTTTCTAAGTTCTTGGGTGTGGCCTTTTAATTGAGTCCAAGTTTTACGGAACTACTTCTTTTATTAAGGGGATCTGTTCTATGATGTCAGGCTCCATTGAGGACCTAGAGGACCACATGTGGCCTCAAGGCTTAAGGTTCCCCACCTCTGATCTAGACAATAAACAGTCTCCATCTTTTTTATTTTTCCTCCAAGAATAGTCATGTCAAACTTTTTAAAGTGGTTATTAAAGTGAGTTCTTTCAGTGGGCTTTATGAAGTTTAAGCCTTAATGCATCGACAAAGAGGAGTATCACAAGGACCTCACTGTCCATGGAGAATCCTTCTTCAGCTTAGGTTTTGTGCTGGGTTTCCTCCATGTTTGGCAAGCGTATAATGTCTCACCATGTTAACGAGCAGAGGATCAATGACTAAGGCTATCTCTAAATGAATCTTGAATGATTCAAATGTTTGTATGGGAGACACCTTAGTGGAAGGGAGCTTGTAAGGTGGCATTTTGTTCTCTTGAAAAATGTGGTTATGAGATGGGGATGAACTTTTAAAGTATTCATGATAATACCTTACTTGTAGATAAAAGCTTGTTTCACAGGTAGAAGGGAAATAAATTATACCGAAATAAAGATCTAATTTTTTTCCCATCTAAATTCATGAACCTTCTGTCACATTCAGTCAGCTCCAGCGGGTCTCTATTGTTTTCGGGATCAAACACAAAAGTACTTTGATCTGATTTGCAAGTAGCCCCTTCCTACTTTCCTAGTCTTGCCTCTCCCTCCCTTCCATGGACTCTGAAATACAATGATACTTGCCTCCTTACTCTTCCTCACAACTGACAAGCCATCTCTTGACTCCATGCATTTTCATGAGTTCTTTAGGAAAGTCACCTTGACATCAGAGTGGAGGATGGGCTGGAATAGGGAGACACTTGTGGCAGTGAGGTCAACCAGGAAACTATTGCAGTAGTCCGGGTGTGAGCCCCATCACGATGACCCACATCAGGGTGGTAGCAGGGAGGACCATTTAAAGAAATGTTAAAAAGGTAGAATCAACAGCACATGGCAAGAGCTTAGAAATGGGAGAGGTAAGAGAAAGTGGAGTCCCACAAGGGCTCTGTCTTGGGCCCTCTTCTCTCCTTCCGCTATACTGTTCACTGGGTGATCTCATCAACTCCCATGTGCCCAAATATCATCTGCATTCAGATGATTCTCAGATCAACTTGTGTAGCCCTAATCTGTCTCCTAACTTCCAATCTTGTATGTCCTACTGCCCATCAGGCATTTCAAACTGGATGTCTTAGAGACACTTTAAATGCAACATGTCCAAGATTGAAATGATAACCTTTCCCCTCAAAATCCTCTTCTTTTCCTCACTTCCTTACTGTTGTCCATCACTACCTTCCCAATCACCTATCCTCACCATGTAGGCATCATCCTGGACTCCATGTATTTTCACAGATTGTCCCTCATGCATGGAATTCTCTCTCCTCATCTCTCAGACTTCTTTCAAGTCCTAAATAAAACCCCACCTTCTACAAAAAGCCCCATCCCCCTTACTGGTAGTGTCTTTCCTCAGTGATGACTGTATATGGTTGTTTGCATGCTGTCTCCTCCATAAGATTGTGAGATCCTCGAGGACAAAGTTTGTTTTTCTTTGTCCTTTCAGCAATGGGCACAGTGCCTGGCACACAGAGGACACTTAATAAGTACATGTTGGTTTGACACAGGTCTGTGTACACTTGGTCTAGGCCAGTGGCTTTTTCCATCTTTGTTCTCTTTAGAACTAGACTACATAGTGCAAGAAGAGGAGTAATGTGTAATAAGTCTGGAAAGGTAAATTGAAGCTCAGTATGGAAGCACTTTAAACGCCATCTATCCAATCTAAGGGGCAACAAGGAGTTACTGAAGGTTCTTGAACAAGGAAATGATGTAGTTGGAATTACACTTTAGGAATATCATTTTGGCAGCTAAGGGGAGGATGGACTGGAGAGAGGCAAGGTGACCAATTAGGAGACAATTACTATAGTCTAGATAAAAAGCAATAAAGAGAGTCATGGTGCCTCACTCACCCTATATATTCAACCACTTATCAAATTTTGTCCTTTTTACCTCTACTATATCTCGCAGTCATCTCTCCAATCACATAGCTCAACTATACCTCAAGAATTCATTGTCTTTTGTCTAGATTATTGAAATAACATGTACAGGGTGGTGTATATGTTGAATGGCAAAATTAGAATATTTCCTTAAAGTATTGGAATTAAAGACCTAACCCAACACTATGAAATTTAACAGGGATAAAAGCAAAATCCTGTCCTTAAGTTCAAAATATCAAGAGCATAAGTAAGGGAAACTGTGGGGAGACACTTGACTAATGGGTTTTACTGGACTGCAAATTCAATATAAGTCAGTAATTTGAAGTGGCCATGGACTGGGCTGCATCAAATGGGTCATTGAGCTGCATGAATATGAGCATCATGTTCCTAAAAAGGGAGGTGATTGTCTCACTGTGACCCATCCTGCTTAGGCTACATTTGGAATATTGTTATAGGTTCTCAGTCATATATTTTAATATTGACAAGCTTAAAGTATGTTCAGAGTATGTTAACTAGGATGGTAAGGGGATTATAAAATCATGCTATATGTTTATAACTGAAGATTTTTGAAAATGCTTAACATGGATAAGATGAGTCTTTAAAATAAGCATTCTTAAATTTTTTATATGTGCTAGATCCATTTGGCAATCAGGTAAAGCCTGTAAATCTCTTCTCAGAATAATATTTTCAAATGAATAAAATGAAATGCATAGATCAGAAGGGAAATAAATTATATTGAAATAAAGATCTAATTTTTTTCCTATCTAAATTCATGAACCCTCTGAAATATATTCATTGGTCCCTTAGGTGTCCATGGATCCCAGGTCAAGAACCCTTGCTTAAAGGGATATAATTCTTGATTTTACATATTTGAAGGGATGTCTTGTGAAATATAGATAAGACATACCATATGGTTTTAGAAGACAGTAGGACCAATAGGGAAAAGTTTCAGGAAGGAAAATTTTTAACACGACACAGGAAGAACTTCCTAGTAGTTAAAAATATACAAAATTCAAATGGATTGCTTTTTGAGTTAATGAGTTCCTCATCACTGGAAATGTTTAAGCAGAGATGTCCAGGATACTGTAGAGAAGATTTATACATCCTTTGACAATTACACCTAAATTACCTCTAAGATTCTTTTAAACTCTAATATTCCATATGATGTTGTACCTTAATCATGTACTGCAAGCATTAAAATGGATTTATGGTCTCCCAGCAGTACAAATCACAACTGATTTAAATATACATGGCTTGCTTTGCAAACTGCGGAGTGCTACTATTCTCCATACCTGTGCATCCTGTGAGATTCTTATTATCCCCATCTTTCTATAAATGACTCCTAGAAGATAGACCAAGAACAGGGAGAAGGAGCAGTAGAGAATGAACGACATCTGCCTCTCTCAACATTAGAGAAATATTAGTGCAGCACCAGAGTTGTTCACCTCTTACTCACTTTTTTATTACCAATCCATCTCCTTTTCCAATCATATATATTCTTCATTATATTTTTTGTGGTTGTTGTTGTGAAGAAGGAAAACAAAATTCTGGGAGCTGTGAATATGGACCAAAGGGTTAGAGGAAAGATTCTTACATTTCAGGGAGGATGAAGAACAAAAGTGAAGCTTTCTGTTGACCATGAAAATGCTTAGCTAAATTCAATCCAACAAGCATTGATTAAGCACTTATTACATACCATGTATTGTGTGCTGAGTGTTGGGGATACAAAAACAAATAAAGAAGTTAAAAAATATATAAGGACAACAGTACTTGTAACTAGGTTTAAATGAAAGGCTAGAATTACAGCGACTTTTGAAAAAGGAAATATATTGTTAGTACATGCTATCTTTGCATGATCTCCAGAAACTTGTGCTACTGTTGACTCACATCATAAAAAACCAAATAAGTGAAAAATGCTGAAAAGAACCACTGAAACCTTAAAGCTTTATTTCTTTTTTCTTTTTCTGGACAGTCTATGGAAAGGGTAACATTTTTTTTTTTTTGTCATGCAGCATTCATTTATGAAGTATGAAGAGAAGGTTTAATGTCAAAATACTCCCTGAATTTCTTTTATTCTATTAGGAAAAAAGGCAAGTACCATTTTTTAAAAAAGGGAATGTTGGGATAATTAGAGGTCAGAAACTCTCTTCATGTGAACAACATGAGCAATTTTCTAAGACTTATATGCTAAGAATCTGACCTACCTCTTCTGAGACCATTTTTAGATACCTCAATTTTTAAACTACCTAAAACTCTAAGGGAAAAAAGTAAATGCAAGTTTGTGTAGAAGATAAAAAAAGAATGCATACTTTTTCCAGGGACAGCATTGTCCTCTCCAGGATGTTTAATTGATTAGCCAGTATACTAAAATGTAAAGGAGTAAACTGAATACTGGGAGAGCTGACTACATCATAGGTAAATTGAGAGGGCCTTTAAAAATACAGTGAGGACTGTGGGAAAGAGTTTTAGATGGAAACAGTTGCTAAGGTGTCATCACAGCACAACAGATAAAAGCTAAAAATGCAAATAGTTTTGGTATTTTTCATTTTCTCTTAGCCATACCACAAGTGGCAACTCGTTAGAATCAACTAGTTACTTAAAAGCAATGATCAAAAACACTAACTCTGGGTTAATGTTTAATTTTTAAAATGTTTAACCTGGGATATATTTCTAAGAGGAAGAAGGTAAGGTAAAAAGATCACACACAGAAGCAGTGGGTCTTCACTAAAACAATTAACTTGGCTGGGTTAAATGCCAAAAAAACGGCATTCACAGTCCTTTGTGAACAATGATTTCTGAACACATTTGCAAACTTTAAACTTAGACTACAAGCCTAAAGTGCACTTCAAAGACAAATGAATCTCTCGCACAGAAAGATTAAGTTATCTCAATGAGTAATTTTGAAAAAGAGCTAAATATGAAGGAGTAAAAATAAAGCATTAACTATATGATTTCTAGGATAGTCAGAACAGTTAGAAAAACTTCAGAGACTTCATCTCTGCTGTAATGAGACTGTATCACTTAGAAGTGGTAACATGATGATTTACTTGGGGGTAAGCAAGATTCTTTTGTTGCTGTTATGCTACTCATTAAAAGAAAAGGAAGAGAAAAGGTAGCTTAGTCAAAGACTATCCATTGAGGAAAAAGTTCTAAACCACCACACTCTCTTTTAACAATGTTATTAAATCATAACTTATCATAGTCACAGCCAGAGATTCAGAGCTGGAAGAGATTACAAATGCTGAGTTTAATCATCTTTATTTCACAGATGAGGAAACTGAGTCACAGAGAGATTCAGTGCAGCAACTTCCAACTACTGGTTATTAACCAATAGCTAGTACACATTTTCACAAATGCTGCCTAGGGTCAACTCAATGGCTGGAAATATTCCTATTTAAAGAGGTAGACGACAACGAAGTAAAATTTGGGTAAACACATCCATTCATTCACTTCCATAAAATCCCTAGCTCATTATGATATAGAAATGTCCTTGGATTCTCAAACACTAGAGTAGAAGAGTACCAACTCTTGGCAGATTTTGCCATGCTAGAAAATATTCAGATGTAGTGCTAGAAATGGACTATATCTGCTTCTTGAGTAAAGCTCACCTATCAGAGCCCCATATCCCAAGGGCAAAATGAAATAAATTTCATCACAAAATGAAACAAATTGTTATTGATGTGGTAGACCCATGCAAATCAACAGCCTATATATAAAGATCACAGTCATTACCAAATTAGGGTAAAAATGAACAGAAGATATAATATTCAATTAAAACAACTATAAATACTGAACTGTGTAAACAAGCTGTTGACAATGAAAAATAGAACAGACATTGACAGGGACTATCACCATTCAATAAAATGCTCTAACAAGGAGACTGAAATTGGCTAGAAATGACCTCAGCCAATAAACACATGATCTTGTTAAAGAGAAATATGGCAGCTGAGGGCAATGCTGGTTTAAGATAAAACTGTCTTGTAAAATCTTACCAAGGTAAAAGATTATGAATAGTATTACTTCAGCAAACCAGAAGCAGTGGAGAGGAAAAACAAGTTTAATTAAAGAAAGTTTGGTGAGAGACCCAAATAAGCAAATTCATTTTAGGGAGGGGACGTTTAAAGGTGAAAGTCTAGAGAAACAGAGCAATCGTCTGAAGAAGGGAAAAGATTCCATCATCAATGAGAGTAGCGTCATCACATGAGGATTCTGTCATTATAGTCCATGATCTATTGCCTGTGAAAGTGGAAACAGCACTGAAGAAAACTAGGAAAAGTAGTTAGGTCAGACCAAATATACACTGGGGAGTTCTATATTAGAGGTAACACAACTTTGAGGCTGTTTAGGAATTAATTTATAAAGGTATTTGGAAGTAAAGGAGGATACCAGAGGCTGGGCAGGTGGGGGTGAAGGTGGGAATCACAGATTTTAAAATGATTGTATATTTAGTACCAAAAAAAGGCAACCAAGAGAAGGCAGTATGCCATTTCTATAAAATTTTTATAAGAATAATTTGTACATTCATTGAGGGATCCCTTGATGAAAGGTATGAAAGAGGAACAGGTAGATTTTCACATCTAAGCAAGCCACATCTTTCTATTCATACAAGTAACAGAAAGGTTCAAAAGATACAAGGTCTCACTGCATTATTGTGTTGATTATTTTAAAAAAAATCAATTCATCATACTTAAAGTCTCTCCTCCAACAAAATATTTCTCATCCATGTCAAAATCACGAATCTACAAAAGATGTAACGTCAGAGACAACTTAGTTGAACAATTCTCTGATTATTACTATCAAGTGAGGTGTAAAACAGGGAGATGTACATATCAAAATCTTTCATCATTATGAGTTTAGCACAAAATCTAAATTGAAGAGGGACTTTCTATAGATAATGAAGTCCTCCAAATGCTCCTATTCACAGAAGACATTATGTTTACTATTCAAGCCCCAGAATATTGTAGTTTCCTAAATGGCCTGATAATACATGTAGGAAAAAAGAAATGGATAAAGATTGTATATTGTTTGATCAATCAATAAGCATTTATTAATTGTCAGGCACTATATCATCCTGACCATGATATACAGTTGGACAGATAAACCACAGATTGATTCATCAGTACCTACATTTTGGTGTGATGTTGAATGAGTATAGTGAGTTAGAACCAGAGTTTAATAGGAGGAAAGTAGACTGGATTGCTTTTGAGAAATTGCACAGTGCTTGTAATGACTCACCTCTTAAACATACCCTCCTCCAGCCTATCCCTGAAACAAAAGCCCATAGTTTAACAACAGCCTTCTGGTAATGTTGCATAGCTTTGAGTCATGGACTACAACCATCTCTAAAGTATATCAAAGACTTAAAGTTGAGGGTCATACAAAGGGCAGGAGAGAAGTAAAAGGTAAGCTTGAATAGTATATCGTAATAAAACGTTATCAGAAATTTATTTAAGCAAAAAGTGGGCCAATTACATAGTGAGACCTAGAGATAACCAATGAATAGCCTTCATGTTCCACTGGCATTAGAGAATTGTTACAAGATTTAGAAGTAGGTCTCTAGCATGTTAAGTGGAGAGCCCACACAGGATTCACAGGAGGATAAGGACAAGAGGTGAATGGGAAAGGAATGTAGGGATGGTCTGCAATTTGCATTGTTGGAGGGCATATCCATATTGATGAGATCACAGATCCATAGAAATAAAGTATGGAAGTATATCATCCATTCATTTCATCATCTGTTCATTCAGCAGACATTCCTGACCATTGTATGCTGGCCACTAGACCAGAACTGGGGAAGATACAAACTGACAAAAATAGGTAAGTATAATAAATAGAATATGAAAATACATTATCAAGGTGTCCAAAAAGTGATAATCCAAGAGGAAAAAGATTGTTAGGACTGTGAGGAAGTCAAGGAAGGAGTCATAGAAAAGGTATAACTTGAGTTGGCTTTTGCAAAGAATGGGTAAAAATTCAAAGAATCAAGTAATCTGAGTTTGGAAGATCATCTAGCTCACCCCTCTACAACATATCTGAGAAGTGGCCATAAAACTTGCATTAGAAGACCTCTAGTAATGAGGAATCTATGCACCCATGAGGCAGCCTATTTTACTTTTGGACCACCCTAGTGGCTCATTAATTTAGCCTTCTTTGAGCTTGAATTTTCACCTTTCTAACTTCTATTCATATCTACTATCTTAACCACTGGAGCCAAGAACAAGTTTAATCTCCCTACTGTCTGATAGTCTTTTAAAAAAACTGAAAGGAGTTAGGTCCTTCCAAGTTTCTGTTTCACAGGCTAAATTTCCTTCATTTAATCTTTATCTGATAGCTTCTTTCATCTTCTGATAAATCTATTCTGATGAGGCTCTCCTCTAGATTTATTTTAGTAGGCCAATTACTTCTTCCTAAAAATTTATTCATTTTTTGAAAAAATTGAGTTCCAAATTCTCTTCCTTCTTCCTGTCTCTCCCTCACTCATTGAGAAGGCAAGTTATATATTATTTATACATGTGAAGTCACAGGAAATTCATGAAGTCATAAAGTCCATTCCCTCCAGGATTTATCCTTTTCCTTTTCTGTCATGTTAGCCAATCTGAGAGGTGTGAGGTGGTACCTCAGAGTTGTTTTAATTTGCATTTTTCTAATTAATAGTGATTTAGAGCTTTTTTCATGTGATTATTGATAGATTTGATTTCTTCTTCTGAAAATTGCTTGTTTATATGCTGGGCCAATTTTCTTCTTTAAAATGGCACACAGAATGGAACAAAATACTCCAGATGTGGTTTGACCAAAGCAGACAACAAGGGGAATATCATTCCACTAATTTTAAGCACTATGTTTCTATTAATATAGTTTAAAATGGGTGGTCCCTGCTGGCTTCCAATTCACACTAATTCATGTTAAATCTTGAAACCCCTAGACTACTTTCAAAAGAAATTTTTGTCCAGTCATATCACCTTCATCCAGTACTTAAGAAGCTGAATTCTTAAAATCCAATTGCAAGACATTATAGGTTTATTTAATTTTACTTATTAGATGTGTCCCATCCTTTTATACAGTCAAGATTTTCTGTGGGGCAAGAAGCTGTCCTCCAAAGGACTTTTTCTTTTGTGTCATTGTCAAATTTGCTAATCAGATTTGAAAAGTATTCCAATTATTCCTTCAAAGTCATTGATAAAAATGTTGAACCAGAGTATGATCAAGGGTACATCCCTTGAAATTTCTCCCTTAAGTCTACATCAATCCATTATTGAATACAATTTGTCTTCAGTGGTTAAATCAGTTATAAAGCCACCTAACTGTACTGGGCTATCTATCTCAATCTTGGTCACACAGGGAAGCATGAGACTTGGTTAAGAGATTAAAATATACCATGTTTCTGGAAATTCCTGAATTTACCAAACTAATATTAGAAAAAGAAATGAGGGTAGTTGGGTATTTTTTTTTTATTTTAATGAAGTTAGACAGAATCTTTGCCAACTGCTTTCCTTTCTAAATGCTTACTATCCCTTTAATGATATATTATAGAATTTGTTAGGAACAGACATCAAGTTCATTGGCTAGAGATTCAAAATTCCATCCTCTTAACTTTTTCAAATACTAAGACATCCTTATACCTGTAGCATCTGTTCATTCTCTATGATATTTCAAAGAATTGCCAATATCTGCCCTCCCCCACCACACCTCCAGTATTTTAGGGTGGAGTATGTTGAGGTCTAAGTAAGCGAAACTACTTAGGACAGATAGAGACTTTCTTACCATTTTCACATTTTTCTTTGGTCTTAACTTCTTCTAGTCTTCTAAATCCTTGATAAAGCAGCCATGATAGGCATTGCGGACTAGAAGTAAGAACGATGAGTCAGGAGAGACTTGAATTCTTCCTATTACTTATGAGCTGTGTTATTTTTATTGGCACGCTTCAAAATCTGGTATCCCTAAAGTAAGGTGACATGCAGGACTATACCTAGTTTTCTTCTCCTCCATCAAGAACTCTAGGATGGAGTGGTCATTTATTCCCAAGATTGTCATCACTTCTACTTATGCAGTCTGCTCTTCTAGCTTAGTCACGATGCCAGGTGTAAGAGCAGCTCCTTTCCTCAGTGGCTCCAATTTTTGAAACATGGAATGATCACTAAGGTAAGTCCAGAATTTATCAGCTGCTAGGCATTTGGCAGAGCAAGAAGTCTGAGAGCTGTCTGGATAATTGAATCAAATCACACTCTTGTATTTTAAAAACTCATCTGTGTCCTTCTTATGGCTATGTAGTTTGTACGATAGTCCTACAACAGCATCACTGTTTCCCCTTCCTTTGACTTTTACTCAAATGCTCTCCCTGCCATGTTTCCCCTTCCAGGTCAGAAATTTTCTTGCATCTTCTTTATATACAGTGCTATTTGACCATCTATTTTATTTATTGTACTCCTTTTGAAGGGCATATCCTTCCATAGCCACTGGGCCTACGGATGTTTTCTGAGGATTACTCTAGCCAAGTTTGGAGAAGTTCATCAGCAAGCTGCTGCAGGGTAATGAATTTTTCATCTGCAGCAAATCCACCTCCTAAACTATGAACTATACAAGAGAGGATGTGAATTATAATAGTGGAAGAATTTCCCACACTGACAAATTGCAGCTCCTTGAAGTATTAAAATGTACCCTTCCAATGCCATATCACAATCATGACATATTTCTATCCCATCAAGTTTCAATGAAAACTATGTAGATGAATTTGCCTCCTTTCATTAAGCACTCTTCTATATTCATTTATTTATTTATTTAAAAAATTTTTTTATTTTATTTATTTTCAGTGCTCCACAATCACTACCATGTAACCTAGGTTTTTTTCCCTCCCTCCCTGAGACAGCATTCAATTTTATATAGGTTCTACGAAGCATACATTCCTATTAAGTACATTTACAACATAGTCATGTAGTACAGAAGAATTAAAATGAATGAAGTAGCAGGTTACAAAATAAACCCACACAAATCTTCTGCATTTCTATATATTACTAGCAAAGCCCAACAGCAAGAGATAGAAAGAGAAATTCCACTTAAAGCTAGGGTAGACACTATAAAACTTTTGGGAGTCTACCTGCCAAAACAAATTCAGGGGATATATGAACACAATTACAAAACTCTTTTCGCACAAATAAAATCTGATTAAGTAAGTGAAAAAACATTAGTTGCTCGTAGGTAGGCCAAGCCAATAAAATAAAAATGACAATTCTACCTAAATTAATATACTCATTTAGTGCCATACCAATCAAACGATCAGATAATTATTTACTAGAGATGGAAAAAAACAATATCAAAATTCATCTGGAAGAACAAAAGGGTCCAGAATATTAAGGAAACTAATGAGAAGAAATGCTAGGGAAGGTGACCTAGTGCTACCAGATCTCAAATTGTATTATAAAGCAGCAATCATCAAAACCATTTTGTACTGGCTAAGAAACAGAAGGGTAGACCAGTGGAATATGCTAGGTACTCAAGACACAGTAGTCAATGAACATAGCAATCTACTGTTTGATAAACCCAAGGACCCCAGCTTCTGGGATAAGAACTCAGTGTTCGACAGGAACTCTAATTTATTATCCCTACTTTGAGGATTCATTTATGGACATTTAAGCCCATCGAAGCTAGGTACCTTCTTAACCCTAGAGGGCAGGACTAATAGTAGTAGGTAGAAGCTGAAAACAGAAAATCAGGGCTTGATGTAAGGAGAAAATTCCTGAATAGAGTTATCCAAAAGTAGTTTTGTCTCACTGGAGGTCTTCAAACTAAGGCTGGATAACCCCTAGTTGGATATATTATAGAAGGGATTTATGTTTAGGCACACATTGGACTAGAGGGTTCCTGAGATTCTTTACAGTTGTGGGGTTTTCTAAATGTCTCCTATAAATTACTGGTAATCTCTAGGGTCAGCTGTGGTTCTATATTTTCTATGGTATATAGCTTAATAGATATAGTGACATTTTTTTCTTTAATATCCATCTTAAGTTTAAAAGCCTCTTAATTAAATTCACAAGAATACAGGGAAATATATTTTTACTAGGTACAACTATATTCTTGGTCAAGAGCCCATTATTCCTGTGGCTTAACTTATGGTCTAGAAATCCAAATTCCACCCTCAGATGCCATCTTCTCAGCCAGTTGTTCACTTCACATCTCCTCCTTTATATTCCAAAGTTTCTACTCTTCACCTGTGGCACTGATAAGAAATACGACCTCTGTCTCCAAAGACTTCAGAAGCCCCATTAGTATTGTATATATTCCTTTCCCTGGCATTGTTTTTACTCACATATACCATGTGAACAGACAAAGAGAGGAATGATAATAATATGTGGCGTTCAGAAGTGTCAAACAGAACAAGGTTTTAAACACAGGAGACTGGGATGACTGGGAAGTTTAGATGCTTTTGAGTAGATTGTTTCCCAGTATAATATCAGGCTTATGTGCTATAAAAGACAGTAAATAACATTTATGCAGAGCTTTAAAAGCTTCAGGGCACTTTACATAAGTTATCTCACTTGAGGTTTTCAAAAACAGTATAAATACTATAGGTATTATCATCCCCATTTTACAGATAAGGCAATGGAGACTGTCAGAGGCAGGATGTGAACCCATGGCTTTATGATCCCAAGTCCAATACTTTGTCCATTACAATATTCTTCTTGATTAGGAAGGCAGTGAGAGGTAGTGGATAGAGGGCTGTATTTTGAGTCAAGAAGACGGGTTTAAATCTTGTCTTAGATAAATAGGCTAGCAGTATAACCTTGGGGAAGTCCCTTCACTACTCTAATCCTTGTCTGGGAATGAGGGGATTGAACTCACTGAGTGACCTTGAAGGTTCCTTCCAGCTCTAAACCTATGACTAATCTCTATTCTTGAAATAGGTGGTAAAGCTATAATGACGCTAGAGTATTCATTATTCAAGTCACCAGTGGAGGAGATATGCAAAAGTCCATGTGCTTGAAGACTGGAGAGAGGGAATTTAATATGAAAATAAATATCTTTCTTAAAAGTAGTGATCATGGAGGGAGGAAACACGAGGGAGGACAAAGTTCAAATCTTTATTCCTGAATCAAAAATTCAAATTTTTGCTGTGCACCTGCTGTGCATACTTATAAAGATCTAAAAACTAAGGCTATGTCTTATAAAAGTAAATCTGTTAAATTATAGCTTCAAAACCAGAAATGAAACCCTTAGAGACCAATAGCAGAAAATGAAAAGGCTAATTATTTATACCAAAGTAATTAAGGGACATCTTTAATTATGATGACACACATGCTATTTTTTATTTTTAAATAGCACTGAGTTAGGAAAGGCATATGCAAGAAAAAAGGACTAAGTCTCATACTTTCCACCTCCCTTTTTCTTAACTGTTAATGTAGCTACAAAATAAAGCACAGGACCTTATCTAGTTTAAAGAGATCCACTGACTTTGTAACTTGCTTGTGGCTTCATCACTCATAGGTTACAGGGCTTAACCTCCCCCTCTTGTAGAAGCAACATCCTTGTTTTACAGCATCTATCATCTAATCTTTCTGCATTTAGAGAAGACACAGAGAATAATGAGTTGATATGAGATATGGACTGTATCCCACATGTTAAGGAGAGGCAGGGCCTCAGATGAATTATGAGAGTTATTCCTTCACAGCTGCACATAGTTTAAAACAAAACATTATGCAATCTCTCACTAGGCTATTAAAGTAGATTATGAGTCCATCAGTATCTCCAAATGATGTCTGTGTGCATATGTGCAGACACAGACAAATACACGCATAAACATACACCAACACTAGATGTCCATTTTTCTCTCCAAATATCTGAAAGAAATGTGTACAAATCACTCCTCACATCGAAAACGTATGTGTGGTAAGCAATTACACTGAAAAAAAAAAGGGCTACCTGGTACCAGTGTAAAAATATTTTAACTAATGTTAAAAAAACTTCTATAATCTTCCTTGATTTTTAGAAACCAGCTTTAATAACAGAATCAAAGGATCTCAGAACTAGAAAGGACTTTAATAAATCCATACACAGATGAAAAAACTGAGGCAGACCCAGAGAAGTGGGCTTTGATAAGCATACAATTCCTGAGAGAACCAGCATGTTGGGTAAGGAAGAATTTCTTTGGAATTAAGGAACTGGTGACTCTTTCTTGGTGGTGCGCTTATGATTGTTTTCTCCATAGACTGACTGTTTTCGTCCATAAGTCAAATGTGTTAGATATGGCCCCTTGCCAAAAAGCAGCAAGATCTAGTCACACTCCATTGGATCCAAAAGCTATTGGTCTCCTAAGCTTACAAGGGCAAGGCTATTCAGAAACAGCTTTATTCTCAAGGAGAGGGCCGAATTCTCATAGAATGCATTCTCAGAGGCATAGGTTTACAGTAATCATCATTAATTCTCTGGATCTTGTTCCCTGATATCTTGTTGTGCACATTTATCCCCCAGCTATGCTGGGAAAATCATTGTACATATCTTTTGTGCCTCAAGTTTTCCAACTGGCCCATAGGGATAAAATAGCTGTCCTTAGACCTGTCAGTTTAATATTTTGAGACAGTTGAAGGACAAGGACCATACAGATGTCAACTATTTGTAAAACACCTATGACCCACAAATGACAAAACATCTCCTTATTCTGTGTTTTGTGTGAGTCCAATACAAGAAATGCCTGTGGTCTAGAAATCTCTGTAGACTTCAGAGACCACAGGAGGGCTTGATTTACCTCAGTGAGTTATAAGAAGTCAGCTTTTTGGCAATGACTCTCCTCATCATTGTGGGAGGAAATAAAAATTACTAACTCTCTTCTCTGAAAAACTGTGATATGGTTAACTGAATAACAGATAGCTTACCTATATTCTTTTTAAAAAGTTTTATTGGTGCCTTCTGTTTTTTTTCACTAGTCAACTCCTAATATATCCCACCCTATAACAAAGAAAAACATTTAAGAAACCCAAACAGCAATGACATCTGACAGTGTAAATGACATTCTGGGTCTACAATTTCTTACCTCTCTATAAAAAGGAGGGAAATGTGCTTTATCATCCACTCTTTGGGACTAATATTGGGTCATTACAATTACTGTGAGTCTAACTACTTTCTTAATGTTATTTTTACTTATATTATTAAAGCAACTGTTTATATGTCTCCTCAATTTGTTTATTTTACACTGAGTTCCTAAAAGTCATCCTAATCCATATTATTTTCCAAAACAATGGGAAGATATGACACACTTCTTGGGGTGGGGGTGGAGGCAGTTATATGGTGCAGTGAATAAAGAGTTGGACCTAAAAGCTGCAAGACCTGACATTTAGGAGTTGTATGACCCCAGATTACAATCACTTAACTGCTATTTGCCTCAGTTTCCTTGTCTGCAAAAGAGGGATAATAAAACTATCCCTCCTAGGGTTGTTGTTGTTAAGATAAAATGAGATTTTTTTTAAAAGCCCTTAAGACAGTACCTGGTGCACACTAAGTGTTACATAAATGATTATTACTTTCTCCCTAGCTATCATTACTATTATCAGTTCTCTGCTGATCATATTGGGATACGTACTCTTACTACACCTTAGACTGGTCTATACAATGACAACATCTGGAAAAGACATTAGCTGTCTGGCAAGTTTCTTGGTTTGGGGGAAGTAGTCCCAAGAGGCAATGCATCAGTTAATCTATACATGAGCAATTATGGATAATTCTGAGTTGACTACCTATTCTTTCAATAAAATAAAATTTAAAAAACTGGTTATTTTTAAACTATTCAAATGAAAACAGATGAACACCACTATATAGCTTCCTTTGACTTTGACAAATCTTGGAACACTTGTTGCTTCTTTTTTTTTTTTTAAATAGCATTGTAATGACATTTTATGGCTATATTGAGTATCTATTTTAAATCTAAGGTATATCTATCATTACAAAGAAATGTCCCAGGATGCATTTGAGGAAATCTATAGTCTCATACTCCTGTATATGTATCTATTTACATATATATATGTACACACACATACACATATATACACATATATGCACACACACATTGAACTGTCTTTCAGAATCAGAGCTGGAAGGGTCCTCAAAGACCATTCAAACTAACCCTTATAAAACTAAGAATTGCTTCTTAATTTTGCTTTACAGTCTTCTTTACAATGGAGAGAATGGTAAACACAAGGAGCACCCAAATATAAGGGGGAATATACTCCCCACAATCATACTTTATTGAGAGATACTATAGAAACATAAAATGAGGCGAAATATATGGAAACCTAATAGGACTTCAGTTTTAAGCTAGCTCAATCATAGGCTCTATGTGTTGGGAGATTTTTTTGCTAGCTGGTGCTGAAAGAATCAATTGCTTTTTCCTAACTCCTGTTGTCCATCATTCTTTTGAGACATTAACTCCAGGTATGCCTCTTTCTCCCTCAAAATGAACCTTTTCTGAATTTCACAGTTACTGGAAGTGTGTGTGTGTGTGTGTGTGTTAAATATGCTCACTCTCAGAAATAAAAATGATATGCTTGTGTTATACCTTAGTTCTCTTTGTCCTCCGTATATACTCCACCTTTGATAACAAGGCCCTGGGGCCCTTTGCCTTAAGCAAGTATCGTTTGTTTTTTGAAAAATTGTCCATCTGGAATGCACTATTTCAAAAAGAGGTGTTAACATAACATCAGTTTTTATCCAATGCCTGTCCTCCAGAATGATGATGACATTCATGTTTCTAGGAAAGGAGAACTTTTGTGCAAACCCTTGCCTCTGATTTAGCCGTCTAGGCCAGGGAAGAAAATCTGAATGGTAATCATGTAGAAGCCATGAGTGGAACTGGAGCTTAATCAGAATTTTTCTGGATGAAATTCTCATTTGCAGAATACTTTCTTCTTCTGGGGCTGGAGGAGGCATAGGCAGGGTGCATAGCATGCTTACTTTGCTATAAAACACAAACTGTTCTCTTCAGACTGCTCACCATGCATAATGAACCAGGGAATTAAAAGCTTTAAACCTGTTAAAGAAGCAATATTAAGTTTGGTATAAATATAGCTGAAATAATCCAGACAGTTTTATGACCTTACACCCCCAAATAAAGGTGAAATGCTAAATTCCTTCCCTAGAAATAGTGGTAAACACAGCTAACAGATGGAAGAGCTGAATGGAAATTTCAATAAAGAGGGCCACAAAGAAGCATTTGTAAGCACAGGGGTACTCTCCTTAAAAAAAGGGGGGGGCTACAAAATGGAACTTTGTTTTATTTTGATAGAGTGCCAAAACAGTGCTGCATTCCTTAAAGAGGAGAAGAAAGGATCGAGTTAGACTAGCCTTCTCAACACCTCAGCAAAAGCCCCCTTGGGTCTCATTTTGCTGGGATGACTATTTATATGACAGGTAAGGGAATAATTTTGTTGGATTCAGTTACACTAGGGCCTCCATGACCTCTAGGTCAAAAGAGCAAATGCAAAAGTGACAATGTGGATAATTGCCTGTTTAGGATAATGGAATACTGATTGAAGTCAATTATTATAACACCTGAAAGATAAATGAGCTGAAGTAAAAGGTTTAGCAGAGATAGTAAACAAGGAAAATCACAGGCACTGAATAGCAACGAATAAGAGATTGGACAGATGGCAGAATTCTAGAATATAGGAGCATATTTCCTCACCTAAGCTTACCAAAGCAAAGAGCGTTCCAAGATCTAATATGTTAGTGTAAAACATGCCATAAAAACAGAAAGTCAGCTCAATGCCCCAAACTGCGGGATTAAAGTAACATTAGTTAATGTGGCCCCTCCATTAATTTCCACTATAACCTCTGAATGCCCAGACTTGTCCCAGATCCATTATTTTTGTCTGTCACTGGAGGGAACTTTCCCTTCCTGCCAGCCAGGAAAAAAACCACTGCTGACGTTTGCATCTCAGACCTCAAACACATTGACAACACCATGGCAGGCATGATCAGGGGCTACATCAGCTCCATAATCACACCTTGACTTCTCTGATTTTTCAGCAGAAAAGGCTGGAAAATGTTTTTCCAACCTCAACACCCTGCTGCCCTCTTGGTTCAGGTTTCTATTTGCTATGTCCAGACTCTTCAAAGAGTTTTGTTCTGCCATATCCAGGGGGACTTGGTTTGGCCTCCCAAGCTGTGCCCTGGAAAAGCCCTTCCAAGGATGGGGGTCACTGGGGAATATCCAGGAGAAAAACTCAACTGATCTACTGTGTTTACAAATTAGGCCAGAGGTAGGTCAAAAAAAAATCCACATTCCTTTCCATGGGCTGTGTGTGTGTAGGGGGGGTGAAGAACCCTTTCTTTCCTTGGCTCCCCCTATGATACAAGCACAAGGTAAAGAAACACTGGGAAGCTTTCTATTGAATACAACAACAAATTTTAGGAATAATCACTTGGGAATCCATGAAAACAGCTCCAGAGTTTCTTTAGAATCTCCAATGAAAAACAGTCTCCACGTACAATTCTAATGCAATGTTCTCCCTACCAAGAAAAAAGGAACCAAAGTATTCTTGCCTTTAACTAGAGCAAGGGTTCTTACCTTGGGTCCATAGACTTTTCTTTATCTAGAAAAATATAGAGAATTAGATTTCAATAGAGTTGGTTTCTTGTGTAAATCACATCTATTTTATTTTATTCATTTAAAAATACTATTGTGGTGGGGTGGGGAGGATGGTCCATGACGCTTATAAAAGGTTAGGAACCTGGAATAAAGAAATTATTTTTTTCCTAATGATGTCAACAGTGATTTGAACATTGATGATTAGAGTACTTTAAAAACCAAGGCTGTAAGGGAAATCCTTTTGACAGAGAGATGTTAGAAGTATCTAATTTGCCAATCTAAAATCAGATGCTTTAAGAAATAATTTTTTTCTTCTTGATGACTACACATGATTGCATATTTAAGGGGGGGGGGGGGCTGTAATTAGAGTTTCCTCTAGAGCAGTTCTAGCCAGAGCAAATGTGGTCCATAGGACGGGGCCCAAGGGAGTCCAGCTCAACTCCATGCATATTCCAATGTGTGCTCATCCAGAAGACATTGGGGAGGCACTCTTATGTACCCATTACAGTGTAAAAGTGAGAGCCTGGGGACTTTGGGAATATCACAGAGAAAAACATAATTAGGGCACAGGATTCCTATCATCCCAAGAAAAATGCTTTCAAAAAGAGCAAAAACAACCACAAAGGGAAGAGGAAAATGAAAATAAACCACCACAAGTTAACTCTTTAAAAAAAAAAACCAAAAAAAAAAGGAGCTAATCAGCCTTCTGTTCTTGGTACCTCCCCATGGCTTCTCTCACTCCTTGCTACTTATAACCCTGAGGTCCATGGTTCCTCCTATAACTTTAAATATGTGTATAGACAAACACACACATACACATTACATATATATAAAAATGTGTGTGTGTGTGACATTTTGTGGGGAGGAATGTTTCAGGAATTCCCAAACGGATTGAAGTTCATGAATCAGACTAGTCTCAGGCTTGAGATGAAGGAAAACATTGACAGAAGAATGTGGCTGGGTGGGGGAGAGGGGGGGAGAAGGGAAGAGATTATAGGGGAGGAAGGATCCAGTATGGTACTTGTCACAACTATTTAATACAGAACAGGAGAAAATAGTCAACAAAAGAAGCAAGAGAAAGTTGATGACAAAACTCAATTCCAAAGGCTTTTCCCTAAGGGGTACCTCTAGAGAGCCTCTTCTATATTTATATTCAGCTTTATGGAGACTGAAGAAAGTCTGACCCAGAAAGGAAGATGGATTCAAGAACAGGATGAGAAATGAATGAGAATTGGCCTCCTCGTAAGTTCCTCTCAAACTCTCTCTGCTGGAGTATCCCAGTAGGTTTCCCTCTCTCCTTGATGGTTATAGATCTGGTCTAGCACTGTTGTTCTGAGAGAAGAGAGAACAGGGAACAGGGCCTGGGTGAGAAACACTAGACATACAGAAGAGAAAGGACTGATGATAAGAAGCATACTCATAGCAACACCATGGAAAAAATTAGCAATGTTTCTGACAAAGAAAAAGGCTGACTGTGGAGAAGAAATGAACAAAAAAATCTAAAAAAGAACTACCACAGGACAAAAGAAGATAGGTTAAAAAAAAGCACCTTCAGGAAGGTAAAAGAATAACATTGGATTCTTTAAGGTTCTCTTGAATGACAATGGAGCATCCAAGGATGTATAGAATGATCAGGAGGTTAATCAAACAATTAAGTGAAAATATCAGAAAATTACAACAGAAATTAGAGATCTTAAGGAAGAAATCATCAAGACTAGCAAGACGGTAGAAGATATAGAACAAAAGACTGAAAAACTCTCCAGAACAGCATGTTCTCTGAAAAAGAGAAGACCATAACTGGATTGCAGAAAGGCAGATGAAGAAAGGAAAGCAAATGAACAAAATGAAAAGACAAGAGTGGAAAAATACCTGAAAATTCTACAAAACAAGAACATAAAACTGTCCCCTAAAATCACACAAAAAAGGAATCTTTAAAGTCATACTTAAAAAAATATATACAATAAAAATGCCCAGAAATATTAGAAGATGATGCCAATATGTAACATAAAAGAATCTATAGAACACCAACTGAAAGAAACTGGGAATGATGGAGAATTAGCCTAATTATAGTAAGCACCTCTCACACACTCCTGACTGGAAGTCCCTAGGAATTACTCGTACCACCTTACTAGCCAAAGATCTTGTCAGAATGAAAAAAATACTACATTAACTCATTATAATATATCATATTTAAGCTTCAGATATTGAAGGGCAGGAATAAGCATTAATATAATACTTGCCATTTGTCAGGTACTATATTGGACCCTTTACAAACATTATCTGATGTAATCCTCACAATAATCTACAAGGTATGTATTGTTACTAACCCCATTTTTTGAATAGTGGAGAACAGTGAGGCAAGCAGTGAAGGATAGTTTGCTTCACAAACAGATAATAATAAAGATAACAATAAGAATAGCTAACATTTACATAGTACTTGCTATGTATCAGATAGTATACTAAGTGCTTTACGTAGACTGCCTCATTTTTTCTCACAATACCATGGGGAAACAAGTGCTATTATTACTATCCTTATTTTACTGATGAGGAAACTGAGCCAAAGAGATGAAATGACTTACCCAAAGTCACGTAGGCTAATATGTGTCTGAGGCCAGATTTTTGAAATCAGTTCTTTCTGATTCTAGGTCTGGAGCTCTTATCTATTGCCTTACATAACTGCTTCTAATATTATAATATCAAATAAAAACATTTCTCAAGTAGTGAGGAAAAAATTTTTCATATTCCACAGATAATCAATCAGAATAACACAAGATTACTCTGAATTTATGAGAAATCAAAGAAAAAAGGGTAGTATGTTTTGAAAAATAAAGAAGATGGTTTAGCTTCAAAATAACAACTTGCAAAATTGTGACAAAGCATCAAAAAAAAATAGGCGTACACCAAAAGGGGATTTATTTAAGCCATTCCTTCAGAAGAATCCAGAAGTGATAAGGATATTTAACATGAAAATCAACTGAACAGAGTAAGGTTAAATGATTTGTAGGTAGTGATGGAAGCAAAAACAACAAAAACAAAAATGATGAGGGAAAAAGCAAAGAAAGGGATCAGAACTCTTGGACTTAAATTATAGAGCACTTTCATTATACTCCACTGTCTCCATCAAGGATGAACAATTCTGGAAGTTGATACTAGAATAGGAAAGGGTGCTGTGTGGAATGAAAGCTAGATTTTTTTGAGAGAGCATTAGATATAAAATTTCTGAAATTAAGAGAATTTATGGGGTTAAGGGTACAAAGATGATTGACTTTGCATTCTTACACTCTGATCAGTAACAGGCAAAGATAAAAGAAAAAAAAGAGAAAGAAGATACTAGCAAAAGTTAAAAACTCAAAGAACTCTCAACTAGATAAGGTGATAGGAGGAAAAAGGAATTGGGGAAGAAGATTATGATCAGATTAGTATAATCAAAAGAAAGTGCAGAGATTAATGGGTGACTTAAAAAGAAAAAAACTGTAAATACATTTTACATGGACACATTATATTTGTATGTTTATTACTTATGATACATATGTATATACATATAATTTATGTACATATAATGTAAGAAAATGTATACATAATATTAAAGAAAGAAAACATTATATATATACTATATACATATAATGTAAGAAAACAGAAACAATAATTATAACCCCAAAAATGGATGGATGAAATCTCCATATCAAAAGAGAACAGAGAATTTTACAGAAAAATGAAACCCAATAATAAAAAACACCTTTAAAATATATCATCACATGCTGAGTAAAATTGAAGGGATAGAAAAAATGAATTATGCTTTGGTAACTAAAAAAAGCAAGTGTTACAACCATAATTTCAGATAATGCAACAAGAGAGATGAACACAGAAATTGTGTTATGCTGAAAGGTAACATAGTAAATTTAAAATGATATTATTGCATATGTGTGTGTATATATGCATACTGACACACACATATATAACTAAAAGTTTAGGATTTAAACTTTTAAAGGAAGAACTAAAAAAATTGCAAAATTACAACGATAGGGACAAAATAGTAGGAGAGATTGTAATGTTACTAATAAAGCTGAAATAAATCCACCAAAGAGAAAGAATTAAAGATTTCAACCTGGAAGAGACCATCAAGTCCAACTCTCTCATTTTGCACGCTGGAAAACAAAAAGATAAGTGGCTAAGTGACTTGCCCAAGGTAACAAAGCTAGTAATTATCTGAGACAAGAGTGCCCTATCTACTCAGTATCCCTACAGTACATTTACAAAAAAAATGGTTATATGTGAAGTAATAAAGGAATCAAAAAGAAAAATAAAGAAGGCATAAATAACATTCTTTATAAACCAAAGTAAAACCAAAATGGTAAGAAAAAGAAATACAAGAAAAATTATATACTTAAGTGGAGACAATAGTGATATTCTGTATGAGTGGGTCACTGAAGAAAACTTAGAAATAACACATAATTCATATAAAGATTCATATAAAGATAAATGATAGTTTATGGGCTATGACTAAACTATCCTTACAGGAAAATTAATATCTCTGAAAATTTACATTAACAAAACAGAAGAAAAGGACAGTCAATGTACTGAGCATGTAATTAAAAATATGAGAAAAGAAACAAATGACTAACCCTAAAATAAGTTGATGATATACTCCAATTTAGAGGAGAAAGAGAAACTGGAAAATAAAATGCAGTAAAGACTAACAAATATGATACAAATAAAAATCACAAATAAAAACAAGTAAGGTGAATTCACAAAAGAGATGATAATTATCAGAATATGCTCTACCCAGTTTTATGCCAGTTGAGTACTCAAAACAAATGAATGAGCACTTACAAAACTATAGAATTCCAAACTTAATAAAAAACAGAAATCTTAAACAACTGCAACTCAGAAAAAATAAATCAAGGAAGTCATAAATGACCTGCCAAAGAAAAAGTTACCTGGGCCAAATGGATTTACAACTGAATGCTATCAAATCTTTTTAAGAGCAATTGGTATCTGTGCTACAAAATTCACCCTAAAAAATCCCCAGAAAACACTCTACCAAACCAAAATATATTTTGAATACCCACACCAGGGAAAGAAAAAACAAAAAATAAAAAACAATTTCAAAAATGAATTTGGATGCAAAAATCATAGGAGTAATTCACTACAACTAAAATATATTCATAATAGGGGTATAAAGATGGTTTAACATTAAGGAAATGGCATAATTAATTTTATGTCAGAATCTGGGTGACATGTATTTTTCATCCACTTTGTTTTCTCAGTGTAGATGATTAAGCAACCTCTACTAAATAATTAAAGATTTTGATTAGGAAGATTTTCACTGTTTTGTCATCATGTATGTAGCAGCATACCATCTGTGAATAGGAGCAACTAGAGAACTTGCCACTAATGTACGATTACGTTTGTACTCTGAGCAGAGCATACCTTCAATACCTTAGGTAAACATTTCCTCCAGGTTTTATGCTTAACTGGGTGTTAATAGTGAGTTGTTGTAGTCATACCTATCATAGAATACTGTATTGTAATGTACATGAGATGCCTTATTTAAACACTTTAAATACTGAGTGGCATTTGTTCTACCAAATCATTAAAAAAAATGAATTACAGACACACTGCAACTGGATTGTAGATTCTCTATTGTGTATCTCTATTGTATATCTCAGTTGTGATAGTAAGATGTAATTTGGTTCAGAAATCCTGGGTGAAGGACTTCCTGATTCCTTAAGTTTTCATGAAATCACAAGTATATACAGACCCTACCTTTCCAGATTTATCTTCTATTGTTACTCTCAACTCAATTCTATGCTCCAGATATTCATGTCTCTGTGCCTTTTCTCAAGCATCTCTGGAAGGCATCCTGGAAAAACTCTTCCTCTCTGTTAAAACAGTAAATTACTATCGTCTTTAAAATCCAATTAAAATGCCACCTGTTCAGGAAGATTTCCCTAATTTTAGAGAAGAAATCCAAATGATCAGTAATCAAATGAGAAACGCAAAGAAAAGTGACTTGGAGATTCTATCTCATACCTATCGGACTAACAGAAATGACAAAGAAGGAAAAGGGCAAATACTGGAGAAAATGTGAGAAGGCAGGTACACTATTATATTGTTAGTGAAACTATGAATTATTCCAGCTATTCTCAAGAGCAACTTGGACCTACAACCAGAAAGACACCAAACTATACATACCCTTTGGCCCATCCATACTACTACTCTGCTTATACCCCAAAGAAATCAAAGGAAGAAAAGAACCTACACATTAACATATCTATATGTTTATAGATATAAACATGCACATGTATATAGTTATAATTATATATAGTAAATCTTTTTGTGATAGCTAAAAGTAAGGGCAGCTAGATGGCTAAGTGGATAGAGTTCTGAGCCTAGAGAGAGGAAGACTCATCTTTCTGTGGTCTGAGCCTAGAGAGAGGAAGACTCATCTTTCTGAGGTCAATCTGGCCTTAGATACCTAGTAGCTGTGTGATTGCAGTCAAGTCACTTAACTTCTATTTGCCTCTGTTTCCCCATCTGTAAAATGAGTTGTAGAAGGAAATGGCAAACCACTCTAGTATCTTTTCCAAGATAACACCAAATGGGGTCACAAAAAATCAGACATGACTGGACCACAATGACAACAAAACTGGAGACTATGACAACGTTGTCCTGTTGCAGAATGGCTAAACAAATTACACTATATAAATGTAATGAAACAAAAATGTGCCAGAAGGAATTAAATGAACCATTTCAGCTGAAAGCAGGAAAACCCCTGTCAATAGATGAAGTGAAGTAAGAATAAAAAGAACAGTTAACACAATCATAACAATATAGAAAAAAAAACACTTTGAAAGTGCTTTGATTTCTGATCCACAAATGAAAATGAAACACAACATTCACCTCCTGTTGGAAAGATAGAAAGAAATGTGTATTCAGGAATGGCCAAAGGAATTTTTCTGGATCACATAAGTAGGTATATATTGAGGGTTTTCTTGCTCTTTGCTTTGCTTTAATTGGGGGGAGGCATTTTATTTTAAATAATTTTTTAATTTTAAAAATATGATTTTTATATTATTTTAACTTTAAATTAATTTTTAAAAATAACCAAAGGATATTTGTGCTATAATATACCATATTTATTTGAATGTAATTAATTTATTGTTGTGAATTAAAAGCTAGGCACTAAACTCCAGTGCTAAAGAGGAATGATAAAAATATACTGCATCTTGCTACTAAAAAACTTTCTTCAATATTCCATTCTAGTCAGGTGTACCCACTTGTATCCATTTCTGGGTTTAACTACACTCTGAAAGTCATTTTGACTCAAGGCAGATGCTGGGCTTTACAAAACTCCTGAAGTTCAGCATTAATCTGTTCTTGCTGACCAATCCCTGGACATGTTACTCACACATACTCAGAATAAGCAAGCATTTAAATGTTTTACTTACAATATGTAGGACAGAACCTGGCACACAGTGAGTAAGCTTATATAAATACTTGTTACCGACCTACCCACCTATTTATTTACTTATTGCTGCCCAGACTCTCTGGCCTAGGCTTTTGATTTATTTTGCCCCAGAAATTCTGCTCCAAACTTTGATCCTCTGTTCCTCATTTTCCTTGCTCTTTGCCTCAGCTAACTTTCTTGGCCTTTAGATATCTCTTCCAACTGGACCTCTAGTGCTTGTCTGCTCCTCCTTGTTTTCATTTTCCTCTCTGGACTTGACCTCTGGATCCCCTGTCTTATGGGACCTTCTCACAGCCCCCCTTCTGTCTCAGTGTATCCAAAGTCGTGGCTTTTGTTTGTCTACCTTGGCTCTGTCCAGATCCTGGGGTGACATCACCTAACCGAAGGTAAAGAAATCAATTCCTCAAATACAGCAACAGCTTGGACACATGAATTTTAACCACCATAATCTTGGTTGGAGGAACAATGTCCTACTGTGAATATATTCTGAAGTGAACCCTGCTGGTTATGACTTCCTTTCCTTTCTCCTGAAAACCCAAAGGTGACTCACCAAGTTTAGCTATTCTTAATAGGAATGGAGCCTTTTAAAGCTTTATATTGGGTAGGAATGTTAATTTAGGATCAGCATAATACTCTTAAACACACAGTTTTTTAGCAGCAAGTCGATTTTCAAAGAATCCCAGCTGTCTTGAAATGTTGATGAGCGGGCAGCTTGAATGGGCAAACTTCAAACGTCAATTCCCTGTTCCTACATTCAAGCTGCCAATTTCAACAGGGCTTCACAGGCAACAGGCTGTTGTGCTTGGATCAAAAATATCTAAGAATCTTTGAGGCAAGTTTGAAATACAGCTGATTTTATTACAAGTAAATATAATTCAACAGCATTCTATTGAAACATTCTATTGAAAAGAGAATTCAGTTTAGCTTTGTCTGGAACCAAAGATACTGTGTTTTTACCTCCTCATTCTGACTAAACCCTCAGTAGTTTTTTAAGATATGGTAAGGACTGAGATAGATTCCTAGATATGTGATTTCACTGATAAATGAAGTTCCTAGATGAAAAACAAAACAAAATAACACCCTCTCTCTGCCACTGCTGGTCAGAACCTTTGCAACTTTTAGGCTTACAGAGGTGACTACAGGACAAAGGTTAAGTGACTTGTCCAGGGTGCCACAGCTGGTATATATCTGAAGTATATGTCTACCAAGGACTTCTTGGATCTGAGAGCAGCCCTCTATACAGTAAGTCATGGATACTTTTCTTCTAGTATGATAAGAGGATAATAAAAATGACAAAAAAAAAAAAAGATCTTTGAAAGAGTATGATAGACCATATTAGATTTAGAGTTATTCAAACCAAAAGTTATATATTTTTGATGTAAGATGTGTTTGTACTAATGTAAAGGATATGTGCCCACATTAATTCTTTAAATATAGTTCTTTAAATATATGGATCCACATGATCTGAAGTCTCTAGGCTGTCTCTGAGAAGAATCGCTACAGTAAGAATGGGGGTGTGGGGTGAGAAGTGCAAGCAAGCCCCAAGAACACTTGAAGGTGGATGTTCTTTTCTGTAGTCTCTGAGAGGTGTAGTAGACAAGAATTATATCTATATGTTCCCCCAAATAGTGCTAGTCTAGGGGTACAATTTTAGGTTCAGAATATGTTACTTCTATGGCTGCTAGGACTAAAAGAGGAATGGTGGTCTCTAGGGTACATCGGCTTGGCCTCTTCTGACCAACAGCTTGTTACATGAAAGACCATTACAGATAGTGAATAGCTAATAAACACATTTGTCCAAATGAAACAACACACAGAAATTGAAGAAGTTATATAGATTAGAATATGCAAGAAAAAAATGCAGTTTTTCCATAGAAATGAGATAAGCTCTCAGACTAAAATGAGAAAGAATCTAATATCACCTAAGAGGAAATTCTCTTTCCAAAGCTCTAGGGAGACAACAAGGAAATCAGGGACATATGAAGAACTGGCTTCTTCTCCAAATATGTCTCTTTCAAAGTTTCTCTCTCTCCTGGAGTCAATTCAGAAAAATATCTAGAACCATGGGCACCATTCTTGAAGAATGTTTCTCCTTTCAAGAGTTTATGAACCAAAGCTACCTCTCACCTAAGTCTCTATCAGGTTAGCATTCTTTCTACTAGTTAAGAGTCATTCACGTACAAATAGCATGCAAAATACTCTAGATGGGTGAAAGTCCCCTTACATTAACAAAATCTAGGGCACCCTATCTCACAGTACTACAGAAATATATACTTCCTCATTAAAAAGGAATAAAATTTGACCATAGGGAGGTCATCTAGTTCAACTCTCTTAGTTTACAAGTAAGGAAACTGGAGGTTAAGTGACTGACAGATGTTTTTAGACTGCATGCTAAATTAAAAATTTACAAAAATGTTTCCTAGAGGGAAAAGGCAAGGACCACATCACAGAGTAATAGTAAAGACTGAGAAAAAATATACACCACTATATTTGTTGAATGTGACTTCCATTGATATACCTATGTATATGGATAAAACCTATGAAACAAATAAGATATAAAAAATGGGGGGAAAAAGCCTCGATAGACAATATCCACATGAACTTAATGTAGAGATATGAGTTAAAAGAAGCAGCAAAGAAATGACTTGCTTATGCAGATCTGTTGTCAGATACAGAAAGGTTCATAGTAGCAATATGGGATAAGGTCAGAGCTACCAGAAACTAGAGAAAGCTCATTTATAAGAAGCTCAGACCTAGTGATTGAGAGAGATTTTTCAAGGAAGTAGGAGAAAGTACAAATTAGCATTTGCCAAACACCTTAGAAAGGTATGAAAAAGTAGCCAGAATTGGCTTGATATTCTTCATGACAAATTTTCATACAAACCTCAAAATGTCCTTGAGAATTCAACAAAGGTATTTCATTCAATACAAGATTTTGACTAATCTTAAAAATCTGAATGGGAAAAGCTTGAAAAATTAAAAACCATCTCAGGTAATCGACTTGATTGAAAAGCTATATAAAAAAAGGCAATTAAGAGAAAACTTTTAAAATGACTGGATTTCAATATTATACAATTTTCAGAGCTGTGCTCTATGTTTTTCCCCAAGACTTTAAGATGGAATATACCTTTACCCATCACTCATCTCTCTACATTTAAATATAAACATAATTGGACTTTTCTCCAAGTCATTCAAATACAATTGTAAAACAAGTGAATGGAGTGATATAATAGTATAGAAAAATGAATGAATGAAAAAAAAACATTTATTACAATATGCCAAGCACTGTGCTAATAAGTACTATGTATACCAATAGTCCTTGCTTTCAAGGAGCCCACACTGCAAAGAGAAGACAAAACAGAGGAAAAGGCCTATAAATCTTAAGGGAGTAGTTGGGGTGGACAGCTGCCCATACTCTGGGTAAATAGTGGGATTACCCTCACTGATGAAAACATACAACAACAAAGTACTGAATTTCTTCCCTCTCTAATCTCAACCCAAAACTCAACCCTTTCAACTCCATAGTATTCTCAACTTGTCTTCCCCTCCAATCTCATTACAACAGTTAGCCCTGTCTTCTGGTTTCCAATTATTTGCCTTTCAGTCCTTCTGCCACTTATCTCCTATCAACCTTAGCTCTGGATTACTCTTACCTCTGCTCCTATACAGGAGTTGCTAAATGCAGCTGGAGGAAGTGTCATAACTTTATCAATTGAGTAAATTACAAATTCAGGTTGTTCAACTTCAACTGGGCTGTCACTGTGGCAAGGCAGGCCTTTCATGAGGCACTAATTCATTCCCTATCTCATGTACCACAGAAGATTTTCCAGACTTTCTTTTTGTACCTCAAACCAATTCATACTTTCCCCGTCTCTAACCCTTATTATTGATGAGGATGTTACCCCTACCTAACTCAGCAAATTGAAGCCATTGTCGGTGAGCTCCCTCACCTCCCATTGTCTTCATCTGATCTCATCTTTTATTCTTTCCTTTCTCCAACTCACTGCTGAAGTGATTTACTGGGCATTTTCCTTGCCAAGGTGAACTTTTCTGCATGTGTACTTGATCTCATCTGCTATACTTCCCAACAGAATGCATGCTCAATCATCTCACTCTTTTCTCAAATCTTCAACCCCTACTAATTTCTTCCTTGCTACCTTCAAACATTCCCAAGTTGCCCCCATTCTTAAAAAAAAAACACCAAACTTCCTCTAGATGCTACCACAGAACACTCTCCAACTGCGGGTATTCCCCGAGATTCTGTCGTAGGCCCTCTTCTCCCCTTACATTCTACCTCTTGGTAACCTCATCAGCTGCCCTGGGTTTAACTATCATCTCTAAGCAGATAAACCACAACCTATATATCCAGCTGCAAGGTCTTCCTTCCTGCATCACAGATGACCCATCTGATCCTTCCAGCTGGATTTCCTAAAGACATCTCAAACTTAACATGCCACAAACTGAATCTATTATCTTTTCCCCAGAACCTCTCTCCCCTCCCTCATTCAGATTGTTCTGCTTCTTTCCAGGCTTCTAGTTTCAACACCTTAGCATCATCCTTAATTCCTCAGTTGTTTTCACCTTACATATCCTGTTGCCAAATCCTGCTAATTTTCCTTCACAGCATCTCTTCCATCTGACCCTTTGCCTCTATTTTAAAGTTACCACTTTAGTTTAGGCCTTCATTACCTCTTGCCTAGATTACAGCAATACCTTTTAGTCTCCTTGCTTTGATTTCTTATCATTCCTGTCCATCCAACAAAGCACTGCCACAGTAACGATCATCCCTAAATGCAGATCTGACCATGTGACCCTCCTACTCAACCAACACCAGTAGCTTTTTTTTTTTGCCTCCAGAACAAAACAGAAATTTATTTTCAGCTTTTAAAGCCCTTTACAACCTGGTTCCAATCTATTTAGCCTCATGTAACTATTATTTCCACTCCTACATCCTATGAGCCAGGAAAACTGGTCTTCTTTTTGTTCCTCTTGTGACACTCCGTTTCTTGAGAGAGACAGAGAGAGAGAGAGAGAGAGAGAGAGAGAGAGAGAGAGAGAGAGAGAGAGAGAGAGAGAGAGAGAGAGAGAGAGAGAGAGAGAGCTCTCTAATTAAAATGTAAGCCTTTTGTGAGAAGGGATTGTTTCATTCTTTATACTTATATCTCTAATGTCTAGCTTGGTGAAGAAATAAATGTTTTAAAGACTGATTTATAAAGCATTAGAGTTTAGAACACACTTCATTATAACAATTCTGTGAGGTAAGTGGTCCCAGAATTATCTCCATCTTGCAGTCCTGTAAACTAAAGCTCAGGGAATTTAGGGTCACACAGCTAGCACAGTCTAAGAGCCAAGATATGAACCCAGGTCTCTCTTGTATTTTTTCCATTTTAGCACACTGCCTTTGTCTGTCCTTGTGTACTTAATTCCTCCTGGAGACAAAAATCTGTTTGGCTTTTAAAAGCCCTTCACAGCCCAACCCTTTCTTACCATTCCAGTCTCACATTTTATTCCCCTCCATATATTCTAAGATCCAAAAGATGCTGGTCTTCTTGCTGTACTCTACCTTACGATTCAGTGCCTTTTTACTTGTTCTCCTGGAATATGCCTGGAATGTTCTCCCTTCATACCTCCACCTCCTGGCTTCTCTGGCTTCCTTCAAGACTCAGCCTAAATCCCTCCGCTGTCCCCACCACTTGTGGTGCCTTCTTTCTGGAGATTACAGACATTCACATTGTACATATCTTGTATGTACAGAGTGGTTTCTATGTTGTCCCTGCTATTAGAGTAGGAGCTCATGGAAGGCAAGGCCATGTTTTTGTCTTTCTTTACATCCCCAGCTCCTAGCAAAGTGGCTGGCTCATGGCAAGTGCTTAATAAAGGCTTGCTGACTGACCAACTGAATCATCAGTGCTTTTAAAACTAAATAAAAGAGGTGGCTATCTGTACACTGACAATGGTACGATAGATTAGGAATTTGTAAAGACGTGGGTGTCCAAAAATTCAGGGTCCTCTTTCATATTCATGGGTGTCAGGCACACACACCAGAGGAACATGAGTTTATTTTGCCATTGGTAGATGATAAGGAATCAAAAAACCTTAACCACACAAAAGAAATAGAAGTGTCAAATTCTGGCACAGTAGGCTCATCACAAATGTTTATTGACTGACTGATGTCCCTGTCCCCTTCCTCCTTTAACAGGAGACATGAGACTAATGATGCTTAGCAGATTTCCCCTCTGAAATTGGGGGAACCCCCATAAAAGCATATATATCATAATAAGTTGAAATGGTTACTGAAGAATTTGGATTAGATGGCCACCAAAAGTTACATCCAATTGGATGACATTTATTCCTCCAGGTTTACTGTCAAAGCATCAAAGGATTAGAGCTGAAGGGTCCTCAGATATCATCTATTCTATAGAACCCCATAAACATAGATCAGATCTAAATAGTTTGACCCCTTTCGTTTTCCAAATGAGTAAACCCAGGCCCAGAGTCATATAACTGTAAAATTTTATTAAACTTTAAGTTCATGTATGTTGTTCATTGTGATTCACTGTGTTTGTGTAGATATAAATTGTGAAGATCCGATTCCTTACTCTGTAAATGGTTTTTTTTTTTATTTTTCGATCAGCATGCTTCAACACCCTACTTACTGCTGCTAATACCTCAGAAATGTTTAGGGAATAAAAATTCATTGTACATTTCATTTTTAAATGGATTTTAAATTCAGTCTAAGCCAGGCTGATGTTATGATCAGGTAGAAAAGATATGTGCCCATGTTGATATGATATGAGGACTATGGAGAATATATCCCTTTGCCACCAAATTATCTCTCTTCTTTAGATGTTTCATAGGATTTTAAAATTCCATCATCAGCCACACATTTGTCAGGATTAAGGCACAAAATCACACACTGCTATTAAGGGTAACACACTAAGTTGCTGTTAATGACTTTTTATGGATTGATTTCAGTTGTTTTCCAAAATAACAGGTTGTGAAAAATTTGAAAGGCATTAGAAAAAAGAAGTTTTGATGGGCATATGTAGATGTAGGAGCAGGAACAATGGGCACTCTGGGGAACGATGTATGGATCCGGAATCAGAAAACTCGGATTCGCATTCTGATTCTGTTTCTTATTGACCCTGGATAAGTCCCTTCACCACTCTAGGCCTCTCAGTTTCTTCATCTGTAAAATGGAGACAAAGACTAAATGATGTCTAAGCTCTCTTCCAGTTTTATACTCTCTTATTCTATGATTGAGGCAGCCTGAGAAATTCAGAAACATGGAAGGAAACAGAAATACTTGAGGGAGAGAGAAAACAAACTTCAGAATTTTGCTTAAGGGATCAGGCACAGAAAAAAACTTAATTAGGAACTAGGTAACCCTTCTGTTATAAACTGTATTTTGTACATCAAATGATTTTTGGATTCTCTGAGTCACTCTTTTACTTGACTACTGTGGATAATTGCAGGTTTTCTGTCTTTCAATCAAATGCTATTTCTCCTTAGTTTTTATCTCCATATGAATCAACCTATTTAGATAACATTATTTTAGGAGATTCTAAGACTATGTAATAGTCCATTTGTGCCCAATGAACCACCACAATTAAAACACCCCCACACACAAAATCACCCTTGGAAGAAACTGCATTGCCATTTTAAAATTCACTTATTTTCCCTGGCACTGTTTGGTTGGCAAAATAAAAGTTTTCACTTTTACAAGAGGATTAAAGAAAAAGTATCTGATTCTCTTTTCCAGTAATTCATTTACAGCAAGGTCTAGGCAGTGGGTGGGCACTGAGTGCAGCATTTGACATTCCATAGAAAGTATGTCAACCAATTTACTCCACTGTGGGAGATTCCTTATTATACAGGGCATGGCAGAAAGAGGACTGGACCTGGAGTCAGAAAACCTAGAGTTCTGACTCTGCCATTTATTAGCTATCTGACTTTGGGCAAGTCCACTTAACTCCTCAGAGACAAGAGGAGGGGAAGGGTTGAGTTCTATGCTAAGCACTACACAAATACTATCTCATGTGATCCTCTTTGAAGTAGGGATTATTATTTTCCTCCTTTTCCAGTTGAGGAAACTGAAGCAGGGAGAAGATAAGTGACTTGCCCAGGATAACAGAATGTGTAAGAATCTAAAGCTGGATTTGAACTCTGACCTTCCTGATTCCAGATCTAGGAAGCAGGGCTCTCCACAGAGGCAGGTGAAGGAGCTTTGGCCAGTGGATGTCCCCACGTCAGGCCACTCTCTGGGACCTTCCCTACGGAGGACCCAGGGCAGTCAGCATAGTCAGTTGCCTCCTGGGTAAAAAAGACCTGCTGGGTCCTTTCCAGCGCTCAATTACTCAACCAATTCTTACTAAGCCCTGCATGGTTGCACGCGCAGGACTGGTCACACCGGTGCTGGGGCCACGGGAGCCTCTGGAGGGCATGTTCCCAAGCATATCCATTCAACTCAACAATATTTATTAAACATCTTTTAGGTACAGAGAACTCACAAAAGCCCCAGAGGAAAGTACTCTGTCAACTGTAAAGTACCATGGAAATCCAAATTACAATTGCCGAAATAATAGTCGTCAAATATAACAATAGGGTCACGGATTACAGAATTCTTCACTTAGAGCTGGAAGGAACTTCCCAGGACAACTAGTCATAGCACTTCAGTGAGGAAGCTGGGGTCCAAAGGCATTAAGTGATTTGCATAGGGTCATATATATAACTACTTAATTCATTATCAAAAATCATTATTAAGAGTAACTAATGAATGTTCACAATGACCCATGAGTTTGATAAGTAGCACTATCTCCAAAGGGAGAGGTGTATTTTTTCAGTATCACAGGGTATCATGAGGCAGTCAATCAGTAAACATTTGGTAGGTACCAATTGTGTGCCAGCACTATCTAGAGAAGGAAATGGCAAATTACCCCAGAATCTTTGCCAAGAAAACACCATGGACAGTGGTGGCTTGCTATGATCCATGGGGTTCTGCAGAGTTGGACATGACTAAATGACCAAACAATAACCATGTGCTAGTCACTGTCCTAAACACTGTAGATAAAAAAGAGGCAAATGCTGGTCCCTGCCACAAGGAGCTCATAGGCTAATAGAGAGAGAACTAGCCTTAAGGCCACAAGGAGCTAGATCCAAGCTCTTGCTCTGACATAACTCTGATCTGAGTGACCCTAACTTTCTGTAGGCAATTCTCTAAAGACTGTAAGTTTCAGAGAATATGCTTATTTGAATTGGTAGAGGGACTTTCCTCTCCTGGGAGTTCTCCATATCATTGAAATAGCAGGTTACTTTTACTTACAGATTACTTACTCTTAGGATATAAGACTCGTCAGAAGCCTTAGGGCATGTCTAACCTAAAGGCTAGGATGCAGATAGGAGCTCTAGATGAGGAACTTCTTTTAATGGAGGCTGGCATTTTCTTTGCAACTTAGACTCTTAGAGAGCTGTCTAGTGCCTTGAAAACTTGATTGGGGTCACTCGGTCAGTATGTGCCAGAGACAGGATATGAACCCAGATTGTCCTGGCTATGAGACTGACTCTCTGCTATAGTGCATACTGCCTCATTACATCTTTGTAAAAAGGGAACAAAAATGGGGAGTTAAGATGCTAATTGGGGTGTGGAAGTTTCTGAGTACCCAAACTGGTGCATCTTATAAGTGAAATAAGAGAAAAAAAGCAGCTCAGACTCTGGACCCTACGAGCCACCTAGGTCAAACTGGCTTCTACAGTTGGGTAGCCCTGGACACAGATGAATAAGGATTATCTTATAGTTATCTAATGGAGGGAAAATATCAAAATACAAGCACTTCAGCTAAATTGACTTCTACATTATCATTGCTATCCCCTCCCAAAGACAAACATAGGGAAATTCCTCCCAATATGCAGTGCTATATATTATGTAAGCATGGCACTGTGTCTGCAGCAAATGCTATTTTGCAAAGTTTAGTGTTTCAAGCTTGTGTGGATCAGAATAAAAAGTTCTCTACTCAATAAAAGTAAAAAACTAATGGACCTATATTTACTGCATGTTTTCTGGGTGTGTCTCAGACTTCCTTGGCTAACTTGCCATCTTTATGTAATGGCAAAGTCTTTAAATGATCATTGTTATAGCAGCAATAAAGATAATCATAAAAGTACTTTGAGGTCAGAAAATGTCAAAAAAATCAGAAAATGGGAGACATAAAACAAAGCATAAAACACTACCTAGGTTTGGAAAAATTCAGGTACTGTACCTTCAAGTATATTACAGCAGGAGGTGGCTAGCTACTGCTGTTTTATTTAATGAGTCTCCACATAAAGTCCAGCTGCTAACCATGTGATAAGTCCATCTCTGAAAACAAGAAAGCCCATTCTCTATCACTACACAGCTTCAGTTCCCATTAATGGCAGTTCCACTTACAACTTAAGAGTGGGGGAAAAAGAAGACTGAGACCTCAAAGAAGGGTTTCTTTGGGCCCAAGTTTTATTCTGCACTTAAAATTATAGGACAGGAACTCTACTAGACTTGACTTTTTCCAAATAACAATACAATTGCTACCTAAAACTCTAGAATCAAATAAAAATAAAAAGGAAATATGCCAAATCTGAATCTTTTAGATTTTTTTTTTTTACTGCAAATAAAATGTAGGGACATTTTAAACAGCAAAATATGAGCTGGGATCTGAGCATGAAACTGACAAATTTAGTGAAATTATATGAAAGCAAAGAAGAAATTAAAAAAAAACTTTTAAAGAAAATTTATAGATCATTGTAATTACCCTTCCCCCATATTTCAGGGACTGAGGGCTATTATATTTAAAGGATGAGTATGTATAAAATGAAATGCAGACTTTGCATGGAATACAGACTCAATTCATTATGCAGTTAATTAAATGCAGAATCACAGAGCTGAAGAGAGATTCAAATGATCCAGCTCCTATGCAGGTCAATGCCTAAGCCAACTTTAGACGGCCAACCTATTTTTATAGCTATCTAGGGACAGAAATTCCACAGTCTCATTTGGTAACTTATTCAGTGTTTGATCATTCTCTCATTTAAGATATTATATTTTCCTAACTGAACCTTGTCATTGCAGTTTAAGTCCATTCTAATTTGCTCTATGATAGACTGCAGAAGAGTAAGAAGGAATTTTTGCACAAGGAACAGGAGTCAAGAATGCTGTCCTTGGTTCATTGATTCATATGGAGTGTGAAGAGCCACAGATCCTGGTACAGTAGCGCAAGTGGTTAGAAGGCAGAGCTCATACTTGCCGATTGATCATGTGATAGCTTCCAAGTCAATTTAACAAGTACTTATTAAGCATCCAATATATGTAAGACACTATTTTATATACTAAGGATGAAAAACAAAATGAAAAAAATTCCCTGCCCTCAAAAATTTGACATTCTACTGGGAATACAATATTGAAAAATATCATTAAAGAAAATACTTTGGAGAGCACTAATAATGTCTAGGAAACAAGGAAAGGCTTCTTGTAGGAGTCAGCATGAGCGGAATCTTTAAGAAAGTTAGGATCCTAAGAGGCGGAGGATTTTTGAATGATGACTCCATCATCCCACTTGTTACTGATTATCTCTCCTAGCTGTGTGACATTTGGAAATTTAATAAAAATGACATCTAATCATGGTTAAACATGTTAAAAAGGAAGGGGAAAAGAAGAGATTACTAGGGGATACTCCACTAGAGACAGCTTTCCAAGCTGACCTTAAACCGTTAATGACTATTCTTTACCAGAAATGGTGTAAATAATATCTCACAGAAGATGTGTTACTGAAACAGAGGTTGAGCCGACCATGTACTGAATATGAGGAATGAGATGGAGAGGTTGGGGGTTGCAATGGTATCTACATAATGTTAGAAGATTCATAGGAAGATCTCCAGTATGCTGGATTGACTCATTATGGAATATTTATGAAAAGATAAAGGCAAGAATTTTATTTATCTATGAACAAACTTTGATTTTCTCTCCCTTCCATTCCCCAGCTTAAATTAAAAGTAAAAATTTAGTGGAAAATGCATAGTTAAACAAAAATGAATTTCTTATCTTCTCAAGTAAGAGTAGACATGCATGGGCTAGAAGCTACAATGAAGTTCTTATTAAAATCAATTTAGCAAATGACATTTTAATCTACAGAAGAGAACCTGTATATCTGAATGAAATAAGTAAAAAAGATGGATACAAACTGCATCAAAAGGCCAATGAATAAAGACAATAAAGGAGCATCACCTTCAAATACTGAACCTTGTATTACTGGTGGTTTCAATTCTTTCCTCTAACAAAAGCCTGTCAACAATTTACTTGCCTTCCTTGTATGTAAAATGGGGATAACAATACATTTCTACTACCTCCCTCACATGGTTGTTGTGGGACACAAATGAGTTGATGCATGTAAAATGCTTTGAAATTTTACAATTGGTGGTAGTAATACCTTTTTGAGCATTATCTCATTTTATTCCTATTTTTATGGTTTATACTTCATTCAGATTGTTCTTTTTCCTCATCTTCATGATTTCTCTCACTTTTCCCTATTTCTGGAAAGCTTCTTTGTGGGTATTTTGTATTCACTGATTTAAGTACATTTTTAATCCATCCAGTACAAGACCATAGTTCCTTGAGGGTAGGCACTATCTTACTTCTGTTTTTGCAATATAAGTACCTACACAAAATCAAGGTATTTAATACATGCTGGCTGAATAAATAAATGAATGAACTGTCTCTTTTTGTAAAAGTCCCATCTGCTGCTCAGAGCATTCCCCAAATGACATATCCTCCATAAAGTCTTGCCTACTCTTTCCTAGAACAAAGTTATCTTTCCTTTCTAGGAACTTTTAGAGTACCTTTCAAGAGTCTCTTCAAAGCTATGTTATAGTTTGTAAGAGTTACTTATTTATCTTTCCTATTGGATTGTAAGATCCTTGAGGGCAGAGACTGCAATATTTATCTTGCTAAGACTCTCAGCATCTAGGACAGTGTCCACTTACTAAATGTTTTCGAAATGAATGAATTAACAAAAGGAAAAAGAATGTGGTCGTTCATAAAATCTTCATGAAGATGAAGGATACTGAAATTGAGGATAAAAGATCACAGCGGCTCAAACAGCAACACATGAAATACAAAGATCCTCCTATAAAAAGGAGACACAATTCACTTTTCTTCTGTGTGTGTGTGTGTGTGTGCATGCATGATTATGTGTGGAAGAAGAGGGGCATCAATATTCTAACATGTCTGCTTCACTTGCTTTTTAACACATATACATACAACACACAAATTACACAAGGCAATTTCGATTTGCATATCTCTAATCAATAGTGATTTAGAGCACTTTTTCATATGATTATAGATATCTTTGATTTCTTCCCCTGAAAATTGCTTGTTCATATCCTTTGACCACTTTTCAATTGGGAAATGACTTGTATGGTTATATATTTGAATCAGTTCTCTATACATTTTAGAAATGAGGCCTTTATCCCCGAGCTTAGCCGTAAAATTTTTTTCCCAATTTACTACATCCCTCCGAATTTTGGTTGCATTGGGTTTGGTTGTGCAAAAACTTTTCAGTTTAAAGTAATCAAAATTATCCATCTTGCATTTCATAATGCTTTCTATCGTTTCTTTAGAAAAAAATTCTTCCCCTCTCCATAAATCTGATAAATACACTATTCCTTGCTTCTCCAGTTTATTCATGGTATCAATCTTTATACCTAAATCATGTACCTATTTGGACTTTATTCTTGCGTACGGGGTCAGGCATGGGTCTATGCCTAATTTCCGCCACACAGTTAACCAGTTTTCCCAGCAATTTTTGTCAAACAGTGAGTTCTTATCCCAGAAGCTGGGATCTTTGGGTTTATCAAACAGGAGGTTGCTATATTCCTTGCCTACTGTGTCTTGAGTGCCAAGTCTATTCCATTTGTCTACCCCTCTATTTCTTAGCCAATACCAAGTGGTTTTGATAATTGCTGCTTTATAATACAATTTGAGGTCTGGTAGCACTAGGCCACCTTCCCAAGCATTTCTTTTCATTAGTCCCTTTGATATTCTGGACCTTTTGTTTTTCCAAATGAATTTTGATATTATTTTATCCAGCTCTAGAAAATAATTATCTGATAGTTTAATTGGTATGGCACTAAATAAGTAGATTAATTTAGGTAGAATTGTCATTTTTATCATATTAGCTCAGCCTACCCATGAACAACTGATGCTTTTCCACTTACTTAAATCTGACTTTATTTGTGCAAAAAGTGTCTTGTAATTGTGTTCATATAATCCTTGGGTTTGTTTTGGCAGGTAAACTCCTGAGTATTTTATAGTGTCTACTCTAGCTTTAAATGGGATTTCTCTTTCTATCTCTTGCTGTTGGACTTTGTTGCTAATATATAGGAATGCAGAAGATTTGTGTGGGTTTATTTTGTAACCTGCAACTTTGCCAAAGTTGTTTATTATTTCAAGTAGTTTTTTACTTGAATCTCTGGGATTCTCTAAGTATATCATCATATCATCTGCAAAGAGTGATAACTTAGTTTCTTCTTTGGCTATTTTTATTCCTTCAATTTCTTTATCTTGTCTAATTGCTACCACTAACATTTCTAGTACCATATTGAATAATAGTGGTGATAATGGGCATCCTTGTTTCACCCCTGACCTTATTGGAAATGCATCTAGCTTATCCCCATTGCATATAATGCTTGCTGAAGGTTTTAGGTAGATACTGCTTATTATTTTATGGACAGTTCCCTTTATCCGTACGTTCTCCAGTGTTTTTAATAGGAATGGGTGTTGTATTTTGTCGAAAGCTTTTTCTGCATCTATTGAGATAATCAAGTGGTTTTTTAGTTTTGTTGTTGATATGATCAATAATGCTAATAGTTTTCCTAATATTGAACCAGCCCTGCATTCCTGGTATGACACAAGGCAATTTCAATACACTTACTCACACATTAGGAAATTGTTTAAAAAAAAATTCCACAGATTATAAAGTCCCCAGGAAGTCCCAATGACTCACACTGTTTATGTATATTTTATTTCATATAAATCACCTGCATCATAACAATCAGATTTTCTTGGGATAGCCACTGTACTCGGCTAGTCAGCTTTTTCTTTTGTTTTCTTTCTTAAAAAAAACAACAAAAAACAGTTAAGAGTTCAAGAGTTGAACATACAAAGTGTGGTAAGATTAAGATAAAAATCACCAACTTGTTTGACCTGCAGTGTGGTGAAAATTTCAGGCTTTGACAGTACCTGTCATTGCTAGAAGAGGAAATTAAAAAAGAAGGAATGTCTGACTGTAGATTGAACTATAGCCAAAACCTGAACCCCTAATAAACTTTGCTTTTCTTTCTCAGTTAAATATAAGAAATAAATATTTTATACCTGTTTAATTTGAGAATAAAAGGGCATATAACTTGTTGAAAAGGGACAATCATTCCTATGTGAACTTAGGCAAATTAATGGCATCATTTGGCAGTCATTACTTAAATACTAAAGAACTACCATGATTTGGGGCAGATTTTCTAAATGTCAATGTAATGATTTTTTTTTTAAAAAGTAGCTACCATGAACAAGATACACTTGAAAATTTTAAAATTTTAGCTAATTTCTAGATGATATTAAAAAGCATTGATTTTCATATTTATTAGATAGAAAACAATTTTTCATATTATAACCTATATTATAAGATGCCTTAAAATTCTTGTGAAGCTATGAGAAAGGCTAAATATTTGTAAAGTGTAATAGAAAATAAGCTTTATAAACAATAATTGATCATCACTAGAAACATTTGCACTCCAAGTCAGATGAACAGCACAGGTACAATCACATGTACTGGATCTGCAGCTATTTCAAGTACAAAGTCAATATTTGTATGTAGTAGTAATGATGATATCATCATAATTATTGTTACTGCAGCACTTAACAGTTTACAAAGCAGTTTTATTGCTTCATCCTCACAAAAGCCCTGTAAGTTTTTTCAACTCTATTTTACAGATGAGGAAACTGAGGCTCAGACATAAAGTGATTTGTCTAAGTAATTAGAAGAGTCATGGTTTGAACTCTGGCTTCCTGATTCCATGTGGAGAGCTTTTGTCCTTTTAGCTCACTGCCTGGGCAAATACAGAGGATCTGTGTGAATACATTGTTTGTAAATTCACAACAAAATATAATATCTAGATATTAAAATTCATTTCTTATTATGGATCAATGTGCCTTAACATGTCTAGCAGAGACCAGTTTGCAACCACAGGTGGAATAAACTTAGAGTCTCTTTACAACAATAACTCTATTAGAATTTAGTTTGTTTTTTTAATTTCTTTTTTTAAAATTTTATTTGTTTTCAGTGTCCTACAATCACTTCCATATATCTCAGATTTTTCCCCTCCCTTCCTTGCTTCTCCCCTCCCTCCGCACTCCCTCCCTGAAATGGCATACTATTTTATATAGGTTCTGAACATACATTCTTATTAAATACATTTTCACCTTAGTTATGTTGCATAGAATTAAAATGTATGGGAGAAATCATAAAACAAACCAAGACATAATACAAAAGAAAATGATTGGCTTCATTCTGGGATCAAATTCCATAATTCTTTCCCTGGATGTGGAAGACATTTAGCCTTAAGAGACCATTGGGAATTATTTAAGTCTTTGCATTGCAACGGAGTACTAAGTCTACCAGAAAAATTCCTCCCACACTGTGGTTGTTGCTGTGTACAAAGTTCTCCTGGTTCTGCTCCTTTCACTCGGCATCAGCTCATGTAAGTCTTCCTGTTCATCGTTTCTTATAGCACAATAGTATTCCATTACATTCATATAACATAATTTATTCAGCCATTCCCCAATGGAGGGGCATCCCCTTGATTTCCTGTTTCTGGCCACCACAAAGAGAGCTGCTATAAATATTTTTGTACATGTGGGACCCTTTTCCATCTTTACGATCTCTCTCACTGGATACAGTACCAGAAGTGGTATTGCTGGATCAAAGAGTTTTACAGTTTTGTATCCCTTTGGGTATAGTTCCAAATTGCTCTCTAGAATGGTTGGATCAGCTCACAGATCCACCAACAATGAATTAGTATTCCAATTCTCCCACATCTTCTCCAACATTTATCATCTCCCCATTTTGTCATGTTAGTCAATCTGATAGGTGTGATGTGGTATCTCAGACTTGTTTTCATTTGCATCTCTCTAATCAATAGTGATTTAGAGCTTTTTTTATATGACTATAGATAGTTTTAATTTCTTCCTCTGAAAACTGCCTGTTCATATCTTTGGCCATTTATCAATTGGGGAATGACTTATATTCTTGTACATTTGACTCAGTTATCTATATATTTTAGAAATGAGGCCTTTATCACAGACACTAGTTGCAAAAATTCTTTCCCAGTTTTATGCTTCCTTCCAGATGGATTTACAAGTGAATTCTATCAAACATTTAAAGAACAGTTAATTCAAATACTATATAGACTATTTGGGAAAACTGGGGCAGAAGTCTCCCAAATTCTTTTTATGATACAAATATGATACCTAAACCAGGAAGAGCTAAAACAGAGAAAGAAAATTATAGACCAATTTCTCTAATGAATGCAAAAATTCTAAATAAGATTTTAGCAAAAGAATACAGCAACTTATCATGAGAATAATACAATCAGGTAGGATTTATATCAGGAATGCAGGACTGGTTCAATATTAGGAAAACTATTAGCATTATTGATCATATCAACAGCAAAACTAACAGAAACCACATAATAATCTCAATAGATGCAGAAAAAGCTTTTGACAAAATGCATCCATTCCTATTGAAAACACTGGAGAGCATAGGAATAAATGGAACTTTCCATAAAATAATATGCAGTATCTACCTAAACCATCAGCAAGCATTATATGCAATGGAAATAAGCTAGATGCATTTCCAATAAGATCAGGAGTGAAGCAAGGATGTCCATTATCACCACTATTATTCAATATGGTACTAGAAATGTTAGCTGTAGCAATAAGAGAAGAAAAAGAAACTGAAGGAATTAGAATAGGCATAGAAGAAAATAAGTTATCACTCTTTGCAGATGATGTGATGATACACTTAGAGAATCCCAGAGATTCAAATAAAAAACCACACGAAATAACAAACAACTTTGGCAAAGTTGCAGGTTACAAAAGAAACCCACACAAACCTACATTTCTATATATTGCTAACAAAGCCCAACAGCAAGAGATAGAAAGAGAAATCCCATTTAAAGCTAGGATGGACACTATAAAATATTTGGGAGTCTACTTGCCAAAAGTCAGATCTAAGTAAGTGGAAAAACATCAGTTGCTTATGGGTAGGCCGAGCCAATATAACAAAAATGATAATTCTACCTAAATTAATTTACTTATTCAGTGCCAAACCAATCAAGAATTTAGTTTTTATGCTCAAAGAGCCATAAAAACTGTATATACCCTTTGATCCAGCAATAGTACTCCTAGGTCTATATCTCAAAGACATCCCCAAAAGGGAAAAATGACCTATTTGTACAAAAATATTTATAACATTCTTTTTATGGTGGCTGAAAATTGGAATCCAAAGGGATGCCCATCAATTGGGGAATGGCTGAACAAGCTGTGGTACATGGTTGTAATGGAATATTATTGTGCTATAAGAAATGATAAGTAGCATGATTTCAGAAAAACGCAGAAAGACTTATATGACCTGATGCATAGTGAAGTGAACAGAACCAGGAGAATGTACCAAAGGACTAATGATGAAGCATACTGTCCATTTCCAGAGAAAGAACTGATATTGATTGAATACAGACTGAAGCATGTTATTATTCACTTTCTTTCTTTCATTTTTTTCTTTTATTCAAGTCTTCTTGTACAAAATGACTAATATGGAAATGTTTTACTTAACTGCACAAGTATAACCTATATTAGATTGTTTATAATCTCAAAGAGGGGGAAGGCAAAACAAGGAGGAAAGGAGGGATAGAATTTGGAACTTAAATTTTAAATGTAAAAAAAAAACATTAGTTTTTCATTTAGCCTGCTATATCTTCCCTTGAGACCAATATCAACATCTAAAATATAGTCTGATAATACAATTAAGCTTATTTTGCCAACAATGTTCTCTGTAAATAGAATATTTTTAAATGATTTTAATTTCGCTTTTATGTATTCAAAAGTAGTAGACTTTAAAGAATCTTGGCATGGGCAAATGTAACCGGCTATAAATAATGTAGTTTTTGGTGTTTCATCTTGGTGGTCCTCGAAGAGTGAAAACTGTTCTGTAATCCTGGTTTTGATTACTACTGAAAGGACAGCAATCAGGCATTTCAAATTATCTGTGGAACTGAGTTTAGTTTGGGGTTTCAGTGTAATTTGGGGAGGGAGAAAGGGAGGAAAGAAAGAAGGGAGGAGAGAAGGAAAGGAATAAGAAAGAAAAGGAGGGAGAAAGGAAGGGAAGGAGGGCAAATAAGGAGAGAAGGAAGGATTTATTAAGCACCTACTATGTGCCAGGCACTGCACTACGTACTTTACAAATGTCACCTCATTTAATCCTCACAACAACTTTGGGAGGTAGGGTGTTATTATCCCCATTTTACAATTGAAGAAACTGAGACAGATGGCAGTTAAATGACCTGTTCAGGGTCACACAGCTAGAAAATGCCTGGGATTGTATTTGACCAAGAAGACTCGGATCTTCTTGAATCCAGGCTCACTTCCTAAATGTGTTGTCTTGCCCAATGAAAAGTTGAGGTCTATAGTGACATGGCGTTAGGGCATCTATTCCAGGGGGAAAAAACTGCCCGAGGATAGGGGAGTCTTGTCTAAGGCTCTTAAGGGGTTGGCCCACTCTGGGGACTTGCAAGGATCCCACAAGCTGAACAGGGTTGGGATTTTGGAATGCATCTGGCCTCCTGATTTATGATTAGGCAAATAGTGAAGTGAAAAGAGTACTAATTTGAAGTCAAATTGCAGATCTGGACAAATCATTTCATCTGTTTGTCTCAGTTTCCTTATTTATAAGGGATTTTATAAATATAAATAATATACAAATATAAAATTTATATGCTGTAGGTGATCTTTGAGATCCTTTCTAGCTTTAGATCTATGATCTAAAGATGAGGAATATCTTTTGTTTCTTTTCAAAAATTTTATATGAATATGGCAGCCTCAGTCTTAGAATTCTATATACAGAAGTTCACTACTCTCAATAAATGAATCATTTGGATAGTTTTGTCTCACTCCTAAGAGATTATTCTTTTTTGGGGGGAAGGGGGAGGGTGTGCGTAAGGGGACCTGAAAGCCTACAGTGGTAGATTAGTGTCTGATATCTCCATTACACTGAAAACTATATCAGAGGAAACTGTGGGCCTGGTATCCCATGCTTCAGCTGGGGAGTGGGGAATCTGTGGCCTCAAGGCCTCATGTGGGCCTCTAGGTCCTCAAGTCCGGACCTTTGACTGAATCCAAACTTGCAGAACAAATCATCTTAAAACAGAATTTGTTCTGTAAAACTTGAACTCAGTCCAAAGGCTGCGCCCAAGGACCTAGAAGGTCATAGGTGGCCCCAAGGATATAGGTTCCCTACCTCTGGATTAGGTCATGGCAGCGAGAGGTGGAAGCAATCCTGCACTGGCATAGATGGAAGTTGTTGCTTTAGATTAGTGGTGTTAAATAGAAATGCAAAGGCCACAAGTTCTCCACCCCTGCTGCAGACAAATCAACCCCCCTGGACTTTGTGGAGCAAGCATCAGGAGTTACTACAGTCCTTTATCTTTCTACCAATGTCACTTTTCCCTTCCCCCTCATCATTACCCCTGTGGGAGGAAATCTAGAGCCTTACTCCACGCAGACTTTCAGGGCCCATTCCCTTCCCAATGGTGATAGACTGGCACCTTGAAGACTCTCCTTCTCAGGACTGAACATGATTATTCTTATCACTTCGATAATCTGGGAATCAGCAGTTACAATCTTAACTATTGAATTAAGATGGCGGACTACCAGACTTTACCATTTGGCCCACCCCTGCAATCTAAGGACTTCTGGAAACTACTTAAATTTGACCTACTAGTGCATGTAAGGATGTGTTGGCCTTGCCATTAGCCTCACAGCTATCCCCTTAGGTCTTCCATCTGAACACTCCTCCATGTGCTGTCTTTCCCAATGAACAGAGTGAGCTCCCTGAGAGCAGTGCATAACTTAATTTTCTATCTGTATCTCCAGCAATTAGCACAGTAGTTGGCTAATAGTAAACACTTAGTAAATATTTTTTTAACTTATTAAAGTTAAAGTTTGATTTAAGTGACTAAGGTTTAAATTATAACAACTTTTGCTCTTTAGTTTTTGAAAAATATTTCACTTATTCACAGTGTCAATTTTCTGATCAATTGCCCTCTTCAGTTACATTACATCGACACTAGTTCAGTTTAGAATCTCACCAACAACAGTTAATCCACAGACATTGATTAAGGGCTTACTACGTGCCAGGAGTCATATTAAACTCTGGAGACACGGAGAAGGGTAAAAACAATCACTGCAAGCAAAGAGCTTACATTTAACTGGGAAAATGACATATAAGAACATATGTGATATATTTAGAACATATCCTAAAAGCTACATGTAAATGGCATTCCTATTCTGGTCCATTCCCTAAATTCCAAAATGTTTTTCAAGTTCAGATAGGATTAATGGTGAACCCAGGGGTTCTAAATGATTTCAAAGGACCTTCAAGAGACAGGGATGCTCTTGAAAGTCTCACTACTATCTCATAATGAAACAGAACCTATAATGGAAAGTTGGAACAGACCTACAATTCTAAATACACTAAGAACAGACTTGTTTTCAAAGATGAGAGCTCTGAGTTTCTTGAAGATGTTCTAGACCCATTCTGAATTTTAGAGTTAAATTTAGGTATAATGGAGGCTCTAAAACCATTCCAGGTGCAGGATGGGGGTTCCCACTATGCAGTCATACTGGGTAGCTAGCTACAAGGGCAGCTAATCTTCTCACTTCAAAAAATGCCAAGGGAAGTTAAAAACCCCCAGGGGGATAATTACTGTCTTTCTCTCTCCCTTCCAGGTCTATGATTTTATGACCACCTGGTGGCCTGGGGCCCTGCCTTTTATTCTGTTTCAGAGTACAAACACTTTCTCTGCCAAGAAGTCCTAAAGCATCTCCAAAATGCACAAGACTAAAAGAACAGAGGTGTTTGGCAGGTCAGGACTGAGTAGGAGTCCATACACTGTTTAATATGCTGCCTGTGTCCAACAGGACTATGAGATCCCAATAAGAAAAGGAAACTGTGGAAAAGAGAACTGCATGCTAATGTGAATGATTGCTTGGTTTCAATACGATTGGAGAAAGTTATTTCCAAAGAGAAGGATAACAAACAACTGATTGTTCTATATGAACATGTTGTAACAAGGAAGAAAATGGAAGGAAAAAAAAACTATGGTGATTTATATGTTTATGAGATGTTAATCCAAGCCTTTTGAAACTAGTTTATCATCCAGTCACCTAGAATCCCGTAACCATTTTCTTAGCTTTCTCTTTCTTCATGAGTGACCGAGATAAACTTACAGTAGTCTTTACTAGTTACGAATGTAGAAACTAGAATGGTGTGTGTGCGTTTATGTGTGTGTTTTCTAAAAATCTACCAATCTACAATACTCTTCAGGACCAGTTAATTGAAGCCTTGCAATCAGAAAACTTGTACTGTTTGTAAAGCAGCTGGAAAAACAGAGTAAGATGTGTGGCATCATCAAGAACCACAAGGAAAGGAAAGTGAAGTCATTTTATAGATACCTGGGTATTTGGTGGTTGAAACTTCTGTGGTCTGGAATTGACGATGAAGGACCAAACTTGAAGTCCTTTCTGCCATTAAGGAGCTACAGAATACTCACTAGCCTAAAGAGAGCAATTTAGCTTTTGTGCCACAGTCTGAGCTCATAAATGGAGAGGGCTAATAATACAGATTTAACCCAAAGGGATGATTAACTTAAAATGTTAAGGCTTCCTTTTCAGATCAAATAAACTATTAAGTGAAGGAAGATTAATTCACACATTGATTAAAAACTTTAAGAACTTTTTCTCAAAAGGTCCATTGATCTTGGAAATTTGGAATACAGTTGTTATTCTTTCCAAATGGACATATTCCCTTTGGGATATATTTGGAAAAGGGATGAAAATATATTTATTAAATGTGTGTGTGTGGTATGTTTGTGTGTGTGTGTGTATGGCATTTAATTTTTTAAAAATTCAGTGATTGCAATGAATAGCCTGAAGTGAAGCCTTATTTTCAACTAATGGTTTCAACAAATTTATTGTCATAAGTCACATTACTGTCTATTATTTAGTAGCTAAGTCTTAGGTAATTGCACGAGGCAGGGTCATACAGCAAGTGTCAGAGATAGGATGTGAACCTAGGTCTTCCTAGTTCCAAAACCAATAAACTCTTCACTGTACCATGGTGTCTGTAGTCTCCATGCACCACCAAAAATTCTGAGGCATAATCTCTCAGGCATTTATTTTACTTTTTATGAAAGAAATCTTATTCATGCACCAGAATTAATAAACTACACATTGTTGGCCTTACTGTTTAAATGAAATTCACATACTGGAAAATGATGTAGCTTCTAAATATTAACTTCATTTCTACCACTCCTACCCCTCTCCTGTGCACAGTAACATTTATTTTCTTCAGTCTTCAGAAAGGAAAAGGGAATCACGGTATATACTTCATTACTATTTCCTCAGCACTGAGCAACTGCAAGTTGGAGAGATTTTCTAAAAATCTTGTAGCAGTAAATGAAGCAGTAATGATTCAACTAATATAAACTATCCAACCAATTATGAGATTAAACAAAAATGAAAATTCAGTAACAAAACAAAGACAGCCATATTAAATATCTCAGTGGTGGAATGTGCCCTGTGGTTTAATGAATGCTCATGTAAATAGATGTCCTTATTTTTAAAGCCGTTCACTCACATCAAGTTATAAAAGTTTTATTACAAACACTAAATTTAAAGAGTACTTTGATTTAAAGACAGTGCAAGAAACCATCTGCAATTCACCTTTACAGAACTGCCTGGGTGAGCAGTAATAATTTAACACAGCTCCATAATCTGTATTTAAGTGGATCATATATCTAACTAACTAATGGGGCCAGTGACAAGACTGGTGGTAGATTAGCATAACGATGCTGCTGCTGCTGACAGCTAGCATTTATGTAGCATTTACTATGGACCAAACACTGTGCTAAGCACTTTACAATTATTATCTCCATTGATCTTCCAAACAATGTGGGAAGTAAGTGCCCAGCACACACAGCTAGGAAGTGTCTGGGACTGCATCTGAACTCAGATCTCCCTGACTCTAGACCTGTGCACCTTCCTTTCTTGTCAGTTTCCCAGCTTAGTAGGTTGTCTGCAGCAGTAAGGAGAGCTATCTATCTTCATTATCTTTAGCCAACCATGGTTTTAATGAGAAGCTTTAGCCTTTCCTTGTTCATACCTTTCCCCATATTAAAAAAAAAACAAAACAGAAAAAAAAAAGAAATAAAGGATGCTCAGGGCTTCCCTAGAATGGTCTAGGAGAGGGTATCTTCACCGTTCTATATGAACGGGCACTTTCAGTCTCAAATATTTGTACTACTTGGCTGGAGAGTGCCTTTTTAGCAAGGTTAAGGTTCCCTAACTGTAATTATAGGTAAACTACAGCATCCTGTGAGGAGAAGTGATTTGCCCAAGATCACATAGTAAATTAATTTCTTGAATATGGTAATTCACAGATCTCCTTCAAATAGGTTATTGTCTTCAGTCTCTGATTTGAGAGTAGCTAGACCCCACCCCAAATTACTGTTTGCCATTCCTTTCCATTTCAGCCTTTCTGATTTATTCATTCTGAACTATTTTTTTTTTTGAATCCTTAAAAGGGAAATATCTTAAGGAAGTGCTGAGCTTTATCAAGCCAACACCCCAGTGGATAGGATAGTCAGTCACTGTAAAGACAGATAGAATGTAATTGAGTCTTTGGGGTCCAGTAAATCAGGGAAGGGAAAGTGTGTTAAGAGAGAGGTGTAGGAAACCAACAGATGGTTAAGAAGAGGGTGAAGCCCAGCTTCATTTCATAATTTTACTCAAGGCTAACCTAAAGTGAGATGAGTGACTCAGAGTATATATCTTATGTGAAGAACTGTGTTCAGGATTCCAGGGCATTTTGAATTCAGTGCAATGTAGTCCTTCCCCACCTCCAAAAAGAAAAAATACTGTAATAAATCTTTCATTTTACTATAATTTAGTTCAGTATTTCAGAAAATATGACGAAAAATGTGACTATTTAAACATTATTATTGTCCTTTTAAAATAACTGTCCTTTATATTGTTTCTATATACTTCTTTCAAACATATTTGATTTTGCAAATTGCACTGCTTAGATTTTGTCTTTATTTTCAATGACTTTATTTGTTCATTTGGTAAATATTTTGCTCCCTCCCCTTCCAAAAATTAAATAACTTTTTAAAACCAATTACCTATGCTTCCCTTTCAATTAATGACTTTGTTTTAGCAGCAAGGAAACTTCAAGAAAATAGGATAGGATTGCTCTAACCTTAATAGTAATTGAACCTCTTGCTTTTTGTCTGCTTCCAAAACAAAACCATCCCTGTAGTTTTTTACACACATCATTTTCAACACATCTTATCATTTATATAAAAATAAAAATCATAGAATTATCTTACTACTTTAAAAATGTCTATTTAAAGAAAGAAGTTTCTAGGAAGCCAAATTAAGACTGGAAAATTCAAATTTCCCCAAAATAAAGTGACAGAAACTGGAGGTCAATAAGGACAAGGTAAAAAGAATACAAGGGCATTTTTTTCCTGTACTTCAACACCAAGACGGAATAAGGGGGTTCTTGAAAGTATGAAATGATTGGGGTTCCTAATACAATTTGGGGGTTCACTGAAAAGGGCAGAGTGTCCAGAACTTGAGAAGTGTTATGAATCTTTGTATGAACCTGGCCAGAGAGAGTATTGTGTAGTGGAAAGAGTTCTGGACTTGGAATTGTCAAACTTAGGTTCAAATCCTATCTTGGATAGTTAGTAGGCCTGCATTCACAGGAATCTGAGAGGATTTAACTTCTCAGAATCTCAGTTTCCTTATCTGTAAAATGGTGCTAATAATTATTGTATTAGCTGTCTCACAATGGGGATGCTATGAGGCAAGTTCTTTGCAAGACTTGTAGAGCGACCAACATGTTATTGTCAAATATTTGAATGATCCATGACCTCACTGAGTTTGACAGTTCCTCCAGTGCTAAAGTCCACTGCTCACTCATGCTTATACATCCAGTGTGATCTTGCCATGTCCTCCAATAAGTTTGCCACACAATATGTTGGAGGTCTTCCTCATGCCCTCCTGACATCAGGAATAAGAATAATGTGTTATTACTGTCACTATTATTTTATTAATCACTATATTCATTATTATTTGGCAAGATGAAGTATGTATAGGAGGATGGAGATTACACACCATGTCATATGGAGATTGGCTAAAGGAACTGGCAATGTTTAAAGTGAAGAAGAAAAGAAAAGGGGAAAAACAAGATAGTTGCCTTTAAGTATCTGAAGGACTCTCGTGTGGAAGAGGGATTAGATGTGCTACCATGCCCAGAGAGGAAGAACATAGTACCATTACTCCAGGTGGAAGTTATAAAGAGGCAGATGCTACTGGTTTCCCCCATCCTTAAACAAAGAAAAACCTCTCTGCCATTCGATGAAACCATCTCATTCTATACTTTCTCCATATCTCAACCAAACTCCTTGAAAAAGTTGGCTTTATTCACTTCCTTCACTTATCTCCATTCATTTCAGAACTCTTCTGATTTCCAACTTCATGATTCAATTGAAACAACTCTCACCAAAGTTACCAATGGCCTCCAATTGCCAAAAAATCTACTGTCATTTTATTAATCCTCCTCTTTGATCACTGAAACCTTTCACACTGTTAACCACTATCTCATGTAATCTTTCCTCTCTAGGTTTTTGTGACATTGTTCTCTCTTGGGTCTCCACTGAACTAGCTATCTTTCTCAGGCTACTTTGCCAGACCATAATTAAGTTATGTCCTCTAACAGTGCCTTTGCCTCAAGGATTTGTTCTGGGCTGCTTTCTCTCTCCTTTCCATACTCTTTCACTTGGCAACCTTGTCAGATCCCAGGGGTTCAATTTTCATAACTGTGCAGATGAATCCCACATCTATATATCCAGTCTTAATTTTTCTCCCAAGCTCCAGTCCCTCATCACCAAATGTATAGTGGATATTTGGAACAAGATATCCCACAAGTACTTTGAACTCAACATACCCCACACAACATTTATTGTCTTGTCCCCTCAGGTTCACTTCTCTTCTAAATTTCTCTGGAGAGCACCAGCGTCTCTCCAATTGCCCAAGTTCACAACTTTGGTATCATTCTCTACCTTCTCTGACTCATACAATCCACCTTCCAGTTACCAAATCTTATTTTTACTTCCACAATATATTTTGTATCCACCCTCTTCTCTCTAAATACAAAACCACGACCCTAATTCAGGTACTCATTACCTCTCCCTACCCGCCCCCCCCCACCCTACAATCCATTTGCCACACAGCTGCCAAAATGATTTCCCTAAAACACAAATTTGACCTTGTCACCCCTTTCCCCCACGGGATAAACTCCAAGAGTTCTTTTTTGATGCTAAAATTATAGACAGTTCCTTTGTTTGGCTTTGAAAACGCATCCCAACCTGCTCCCATCCTACTTGTCTAGCCTCCTTACAAAGTACCCTCTTTTAGTTATTCTATGTTCCTGCCTTTCTTGCTATTCTTTGTACGTGACCCTTTACCTCTTTTTGCTATGTGCCTTCATAATACTTTGTTCCACGCCTGGTTCCTTCAAGATTCAGCTCAGATATCTCTCTCTGAATGAGGCCTCTTCTGGTCTGAGCTGGTAATATTCTCGCTGTCTAGGTTAGTTTGTCCCTAAGTCAAGAAGGGTTTTAAAGGTTAAACACAAAACTTATATTTGATCTCAGATCTGAACATATTTCATAGTCTAAGCAACACTGAATTGATTCCTATTTTGTCTTTTTTCTCTACTCTTGAAACAAGTGCATGCATGCATACTCCCACACAGTTTCATGGCCCTGGAAACTATAAAAGAACTGTGGCATCAAACTCTTGGATTACTGTCCAGTTACCTATATCATTGCTTATCTTTTCAGTGTCCAAGGTCATTGACAAATTAAGGAAGCATCACAGGATTATTTTTCATTTCCTCCTCTGGAAGGCAAGCACAAAACTTGTCCAACCACTGGCTTGTGCCAATCCTATGTGTGGGTGGCTTTGGAACCATGTACAAACTTTTCTTATGGATGGAATGCTTTTTTGGAATCTTTTGAGAGACCTCTGTCTAATTGATCAGAACTTCAGAGTTCTCCTTCCAGTCAGCAATCCATTGAACTGCTGCTCTTGCTGGCTTATCCCAGATCTGGGAGTTTTCCAAATGAATGTCCCCTAAATGTCAAACATGAGCAAGTACTACAAAGCTCTGTTTTTCCAGTGCCTTCTTTGCAATCAGATCAGATTTTTTGGTTTTGGCACCTCATCCTACTACAGATTCAGAGACACCTACACTGGCAGCCGGACCTGCAGGCTATGACACATCAGTGGCAACACAAGCCTGTGTTTTGTGTGTGTGTGTGTGTGTTATATGTGTGTGTTTCTAAATATGCTTCTTTCAATTCTTTCCAGTCTGCACAGGATAGAGAAGGAAAGTGAAGACTAAAAAGTCAAGGCCCCTAAACTTCACTTTGCTGCATGTATTTAGTTCCATTGGATAAGAAGAATGATCAGACTTTGCCTTTACAGTCAAATACTTAAATTTAGGAAATATTATGCTGAGAATTTTTTATAATTTTCTTAGTTCAAAGGCGGAGGGGCAGGGTAGAGAGAACTGTTGAAGGGGAGGAAGGGAAGAAAAAGGAAAAGGGAAGAGTGAGAAAGGCAGAGAGGAAGAGAGAGAGAGAGAGAAAGAGAGAGAGAGAGAGAGAGAGAGAGAGAGAGAGAGAGAGAGAGAGAGAGAGAGAAACAGACACAGTAACAAAGAGACAGAAAGTGGGATTTTATGTTACTTTTCACTAGCAAAGAGATTTATCATACCTCCTGCTCCTCCCCTTGCGATGATCAAAAAAAAATAGATTCCCTTTAAAATGTCAAATTTATCATAGATTTAATCCCCGATTATAAGGGGGGAATGCCTCTGACATGTTGGATACAATTTCATGTTTTCAAAAGAAGACTAGTATGCTTTCAAAAGAAGAAGGTATCATAAATTTTACCCTTGCCTTTTCAAAAGACTCATTGTGACACTCCCAGATAGTGACATTTTATTTACATTACTGGGCAAAGAACTTATTCCTCTATTTTTTTTTACACTATTTGGAAAGTATAGTTTCTTCTTGTATAAAGTTTTTTTTAGTTGTAGATAATGTTTGTGTTCAAAGGACTTTAAAGATCATCTAGTGCAGCCCTCTATGCTCTTATTTTTTTTTTTATTAAGGAAATAAAATTCCCCCAATACTACTTATCTCAATCAAATTCCCGTGATTTCTGACTATTTTCAGGGAATGCTGTGCTCACAGTAAAAGACAAATAAGCCCTAGGACAGGAATAGAAGATTTTTTTTTTTTCCCAACACAGGAAATATTTGACAGCACCTCTTTTCTGGTTTTCACTTTCAATAATATTATTAATATCAGCAGAGCCTTACACCTGTTGAAGGGAAAACTGAAAGGAGTTATGATAGAGAAACTCCTATGGTCATTCTCTACAGTGATTATCATGATATTACAGAACTCTGAACAGAGTACAAACTCAATAAATATTAACTGAATTGAACATCATTCTGCTATTTATAGCAGAGCACTTACATGTTATTTTTTAAAGTATGATTTCACAACATAAAATCCCTTATATTCATGTAATATTCATTTACTATTTTGAATATTCACTGTCAATCCACATTCTGACTCTTTACTTGGAGTTTTGGGGGATGAGAATACCACTTACTTTGTTCACTGACTCCTGCAGGAATGTATTCCCTCCTTAGAGGCTTAGAAACCCTAAGCTCTTAAAGCCCTCTTTCCTCCCCATCCTAAGGAGAAAACTACATGATGTCTGCATTGTTTAACCATATACATCCCAATCACTCTATTCTCTGTCTCCATTAGTGCCTACTGTAGTACTATGGAGATGTTTTTCTCCTCATGACCTGGGAGTTGATCAGTTTAGGGAATTCCCTGACGTGGGAAACTCCCTCAACTGATAACAGCTTAACAATTCATCTATAACATGCATTCTAAGACAGATGTGTCAGACATATCAGGCCACATGCTTCCCTGTACTCCCAAGTGCAGTCAGAATTAAATCATAATTGGGAAATGTTAACAAAAGAAATAAAAATACAATAAAACATAGATAACATTACATTTTGAAACTAAGTCAGTATGCAGTCATATGGGTCTTTTTGCCTTTCTATTTGAGTTTGACACCACTAGTCTAAATGAACCAGTGCAGGGCAAATTCTACCTCTTGCTGCCATAGCCTAATCTCCCAACTGAAATGTGGAGAACCTCTGGTGCAAAGAGGAGCAACTTTCCCTTTGACTTCAGGTCTTCAATCTCCTGCTCCTCCTGTCTATTGAGGGAAGAAGAAAGTAGGTAGGAAATGAGACTTTCTCCTGCTATGAAGGTTTGACTTCCATCACCAGCTGTGCCCTTTTCTTGCCTGATCTCCAGCCTTCTGAAGGAAGAGGAGCTGTGAAGCGGAGTCCTATGGCTGACTGTGTGCCTGCCATCTCATATTGCATTTGCCTCTAGTTTAATCTCTAATCTCCCTGAGGAAGAGGAGTGGCATCCTCCACTCAAAGATGAACATTCTCATACTTGGTCATGCCCTTCACTTCTTAGTGACTCTGGACTCTTGCCAACCATCAACCCATTCCTCAATCTCCACAAACCGATTCTTCATTCCCATTTCCATCAACCTTCCCATCCCAAAGATTCAACCAAACACCATCCAGTCCTTCCATTCTGCCCTACTGGAATGTGTTTCATTGGCAACGAACTTCATTTCATTCTAAATATTTTCCTTTCCTACTCCCTCCATCTACTAGCTATTTACTGATTCCTGGCTCCCACTGATGACAGAGCTTCCCTGGCCACCTTTCAAGTGCTGGATGGACTCATTCTTCTTGACTCATTGGTTGAAAGGCAGTGGAGGAGTGGGGTGAGACAAGAATTGGAATACTTCTTGCTCCCCATTGTCACTTCCAGGTTCATCCCCTATCTGTATCACAGTAACCTTTCTTCCAATAAGATTCATAATCTTCATATAGATCAAAGGATCAAAGTCCCAGGTACTCCAGTTCCTTCCTCAATGAGTACTAAGTTCGTCTTTTTCCTCTGCTCCCCAATTTCTGCTCTCACGGTAGGGCACTTGAGCATATTCTTAAACACCTAAGCCTCTCAGCTCCTTAACCTACTCATTGCCCATGAGCTATTCCTCTACTATACCTGTCCCTCACAAAGGTGGTCATATTCTTGATCTTGCTCTTACCCACAAATGTACCACTTTTATGTTTAAGGATTTTGAAATCTCCTTATCTGATCATAATTGTTGATTTTTTACTTCTACTTATGCCTTCCTCTGCTTCATGGCCTTGAATCTCGTGACTCTTCAGTTTTCTCCCAATCCACATCTCCACATTAGCCACTCTCTCCTCTTTTTCCCATCTTGACCCCATGGTGAACCAATTCAGTTCTACACTGTTCTCTTGAATCCCTAGACCCTTTATCATATCACCAATGTCAATAAAGCTTTAGCCTTGAAACGCTCCCATCGTTCACTGCCTTCATTCCTACACAGATACTGTTAAACAAAGACAAAGAAAATCATACATTTTGACTTGGTCCTCTACCAATTATGCCATATACCCTCAAACTGGGCTCTCTTTGTTGCTAGGCAGTCCTAATACTACTCCATTTTCAACTCACTATTCCACTTTCCACAACTGCTCTTCCAAACATTTTTATCACCACTTTCTCAAACCTCTTGTTGTTCCTCTCCTCCCACTCTCTCGGCTGAGAAGCTTGTCTCATATTTTACACAAAAATTGAGGACAGTCATTATGAGGTCTTTCTTCTCTCTTCTTCCTCATCTCCTATCACTCAGATACTTCTACTACCATTTCCTTCTTCATTCCTATGTCAAATGATGAAACTGCCTTACTCCTCAACTAGGGTGCTAAACCCTTTACTTGTTCAAGCAATCCTCTAACAGACTGCTGTCACCCCCACTCTTTCACTTCTTTTGTATCTCTCCCTGCCTACTGACTGATTATCTACTGCCTACAAACATGCCCAAATCTCCGGCCCTTCTATCCTGGTTAGCATCCTCTGTCTCTTCTGTACTTTGTAGCTAAACTCTCTTCTTAAGCTCTTACAATTCAGCTTCTGACACTGCACCAAAACTGCTCTCTCCAAAGTTACTAATGAACTCTTAGTTGTCAAATCCAACAGACTTTTTCTCTATCCTCATTCTTCTTGAGCTCTCTGCAGCCTTAGAGTCTGTTGTTCACACTCCTCCCGATTTGTCTACCTATCTGAAGGTTGCTTCTCTGTTCCCTTTGCTGGATTCTCTTCTAGCTCATATTCTCTAAGTGTCAGTATCTCTTAGTGTTCTGTTTTCGACTCTTCCCTTCTTTCTCTCCACTACTTTAACTGGAGATCTCATCAGCTTCCATAGATTTAATTAACATTTTTATAATGATGACTGTCAAAGCTACCTTTTTTGCCCCAATCTCTCTGCTGATGTCCAAATTCATTTTTCCAACTTCTTTTCTGACTTCTTGAACTGAATGTCAAGTGTACATCTTAAACTCAATGTGTCCAAAACTGAACTGGTCTTTCCCCCAAATACTCCCTCCCTCCTACCTTCACTATTACTGTAGAAGATATTTCCATACTCCCATACCATCAAGATTCCCAACCTATGTGACATCTTCAACTCTTCACTATCTCTCAACCACAATATCTAAGCTGTTGCCAACACTTGATGATTTCACCATTGCAACACCTCTCACATACACCTCTTTCTCTCCTCTGACACTACCACCACTCTGAGGCAGGCCCCTGTCACCTCATGCCTGACTACTGCAACAGCTTCCTGGTGGGTCTACCTGTCTCTCCCCACTCAATCCATCCTCTATTAAGCCACTAAAGTAATTTCTGAAAGCACAGGTCTGATCATGCCATCCATCTGCTCAATAAACTTCAGTGGCTCCCTATTGCCTCCATGATCAAATACAACATTATCTGTTTGACATTCAAAGTCCTTCATAACCTAGTCTAACCCTACCTTTCCAGTCTTCATATATCTTACTCCCTACCACATTCTCTTCAATCCAGTGATGCTGGCTTCCCGGCTGTTCCATGAACAAGACATCTCTCCATTTTGGGCATTTTTTTCTCACTGTCCCTATGCCTGGAACACTTTCTCTCCTATGCTCTACCTATTGGTTTCTCTAGCTTTTTTTAAATCTCAAGTAAAATCCCAACTATATACAGTCTATATAGAGATATAGGATACGATTTCATATTGAGATAAGTCTATTTCAACATGAAATTATATCCCATTCCTGCTTTCAAATTTAACATAGAAGAAATCATAATATAGATTTAAAATTGGAAAAGATCTTGGAGTCATATGGTCCAACTCCTTCATTTTATAAAAGAGGAGAGTTAGGCTCAAATGATTTTTAACGACTTATTTCAAAAGTCATAAAGGTCACAGAGCCAGGATCTGAACTTGGGACTCTTCATTTCCCTCTACTGCATTACAAACTATAATCAAATTTTATAATAACTGCACAATAAAGAAGCCCATCCAAAGTGAAGATCAATTCTAGAATTCAATTTTATAAAAAGAGGGGCAGTAGTTTTATGTTATATCACACACATATAGAGAAAGTTATGCTGTAAGCTATGCTAACTGTAAGTAATGTTATGCTGTAAGTTATACTAAGTATATATAATTATAGACAATATAGCTAACTACATACAAAATTTATGTATATATATATATATATATATATATATATATATATATATATATATAATTTCATTAGCCTCTCTTCTGCAAAGTTTTAAAAATGAATGTCTTATGCGTCTCAGAATGTCCCCTGTGGATGACTCCACCTATCTTCTCTAAAACTAAGCTCTGGATGTGATTTAGTGCTGAAGTGATCAGTGGTCTTTTTTTACTGTAATGTCTCTGTGATTCCTACACTTTGATTAGAATGTGGATGCTGCAGTAAAAGGTTTATAGTTGTATTAAGCTGTCCAGCTGGAATGGAAGCAACCCACATCATTTTCCATGCAAACTACACTCACATGATACTATTCATTTCTCCACCTCCACTCATTTTTGAGTGAGGCAGGGCAAATGAAGCAGATGCTTGTGTAAGAATTTTCCCATGTGCTTTATTCAAAGAGTTGCTCTGATAAGCAAACCTATGTACCTGAGATCTAGACTTAGTGGGCACGCTTGAATGGGTCATTTAGCAAACTAGAAAACTGTGCATCATGCACGTAGAATACTACAGTCAAAAGCAAACATTTTCTTCACTTTAAAAAATTCTGGGTGTTTGCAAAATTATTTTATTTAAGTATTTATCAGTTTTCCTAATGGAAAGAAAAACTTATACTCTTTCCAGATTACTGAATTATGGAATTCGTTCATGTCCACTTTAAAGAAAAATCTCATATAATACAAATAGTTGCAAAGGGCAGTGAATCCTAACTCTCCTATTCCAAATAGGTGTGTGTTCATCCTTTGTTGCTGAAGAAGACCATGCCATCAGAGAAATAATGACATGACTTGCACTTGACTTTGTTTTGAGTGAGGAAGGGCCATGCAGGTCACCAACCTCACTTCTCCTCCAAAGTCATCTAAATCCAGTGACCAGATATTTAGTGGGATGACTGGAGATGACCCAAGATGAGGCAACTGGGGTTGTGACTTGCCCAAGGTCACATAGCTAGTGAGTGTTAAGTGTCTGAGGTGATATTTGAACTCAGATCCTCCTGACTCCTGCACCAGTGCTCTATCCACTGCACCACCTAGCTGCCCTACAAATAGGTGCTGGTCCTTAAGAAGACCTCTCATTCACTGACTATTTTAACAACTAGAACTGAATTTCAAAAAAATGTACTACTTTAGAATATGTACACACTCATATACACACACACACACAAATACATGTCACTGTGGTTCACATTTGCATACAGGAAGGAAGTAACCACCTATTTTTTATTACATGAGGAAACTGTGAAAAAAAAAAGGTAAAAAAAATATCACAGTACCTGACCTGAAGGCCTTACAAGTTCAATCTCCCACCTCGGATCCTCTTAAAATAGGAATCCTTTCTAAGTTGTCCCTGCTAAGTGGTTAACTAGCTATGTGTGTGTGTGTGTGTGTGTGTGTGTATGTATGTATATATACACATATATGTATATATATATATGTATACACAGACATATATGTAGCTATGTGTTAAGTACCCTATGCTAGAGCACCATTAGTACTGGGCAACTCATATCACGAGAAAGCACATTCTGTCTTTGAAAGCTCTTATTAGGAAGTTCTAAGCGTTATGGTTTAAAAATATAGTAAGACTTAAAGAACTTCCTAGAATACTTTGAGCATTCCTACAGAACATACATAATCATTTTCTTAATGCACATACCCATACACACATGCACACAGACACAGTACCTAGGTAAAGTTAGGGTAAGATTTTGTGAGAACAAAAAGTGAGAGATGAGAAAAAAATTTCCTCAATCCAGAAATTGCTCCCTTTCTACATTCTACTATATGTAGTTATATAGTTTGTGTGTGTGTGTCTATACATACATGTATGTGTATTTAATAGGCATAGCTTCAACTAATATGCAGGAAGTATGTCTTAAAATGCTTTTGCTTTAGGTCTAAAACATTTTCCTTTCAAACTATAAAACAGCTGAAATCATGTATCCTCAGCCCAACATCATTTCATGCCTAATTTATGGAAAGAGAATATCAAAGGACTCTGAAAAGGGGATGGGGTGAGGAGGGTAAGCCAGGCAGGGAGAGGCGGATAGTGTAACATTAACACAGGAACCTGCTACTCCGTCGTTTGGCAGGGAAGAGAGGGGCCTGTACAATTTCTACCCCACAGTGCAACACCGTGAGATTCCAGCAAAAACATGTGTTATGAGGGGAGGGTAGGGGGGAGGTGGTTCAACTGAATGAACTTACTGTTACCTTTTTTTCTAACATAAGTCTTCTTTCTCCTGATACTGTCTGAATTTGAAACATCTAATTTAATCCATTGAAGGGCCCAGTCTTCCTTTTATTTCCTGTCTGTACTGAAGCAGTCGCCTGTTTCAATTATGACTTTCTCCAGCTCCTACATTTTCCGTGCTCCAGCTGGCTCACAGTGCACTTCCTTGGAAGTTAAAATGCACTAACTGTGCTGATCGGAGACTGATAGCTGGAGAGCCACAATATTTTAATAGCTGAGCTGATAAGAAGGTTAAAAAAAACACACCCATTTTTGAGCCTTAACAAAAGGATATTATGTAGCTGTATGTTCAATTAAGAGTCAGTTAATATTTTTCCATTATGTGCAACTACATGCCTACAATATTTCATAGTGTTATGGCAAATTTAATCTGTGTATGTGTATGCATATGCATGGGGTGGGGGGTGGTCAGGGAGAAAGAAAGAAGCACAGAGAGGCAGAGAGAGAGGCAGAGAGAGAGACAGAGAGAGAGAGAGAGAGAAAGAGAGAGAGGGAGGGAGAGAGAGAGAGACAGAGACAGACAGGGAGAGAGAAGGAAGAGAGGGGAGAGAGAGGTGTGGAGGGGGAGAACCTTTCCTTCTTGCTTCTCAGTTCATTACTACTGATTTGAGGCAAACTCAGGGCAATTATTTTAAAGAACAGAACTATGGCATTCTTGCAAAATCCTGCCTTGCTAAAAATAAGACTGTTTTGTAGTTGAAAAAGAAAAAAAAAAACCTCTGGACTGTAAACACCAGTCAATGTATTTCTTTTCTGCTTTATGAAAACCACAAATCTTTTTTTTCCCCCTTTTCCTTTCCTCCTTACTCATAGGGCAGTTTAATTACAGCTTAATCTTTCTCAGTAAGCACCCCTTGAGACTTCATTGTCCAAGCACAGTATTATCAAGGCTACAGCTACAATTTATGGCAAAAGGTAGGGGCTCCCCTCAGGAAGGCCAAAAAAGCACCAAGAAAGAAAGGTCACTTTATTATTAACTCGTTTTGCAAATTTTTATTAGGCCCTGGAGATGGCAGTTCAATAATTAGGGAAACACCAGAGAGGCGTCGATCAACACATACCCTTGTCTAACTCCACTGGGTCAGTAAACATGAAGGAAAACTTTGAAGTTAGCAGGGTTGTGTAGGCCTACCATTGATGAGAGTGCTCAGTTACACTGGGAAATGAGGTGGGAGAGTTGGAAAAGAAACTGAAGGCAAGCAAAAACCAACTCAACACTTGATACACAGGAAATGTACGGTAAAGAGAGTTTGTTATAATTCATAGGAATGAAATAGGAATTGCTTGTGAAACTATTTTTGCTCAAACTCAAAAAAAGTTTCTCATTTTCCATATGAATTTTCTTTGTTTTTGAAAAATAGTCACTAGGACAAACGAGATTCTGAACAATGGAAGAAGACTATTACAAGGTTCATGTTCAGAACTAGGAATAAGGGTAAGAAAAAAAGTTTCTAGGATAGGTATTGGAATTTTATCCATTATTTTATCCTGTTACTTACATAATTCAACCCTTCTTGATTGAATCCTAGTAACACCTGAGTTCAAAACTTGCTTCAGATGCTTAATTAGCTCTATAAACCTGGGAAAGTTACTGAGCTACTTTGGGCCTCAGTTTCTTCATCAGTACAATAAGGAGGTTGATGTCTTCTAATTCTATGACCCTATGAATCCTCAGGCAACTAGCAGAAGTTCCATATAGCTGAGGATTTGCCTTTTGTACATTTGGGTTTTTTTGTTTTTTCTTTAATAGAAATGGTTTTAAACTATATCATAAACTCCACTACTTTTAAAAATGTTACATGCTCTGGAGTACATAACGTAGAACTTAGGCATGAAGGATTCTGCTTGTTAGTGTACTGTGAACAGTGGAAATTCTCCTCATTCCTTCCTGCTCCTTGAAAGACTAAAGTACTGGTTGGTTCACTTTTGCTTAATACTGGAAAACTGATGGTCTTTTGTGCTTATGATAAGTCGAAGGTTGGGTCTTGTCATCCCAACCTCTAGAAATGGACACTGGAGGTTCCCTATACTTGTATTTTCATGAGTTACAGCAATGGAACCCAGGCATTTATGAGTGCCTTACATTCCCCATTCAACTATTCTACATCCTAACTCCTCCTAGAAGTCTTTCTTCTACACTGTTGCAATGGCAAAAAAAAAAAAAAAAAAAAAAAAAAAAAAATCTTAAACATGCATCCTGAGATGGGAAATAGAAGTACTTCTGGAATATCATGAACTCTCCCTGTGGGAAGGGATCTCATCTATTCCAACCTTATACCTGCATAAGAATCCTCTACACAAATAACTAGGAAGGAGGCATCCAGCCTCTACTGAAACCCTCCAGCAAGGGGGAACCCACCAACTCCCAAATGGGCTTGTGAGAAGTACCTGCTTTGTCTTGTCAGCACTTACATATTTCACAATGCTGCAACAATTGATCTATGAGAATGGGTATGTGCTATTGGCCTATTTGCAGAAATCTGTCCCTTTGAAAAAAGGTGACCTATGTGGCACATCTATGGCTAAACTGGCCCATCACAAATTTAAAGACCCATTTTCAGATCAATTTGTTAAATTCTACTATGCGCCACTGCACTCCATGACATGTGATTGCAATTAGTATGGGTATCTCCTCTGATGAGACAGTATAACCCCTTCCTAGTTCAACACTTTGAAAAAAAGGCTTTTAACACAACAAATATCAAGTTTCTACCAACTTGTGATATGGATATTTAAGTTTTAAAGAACCCAGTTTTATGCCTTTAAGGGGCAACAGAAATAACGTTCCCTTGGACAAGGATTTGTTTATGCTATGTAGCCCAAGTCAGAGTCAACAACCCTAACTGTTTCAAATGCCCCGGAACAGTAGTCCAAACTTAGGCACAGCTGTGCTGACCATGTGCAGATAACACACACATTTCTGCTTCTGATCCTAAGTTCTTTGCAGCCGCTATAAAATCTAAATGGGAACAAGAGAAGTCACTTTAGTAGGTTAATGTCTGAAGCAGAAAAGTTCCTTTTGCACATTTGTTATCTGAGGTACTGAAAATACTATTTTGGTCCCCAATCAATTGACCTATTCCGCCTTCATTACAGTAATTTGTGTCTTCTAGAGCAGAATGAGAAGCAAGGGCTTAAAGACACACATAGGCAGATTCAGTCTTGACACAAAGATTCACTTCTTTACAGTGAGGTTTTCCAAAAGTGGAATAAGAGGTACCACTTCAGAGATATGCTGAGGAAGGCATTTGGAATTGGGTACATGTTGGATCGAATAAACTCTGAGGTCCCTTCCAACTTGTAGTTTTTTATTCTATGAATCTCTTTGAATTTTCCTGCCCCACTTCCCTTGAATGCGGTGCCATGGAGTGACTCTTGTCTCTTAAAGGTTCTTAAAGGTGAGCAGAGCAAAAGAACTGGACACTTCTACCAACTTAAGTAATGAGTAATTTACCTAATAGATTATGAATCAATCTATTATTAATTCATAATATTATTAGATACTAATAAATATTATCTATTATTAGTAGTAGATAATAAATAGGCTTGGTAATAGATTGTATCCTTGTTATCTGAGGACCACTTGAGATAAATTTGGAGAAACTCATCACCAGGATGCTAGCTGCTGTCCACCAGGAGAGGGACTTTTTAGGAGGCTACTCTTGAAGACAGTGTTCAAAGACATGGAAGGGTTGCACTGTGTGTTAGCAGAGTGTCCATGAATAATTTCACATAATGATGCAAGTAATAAAGGCAGAAAGTTTTATAAGGAAATAAATGGCTCTTATAAAATAGAAATAGAATCATAATTCATAAATATGTTAATGTTCTTATAGGCAACTTTTCAGTCCAGATATGTATATATGTATATGTACATGCATACATATACCCACATATATGACACACCATCAAAAGAAAATTTATTTGTTAATTTTAACAAAATATTTCATGACTGGCTTATTCAATCAGGAAAATGGGTCTAATATTGTGTAATGAATAATTGCTTTTCATTACTTTTTTTGGGAGGGAGAAAATAGGCAAACTATTTTTAATTTAGTTCATTCCACTGATGTATTTTTTAAAATTTATTTTCTCCATTTCTAATAAGGGAGAACAATTTTTAAATACTTAATAATATATAGTACTAACATTTATGTACTTTTTACTATTTATCAGACACTATGCTCCACAATTATTGTTTCATACAGATCATCACAATCATTGGGAGGTGAGTGCGATTATTATCATTTTAGAGATAAGGAAACTAAGCCAATGGATAATAGATTAGCTGAGTTCAGATCTCATTCATCTTCTTTTATTAGTGTCACTCCTGTGATATATGCCTACATTCTTCATGCCCAATATGTACTCCCCATGCATCAGCAATTCTAGTCTGAATACTACTCTGATAAAACACTCGTTCCATATTGCAGGGATGTTATGGATAAATGACTACGGTGAGAGTGAACCCACCACTTTTTGGAAGAGATACTGGTGGACTCTAGAGATGCTTTCAGTGGAGAGCACATTCTCAACCAGGAGAGGTATGATCAGAAATGGAGGTGGGCTGGTCAAAATAGCTAGAGGAGTACGGCACAAAGCAGAAACCCTGATGCTGCACTACTAGGTAGAGAATGTTCAAAGATACAGAGAAAAGTTTCCAGGGCCTTAGGTTGAGTTTTCTTGGCTAATTTTTAGGAATATGTGGACAAGGCTCTCAAGGGATAAAAAGGTCAAGATGAGTTGCCATATGGACTGATGAACATAAGATAACAGAATAATTAAGTAAAGGACATTTTTCAGACTTCTTTCTGTACTTAGTCTATGGTGAATTTTAACATGTCAGGAGGCTTTTTGTTTTTTGGTCTTTTTTTTTTTTTCTTTTTTTTTTTTACTACTGGGGATGCAAACTAAATCATCCTCAACTTTCACCTCCAAATCCAGTTGTTAAATCAGCAACAGTGGTAGAGAACCTCAACTTCTTTACTTCATAATGACTGTAAATGCATACATAAGTGCTATGGGGATACTTAGATATTTAGAAAAATCTAACAAAAACTGAACCATTTAAGAGATGTAATTTGAATCACAGGTTCAGAATTTTACACCTGTAAAGGTTACTTTTTTCAATTCTTTATCCTTCTCAGAATCTTTAAAAAATAAAGATATATTAACTTTTCCTTGCTACTGCGAAGTTAACATTATAAGACTGACATTTAAAAGAAAAGTTGAATTACGTGTGCATGTGTATACCTACATCTCTCTCTCTCTCTCTCTCTCTCTCTCTCTCTCTCTCTCTATCTATCTATCTAGATGGGGAGAGGGAGATAAGACAGAGAGACAGTGACCAGGCATCCCTATCTAGGGCAGCTAGGTAGCACAGTGGATAAAGCACCAGTCCTGGAGTCAGGAAGAACTGAGTTTAAATCAGGCCTTAGACACAAGCAAGTCACTTAACCCTGATTGCCTCAGTTTCCTCATCTGTAAAATGAACCTGGACCATTTTAGTATCTTTGACAAGAAAACCACAAAAGGCCTCATGAAGAGTTGGACACAACTGAAATGAACAACAAAATCCTTATCTGGTACTGGAAGTATGATCACAACTGACATATCCAATCCCAATGCTGATCAGTACAGAAGCTTTAACCTGCTCTGCTTTTCTGACCTGGGTAGGTTTGTCCCTCCTTAGGCAGTGTGGTAGCCTTCCACTGCTGGGGACTCAACATATTAGCAGTAGATTTAGTGTGGAATCTGATTAGTCTTTAGCCCTAAATGTAGCTTAGAATTCCCCAACTAAGGGAATCTACCAACTTTTGCCTCTACCAGTAGCAGAGATTTAAAAAAGTATGCCACCATATTCAATGATTAATATAATTAAAAAAAAATTTATCCTGGAATAATTATTTGTCATTGTCTTACCTTTTATAAAGGGGATTTATTTTAATATTAATATTATTCATGGATATATCTGCCATTTCCTTCATAGATTGGATTGACTAAATGTCGTTTCTCATAAAGTATGAATTTAAGTCTTCTCAAAATAAATTAAATCTATTTTTCCTTCTACTTCTCTCCTACTACTCAGAGTGGCTATTTTTTTGGTACTATAAATGCTTGGTAACAACTCAAACAAGACCATAAAGGCGAATGAATAAATAAAAACCATGAAGTATAAAATATTAGTGTCCAGACATCCAAAGATGTATGTAGCTACTCTGAAACTTTCACAGTTGTATAGGACCATGTGGTGCCATAGGTTTAACAGGACCCATTACCAATAAGACTTTTATTTGCTTAATAAATTAAATTCAAAAGCACAATAGCCCAGGCTTTTAGTTATAAAATTGCCAAATACTGTCAATGAGCACTTTCTGGTTACAAGTAGCAAAATAACGTATGACTCATTAGATTTTTGATTTCCAGTGCAACTCTTTCTAACCATTACTCAGAAATGTTTTTTTTAAAGTGCTTCTACATGACATTTTATAGAGCTTATAAATTGCTCAAAGGAGATGACATGGGATAGATTTGTAGGCAGAGTGAAGGGACCTGGCCAAGTCAAATGTTCAAATTAAAGAGCTAGGAACAAAACATAAGGCTAGTGAAAGAATACCAAATTCATAAAGGTTGACAGATAAGGATTAAGTACTAAAAAAGGGAGGGGAAGGACTATACTGATGGAAAAACTAATAGGAACATTCTATTGAGATTGAATGTAATGGGTGGTGTACTAAAATAACCAAATTCTTATTCACTTAAAGTGTCTCCAATAGTCAAAATTCAGATGAAATGCATTTTACACTTGTCACCTAAATTGGGTTACTCTGAAAGATCAAAGTCAGATACTAAACTCTGCCAACGTCAGTAGAACTAACTTTGCTCATTAAAAAAAAAATATAAGACTTACAATAAAATGATGTGATTTAAAATGCTTTCTTGACTTTATTGGTATACTCATATATGATATGATTGATTAACGTTTTGATAGTAAATTCAAGAATGTAGAGGATAATTGAGATGATATTTTCTTTGTGTACTGAAAATTTTCTTAAAGGGAGAGATCCATCAATTTAGATCAATATCACTATGAAAAAGAAAAATGATTTTTTACAGTTGTCATTAAGGATTTGTGTAAGTGGTGCCAGTGTTGTACTATCAGATCTCTCTTTCCTCAGATTTTTCACTTTTCTTTGTCGTCTTTGCATTCACCATATCTCCATTGAATCAGCTACTCCAACTTCCTATCGCATTTCATTTTAAGGTCCTTAAGAGCACATTCAATATCTTGACTATTTTTGTACCCCTGTCATACAGTAAAATAATTTACACATAGAGTAGGTACATTTTAAATATGTATTTATGTATATATCCAGTCATCCATCCATCTATCCATCTATCTATCTATCTATCTATCTATCTATCTATCTATCTATCTATCTATCTATCTATCTATCTATCTATCTACCTATCTATCTATCATATGCAAGGTTCTAAAACAACTCCAAAAGATTCATGATGGAAAATGTTGTCCACATTTAATGATATGAACTACAAGAAAGAAGAAACAAAACAAAATGAAAAAGAGCGCAAATAGTGTGCTTTCTGCATTCAGACTGTCTAATTCTTTCTCTGGACATGGATAGCATTTTCCTGACCTTCTGCTCTTCCAAAGGAGCCCCGTTATCATTTTTTTTCTGACTTAGTAAGACCAAATCATCTTTTAAAATGATTTATTAGGTTTAGGGATTGTTTTACATTTCAAATATCTGTATTCTTTTATGTTCTCTATTATCATACATACAAAAGTTGTTAGCATTACTGTACTTTTTTAATGGAAATATGTGCTAAATGTTTTTTTTTAATTGAGCTAGCAAATTGAAATAAAGTAAGCTGTCTTTTAATTATAAATCTTCAGCCCATTCACAGGTTTGATTCTAGGAAAAAGAAGCAAATAACAATAAGACAAACCAATGGCCAAGACTCAGTTTAAAACACAAGCAGTCAGCTTTCAGCACGTGGTCTGGGGGTCGGTACATATTCAATTCTATTTCCTGTACTTAGTATCTCTAAAATTCAGTATGACATCAGTGTCGTAATGATAACCCTGAATGAATGGATTCTGTATTCATCGTATATTTTATCTATTATTAGAAGTCGTATACAAGGCCTTTGAGAAGGGGTCAGTTTTTAGGCAAAAGAAAAGATTTAGTGGGTGGACCCTTTTACATAACTGTAGGTGATTCTGATGTAACTTTAAGAGTGGAAAGAGCCTCTGAACCAGACAATGCTATCTCTGAAGAGAATCCTCCACAACAATCCCTCACAAGTGGACACTGAAACTTTTGTTCTACAATTCCTAGGGCCAAGGATGTCACCAACTCTTCAAGCAGTCCAGAGGGCAGAATTACAATTAGAGTATTCCCCTTCACTGGGAGTCTTTATGGGAAGGAAAAGAAGGGAAGAGCCAATATTAAGACATTGCTCAGTGCTAAATGCTTTACACAAATCATTTTACTTAATCCTCATTACGTAACTCATAGGACGGTTCTATTATTAGCTCCATTTTACAGATGAGAAAATTGAGGCAAACAGAGGTTAAGTGACTAGTCCAGGGTCACATGGCCAGTCAGTGCCTGAGGTCAGTGTCAGGGAGAAGATGGGTCTCCTGGATTCCAAGTCCAGCACTCTTTCCATTGCATTACCTAGTAGCTTTTAGGTAGGATCTGGATGGGTATTTCTTGGCTTATTAGGGATAGGGCAAAAATATAGTTCAGGTTAGCTATTGTTTAGTGAGTAAATAGTTTTGAGCAAATGTGTGATGTAACTGCAGGAAGCATAGTTTCATCATAGTAGAACTCAAAGAAAATCAGAAATGTTTGAACATTACTACATGATAAAGACATTTTTGCTTTCTTACTATATTCCTGAACTTATTAAAAAAAGCCTCACTTTAAAAGAGGCTAATCATTTACAGCTCTATGTGAGGATAAAATAAAAGAACTTTATAAAGTCTCAACAGGCCAGCTACAGAGTGTGCTACACTGATAATCTGAAAGGCTACAGAAAAGAGAAGTTTTGTACAAACAAAACTAACATAGCTAAAGTTAAGTGGAAAAGAATTATCTAGGAAAAAAAAACTTCACAGTGAATATCTTAATAAAGGTAACATTTCAAGATATATAAAGAACTGATTCAAACTTATAAGAACTAAAGGATATGAACAGGTAGTTGCCAAGTTGAGAAATTCAAACCATTAATAACCATAAACAGAAATATTCCAATCGATAACAATGAGAGACAAGCAAGTTAAGGTCTCTCTGAGGTTCCATATCAGAGCCATCAGATTAACAAAGCTGGCAAGAAAGGTAAGTGACAAATTTTGGATGGGCTGTGAGAAAGAAGCCCATTAATGCACTACTGAAGCTGTGAATTAGTCTGGCCATTCTGGAAAGCTATTTGGAATGGTGCCCCCAAAACTGTATATACCCTTTGATCCAAGGATAATTCTATTAAGTCTACACTCCAAAGGGATCAAAGAAAGAGGAGAAGTACCTCTATGTACAAAAAATACTCATGCTCTTTTTGTGGTGGTAAAAAAAATGGGAAAAAAGGGGGTGTCATCAATGACTGAACCAAATATTCTATAGGAATGTAATGAAATCCTATTATGCTATAAAATGAAGGGCATGACTTCAGAGAAACTTGGGAAGACACATTAGAACTGACACAGAGTGAAATGAGTCATCAGGAGAACAATTTATGTAAGAATAACAATATTTTACAAACAATTTTGAAATTCTTAAAAATACTCATCAGTACAATGACCAACTATGATTCCATAATTCCAACACTGATGATGCATACTACCCAGTAGAGTGATGAAGTCAACATTCAGAATAATATGTATATTTTTATCACAGCTCATGTAGGTATTTGTTTTGCTTGATTATACATATTGGATACAAGACTTTTATTTTTCCTTATTTTTAATGAGCTAGGGGAAGTGGGAAGGAAAGAAAATAAATGCTCATCCTTTGAAAATAAAATCCTTCTAATTACAAGTAATGAATCAAGTTGGGGGTGAGGGTTGGGAGGAATAGAAATATAGGCTAGGCTGACTTGACTTTTCCCTATCTCAACGTACTGTGATATCTGACCACAGTTCCTAAGACTTAGATGCTGAATGAAGTAGGACAGGGACTGAATAGAGAAGTACTTCTAATATAGATGTACTTCAAGTACCAAATTACAGAGACCCAGCCAGTCTTAGTGTTGGCACTCTTTAAAAGGATACAGTGGTAGGCCTTGAAGCAACTAAATAAGCCTGGAAGACATAACCCCCACCTCCCCAAGAAATAATGAATTTGTATAAATTGGAGGTAGGGAAGTGCCTCAAAGAAAGTCATCCTTACTAGGGCAGACTGACAGTGCAATGTCTATCCTTGAGGGATCACTGAATAAAAGTGGAAATCGGGGACAGCTGTGTGTCAAGTTAAGTCAAATGAAAAAAAAATTTTAAGTGCTTACTCTGTGCTAGGTATATATGTATGTTTTGTTATTTCTAGGAAGAGGAGAGTATTATGTCTCACAAAAATATAGCCCTCATGTTCACCTTGGCAAAGGGTGAGATAGAACTCACTTGCTGACCAAATACTGAAAGTAAGTCTTGTCATCTCCAAATAAGTCACGGATCTTCAGGTAAGGACTGGATGGGATGACTGATGAGGTCTCATCCAACTCTGAGGGTCTGTAATTTTAAGCTATGAAGCTGAAGCTATGAGACTGAAATTAGTCTATCTGACAAGTAACAAGTGATTTTTTTCCCCTCAGATAGGGGATTTTTAGTATCATAGGTATGCATTGTTTTTATACAATTGTATTTGTATAATATTTTTACTGAAGAATATGTTTTTCTTTAAAAATATTGAAACTTTTAATTAATAGGCTAAATGATTAACTTAAATAACAGAACAGGGGAAATCTCAGAATTCCCTATGTAGTGGTTTCTAAGATTGCTTCCACAATGTTAGCACTACTCAACAAATGTTTTTAAGTATTAGTGAAGAGAATATATTTTACTATGTAAGCTTTATTCCATGCTCCAAGCATCCACTGCTCAACTCTATTCAACACAACAAAATCCATTGGATAGAACTTCAGATATTTGAAGGTGGCTTCCCACTCCCTTCTTTCCTCCATGCTAACCAGCCCTGGGTGTGTTCACCTGTATGTGACCTGTTTTTGAATCCCCCCACTATTCTAGTCACTTTCTGCTATCCGGAATTTACTGCAACATTCCCCAATCTATCCAGTTGTCAGTGCTTTCTCTCTTTTCAAATGATCTTGTGTTTACTTAAATTCCCCAGTAGAACATAAGTTCTTCCAGGGCAGGAATTGTTTCCTTTACGTCTCTGTGTTCCTAATGTCTATAATATAGTAGCTGGCACATGGTCGGCACTGAAAACACAATTAAACATGTACTAACCAGTGGCTTGACCTTACAGCCAAGGTGGTAGGTCCTACACAAGCAAGGGATCAACATTATTCATCAGCTGAATTAAAAAATGAACTGGTTAGGGCAAATGTTTCATAGCAATTGTGTTAAGTTTGAACCCACTATTACTAGTATTGAGATCTGTCTGTGTTCATCCTTTGTTTTTGAAGAAGACCATGACATCAGAGAAATGATGATATGACTTGCACTTCGACTTTGTTTTGAGTGAAGGAGGGCTGTGAAGGTCCCCAGTTTCACTTTTCCCTCCTGAGCCATCTGGATCCAGTGACCAGATATTCATTGGGATGACTGGAGAAAGCCCAGGATGCAGGGAGAGACCTTGGCCTGTTCAGGTACTTAGAGTGAGGTTAGGCCGTTCAGTGAATAAGCCTCTCTAATAAGTCATTAGGGAATAGCCCCTTTAAAGAGTAAATGAAAAAAAAAATTAGTAAATCAAGCTGGGAACAAAAGAACAGCAGTTACTATTGATAATCAGTCTGAGGCCAGGAGGGTCCAGAAAAAAGCTATTAAGTGGAGTTTTGGGCAGGGACCTATTGGTGAGCAATCTATAGACTTCAGAGTGCCCTGGGTTTAAAGTTTTGGGAAAGACAAGAGAGAGAGAGAGAGAGGGAAAGAGAGAGAGGGAGGGAGAGAGAGAGAGAAGCAAAGAAAGGAAGGAAGAAAGGGTAGTGAGGTGGTATAAAGGGAGAGTATTCCTCCTGAGGAGAAATGTTTCTACTTATTTTCTTTCTATATCTTCTCAATATATATCCACTTGGGCAAGCTAGTTGATATTAACTTGCTAAATGAAATTGAGGTGCTAATGACTGGTTATTAATATTGGGGAGAAGATATTGGAAACTTGAGCTGATGGTATCAGAGAAAAGGATTCCACCCCAACTCTGTAGGGGTGACCCTAGAATTCCAAGGGAGAAATGAACCTTTACTCTTGACGATCTGACTCATCAATATGATTGTGATTTGAGATAATGATTTCCTAGAGTCAATAAAGGCATGTCTTCTCTTTAACACCAAAGGTAATTAATGCTCTCCCTTCTCCCACCTCAGTCCCCAAGGAGAGTAGGCTTAAATGTAAAGCATTTATAAATGTGATGCGGCTAATAGATGAGTCACGGCTGCTCTTTCTTCACTGCTTTAGTGATTTGCTCTCCAGAGGTTTCAAAATTCATAAGGTGGGTTGTTGCCTTTTGAATGCGTATCCAGTTCCAAGTATTGGCTCAGCAGCTAGTTCAAGAGCTCCTATCCTTCACATGGTAAGCAGATCAGGCAAAATTATGTACACATACTCTAAATATAGTTGTGGATTGCATGAAAAGAGTTCACACATGAGACTGACCAGTTCACTGGCTAGTCCCTACATCCTCATTATGCCAAATCTTAATATGCAGAAATATCAGCTGCTATAACTCAATGCAGTTAAAAAATTCTAACTCTGCAGGGTTCAGAATAGCAAAACTTTTTGTTTTTATAACTATTTTTATACTGATGTCTAATCAGAATCATTATTCTTCTCAAGTGATTTAGGAACTAAAGAAAAATTCTTTCCCCCTAAAGCTTTTCATTTTCAAGGGTTCTTTAAATCAAAATTCATAAATGATCCTTTTGAAAAAGCAGCATAAAATTATCTTGGTAATTATTATCTAACTCACTCCTATCTATTAGCAGTATTCATTTGGACTACAGAAAAGGAGTTTTCCTTTTTCAATTAGAAATTTTACTACAAGACTTCTTGGGAGATAATCATAAAAATTCTCAAGCACTGTCTTTGAAGGCTTACAGTTTACATTTAAATATCCAGTTACACTGGGTTGAAACAAGTGGAGTGTTCGAATTAGTAAATCTTTCTAAGAATATGAATAAGAGCTGCTAATGACCTTGAAGGGAAGAATGTGAGGGACAATTCAATAGTTTCTTTAGAAACTTAAGATTGTATTAGAATTCTGAAACAAGAAAATTGGCCCTGACATCAAATGGATACTGAGGATTTCATAGTCAAGCATTTAAGGCATACCGTTTCCCCTTTGGTAACTACAAACATGGTGAGAAGAAAAAGGATTCACTAGATAATTAAAAACCAAGTCAGGATATTTTGCTTCAGATTAAAAAAAAATTATTACAACCAACTCTCTTTAACCATCGGAAGAAGCAGTTAGGACAGAAGAGAGGAAAGAGGACAGAAAGAGAGGAAAGAGGAAAGAGCTGATGTTTTCATTCCCCTAATTTGTAGAAAACACTGGTCTAGGTGAAACAGGGAATGCTATAAGAGGAAAATTTTACTAAAATCCAAAGTACCATAGTTTCCGTGGTCAATTTTATTTTCTTTAAGAAGTAAGTATTTTGTGAACAAGAGAGGGGAAAAAGCAGGCAAGTCTTATAGAGTAGTCAAAATGCATGTACCCAAGATATGAAGGGTACCTAGGGGAAAAAATTAAACCCAGCTGTATTTAGCACACTGAAAGACCACCCAAGTTGGATTCTTTAGGTTGAGAGAAGAAAAGAGCAATATAAAATGTGTGTTAGAAATTACAAGACTATCAAATAATATAAAAAGGAAATTTAACATCTGTTAAATGTCAATGAGGAACACAGAAACAAAAGTTTGGTACTACTTAAAACATGACTACTCACAAATCTGGAAGAAATGTACAGGTTTTTACATGAGCATGATAATGCAGATATTTGATTACTGAGTTCTGAAGTTGTATAAACATAACCTAAAAAACCTTAGGGTGTTTCATGCTTAACTTAATTATACAAAACCATGAGATATAAAACTGCATTTCTGTTAATTGAAAATTTATTCACAATGTATAATGCTACTTTATAGCAATTAGATATTAAAATCTCTAGAATGGAACTAATTATACAATTAATGTTTGGTAAGGCATAGAATTTACAATTTGAGTGTTTTTAAATTATAACATGGAATTTTTAAATATATTCTGGCAGTGGGATATTTAGATTTTTAGCTGTGATAGTAGGAAGAATTTTGTATTCAGTTACTTATTCATAGTTCAATTACAGAACTCTACAATAGAATATTATAAATTATAACTCCAAATCAAGTAGTCAAGCACTTTATGTCTTGAATTTATGATATTGCTGAAATCAGACTCCTCTATATATATCCTGACACACTCTTTTTCTCTCTCTCTCTCTCTCCCTCCCCAAGGAAAAACATAGCATTTCTTTAAAGATTATGCTGAAATGGTTAATGCATAAAAGTGAATTCTAAAACTTTATATTTGTTTAATAATTACTGTCTGATAGACACAACTCAATTAAACAAGCTAATCTTCGATAGAATCAAGTGTGATTTTAACTGAAAATGTGAAAGGTAAGGTTATAGAATAATTAAATGTTTAAAACATATTTTAAGAAGATAAAGGCTTATGCAGAAGAATTGCAATGCCCTCTTTTTTACCCCAAGTCATCAATCACCACCAAATCCTCATTTTTAATTTGTCATATTGATCTGTAAACACTTGCATATCAAAGGTTAATATACAGGATTTACTTGAAATACACCATGGTACATGGTAAAGGGAACTGAGGTTGGTTAAATGATCTTAAAACATACAAAGTATACCATTTTATAAGTACAAAAAAATAGATCAGACTTTCAATTCCTTCCTACTCCAACTCCTATCCCTTATTAAGGGAAAATATTTTTTAAAAAAGACCACCTCCTTTAGATAGTTTACTCTTCAATGAGTTAATTGTTTTTAACGGATTTGCCTATTTTATACCCTGCACTGATGTCAAGTTCCACATATACTTTTTCAGACTTCTTACACAGGAGAATTGAAACACTGTGAGAAAGAGGATATTAACCTCTCAATAAAAATACCTTCAGTGTAGGAAAAGAAATAAATTTCTGATCTCTGACATCCCTGCACTTGTCAATCAATCATTCTAATTATTTTTACTTTCAAGCTAACAAACATGACTATTTAAGCTTGTACCATACATGTCAGGTAAATTTTTTATCACCTATGAAACCTATTATGCCTATGCCAAGGTCAGATTTTACTGATGGAATGAAAAAGTGGCCAACTATAGGGTGTCATGTGAGCTAAAATGGTAGCTTTGATATCAAATGGATCTCTTCCTGCCTGATATACTTTCTGAAATTCTACAACTGGAAGATTAATTTCTATGTATTAAGTTGTACCTTTTTTCAAAATGTAAATAGTCTTAGGAAGGATAAGAAATAAATTTATTATCATTTACATCTTAATTTGAATTAGCTTATAAAATATTTTTTTATTTTATAATTAGAATCAGGGTATTTCATGAATAAAATTTTTGATAGTTTGATAGGTGAGGGAAAGGAGACTTAAAAATAGCTAGCATTTAGATTTTCAGGGAATAGAATACTGTAGCCCTAGGTTAGAATTCTCAGCATTGTGGTGCATTCTCTCTAGCAAACTTCTGCTTCTCAAGGCAGAAACATTTAGAAAGTGGATAATTAAAAATTAGCAACACCTATAGAAAATAAACAAAAGAAAAAAAAACAACAAAATCCATCCTCTACTCAAAGTTCTGTTTCAATGTTTCATCATTGCAAAGAAATAGATCTCTTTACATTTATGTGAGTAGGGCACGAACTATGATAGGACCTATCACAGTGGACAATCACCCTAGTGGCACAGGGGGACTGTCAACTGAGGGCCAGCTTAGCAAAGTTCAACGATGCTCATTATCAAAAGTTTGTCCAGTAATGAGTAATTTTTGCCACAGTCTAGTAAGGTATGAAGGGGTTAATCACAACAAATAAAATTATAGACCCTGCAGAAGAACAGAAGTAGGTATACATGAGAATGGCAACAGGGTCTTCATTCAAGCTGATGTATACACACTCAAATATTGACTTTATTTTTAGCCTTCATATACACAAATTATACTACTCACAGATTACAATCGAGAACATGTTCTTCAGGTTTAATACAAATGGAATAGAATTTACTTGGAGCTTGGTGAGGCTAAAAAACAGACTCGTCATAAGTGTGTAATGTCTCGAATCAAAATAGACTTCCTTAATGATTTGTTTTCTCCGATTTTACCACAAAGTGTAATATAGCCAACAAAAGAACTATTCCGCCCTCCCCCCCTCACCCCGGCATAATAACATGTTATTCAACAATCATGTACGGAAGGCCATACACAAGAATGCCAAAGATCTTAAAATGAACTTCTAAGTCAAAATTTGTGAAATAATCTTAATTTTTTTTCCAAGTTTCACTTTAGGCTTTGAATAAATATTTCTAGGGACATGTAGTTTTACACTGCTTAAATGTCATGCCTACAAAAGGAGGATATGATATATTGATCTATGATATAACCACTAAAATTATTATATGTAAAAACACCGAAGAGAATAATCAAGCTCATTTTAGGGTATTTGTGTCCTGAGTGTTTAAATTTTTCTCTGCCCATCTGATAGCAGAAAGTTAAGCTCAAGTGTAGATGACTAGCACCTGTGGTCCTGTAGATACTGTTGTTGGATGGCCACAGCCAAGACAAGAGCCAAATCTTAGACGTGAAACTACTGTCATTCTCTTACTAGCTCTGCTAAATTATGCAAATAAGCACTTACACCCATTTATTTACAAAAGACCTTACATGGGGAAGATTAGAATGGGGTAAAATGTTCATTTGCATTCTGGAAGGAGAGATAAGAAGCTGAAGAAAATAAAACTTGTAAGAAGTTTAGAAGGGAAGGAAGTTCAGACCACTCTCCAAACTAATAGTTATTGTTTTAAAAAAATATGAAGGAAACCACTGAATGCATAAAAAGTCAATCAGCCAAAAAGCATTTGTCAAGCACTTAGTATGTGCTAAACCCTAGAGATACAGATACAGACAGTCCTAGTCTTCAAGGAGGATGCTGTTTGTCCTTCCGTTCTCAAAGAGGACCATGATATCAGGAAGGTGATGCCATGACTTGCAAGTGAACTGGATTTAAGTGAGGGAAGGGTGTGCAAAGTCACAAGCTTCGTTTTCTCCTGGGTCCAATGGGAAGATTTAGATCAGGACAACTGGAGATGGTTGTAGATGCAGTGGGAGACCTTGGCTTTTTTAAGTTCAGGTCTTTCCCATGTCTCAGTTTGACTGATATAATGCTCATTTGGTGATTAAGACCAGGTTGTTGTTGTGTTTGCCCTTTGTTCTTCAAGACCATGACATCAAGATGATGACATGACTTACAGTTGACTTTGACTTGAGCAAGGGAGGGCTGTGCAAAGTCACCAGCCTCATTTTCTCCTCCAGAGCCATCTGGGGCCAGGGGCCAGATATTCATCAGGACAACTGGAGATGGCCCAGGATACAACTTGCCATCCTGAGCATTTTAGGCTCAAGTCTTATCACATTCTCGCTCTGAGTGAGAAACACTCATTCAATGAATAGCCCTCTTTAAGTAGTTACTCCAGGGATGGCCCCTTTTAAAAAAAAAAAATCATACTGTGAGGGGAAGACACTTAGGGTTGGGAGAAACAGTTCCTATTTAGTGTTTACATAGTATTTTAGTATTTAAGTGACTAGGTAAGAAATGAGGCAAAGAATGGCCTTTCTTACCTAGTTTAAAAAACAATCAATCTGGGAGGAGAAGACCCTTAGGGTTTCTGGACAAAATAGAAACAATTGCTATTTATGCTTACTCTGAGCTATCAGGGCCCAAATAACAACCAAGGCTTGGGTTGGGACCAACCATCTAAAGGAGGAAAACAATACACAAAAGGGGGCTAACTGGGAGGGGTAGGGTATGGAGAAGGTGGAGTCTTGGTAGGTAAACATGAAGTCAGAAGCATGGCTGATAGAGGAATGAAGGATGGCTGGCCTGGACCCTATGCCAACATAGAGACCCCAGTTGGAATTTACCAATGGGAAAAGAGGGCCAGAGGATGAAGAAATGGAGAAACTATACTTTGAAATAGACTTTTTATTATATTGAATTGAAAGACAATATCTGGCAGTGATATCCTATAATATTTGAAGTCTTCAGAGAGAGTTCATTATTTATTGACTCTATGAGGTCACTAAGAAAACAATGAAGTAAAAAAAGTAGTCTGGTATAGTGGAAATGGTGGCAGACTTGATGTCAGAGGGTCCATATTAAATTTCTAACTCTGCAATTGACCGTGTAGATGTGTAAATGTAACTAGGAAACAATTTAACCTCTAAGGTTCAGTATTCTTAAATATAAAATATATGTGAGATGACTGCCTGAATGACTTAAAGACCTTTCCAACTCTATAATCCCAAGATGCAATATTGTCTAGTTCTAAATTGTCCTATGATATATATATATATATATTCATCATATTTAATAAATTTCCATTCCTACAGAAGCAACATGGATACCCAGAATACTTACTTTCCTAATTTAAACTTTTTCACTTGACGCTGCCAAACTCTAAAGCTATTGGGCTATATATCTCACATCCTTTTCCCAGCCAAATTTCTATATAAAAAAACCTCTATGATCTTTGACTTTATTTTCTCACTTCCAACTCACTTCTCAATTCCTTAAAATCTGGTTTCTGATTTGTCCAGATCTGTTATTGCTGTCTCTAAGGCTCACAATTATCTCTTAATTTGCTAAATCCAATGACATTTTCTTGGACCTTTCTCATCATTTCTGATCTTTCTGCAAGACTTCCCTGCTAGCCATCTTCTACTCTTGGATGCTTACTCTTTCCTGAGCTTTGATTATAAATCTCTCTTTGGGTTATCTTTCTAGTTGTGTAACTATTCTTTTTTAGTCTTGTTGAATTACCCTCCATATTCTACCACTGATTTCCTACAATACTATCCTGGGTACTCTTCTTTCTCTACACTCTGTCACTTAGTGACCTCATCAGCTAGGAGGGGTTTTAGTATAAAGGAAAAAAGGATGGGACTTTAAAGAACTGTTTTAACTTCTCTTTAGTTAATTTTCTTTACTAACAAAAGATATTTCCAGTAAATAAAAATTTTGGGAAAACAGTACGCACACACCCATAAAATTTCATCATCAAAATCCACTAAGAAAGTTTTATGCCCTCCTGTCCCACCTCAGGTAACCAAGCAAGTTTCAGGGAAATGGTTCTTTAATATGTTCATCTATGGTTACTAGCCGCTGAATTTTCAGTACGAGAAATTAAATTTTGATACAGTCAGGTGATCTCTGATGGACATAAACATAAATTTCCTTTGAAGAATTGACTTTTTTCAAAATTTTAAATAATGTGTATTTACAAAGCAATCACAGATTGATGCTTTCATTCCCTTATTAAATTACCATATTAGACTTCAACCAGACTTCAAGCATTTATTGTAGCTGTCATGCTGAGATGTCACAACTACTACACCTTCCAGTAATCAACCATCATTTTTTGGAACACCATGAAAGTAACATAACATGACATACATATTTACATACTAACCAAAGAAATGCCATTGTACTTGGAACTTAGAAAAATGTTCATCGTTAGTATTGTCTCCCTCCTCAAATTATATTCTATGTATTTATTTGTTTAAATAGAGTATCCTTTGGTACAGGGGATCTTATCTTAGGGTCCATGTATTTGTTATAATTTTTTTGATAACTACATCAATCTAGCTGGTTTCCTTTATAATCATGTTTTCTTTCATGGTATCAAAAACATTAATCTGAGGAGTTCGCAGCCTTTACAAGATTATCAAAGCATCACTGACACATAAAAAGGGTTAAGAACCACTGCTCTAATGGATTGTAAGCTCCCTGAGGGCAGGAATTATTTTCTTTTTTTTTTCTTTCTATCCCCGGTGCTTTGTAAATAGTAGGTCTTTAATAAATGTTCATTGGATTAATTTGTATAGAGTATAAATAATTCTCCACAGAACATAAGCATTGTGCGCAGTAATATGGGAATAGAATAGTATTCTTTCACTTGCTATATTTACAAATTCACTATCAATATGCATGTCAACCAAGAAATACATGAGGATATGTCTAAAATCCGAAATAGCCAGGAATTATAATATTCTTTGGAACCATGTTAAAAAGACAAAACAAAACATAGGACACTATTTATTAGTTTATCATCAATGTACCTCATTTGATAGGTAAATATTAGTGAAAATTAACTAAGTTATTTACATTTTAAAAGTAATTCTTATTTTCAGGGAGAAGCAATGTAACTCTAGATGTATATACACAGATAAATACACACATAGTAATATGAACAAAGTATTCACTTAAAAGCATACATATAAATTCAATGCATTGTGTGTATGAAAATGAGCCCCAGCTAGAAATTCTGAAACGTGTGCTACTTCATGCTCTACAGGCATTTTGTTGTGAGATTTCTGTGATCTTCAATTTCCACATTTGTCAAATGCCAGTTCAATGTATCACAGAAAAAAATGGAAATAAATGGAATAATTACAGCAAATGTTTTAGCCAGTAAAAAAGCACCATGGAAACACTAGGTCCTACATGTATATATACGACACACATATAATATGAATGTATATCACATATAACACACATAATAACATCTAAACATCTAATAATATTAAAACAAATATGGGGGTTAGGGTTCTAAATCCTTTGGGGCAGGTAGGTCAACTATGACTTTTCTCTTTTTGTAGATGCGGTAGCTAACCACTGTGCAGGTAAAATCATTTGTACATGTTCATATAGTTACTAACTGGCAGAGCAAGAACTCAAATCCAGGTCTCTCCTGACTCCAAATCCAGTGGTCTTACAACTATGACATATTCCTTTGCATGTGTACATGTGAATATCATGCATACAACCATGTGCTTATAAATCTATACAGGCAAGCATATGTGAACCTTTCCTCAAGCACAGAGAAAACATATACATGAAAGTAGTAATTATTGTAAGAGAAAGGAACAGGAAACATAGTGTTTTCACCACTCCTGGTACACATTAATTTATTTCTTGTCTCTTGGCAAAAAAGGGGAAAATTTTCTAGCATTTCAGAAGGCCTCTAGGAACTTCAGGAAAAAATTTATGTCAAACATTCATGAGCTTAAAAAGAACCAAATAAAACGCTGTCCATTTTTTTTCCTAATGAGGAAGTCCTATTGTGATGGTCAGCAAAGCTTTGCAGGAATGTATGCTGTCAAGGGACCACCACTGCTTTTCAGTCATCTGAGTGGCCAAACCCATACTGTAAACTCAGGGATTTGCTATGTCCCAAGACTGGAGATGAGAGGGAACAGAGAGAAAGTTATATTTTGGGGTAATAAAAAAGCAGTTTATATAAACTATAGGGGACTCAGTGAGAAAGTAAAAGAGGTAATTGTTCACATTCCAAATGTTTTGATATATAAACTGTGTTACCATCACGCATGAATAGAGCAGCTGCTAACAATTTATATTTTTAAAGAGATAAAAATCATGCCTCATGCCAAATGATGTTTCTCCAATGAATGATAGTTTGAAACTCTGAACAAAACATAGTTGTAAAACAGTACATTAAAAAAAGAATCACGAGAGCTAATAGTCTGAGTTTGAAAGAAGGTTCAGTTTTATACCCAATTAAGGGGAAAAAAAGCCAAAAAACCCTCTTTTAGTCTCTCACTGTAGTGGTGTTCTCATAGATTCCTGAAGGAAAAAAAAAAGCCAATTCTGCATGCACATCTGTTTCCAGTGTGATGCTGGTATGCAAACTATTGTCTATTGGAAGTGTGTGGTGGTAATGTTTGCAGGGTTAAAGGCTGGGTCAATTTGATCAAGAAGCTAAAATTAGCTTCTGTGTGTTTTCCTGAAAAGAAAAAAAATACTGTAAAGGTCTTTGTTTTCTTTCAAGTTCTCTTCTCACATTTCTATTTCTAAGTGTGTAAACTACCATGAAACAGATGCCTGTGAAAACTGTCTTCTTGTTCACTAAGTTCCTCAAAATGAAACTGTGCAAGAAAGGCAGTTAAGTCCGCTAGGTTGGAGGGCTCATGGAAAAATCAAAATTTCTGAGCCAACTCATTATTTCCCCATATTTGGAATACTAACAAATGTTATAAAATTCTTGAAACCTTGTGCTGGGAAAACCTAAACATATAGGTATAGCTTGACAGAATTTGGATGCGCACACACACACACACACACACACACACAATAGAAGAAACAAAAACCCTAATCACTTAGAAAACTTCAGGGATTATTTGTTAGGTTGACTATTCTCATATGATTTCTCTGAAAAATTAACAAGAAAAATGAAATTGCAAATCTTATTATAAACAAAATTATATAAATAATATAAGAAAAATGATGTTGCATATCTACTGATCAAAGAAGAAAATAGAAGCTCTTTTATCAAAAATGCTAGAGAAATTAGTTTTACCCTCACTATATTCATGTGAAAAAGCCTAATATTAGGAGAATTTGTGTATGAAGATTTCCTTCTTTCTATATTTCCTCTCAAACATTAATTTTTAATAAGTCACTTTTATTATTTATAAAACTTTACCACATTAATAAAGTGTGAAATGTTACATGTTCTCAACATATTTTTTTTCCATCTCATACATATTTTCTGGTCAGAAAGTACAGGAGGTGGAATTCAGGTTTTTTTTGAGTTTTTTTTTCTAATGTCAATCCTTTATTTGGAATTAGTAGACAAATACCCCATTTCAAACCAGTCACAGTTTCTAAACTAAATATGTCACATGTTACCTGAAGTTCTCACAGTTTCCTAAGCAAAGCTGTCAACAAAGAATACGTCTGAAAAAAAGTAGAACTTGTGTGCTGTCCTTCCAAATATACAGACTCTTGTCAGAACATGTCAATAAAGAATAAAGAGAATTAGAAGATTTCACAAACATGTAGTTTAAAATTTTTTTCTAAGAAATAACATCTTAAAAATATATTACTTATTTCACCTAGTAAGTCAAACCAGAAATGTAAAACAATTACAGAGCTACAAGGTCCCTCCCTTATTAATTATATATTCAAACTTCTTCATTTTACAGATGGGGAAACCAAGACCAGAGAGATAACCTGGGTAAGCTAGTAAACTGTGATTATTACATTACATCTTGAAGACAACCACTACCACCATTAGCTTTGACCAAGGTGGAATTTAGTATTACAAACTTCCACATTTGCATTAGTTGTGGAGAGGATATTTGAATTTTTACAGTAAAAGAATGAATGGTCAATGAAACATTTTTAAATAATGCTCTTACTAGACCAGGATTAAAGAATAGATGGTAATTATTTATCTAACTCATTTTGAGGGAGTTACAATGAAAACTCCAACCAGATGTGCTTCAACAAGTTATTGACAACAAAGAATGAGTGGCATAGACTACAGCTCTTCACCCAGAATCAGGAAGAGCTGAGTTCATATTTGGATCTAAGGACTTATGAGGTGTGTGACCTTATACATATCTCTTAATCGTTGTTTGGCTTACTTAACTCATTTGGAAAATGGAGATAATAATAGCACCTGCCTCCCAGGGTTGTTGTGAGGATCAAATGAAATTATATATGTAAAGCATGTCACCAACCTTAAAGTGATTTAAAAATACTAGCTATTAGCTATCTTAGTATACTGTTTACATGCAAATGGACAGATCAGTACGAACGAGATTGGTTCAAACCTTTTATATAACAAAGATAGGTCATGCTCACTTACATCAAGAATATTCACTTCAAGAAAAGATTTAGAAGGCTGTGGACTATATAGCTCCCTAATAATATTACTAAAATGTAAATGATTATGTTTTCGGAAATAGAAAACAATTATGTATTGATGTAAGATATCCTAAGAATCTGACTATATCATCAGAGAAATGATTTCATTTTTGCTAGAGTAAAAAGCGAATTAAAACAAAACTAGGAAAATTATAAAAATCAGAAAAATACAGTATAAAATTAAAATAACTCTAATCATCAATAACTTAAGCAAGTTATTGATTTTGAAAACAAGGAACATTGAGATCAGAAACTTCAAAGACAATAGATGTAATTTTATACAGAAGGCTAATACTGAGCATCAGTCATCATAACAAGAATACCAAGATGTCCTAAGGGCTCCTTAGTCAGCAAACACTTGATTTGCTTACCAAACAGAGAGATGAGGCAGCCAAAAGCAAGACTGATTTGGAATATAAACTCATTTGTAAAATCTTGTGGGAAAAGATGGTGGAAGATTATAGCAGTATCACCTCAGAAAAACAGGGATTCAACGGAGGGTAAAATCAGTATAAAAAACTGTCAAAATACCAAGGCTAATTAAAGATGAAGCTAGATGGAGAGCAACATATTTTATAAGAAAGGATGGAAAAGAGAGATACAGATTTTAATAATAATCTTTTTTACCATCTAGTAGAGATGTACAACTACACACAAACAAGATATATACAAGATAAATGGAGATAAGCAACAGAGGGGAAGGCACTAAAATTAAGGGAAGAAAGTAAATGACTTCATGTAGAAGATGATACTTCAGGTGAGACTTGAAGGAGCCTAGGGAATCCAGGGAGAGAATTCTAAGCATGGAGGACACCCAATGAAAATGCTCTGAGCCAAGAGATGAGACATTTTGTTTGAGGCCAGTGTCACTGGATTACAAAGTAGAGGAGGGTTTGGATTAAGATGTAAGAAGTCTGAAAAGGTAGGTTACAAAGGTCTTTGAACAACAGAGAATTTTATATTTGATCCTGGAGGCAATAGGACAAATAAAACTGGAGCATATTGAGTGGGGAGGGGGTGACATGGTCAGATTTGTGCTTAGAGATGAGTGGAGGCAGGACTGGAGTGGGGAGAGACTTGAAACAGGGAGAACAACCAATAGATTCTTGGAATAGTCCAGGTGTGAGGGGAAGAGGGCCTGCACCAGAGTGGTAGTAGTGTCAGTGAAGAGAAGGGGGTGTTTGTGAGAGATGTTGCAAAGGTGAAATTGATAGGCTTTGGCAGAAAAGACAGGAAAAGCAGTAGGATTAGGCCAAGTGTAAGTGGAGATTATTTGTGCTGGAGGCAATGCAGTTATTGAGAGAGCAATGAAAAAGACATTTGAAGGAAAAATTTTAAGCTTTGTTGATGAGGGGGGTGGGGCACAAAGGTAATAAAAGCATCAATAACTGCAGAGCCATAGGCATGCTTACTTTTCTAACTATGTGAAATTCTTATGAGGATAAATACACACACAAACATTGAGGTCAGCCTTTATGGGACATGTAGGAAGAAACATCAAACAGTCATTAGTAATATTCCATAGTACGCCACCTGTTTACTGAAACACAACTGAATGGAAGATGTTAAGAAAATCGGATAGCACTATTTTTAATATTGGTTTATTATTAAAAAAAAAACAAAACCTTTTGATTTGGTAGAAATTACCACCTTTAAGGTTTTCTTCCAATAAGATTCTTGTATGCATACATCAAAATTATGGAAAACTCATACAAAGATATAACAATAGAGTAAACTTTCTTTGACTACACTGATTTGAGATAGCAGGTTTAAGTTATTTTCTCATTTATATTCCAAGTTGTTTTTTTTTTTTTAAAACAGGCAATATATTGCATTTTCTTCCATTTTCCCAGTGTTTTGAATTCATTTTTAATAATTCTTGTTATCTCTTTGAGACACTAATTTCTGTTTGGTCCACTATGATTTTTAATGAATTTGTCACTAGGGTAAGATTTTACACCTTCCCTGTTAAGCTACTGATTCTTTTTTTTCCAAGTCTCTTCTCCATAGTTCCTAAATACTATCTTTTTAAAATTATTACATCATTTCTTTGAGAAAATCTAATTGTATATGTTAACAAGCTGTTATTTTTTCTTTGAGATTTTGATTGTAGATATTTTTGAGTTTTAAAAAACTCTTTCTAGTTTCTGTCTTGGTCATTCCAAGAAGCATAAAATTCCTTTTTTATTTGCTTACTTATTTTTGTGTATATTTAGAAAATTATTAAATAATCTTTTCAGACAAATTAGAACAAGAGAGCATTGTAAAATCTCCAAATCCCAGAAACCTCAAAACTTCCAAGAATATCATTGCCAAAATCCAGAGCTTTGAGATAAAAGACAAAACAATGAAACTCACTAGAAAGAAAGAAAATAATATGCTCATACAAATCATCAGCATTTCTATATAATACCAACAAAACACCATAGCAAGACAAAAAGAAGTTCCATTTAAAATGGAATACTACCAACTATATGAAACACATAGGCATCTACCTGCTAAGATAAAAATTATGAACTATGTAAATAGAACTATGTACTACTATTCATAAAAATACAGACCTAAATAATTGAAAGAAAATAATTTCTCATGGATAGTATTATTCAATATAACAAAATGGCAATTCTATCTAAATTTGTTTGCTTATTTAATGTTTTATCAATTAAAGTATTAATTGGCTATTTTATAAAGCTAAAAAAATAAGAAGCAAAAGGAAAAGTAAATAAAAAATTTCAAGGGAAATAATGAAAACTAGAAGTCTAGTTCTCAAACTATACTAATAAAGCAGTAATTCTTTTTTTTTTAAATTTTTTAAAAGAAATTTATGTATTTAACTTTTTACATTCTTTTTCACAAAATTTTGGGTTCTAAATTTTCTCCCCATTTGTCCCCTCCCCCCACCCCAATACACCAAGCATTCTAATTTCCCCTATTACCAATCTGCCCTCTCTTCTATCATCCCTCCCTTCCCTTGTCCCCATCTTCTCTTTTGTCCTGTAGGGCCAGACAACTTTCTATTCCCCATTACCTGTATTTCTTATTCCTAGTAGCTAGAACAATACTTGACAGTTGTTCCTAAACTTTGAGTTCCAACTTCTCCCCATCCCTCCCTCCCCAGCCAATTCCTTTGGGAAGGCAGGCAATTCAATACAGGCCATATCTGTGTAGACTTCCATAATAGTCGGGTTGTGTAAGACTATATTTCCCTCCATCCGATCCTGCCCCCCATTGCTTCTATTCTCTCTTTTGATCCTGTCCCTCCCCAAGAGTGTTGATTTCAAATTGCTCCTTCCTCGCATTGCCCTCCCTTCCATCATCCCCCCTACCCTGCTTATCCCCTTCTCCCTCACTTTCCTGTATTGTAAGATAGGTTTTTGTATCAAAATGAGCGTGCATTTTATTCCTTCCTTTAGTTGAATGAGATGAGAGTAAATCTCATGTTTTTCTCTCACCTCCCCTCTTTTTCCCTCCACTAAAAAGTCTCCTGCCTGCCTCTTCTATAATTTGCCCCATTCCATTTCTCCCTCTCTCCTCCCAATACATTTCTCTCTCACCGATTAACTTTTAAGATATCATCCCATCCTATTCAATTCACTTGGTGCTCTGTCTCTATGTGTGCGTGCATGTGTGTGTGCGTGTGTGTGTGTGTGTAAATCCACCAACTACCCAGATACTGAAAAGTTTCAAGAGTTACAAATATTGTCTTTCCATGTAGGAATGTAAACAGTTCAACTTTAGTAAGTCCCTTATGACTTCTCTTGGCTGTTTACTTTTTCATGCTTCTTTTCATTTTTGTGTTTGAAAGTCAAATTTTCTTTTCAGCTCTGGTCTTTTCATCAAGAATGCTTGAAAGTCCTCTATTTCATTGAAAGACTCTTTTTTCCCCTGAAGTATTTCTTCAGTTTTGCTAGGTAGGTGATTCTTGGTTTTAGTCCTAGTTCCTTTGACTTCTGGAATATCCTATTCCATGCCCTTCACTCCCTTAATGTAGAAGCTGCTAGATCTTGTGTTATCCTGATTTTATTTCCACAATACTGGAATTGTTTCTTTCTAGCTACTTGCAATATTTTCTCCTTGACCTGGGAATTCTGGAATTTGGCCACAATGTTCCTAGGAGTTTCTCTTTTTGGATTTCTTTCAGGTGGTGATCGATGGATTCCTTGAATACTTATTTTGCCCTCTGATTGTAGAATATCAGGGCAGTTTTCCTTGATAATTTCATGAAAGATGATGTCTAGGCTCTTTTTTTGATCATGGCTTTCAGGTAGTCCCATAATTTTTAAATTGTCTCTCCTGGATCTATTTTCCAGGTCAGTTATTTTTCCAATGAGGTATTTCACATTCTCTTCCATTTTTTCATTCTTTTGATTTTGTTTTGTGATTTCTTGGTTTCTCATAAAATCATTAGCCTCCATCTGTTCCATTCTAATTTTGAGAGAACTATTTTCTTCAGTGAGAATTCTGAACCTCCTTTTGCATATGGCTAATTCTGCTTTTGAAAGCATTCTTCTCCTCATTGGCTTTTTGAACCTCTTTTGCCAATTGGGCTAGCCTATTTTTCAAGGTGTTATTTTCTTCAGCATTTTTTGGGGTCTCCTTCAGCAAGCTGTTGACCTACTTTTCATGCTTTTCTTGCATCTCTCTCATTTCTCTTCCACGTTTTTCCTCCACCTCTCTCACTTGATTTTCAAAATCCTTTTTGAGCTCTTCCATGGCCTGAGCCCACTGAATATTTATTTTGGATGTTTGGGATACAGAAGCCTTGACTTCTATGTCTTTCCCTGATGGTAAGCATTTTTCTTCCTCATTAGAAAAGAAGGGAGGAAATATCTGTTCACCAAGAAAGTAACCTTCTACAGTCTTATTTTTTTTTCCACTTTTCTGGGCATTTTCCTAGCCAGTTACTTGACTTCTGAGATTCCTCTCCACACCCACCTGGCCTCCAGATGTACTCAGCTAGTGCTTGAGGTCTGAGATTCAAATGCTGCTTCCCAGCCTCAGGACTTTCAGTGGGGGCAGGGCTGCTATTCAGTGTGAGATTAAGTTCAGGTGTTCAGGTGGGGGCAGGGCCACCGCACGGGGCTCAGTTCACTCAGGGGGTTTATGCAGAGACCTTCAATAATGGATCTGAGCTCCTCTCTGCTTTGGGAGCCCCTGTCTGCTGCTGCCTCTGGCTGCTGCCTCCCAAGGGGGCCTGAGTTATGGAGACACCCCGCTCCCCTCTCGGCTAGCCAAACAGGCTCTCTCACTGACCTTTGCACCTGTGGGTGGAGGGACCTGTGCCTCTAAAGCAGTAATTCTTAAAAACAATTTAATACTAGTTAAAAATAGACTGAATAGAAAATATTAGGGATGAAAGGAAATACATCTAGTAGTCTAGTGTTCAATAAATACAAAGATCCATAATACTGGGATAAGAACTCACTATTTGATAGAACTGCTGGACAAAGGAGACAGCAGTATGAAAGATAGTAGATTTAGACCAATACCTCACATCTTATACCAAGATAAAGTACATACAGACTCATAATCTAGATAAAAAAGGTGTGTGTTTGTCCTTCATTGCCAAAGAAGACCACGCCATCAGAGAAAGGATGGCATGACTTGCCCTTGACTTTGTTTTGAGTAAGGGAGGGTTGTGCAGGTCACCAGCCTTACTTCTCCTCCAGAGCCATCTGAATCCAGTGACCAGATATTCATCAGGATGACTGGAGATGACCCAGGATGAGGCAATTGGGGTTAAGTGACTTGCCCAAGGTCACCCAGCTAGTGAATGTCAAGTGTCTGAGGTTATATTTGAACTCAGGTCCTCCTGACTTCTGTACTGGTGCTCTATACACTGTACCACCTAGCTGCTCCTTTCTCATCACAAACAAATTACAGCAATACAGAAAAAAATTATAGATTACATCAATGGAGTGAAGGAAAAAGCTGATAAAATAAGGATCATAGAAGATAAAGAAAATAATTTTGATGACCTAAAATTTTAAAAAAGTTTTTGTACATCACATACAATGAGCTAAAATTTAAAGGGAAATGATTAATTGAGGGAAAAAAACATCTTTGTAGCAAGTTTTTTTTTTTTTTTGATAATGGTATGCTTTTCAAGATATATAAGGAACTGATTCAAAATTATAAGAATAAGAGTCATTCCCCAACTGATAAATGATCTAAGAATATGAGCTAAGGCAGTTAATAAGGAGAGAAATTCAGACTATTTACAGCTATATGAAAATATATTCCAAAGCATTAATACTTAGACAAATGCAGATGAAAACAATTCTGAAATCCCATCATCTCACATGTATCAGAGATTGGTAAACATGACAAAAAAGGAAAATAAAATAAACTGAAGATCTCTGAGAAAAATCACGATACATTGTTGATGGATTTATTAACAAACACAAACATTTTTGGGAAGCAATTTGGAATTACAAAAATTTACTATATAATGTATGTTCCATTTGACCCAGCAATTACAAACTAGTAGGCCTATACCCAAAAGATATAAATGAAATATGAAAAGGTACTAAATAACAGAAATATTTACAGCAACTCTTTTTCGTAGTGGCCAAAAATTAGTAACTAAAGAGATGTCCATCTTCTAAGGAAATTGCTGATTAAATTGTAATTTATGAACATGATGGAATCCCAATATATTATAAGAAGTAAGAAGTAAATTAGCTCAAACAAGAATTGTATGAACTGATGCAGACTGGTTACAAAAAAACAGAAGAAAAATTTATACTATAACATAAATATCATAAAAATGAAAAGTGTAAGGACTTTATAAACTGAGGAGGAATTAAATGATCAGAATGAGAACAATTTGTAAAATGACCACCCTGTAAATACAAATAAGTTATAAGACCTGTAATTAATGAAACGACCAGTAACGATTTAAGGGGACTGATGACAAATTATGCCATTCTCCTCTTTACAGAGAAATGATGAACTTTGGAGGCAGAATGGTGAGAAAAACAGATATTCAAAATTTTGAGGTTGGGAGGCAACAGGTATGGAATGTTGCATACACTTTCATATGAGATTGCTTATATATTGTCAGTTTTGCTTAAAGTATTAAAAAAACTAGGGGTGATGCTTTAATTCTCTCTTCTGTTCACTGAAGAAATAAATCCTATAGAATTTGACCAGATGTTCTTTTATGTGTGTGTGCCATTCTTATAGATGACACATCTGGCCATACTCCACATGCACTGTTTTCTGTGTTTAAAGAGAATTGCCAGGGATGTGATGCAGCGAAAGACTGAAAGCAAATACAACAATTAGTATGTCTGGAGGTAAGTCTAACATGAGCTTTGTCTGAATACACTCGAGCCTTTCTCTGGAGTTATCCTTGGAGTCCATAAGGTGAAAACATCATTTAAATGAGAACATTATATATTTGAGTAGCTAAACTTTTATAGGTAAGGACAAGGATGGATAGGCCTTATGAAGTATGTTTTGAGTTAACAGCATTTCATTAAATTGTAAAGGATGGCTTGATCTGAGTTCTTTTATCTGAATTCTTTTATATTAACAAATACATGTTGGTGATAAGAATGAATGAGATGTAAATTGATAGAGAATAGTGCTACCTTCAACATACCCTGTGTTGCTGGATGTAGATATACTTTGATCTTCATGTGTGTGTAAGGGATGAAATAAATGTATACCTAAATGCATGCAAATGACAGATGCTTTTCTATGAATAACAGTGAAAATCAAAGCCCCCCAACTTTAATGGCCGGCAATGAACTGGTCAATGAGGAGATCAAGAGGAGGGATGTCGAGTTGTTGAGTCATTTTTTTCAGTCATGTCCAACTCTTTATGACCCCATTTGGGGTTTTCTTGGCAAAGTTACTACAGTAGTTTGTCATTTCCTTTTACAGATCATTTTCCAGATGAGAAAACTGAGGCAAATAGGGTTAAATGGCTTGCCTAGGGTCACACACATAGTAAGCATGTGAGGTCAGATTTGAATTCAGGAAGATGAGTTTCCCCGACTTGCTCTATCCACTGTGCCACCTAGCTGCCCTTAAAGAAGGTATGAGTGGACAATCCATAAAAATACTCCACAATAAAATGTTTGTAGGATTGGCATGCTTCTGTAGACAGGATCTTTAATTATAACCTTGACTGACGATATATCTTAAGTTTAGTCAGGGGGTTTCCACAAAGTGCAGGATATGAAGAGACCTATAAAACAGGAATAAAAATAGCACATACCTCACAAAGTTGTGAGGATCCAGGTAGATAATGTATGCAAAGTGCTTTGCAAACCCGGAGGCACTACATAAATGGCATTATCTTTTGCTGCTACTTCCTCCTCTCTACTAAGTGGTCCCCATGGCACTTCTGAATAGCTCATCAACAGATCATTTGTAAGTCCCTACTGTGTGCTATTCCGCTAGGTGGTGGGAATACAAAGACCAAAATGAAATAATCTTTGCTTGCAGTCAGTCACATAAAGCATAGGGACTACACACAGTTAAAATTTTAAAGTGTCTTGTAAGACAATAAACACTTCCTGTGAAGGCTGCTATTTGGACTTACATAGGTTTTCCCGAATATCTTCTGTGGTGTGCTGGAAATCAAATAGACTAGTTAAAAACCCTCTACCCCCATTACTTAATGAGAACTCTAATCCTATATAGTATGCATTCTACTTTTTACCAGTATCATGTTTAGATAGGCATATTTAACTCTCTATTCTGCATATTATTAGGGCCACTATAAATGCTCAATATATATTTAATAATAACCATTTTGCTAAGTGCTGGGATAAGAAAGGATTAAAAAAACCCAACTATTTCCAATTCTCAAAAAGCTCACAGAACTGGGGAGAAAACATACAAACAAATATGTCAAAAGAAAATATGTGTGTTTGTGTGTGTGTGTGTGTGTGTGTGCGTGCGCACACTGTATGTACACAGCCAAGAGAAAAAGATTCCTGTTAATTAAAAAAATAAAAATATTGATGTTGGGGGGTGCTACAGGAATGGGATGTTGCATACATTTTCAAATGAGATTGCCATATATTGTTAGTTTTGCTTAAAATATTAAACAACAGGGATTGATAATACACATACCTATCTATATAAGATAAATTGGAGGTAACCAACAGAGGGAAGACAATGGAACTAAGGAGAATATGAAAGGTTTCTTATACAAGCTGGAATTTTAGGTGGGACTTGAAGGAATTCTGGGAACCCAGAAGAGGGATATGAGAGATCATAATATCTGCTAGGCAAAAATACAAAGCAATAAATATATTCTGGCATATGCCAAAAGGATTGTCCTTGAATTTTTCTTTTTAAAAAGGAGGCGAGAGAAGATTTGGAACATATATAGATGAGATAATACTGACCCAAATGGCATGTATACTGTGGTATAAAGGTTTAGTTATTAATTTTAATTTAATAGATTAATGCCTTTATCAAACCCAAAGGAATGGAATAGTAGGAATGTGACTTTATTGCTATAAAATATTTTACTCAGGGTCGGAAAAATTAACTCAAATGACCTTGAGCATAAGCATGATTCTCTGAATTATAAAACACTGGTTCTTTCAAAAAATTTTTTTCAGCATCTTATTTCACAGCATGGAAGGAGGATGATAAAATGATCAAATAAATTTAGGTATTGCTATATTTCATCTAAAGATAATGTTGCTCTTTGGTCTCTTAGAGATCACAGTGGGTAGTGCTCTCTAAAAAAAAAAAAATCCCCAGTTGTTTGCCATTAAAATGGTCACCTGAGACTATTTCTAATTTCCCTTCAAAGGCTTGAGCTCTTTATATGGATTAATAATTCTACCCTAGGCCAAGTTAACCATGCTGACTTCTTGATTCTTTTAGCTAAATTTATTTTGAGAGTTGGAAACCTCTATGGGATTCTGGAATGAGCACCTTCTAATGGCACAATACATCATGTCATGATTCTGCCTTTATATGCAAGATCAAGAGTTAAGAAGATACTGAACTAACATTATGCCTCAGTTTCCTTATCTGTAATATGATGATAATAATAGCATCTATCTCCCAACGTTGTTGTGTGAAAAACCTTAATGTGCCATATAAATGTTGGCTATTATTTGTATGGGCTCCTGGAGAACAGTCACTATCTTTTGCCTCTCTTCCTAAATTTTATATCATTTAGGAGAAATGTTCCTAGAAGATCAATTTCCAATTCTTAAAGAATACTTAGCTACTAGTATAAGATGGTCCTACGGTTTATAGGTAATATATTTTTTTAAAATATGCCCTTATTGATTTAGAAGTCCTCGTTTATGGAACAGAGGCATCAAGGATACATTGGAAAGAGCTCTATACCTCCAAAATTCAAATATTGCTTCTATGACTTGTGACATGTATGAATTTGGGCATATTATTTCACTTCTCTGGGTTTCAGTGATCTCATGCAAAAAGAGGGGCACAGACTAGATGGTCTCTTGGGTTCCTTTGCACTTAGAATCTATGATCTTCTATGAAAAGCTGTCTATAGATTTAGACAGTATAGCTGACCTAATAAATGGAAGTTTACATGGAATGGGAAACTTTGGACACACTGCTTTTCAATAGAAAATACTATTTATTTGGGGGTCTAAGCAACAACTAATTTGAAAAATCCATTATCTGAATCCACAAGAGTTTTTTAGACTCTGGGTTCACGTCCACTTTTGAAGTAATTAAGAGATTACTTAAGTGACGCAGAGAATATAGCACTGGACCTCCACTCAAGAAGATGAGTTCAAATCTAGCCTCAGGTACTTGCTATTGTAATCCCTATTAAGTGGCTTCCTGAGCCAGTCAACCTCAGGTGCCTTATTTGTAAAATGGGGATAATAATATTGATGATAATATTATATACATTTTTTTGAGAGGCCCTTGGACAACAAGGAGATCAAATCAGTAAATACTGAAATTAATTCAGATTGCTCATTGGAAGGACAAAGATTGAGGCTGAGGCTGAAATACTTTGGCCACATGATGAGAAAACAGGACTCATTGGAAAAGGCCTAGATATTGGGAAAGATTAAAAGAGAAAGGAGAAGCATATGAGATGGACAGATTGTGTCACAGAAGCGAAGAACATGAGCTTGGACAGACTTTGGGAATTAGTAGAGGACAGAAGGACCTGGTATGCTACGATCCATGGGGTCACAAAGAGTGACCTGCAAAACAACATACTATAATGTTATATATAATATAACATAATATGCCTACATAATAATGGCAATAACCATATAGCAACTAGCCATTTATACAGCACCTATGATGTGCTAGGTGCTGTGCTAAGTATTTTACAAATATTCTTTCATTTTATCCTCTGGCTAGTAGGTGCTATTATTATTTGCAATTTACAGCTGAGAAAAGTGAGGCAAACAGCAGTTAAGTGACTTGTCCAGGTTCACACAGTTAGTGTCTGAGGTCATATCTGAACTCAGGTCTTCCTGACTCCAGGCTCAGGGCTTTAATCTACCATGCTACTTAGCTGTCTAACTACATCCCAGGGTTGTCATGAGGATCAAATGAGATATGTAATATTTTTATAATTCTTTGCAAAGTTAAAAGCTCCATATAAATGCTACCTATTATTATTATATTTATTATTGATTAACAATGGAGTAACTAAGAGGCAACCTTGTTTGTATCTTCAAGTACAAGAAAAAGGAAATGAACATAAATTCTCTTTTTTGGTCAAAACCATTTCTTGACCTCATTCTTTAATCTGTAAGGAAACCTAGCAACAACAAAGGAGAGACTAATTTTAACTTGGGATGAAGATGGGCTACATTAATACTGAATCTAATTCACAGGGGCATTTGAGGAGTAGTATAGAGAGAAATGGCCTTGTAGTCAGTTCAAATCCTGCCTCTAACACATACTAACTTGGTGATCTTGGGAAACTTATTTAACTTCTCAATGCTCTTAAGTTGCAGAAATAGTACTTAATTTTATTGGCAGAGAGAATTTCCCCATCTGGAACTTCCCTATAGAAAAAAAAATTATACGTCAAGACTCTACCCCTGCCTGGTTTTTCCAAGAACGCTGAAAAATCACTGAAATAAATGTGCAAATCTGTCAGGACAAAATACTATATTATAAAGCTAAATAGAAAACTTAAATTTTTTTTGTTAGAAATAGAGAAAATTCTCAATTCCACTTTGATACTTTGAGTTATTTCTACATTGGTCCATTTCAGAAAAGTTAAAGCTTTTCAACCAAACCTAGAAAACAATTTACCAAAGGAATTTAATCTTGCTAGCATTTTCCCAAATAATCACTTTGACAGAAATGGAAAGCAAGCAATTCTCTGGAAGATAGGGCAAATAATCTGCTTCATTGTGCCAGCAAAGAAACAACTTGAATCTTTCCAAACTAAGAGCCATGGAGGACAGAAATTCAGTCACAGTCATCAGTAAATGGTTTCTTGGTAGAAGGAAAATCGTTAGTATCATTTTAGGCTTTTAGTAGGTACACTAGGTCCTTCTAAATCATCTCCATAGTCCTCATTTGACTACATGGCCTTCAGTTGTACGCACATTCTGAGTGCAAGGCATCATTAAATGCCTGTGTGGCAACTTTTGTACAATGTTGTGGCCACTAGCCAAGGGCAAAAGGGAGTAAATAAGTACCATGTGTCACTGAGAGGTATTAATCCCCAAAGCAGCTTTTTTACTTATGATTCTATAACATGCACACAGACATTGGGGAATACCATGTCACTCAGGAGATAATAAAGAGAAAGCTTTTTAAAATTTGGCTTTCTGAGGATCCACCTGCATCTGAACAAAGACTTTCCCACCCTTCTTAGGTTTTCAGTGATATCTTAAAAGCACTGTGCACACCTGTAGGGATTATTTATATGAAGAGCCGGAGTCCATTTACAAGTTATTTACTGGGGCAAGTAGGACAGTAAAATGAAATTGTTCTACAATTTTCAAAACTGTAAGTTGAAAAAAAAACTTTACTATGCATAATGTAATCTTTTAAGCCCTCGAATTAAATAAGCTTACTTTTTATACTTCTCTGGCAAGTTATACATTCATAATTTTATCTTCATGTGTACATGTTTGTGTGTGCAGCCAGACTGAAGAAATACCTTCCTAATTTTAAGAGTTTGTATATATTAGAAAGGTTTGAGGTTGGAGGTAGAGATGAGGGAAGGGATTTATCTTTCTTAACTGAGAGGGTATTTGATTCCACTGAGAATCATTCAAAGGTGACCAGTTAACATAAGCAGCAAAAAGATGGTACTAAAAAAGAGATGGAAGAGTCCAGGTGAGGCTGAGGCCTATTACATAGTGGTCTGAAACAGAACAGATCTGCCACTAAACTGTTGGCTTGAATGTCTATATAATTAGTATGAAAACAAATGGCAAATTGAGGTCTTCACATTTGGAAAAACACAGATGCTAAAGCCCTCTGAGGCAGAAATTAAGTTTTTTCTTGGATTAAATTGTGCCTGCAATATGTCTGACAAACCTCAGAGAAAACTTTCATAGTGCAAGTATGACATGTAAAATGAACCTTATCATGCTTTGGCCCTTACAGCTGCAATCCAAATCACACATTTATCCAGTAAAGCGTTTAGGCCACACAAGGAAGGAAGTCTTCAGCTACTGAAGATCATTAGCGGTGAGTGAAACCACTGTCAGTTTCTTGGGATTGGTCTCTGAGTACTCATACAAAGGACGGAAAATTGTTGGCGCCACTGGACCTCTGCCCAGCTCACCCCTACAGCTGAATAGATGAAAAAGCTGTGCCTTTATACTGAACATGCTGCAAGGAGACAAAGGGTGGTATGAACCTACAAGTATATTAATCAGCAGGGGAACAGGCTGCATGTCATCCCATACTGAGCTTCATGGCCAAAGCTAGAAGAGAGTTCACTCCCTGAGAAAGGGAGGCATCAGAATAACATCAGAAGCGTCAAGTGTCCTCCCTTCCTAGCGTATGGAAAGCTCATCTAAGAGGTGTCAGGATAAAACATGGGAACTGCACTTGTATTCAGAGACAAGGAAGAGTGATTCACCATATCATGGCACAAGTAGGGAAGGAGGAGGCTGTAATAAAAACTTTATAAGGTGAGATCTAAATCCTGAATGCAACACACAATTACAAAAACCTCTTTTTTTGCCTTTTCTTCCTTTTCCTTCTCCTCCCCTTCCTGAGAGAGCATAGCAAGACTGTAATTAAACCGTAAATTACTTAACAAAAGGAGACATATGCTTAGATTAATGACAAATCTTTATGTAGAAAAAATCCACACCCCACACATACTTTGGATGACTTGTTTCTCTCTGCAAAGTTCTAAAACCCAAACCAAGAAAACAATAGCTTTATATTTTTTTGTTTTTGCTTTAGAAGGATAAGTACTGGATAGCAAAGCATTCATCATTCAACAAAAGGGTAATTTATGGAGATGAAAATGAAGATAAGACAATGTTACCCATTAGAAAAAGTCAATTAAGAGGTTTATATCCCAACTATAATTTCTTAAAATGTCGCCATGGGAAATATGTTTCCATTAAAAAAAATGCATACATTTCATTAATTCTTAGCAAAATGCCACCAGTTTTACTCATTTGAAAATAAAAATGTCTTTATACACATAATAGTTTTTAACACAGCAAGTTTATATCTAAAATAAATTTACAGGACATTCTAATAAAACTTTTATTAAGGATTTTTTTTAGTATCTATTAGCAGAAATCTAGCAAAGGAAAAATAATGACAAATAGATAAAAATGTTTATGTTTTCAATTATACTGATCAATGGGATATTTTTTCAATTAGGATCAAACTGAAAGACATTCTTCTACATTCTTTCTACTATTCTTTAAAGCAAATATTCCATTTAAAATTTTCTCAGTGGTGAAAAGAGTAGCCAAGCTATTTTAAGACACACTTCCATTTGGCAGGACAGACATGGACCAACAAAGTTGCATTTCCCTGAGCAATTGCTCTGAAGGTCCCAAGGGCTACGGGAGGTTACCTAATGTCAGGGGCACCATGATAGATCTTCTGTCAGTCTGTTCCAGTTGGGATCCGTCTTTTTTAGTACATGACAACTATGTGGAGAGTACTCAGATTACTATTCTCCCTCATTGGTTTAAAAAACAAACAAACGTCTTTACACTCCTTTGTAAGACAAAATTAAAAATAACTTAGTTTTTGGCTAGTACTTCTCAGCACAGCAAATGTCTTTATCCAACATAAATGTGTAATTCACCAGATAGTTCTGTTTTTAATGGCGGGTCGGTAAAACAGTAACATCACACAAAACTATCCAATAAGCAATCCCTCAAACAGTCCAACATAAATCATTATAGTAAGAGTATTCATAGACTTTTAAATTCCTGTTTCATTCAGTTTCGTGGCCCCCTGTGAGAAAACTGAGTCACGTGCATTTGATTCTTGGCACAGGGAATCATTTGATTCCAAAAGGAAGCTTTGTGGTGTAACTCATACTGAGTAAAGGCAGAAAGACAATCAGGCATGGTGCACATGCCCTGAGCTTCTCATATCCATACTTTATTAGGTTTCTCATAAGCAGTTGATCTCTTCTACACCAAACATTCTAAATATATATGATAAAAAGCGATGTCTGGGCAAAATAACGTTAGTCACTATAAAGAAGCTAGATTTTGGCAAAAAAAGTAATCGTATATTGCTTTTTCTCCCTTTTCCACACTCAAACATGATTTGAGCATGCTTTTTAAATTTCCAGCAATTTCCTTCATAATATTTATGCAACACTTTGACACCATACATCAGAAAATCAAAACAAAAAGCTCAGATGGTGCCACAATTATCATTAGGAGGCTTTATAATCTGTCAAAAAGGACAATTCTATAAGAATCAGCTAGTGGCCAAACTGGAGTGAACTCATTCTCTCTCTCCGTCTCTCTCTCTCTCCTTCCCAACAATTTATAGCATACTTTAAACATCCAATTTATTTTACCCATTAAAAGGCAGTGAGGATAGTACTGTAGAAACCAATTTTAAACTTCAACTTGGCACCAAAAATAAAATGCAACTTTATTATTCCCTGAGTTTCATAGAAATTAAAATCTTTAGTTAATGATAGACTCATTCTTTTGAGAGGAAGATTACATACATTATGCTGACTGTTAGAAATTAACACTCTAAATTGACTGATAATAAGATAGGAAAAAGTTTGAACTGAGCACATAAAGTGTTTACCTCTTATTCAGAGGTAGTTAGGGCAGTGAAGTGAAAGAAATACTTAAATGGAAATAGAAAGACCTGGTTCTAATCTTAACTCTGCCATTAATTAGTTGTACAAGTCATTTTCCCATCTCTAAGGTTCAAATGAGGGACCTGGATTGGATGATCTCTCAGATTCTTTCTCATTCTAAATTGAATGCTTTCAAGCATTTTAGATTGCAAAAGGAAGGAGGGATTATGACCATTCAACTCCCTTAGTCCACAGAGAAGTGATGTGAGTTGATGGATGTGATCTAAATAATTTATTTGCATCCTGAAAAGCAGTGGGATATACATTTAATATAATAAAGGACTTTATATGTTACTTGAATTTGTGCTAGGCCTGGAGTCCAGAAGATCAGAGACCAAATCCAGTCTCAGATATATACTAGCTGTGTTACTTAACCGCTGTCTGACTCAATTTCCTTAACTGTAAAATAGAGATAATAACAGAATCTATTTCAGAAGCTTGTTGTGAGGATCAAATGATATTTGTACAGTATTTAACACATGAATGACAGGTAGTAGGCACTCAAAAAATGCTTATTTCTTTCCCTTCATCACTCCCTACTTTTCCCATTATGTGGGGTATTACATAATCTTAAAGATTTCAAGGTATGACTGTTTCTGAGCTAAAAAGAAATTCCACTCAGAAAAATCCAGACAGAATGCATGAAAGCAAGATGAGATTGCCCAAAGATGACTGATATTCAGAATTCACTTTGCAAGCCTGTTTCACTGCGAAGCATTAGGAGTCAAGTTAACCAACTACAGAATAGAAAAGAGGTGTCAAACATGCAGTCCACAGGACACACATGGCCCACAGCACTTCTGAGTGCAGATTAAAATGTATAATGATAATATAAGGACAGTAAAAGTGTCTATGTCATATGGCTGCTTTGGGGACCACTTGAGTAATATATATATAGCACTTTGCAAACCTTAAACCTTAATGTACTTTAAATATATTATTAAAATCTAATTGGGAAATAGCAAAATACAAAAATAAAAATTTAAAAATATGTAAAAATAAATAATATTTCATTTTAAAACTAAGTCAATATGTGACTTGCAGGGACCTTATGCACATTTTAGGGCCCCTATTTCTCTTTGAGTCTGATACCATTGGATTAGAGTGGTACCAATCTAACCTGAATTTAAATAGTTCTCCTGTTTTATGGGGTTATGAAGGTACCCCTTTGGTACAAATGCTTTTAGTATGGTTTAGGTTATTCAGAGGAATTTAAGATGGAGGCAAAGGCGGAAGTGAGGCCAAGGTCCATGAAGTCCAACTCCCTTATTTTACAGATGAGGAAACTCAGACCCAGGGCTGATAACAAGAGTTAACAATTAGACAGTGCTTTAAGGTTTACAAAGTGCTTTACATATATTACCGACTTGATCCTCACAAAGCCATGTAAGAGAGGTGCTATTATTAACCTGATTTCACAAAAGAGTAAACTGAAGCTAATAGAAGTTAAGTGATTTGCCTAGGGTCATACAGCTAATAATAAGTGTATGAGGCAGGATTTGCACTCAGGTAGAATTTCCTGACTCCAACTTCTGTGCTGGGATTCACCACCTAGTTACCTGTTCAGTTGTCAAGTGACTAGCCTATGGCATTACTGGCTGTTAAGTATCTGAAGTGTGAGTCTAACCCAAGGCTTCTGAGGCCAGAGGCAATGCTCTTTTCAGTATCATAATGCTTTCACTTAAAATTTTTTTGGTTGCTGTTGCTGGCTAGAGATGATGGCAAATATTCAACTGTTTTGATGAATCTGTAAGGCATTCAAAGAATTTCAGCTAATTTTGCCTTGTCCCCCAAATTAATAACTAAGTTTAAAAAAATATCAAGGAAAACAAAAAGAATTCTTACTTCTAACTTCAGTAGAAAAAATCAAATTGAAAGAATGTCCATAATCTTTCTGCATACAGAAAAACGTTCTCTTATTGCTATGGAGCCGCCTCTAGAAGCAAGGAGAAAGAGTGGGTGAGGGTGGTCATTAAACTGATTGTATAAACTCATGTTTCTTCACTGATTTTGTAGATTTTTACCTTTCTCCCCCATAAATTTCTATTGGCTGTCCTTGTAAACCACTCATTCCTGCTGCAGCTAAACTTTCATTCAGAATAGAAGACACCTGAATGACATAAATCTCTAACCCAAAGTAACATTTTCTGTGCAGAGTAAAAGCCGTCATGACAAAGGTAATGAAGAAGAATAGTTTAAACAAAGTGCTTTAATGAGATCCAGCTGCTGCCCCATCTCACTTGCTGATAAGACTGTGCTAATCGCACAATGGAGACAGTTTGGGAAAAGGTTAAAATTCAAATAGAGGAAGTAAAACTCTTTATATTTCATGGGTTCAATTTCCTTTTACCTTGTAATCATTTTCTTACAAAATTTAATTTTCAAAAGGCTCAGCTATGTCACTATAACCTTTAAAAAGGAAAATAATATTTAAATTGAACACTAAAGAGCAGAAGTATTGTTCTTTGGGGAAAAGACCCATGAACCTAGCAGTTTCCTCATTTCCCGCCCCCCTTACATCACCAAAAATTAGATGATAAAATAACTTTGAGATTTTACATTAAAATTATTAAATAATTATAATAACTTCAGACAGTCATAGAAATTTTTTAAAAGAACTTCAGAAATATCACAGAAAAGTTTCCATAGGAACTTCTTTCACACCCTTCATCTTTAGAAGTCAGCATTATTTAAGAGTACCAATTATTTTTTCCCTGTAGATTACATCTGTGTCTTCAGATGAAGAGAGATAAGAGAAGGAATGCTTTGTAACTAAATTCCTATTAACAATTAAGTTTTAAAACATTCAATTAAGTAGTTTCATTACTACTCATTTTAGAGATCTCATTTTAATTTTTCAAAATGTAAAAGAAAAGCTGAAATAGATAACTTTGGAAGGATAAAATTTTGCCAAAGTCATCCTGGCAGGTACTAAAATATAACTGATGTTTATGACTGCCTTTCCCTCAAAGGGATATTAGTAATTTTTCATTAACATAATAGGAAGTTCCACTAAAGTTATAAAAACATACTCCTTGAAGACAGAAAACCATCAAAGGAACTTCTTAGTATAAACTGGTTAAATGTACTCAGGAATCTGTCTTTAATACAGACTCCCCCCACCATTCTGACTTGCCCACATGACTGTTTTAAGAATTGCTCAAAGTGCTGATCATCATGGTAGAGTTCAGATTTAATGCCTCCTTTCTTGGTGTCAGCGTCATGCCACTAAAATCTCCTTAGAGGATCATAGGAAATTCTCCCAGGGAAATTTTCACATCCTCAGTGGGAGAAATCAGCACATGATCATTTTAAAGAAATAATCTGTGCCTCTAAAAGGTGAAGACCCAAGACTTAGTCATGCAGAAGTCAAAGAGTTAAAGCCAAGGAACCATATTCTTGCAGGCTGATGAAACCTTCCTGTTGGGAGTGGGAAAGGAATAGTATTAATAGCTATTGCTATATGCTGCACTTTCCCACAGGTCTGGACAGGATCTCAAGATCAGCATTTGCCTCTCAGAAAGGAAGACCTGCATCGGCGCAGACACTGGAAACTCTGGGCCTCCCAGGGAGGAAATGGAGGACCTGAGAGACAAAACGCAAGCTGTCCCACACGTTTCAAATGCCCACAGAGGGCTCTGAAAGGTCTGACGAAGAACCCCACCCCCCACTTCTTGTTTAAGGGCAAAAGGCATATTGAGGTCAGTGGCAGGTACCTGTCTCTCGACTTTTATGCTGCTCATACAAAACCTCCCACATGTTGAACCCAAAGGAATGTTCCATCCTGGCAGGAAGTCTCCAGATACAGGAAAAGCTAATAAAAAAAAGGGGAGGAGGTTTTTACCCAACCCTCTAGCCTCGGCTCCTACTTGCCCCTCCAACATCTCGCCTTACAAATTTATAAATGAACTTATTAGAGGCCATAATGCATTCTTTAATAACTACAAAAATAAGTAAAGTTTCAAACCTGAGGCTACCAATCCACTCGATCTGATATCTCCCTGAATTTTGGGAAGTCTATTGGGATACAAACACGTTTGTTGAGCAGCATGTGTAATGAGTAATACAATCTCCTCCATTGCTGAAAATGTTTTCTGATGATTTCAATGACTTTCACAATTATCTAAAGCAAATAAAATCTGCACCAAGGAGTTCAACTAGCGTAAGTTAAGGTATTAGTAGTGGCATTGTTTGCTCAAGCTGCTTTGATTATTTTTTCTACTGAAAGCTATCTCTGTGAAATCTCAGGTTAGCCAGCATTACTTCAGACAGAACATCGCTGTGGAATTCAAATACCAAGAATAAAACAACCTCTACAGTCATTGATCTATAAAAGTTTCTTGATTCTTTCAGTGCAAAGATGAAGAGAGGGAGAAATGAACAACCTTTTTTCTGCCTATTTTCCTCAATGATTTCCTTAAAAAAGGGGGAAGGTCACCAGCTACTTTTCTTGACTTCTCTTTGAAAGCAGCATTCCAAGTATGATTTACTTAATATAGCCCTATAAATCAGCTGATGCAACAATAATCTCCAGATCTGCATGTAAACATGGCTATTAAAGATAATATGATGACTATGTTTGCTTAATGCTATATGATAGAGCTCGTCTTCGGGCATGTAGTTTTCACTCAAGGTAGGAAGCTTACATGCAACTATATATATATGCAGCAAAAGAATAGTGGGAGCTATTAAAATATTGTGCTACTTCACAACAACAAAATTTTGAGCAAGAAAAGGCATTATGTACACATAACTTAATCTGCTGCGCAACATCTAATTAACCTCACTTCACAATGGCCCATAACATTGGACCTCCAGAAAGCAAAAACGAACACCCAAAGCAACCCAAGGACAAAGAACTGATCACACCTTTTGATTTGGTTTCTTTAGGTGATCTAATCTGATAAAGTCGGAGGTATTTCTTTTAAAATAAAGACAGAGGAACTAAATATAAACCTCGTGGTGATAATATTTTGATTCATAAGATGTAGATTTGTTTGGTGTTGTGATGTGTGAAAGGTAAGTGATCATTCTACCCGTGACCATTACGCTAAAACCTGTAAACTGCCTCCAGTTACTAGCGTGATCCCTAACCTCTGAAAGGGGGTAATCCAGTATTGGTTGTTAGCTGTCAAATTTATTTCCCCTTGGTGAAATATACCCTGGATTTAATTACCAGTCATTCTTGATACTTTATGGAGCTGTGCTCAAGCACTGTGGCTTTGACATTTAACCCCTGACCCTTAAATATTTACCAGCTTTTAAACTGGTTGTGTACAATTATCCCTTCAAGTATATCTTAGATCCATCATCACATCTTGACCACTCCAGCCAACTCCAAGTTAGATATACCATTTTAACTCATGATGTGATTTTCACTGAGATGGAAAATAGAACCATGTTGCCCCACAATGGGTTACCTCAGGCAGAGTTTAAAATGATTACATATGCTTGAAGCTACCTGTGGAGTAGGGTGGGCTATCTGTGCCATACTAATGTGGTACAATGAAATTAAAAGTAGCATTGCTTAGTAGTTAGATCTTAGCACACACTGGAAGTTAGCTATTCTGTTGGCTGTTACTGACTGAATATGGTAACTTGTACGTGAGACACTGAACCAACTCTGTTGAAGCTATTTTCAGAAAAGAAAAAAAAACCAAAAACTTAAAATAGTCACTGGAATTTTCTGAGAATCTCTTAAGATTCTGAGATTACTAAATAGGGACCTCAAATGACAAATATTCACAAGTATCCATTGTTAATGAGAAGTATCATTATTCGTAATATTAAAGAAATGAGTTTTAATGAAGAGAAGAAAAGTCTTTCCTAGAGATTTAGATTTTTAAGAGAATGAAGTTAAGGATATAATAAGCCTAGAGAAAGTCCACATTTCCTCACTTGAATACACACACACACACACACACACACACATACACACACACAGATCACAACAGCATCCCACTACAACTTACCTTATTAAAGCTCTCAAATAATACCTCATACAGAGTAGGGAATCAGTAAAAGTTTGTTGAAACAATACTGATATTAATATTGTGGTCATAATAACAAATTTCCCCCAAATAGGCAAGTTGTCAAGGAAACTAAAAGAAGTTTATGCAAGTAGAAAGAAGAATTTGAGTGAAAGAAAGCCCAGCCAGAAAAATGGAGGAATGTAGCACTGAGAACTGCTCTTCCTGATCAGAGGGAATGAGAGAGACAAGAACAAGGGAAGTATTTGCTGCTGGTGGGAAGCCCATATGCTGAGTATAAATTAGGGCCAGATGCTCATTTCTGGCTACTCTAAGAAACCAGTCTGGGTCAGCTGTATTTCCAAGTAGAACACTATGCGGAGACATTCAGCTTTGAAGCCCAGCTGATCTAGACGCTGGTTTTCTGAAAGGAGCCAAAACCGGCATGTGAATCAGCTGGATTTAAAAAAAAAAATCTGTATAAGAGTAATAATGTGTGGTCTTGAATAGTGTAATCTCAATAAATGGCTTTCAGGTTGGGCAAATGCTTCAACTTCATTTTGGCACTTACCCGATCTGGCAGCTAGTTATTATTTTATTCAATACAAGAGCACACTATTGCATAATTAGCCTCCATTGAATGCATAACTCACGTTATGGCAAATAAAGCAAACCTCATAATTTATAAGTCCAATTTATTTCATGTTCCCCTAAGGTTAATGCATAGATGAAGTAGTTAGCATATAATTTAGGTATCAGGGATTTAAATTAATCATATATTTTATCTTTCCCTACAAAATTTTCAAGTTTTATTAATGTTTTAAATTCATGTACATCTCGTAGTCAATAACAACAGTTCACAAGAAGAAAGAAGGATAAGGCAGACAATGAAAAGACATTTAGGGAGCACAATACATGGAATATTATAAAAAAGAGTATGAGTATCTCATCCTTTTACTTTCAGCCATTATTACACCCTGAAATTTTCTTTTCATAATACTAATCTTTAGGCTTTGGTTGGCTCAAAAGGTGAAATCTCTTGTGTAGAAGAATTTCACTAAGCACATTCACTCACTTGTCGTTATATAAAGTTGGAAAATAACACATTTTCCTAACTCTAATCACATGCCCCACCCTTACCCTACTGCTTTACCACCAGTACTGCTCACTGGCCACCCTCCCTCCAGTTGCTTACCTCTTCCAATTATCCTTCACGTGGCTAGCTTTCTAATCTTCCTAATGCACAATTCTGAGTATATCATTCTTGTACTCAAAATCCTCCATTGTCTATGAAAGAGTTTTAAAAATAAAAATTATATTTAGATATCTGGAAATATGTTTGTTAGACAAAAACCTTTCAGGCAGATGCTTAGTTTTGTAAAATAAAACTCTATAGTCTAGTATTTAAAACATTTTGCAATATAGCTCCAATATGACCTTTTAGCAATATTTTATATTCTTCCTCTTTATATTCTTTAATATTCTGCCCTATCACTGACCTGATCTTGCTTTGTCAAGCCTTTATGTCCTTGTGTACTATGCATCTTTATTTGGAATGAACCATCTCTCTACATTTCTACTTATCTCTCCGTATATCACTAGGGTTTAATTTTGATGTATCAATCTCCATGAAGCTTTTCTTATAACCTCTCCAGATAGAAGCGATTCCTTCCTGTTAATTTCTCTCCTAGACGATGCATTCTGAGCTGGGATATGGTTAGCAGTGTACATATTCTATCTCCCTTAAAGGCTGTACGCTCCAGGAAGATTATAATACTAATCACAGCTGACATTTATATTTCTTCAAGGTTTGCAAAAGCATGAGGGACTAGGTCATTTATGTAGACACATAAACCAACATAGTGCCTTGCAGATACAGGCAACTTAATAAATATTTTTTATGTTTTTGAATTTATGTGGGGCACCATGTGCTTGGAAAAGAAGCAGGACATAGAAACAAAAAATTTGACCAAAGTATCTTGAATGATTAGAAATTACTATATATGTGTATATGTACTGGAAAATAATTTTTCATCAAGATATACCAGAATTTTAATCTAAAAAGCAGATACACTCACAATTCTTTCTCTCTAGTTCTATCATTTTTTTACTTTGATTTGATCACACACAGCAAAATTTCCCATTCTCTTCTTAACAGATATATGGAGAAAAGGGATTATTAACCTGAGGACTATTAACTTTTTCATTTTAATATTTTGATAAATATATTTTAATTGGTTTCCTTTGTAATTCAATGCATTCTATTTTATACATTTTTAGACATTGTTCTGGGAAGTAGCACTTCCTTCCCCTTCCCTTTCCTTCCTTCCTTCCTTCCTTCCTTCCTTCCTTCCTTCCTTCCTTCCTTCCTTCCTTCCTTCCTCCCTCCCTTCTTCCTCTCTCCCTTCTCTGGGTCTCTCTCTCTGTGTCTCTGTCTCTCTCTCTTTCTCTGTCACGTAAGGACTCTGACACCCCGGATGATGAAGTATCTCATACAGAGGTCGTTAGGACTGAGGTGAGGGTCCTGATTCTAGTCAGGGCTCTTTCCACGGTGCCTCTTTTGTTGTTCTTGAGTCATTTTGGCCATGTCCAACTCTTCAAGACCACCATCTGTGCTGTTCTTGGCAAAGGCACAGGTATAGTTTGCTATCTCTACCTCCATTTTACAAATGAGGAACTGAGGCAAATAGGGTCACACAGCAAATGACTATCTGAGGCTGTGTGTGAACTCAGGTCTTCCTAGGCCTGGCACTCTATCCACTGAACCAGCTAACTGTCCCCATGATGCCACACTTAATTACTTTCTCCTGATAGAAATCTAGGAAGGCTAATGGCAAGGATCTTACACATTAGGGAAACCTAATCTATTTATTACAACTGGTTGACTGAAGAGTCCGACTTGGTCACTCATAGAAGAACCACAATTACCATGACAACTGGGCTCCCCCACTCTATAACCAGTAGGCTTTGTCACAGTGGATCCTATGGCACACAGCTGTTCCCAAAATTCCATCCAGTTTCCTTTTCTCATGGTTCACTACTACCTTCCCTTATTATATCTGGTTTACAGACTTTCTTATGGATAAGGTAAACATGGTTCACCTTCCAAATAGTGGTTTTCACCAAGGGAACATGCTGAATTTGCAAAGTTAATATTATAGCAAACTTTTTTCATGTTTCTCAAGTTATTGCATAGTAAGTGCACACCACTCTGACACATTTTCCCACTTAAATGCCAAGGGTGAAATATACATACACATACACATGTATACGTATGTATACACACATATGTATTTAGTAAAAAATTAATAATTATAACAATAATAATTAGGATGGCACAAACATATAATACAATTATAAAACTTCCAGGTAAATAACATAACTTGTGTGCATTTGTTTTCTAAATGATTTACATTAGAACTACCTCAGTATAATAGAAGGACCAGGTTTGGTGTTAAGAAAAATGGATTTTGATCCCAGTTCAATCATTTAACCTTTCTTTGTCTCAGTTTCTCTATTTGTAAAATGAAGGAAGTGGAATGCATGACCCGGAAGGTACTTTTTGGTTTTAAATCCATGATCTTACAATTCTATTTAGTACTTTGTGACCTTGGTTATCACTTCCCTCTTTTAAGAACTCAATTTTCCCAAACAGAAAATTAGGGAAGTTGAAATAAACAAGGTTCCCCCTAACTATAGAGCACTTTGATCATGTATATTTATATTTTATAAGGTTTTCTTCTAAATTTATGGAATGACATTGGTGAACTAAGCATCTGCGTGGACTGGATTCATCCAGCAGACATTTTTCAAAAATATATTTTAAAATTTCATTAAAATTATCTTCGGCATAAGTGTACAGACTCTTTCATCAGTAGGTGATTTCCTCCACGTGCACATTTCTACTTAATTGAAAGAGATAACAGAGAATTTCTTTTGCAGTCTTAGTGATAGGTTTTCAGGCTGTGACAAAATCAAAGTTTTGTTTCAGCGAAAAGGAAGTCTGGACTCTAGGAAAACTTATAGATTTTGTAATTCCACAAAGTGATGTTAAGATGTCAAAATCTTTTTACATCACACTTTTGGGTCTTTTAAAAATACGCTCATAAATAATGTGAATCTGATTCTGTTTATACAGAACAAGTGGAAACATTTTTTAAAAATTGAAATATTTATTAATAGTATTCATGTAGAATCTTACGCTTCAGTCAAAAAGCAGTTTGCCAATATCACTGTCTCACTCTTCTATGAATCCCATTTAAAAATTAGGGGGAGGTGTATTCAGAGGGAGAATGACTTGCTCAAAGCCCTACACTAAGTTAGGAACAAAATATTAGTTAGATCCTATCATTACTTTACCCTCATTATAACATTTCTTCTTTTAAGAGGGAATCAGTGGGCTAATGTAGAAATGTGTTTTACATGACTACACACATATTTGTAATATGTTTTGTGTTCTTTGCTTTTTCATTGTCTAGGGGATGAATTTATTTTCTGTTATTTCTTCAATATACAATCAATCTTTACCTTTTGTGGGGTAGTGTTCCTAGAAAATGGAGGGAAAGTAAAAAAAATTCAAAATGTGGACACATTTAACTGATAGGAAAGAGAAAGGTTAGGTTCCTGTGACCACCAAAAACTGTAAGAGTTCACTAGAGATTGCTGAAAATACACTTTCCCACATACAACTGTTTATAACAAAACATTACTGCTGATAATCTGCTCTATTCCAACCACTGTAACCATGAAATAACTCATAAACTGCACAAGAGAGGAGAGGCAATGTCAGGAACGACCAAGAAGCAGAGGTGGTGATGTCAGAAGAGCCCCAAGGTACAAAAAAGGGAAAGGAGGAACCTGCCAAGCATCTCTGATCTTTCTATCAATTCCTGGTTGAACTATCCCTTTATGAAAAGCACATGCCTTGGGCTGAATTTCCGGGCCCCAGTTTGAGCTCAGGACTCCCTCTCCGGGCTGCTTAGAATGGCCTGCCTGGCCTAATAGACTCTCCTGGCTAGTAGAGGTACAGGCAGCCTGCTGCTTCACTGATCCAAACAGAGCCGGCCTGGATGCTAAGGAGCCCAGTGGCAGAGATAACAGGACAGCAGGACACTGACTGAGACCTGTGCTGCCAAGGTGTAGGGTTGTCAAAGTAAAGGTGTGAATGAGGCTACTAATAACATCACAGAGGCAGTCCTAGGTGGCATCATGGAGAGAGCACTGGGCTTGGAACCAGGAAGACTCATTTTTCTGAGTGCAAATCTGGCTACAGATATATATTAGCTATGTGACCCTGTCTCAGTGAATTGGAAAAGGAAATGGCAAACCACTCCAGCGTCTTTCCCATGAAAATTCCCAGCTGAGTCATGAAGAGCTGGACACAAGTGAAATGAATGAACACCAAAAATAAAATCATGTGAATGCTTGAAGTCACCAAAGTTAAACCCACAAATGTTGAAGACTGGCTGTAAATCAGAACATATATGGGTTATGATTGAGCCAATGCTGGGTATAGAACCTTGTTAAAGTTTCTATATCTTAGGAAATCTGCATAGAAGGGGCTGAGGAATTTTGTTAGATCAGTACCCTAATTTCTAAGTGAATATGGTACTCCTTTTAGTGTTTCTGGTGCTACAGAACCAAAATTTCAATTTGTAAATTTCAGCAACTTATTAAATTTATTTTGAGGGATTGGTTCATTCTATTTATTAGGATACATTGGGTTATATAAATTGATTTTTTTCCCTACAATGAATATGATCTCCCTAGACACTCCACCTCTTGACTCTAAGCATTTCACTCCCTATCTCCCATGTCTGGAACTTTCTTCCTCCTTATCTCTGCTTTCTGGCTTCCTTCAAGTCCCACCTTCTGCAGAAAGCCTTCGTTAGTTTTCCTTAATCTTACTGCCTTCCCTCAGGAACTTGCTTGCATTATTCTATGTATGTGTGTGTATGTATGTATATGTATATGGTATGTGAATATATGTACATATATATACATATGATGTGTGTATAAATGTTTGTGTATATGTATACACATACACCATAGATGTACGTACACATGTATGCGCGCACACACACATAGTTGTTTGCATGTTTTGTCCCTCATTAGATTGTGAACTCTTTGAGAACAAGGACTGTTTTTTGCTTTTCTTTGCATCCCCAGTGCTTAGCACAATGCCTGGCATGTAGCAGATCCTTCATAAATGTTAATTAATGGGCATAGATTTAATTGATCTTCAGTAGAAAGAGCCTGACAATGGGCCTCTGAACTTAGGCTGCTCTGAGAATAACAGATGCAGTTCATTGTCAAGGCCACTTTAATTGTTTAGACATTTCAATCATGTCCAAATGTTGATGACCCCATTTTTGGGGTTTTCTTGGCAAAGCTACTGCAGTACTTTGTCATTTCCTTCTCCAGTGTCAAGGTCTCCCTTGAATTTTTTCCATCTAGGTTGGAACTGTAATTCTCTTAAGAGCACTAGGTCATCTCCACTGTCATGCATGATAAGGAAGAGAAGACAAGCTGATTTCATGCAAAGAGTGTTCTATTTGGAGCAGAGTGACATCTTAGTTCCTGACAGTTGGATAGAACTTAGGGTCTCATAAAAGAATTAGACAGCTCAGTAATACCTTAAACCATGGTCTTTTGATTAACTCACATAAGGGCAGTCTGAGGATCTACAATTAAACACGATGGGTAGGGCGGGGCATGAGAGAAGGGAGACAGGAACAATAAGGAAAAGCTACAGCTAGGGTAGGCTGGGACTCTGGGTAGGCTCATCCTGAGACCACTGTACCAGGAATAACGGAGGTCAGTGATGGTCCTTTGGAGAAACAACTCTCTGTTCAGTTTTCCTCCTTAATGCAGGGTGCCTGCATAACGGTTAATTCCATACCAAGGCAACTGATAAAGTCAACTAACATTAACAAATTTTTAAGAAGGATCTGTTACCAACAAGTTGATGCTCAGTCCTGGCTAAGACAAGGGGTTCTAATTGAATTAAATAGGAACCATAAACACAAGACATGAAAACTTCCAGAAAATGCAAGACAGATATTAGGAAGGAAAGGGGGCATTTCTAGGGCCCTGAGCAGATGTAGACTGCTGTGAGAGAGCCTTATAGGCTGAAGTATGATGGAGTCAGTTTGTACTGGCTCAAGAGAATCAGTTTTGAAATTTTCAGTACAAGCAATTGCACTTCAGAAATCAGCAAAAACTCTAAATCAGAGTTTAATTTAGTTTTTGGAGAGCCAGTCATTAAACATTTACCATCACACTCCTGCTTATAGGTCTCAGGTCCATAAGCTCAAGGGATTTTTTTTTTCAGACTGTCATGGTATATACCAGGGTTTGAATTCTGCCTCTAACTGGTTACGTGTCTATAGGCAAATCATTAAAGTACTAAGAGCATGTTTCCTGTAAAATGAGGAAAATAATCTTGTATTACATTGTTTCAAAGGGTTAATGTGAGAAAAGTCACTCTGTAAACCTCAAAATGCTATACATGTATTTTATTATTATTGTAGAAGCCATAGGAGAGATTCAACCTGCCAAGGGAAAGACTGTAGAAAAGAAAGAAATGTAGGGACATATTGGTATGATATCTCATGCCCTAATCCACATAGTGAATAACTCCAAATGCTAATGACTTAAGTCTTGCAAAACATGTAAGATGACCTGCTATAGGATGGTCTTCTTTTTAAACAGGAAACAATGTGAGGGTATGTTCATTTCTCTTACTATCCTGTGACAGTAAGCACTTTGATCTGTTATGTACAAACGATCTGCTCTCCAGGTATTGACCAACAGCCCAAGCAGACCCTGACATTGTTCTTATGACAGGTATAATTTTGTAACTGCAAAAATCAGTCTTGGAATGACTCTGATGTCTCTCTGATGCCATGTTGAACTTGACTTTCCAATTATGTCCTCTTCATCCAATCAGGTTCTACTGTAAGAAGAACTCGGTTATGTCTAGGGAAGGAATGCCTTCAGTTGGAGCTCTATAGTGTGTTACAAAACAGAAATGCAGCCAGTATTCTTGTGTCACAATTTTGTAATCTGTTTTTAATATCTAACAAAGAACTTTTCAAAGCCCTGTCTGTGGAGCACAAAAGAAGTTAGTGAGAGTATTTTGTAAAATAGGAGGTTCATTTTTCAAAATGAGGAAGTTGGTCTTAAGAGGCTTTTGTATCACTAGACATTCATTGTATGTAAAATACCATTTGTAGAGATTTCCATGTAAATGATCTGAATATATCCTAATGCAGGATTTCATAAACATCCTTCTCCTCTCCTTGTGGATTTTCTTCTTAATCCTTCTTTGTTTGCATGTACTCTGGCGCACACACGAACGTACACATGCACACACACAAACATACAAGCACATAGACTTTTCCTACACACCTCCATATAAAGGCAAGTGCTGGCAGCTTATGGATGCCCACATTTCTGAATAATTACTTGCCAGGGCTGCACTGATACCAGATATAAATACATTCTTAGACTGTGTTAAAAACAACAACCTCTTGAGTACAATTTTAGTTTCTAGCCTTCCAACCTGTTCATTAGGAACTTAGTACTATGGACAGAATTGTCAAAATGCTTAACTCCTATAAGAATGCTTTCTAGGCCTGCACATAGTAAAGTTTTCCTAGGACTTTAAATAATGCTTCTATCTCTATCAGTTTTCAATTAATTTACAATGCTGGCCTGTTTATCAAAACTGGAAATGGTCCAAACCCTCAGTGTATTGGATGAGCCTTACAGTAACCCTGAATGCACCTGTTAATTTTGCCTCTGGGTAAACAGTTGAAAACTCCTCAGCTATTTCCTCAAGTTGGGTGGAAACAAAGAAACATGAGATTAAAAAAAAGTCTAGATTAGGGAATTGGAGATGCATTAATTTAAAAAGGGAACAGGGTCAAACTAGGGGCTAGGAGGCTAATAAGCACAGAGCACACAGCAGAAAAGCTCCCAGCAGGGTAAGAGTTCACTTAATTTATCCAAGCGATCTATTCCAGACGCAGTAAATGATACATTATTGGATCCAGACCTGCAACTGCTTACTAAGACCAACCTCACTTAAGTGTCATTACCCTCCCCTTCTGAAATATTGCTATTCCCCAAACCTGTTCACAGTGAGGGCTTTGCTCAGCTGGCCATCCACTAACTTTTTGTTCTTTATGATGCTACCTCTAATTCCCCCTCTCTGCTGTGGGAATTAGGCATACCAACCACCATGCTAACCGCAGAACACCCAAGTGGATCCGACTCTAGGAGATTTTTAGTACTTTATTACACAGAAAACCAATCCCATGGATAACAGACTATAAACAACAGCAAATGCTATATCAAGCGAGCTGTAAGAGGTTAAGGACTTTGAGGGATTTACTAGAGGGGTTGAGGAAAGGGGTGTTCAATCAATCAAATTCCCATTCTTATGAATTAGACAAACTTAAAAGGATAATGGAAATTTAAGACAGCATATGAAAGATATTTAAAAAGCTTTAAGCGTGTGTGTGTGTGTGTGTGTGTGTGTATGTGTGTTTTCTCTTCTTAATAAGGGGAAAGGCTGGATAATTTGTTTCAATTAATTCTGTCTCCTAACTAAATATGATTAATGTGGTTAATGTAAGAATATCTATTTATGGCAACAACAAAACAGTGGGGGTATTTGATGGTACTATTTAAACATTTGAATGTGCCATGCAATTCAGCAATGAATACATGCAGTACTGCATACTTGGTTAAAGAAAGAGCTACGATGGAAGTAATATTTAAGTTGGGGACTTCGGAACTAATGATAATTTTCTTTCTATGACGAGGTAAAAGACACAAAGTACAGGTTTCCATGTTCCAAACCAGAAAAAAAAATACCCACCCCAGACCACATTTCTAGAGTACACCATGTAACAAGGGGTGTATGTCTGCAGCATCATAAATGTTAGCTCATTGATTAGGAAGTGATAACCTGTAATAATAAGTGACAGTGCTTCCCCTCCCTGACTTGTTTCTGGCCATCAAACACAATATTAAAAAAAAGCCAATTTGGAGGCTAGAGAACATTTTATTCTCTTAAGTCTCAAATGCTGGTATTCATTCAGTATATGGATTTTTTCTACTACTAGTAAATTTAGTGTAACTGTCTTACTCAGAACAATTCATTCTTTATCCCTGGAAATCAGTAAGTTCAATTAAGGATATGAAAATGCTCAACCACTCAACAGAAGTCCTTGACACATGTGCACACATTCATGTTCTATCATCACACATATTGTTTATATAACAGATTATACTACTGTCTATATTCTTTTATCCACAACAGATGAGAAAGTGGAAATAGAATTTCACTGACACTAAATCATTCACAGCTTCTAAAAAGGAACATGAACAGTAGACAAGGAATACATCTTTGAAGACACACACACAACATATTCCTGTGTTGTGTCTCAAAAGTTGCTGTGAATTGTCTTATGTTACTTTCATTCAAAGATTCACAGATTGTTAAAAATGGAAGGTTCTTAGAATATCATAAGGTTCATCTTCTTTATTCAAAAGATGAGGAAATTGAGGCCCAGAAAAGTAAGCTGACTGGCCCAAGGTCACATAGCCATTTTATGAGTGACGGAGCTGGATTTTAATTGAATATTCCCTTCCTCACCTCCTCTAATAAATTCCCTCTGGCTATTAGCTCAATGCCATATAAAAGTGCCTAATAACCACTATGATTTTGAAGTAATTTTGAATTCAAAAGTCTTGCATATGAGTAGGAATGATATTACTTACAGAATCAAAATTGGAAGGAACTGTGGAGGTTATCGAGACTTTGGAATCATCTTTGTAGATATGACAAATCTATAGATTCTACAGTAAAGTCATAAAGTTTTCACTACATCTGGGTAGGGAGGGAATATGGATGATGAACCAGCAAAAGCGACTGAGAAGGAACAAGAAGACAGGTAGGAGAATAGGAGAGGCAGTGTTGAAGAAGGCAGGGAGGAGTAAATATCCAGGAGCAGAGCATAATCAGCAGTATCAAAAGATGCAGAGAGGTCAAGTTATATGAAGGCCATGAAAAGACTAAGCAGGTAGCCAAAGATGTTTCTGAAAAATCTTGACACTGTGTAAATCAGGTTCCTATTGCCCATAAGATGTCCCTGAGACAAGAGGAACCTTCATATCCCTTGATAAGACAAACGCAGACAATGGATGGGGCCGCCACTCAGTGCTTCTTTTGTTTCAAGTCACTTACAGCCACCACAGTTAAATGTAGAGCTTGAGATGCCTTCTAAGGATTATTCCTACAGAGCCTATGAGAAGTCAGCAAGACCTAATGTACACAGTACAGGAACCTTAAGGCTCAGAGGCACCTTTTAGTTCTGTAGTCAGACTTTAGACAAATGACTTAACCTCTCTCAGGCTCAGTTTCCTTATTTACAAAATGAGAAGGATAGATAATACTTCCATTACCTGCCTCCCTGAATTATTGTGTGGATTGAATTAGTTTAACAAAGTTCTATGCAAATTTAAGGTATTATTACTAATATTAGATAATGCAAGTACCTTCATTAATTCAGATTCATCTAGAGAGGATGATTTGATTATTGAATATTACACTTGTGTTTAGGTAGTAACCATTTTGGCATTTCATGGCTAAAGATAGCACAATACATGGCACTAACAATCACTGATGTCAATTTGATGTACCCACATGGGATAAAGCATGTAAACTCTACATGGATCAAAACAAAGGTCATTCTTTTTTAATAATCCCTTGAGTTGAGTGAGTCATGCATGCATGGTGTAGTTTTAATTTAAAATTATTTTTCCCCTCTGATATCAGTGCCAACTCCTTCCTCCTCTTAATCCGTCAGCACTATTCAGAGGTAGACAATATGACCACTGTTTCCAAAGCCAAGGACACAGCAAAGAGAACGATGCCTGTTGTGGAACTGACGCTAATGGTTATGTCAGTATTTCCATTAGAAATATCCTTTTTCAAGGGTTAATATTACAGTTGTAAGAATTCTCAGCCAGCTGAGATTTGGCACCAGACTCCAATTTGATTTTGCAAAAATGGAAAATAAGTGATCTACTTAAATTAACATGTTCAATGTGATTCAATCTCCTACGACATTAGTATTTGACATGAACACCATAACAGCTTTGGAGAAAAGTGTGTATGTATGGGACTAATCACTTTGTAATATGTACCTTGTGCGCATTTTTCGAAAGTTGAAGGCTATGAAGGTCTGTAGGTTTCCCATTTGTAAACTGGGGTCACTGTGTCAAAAGAGCCTGAATTAACACAAACAGCACTCTTCCCCACAAACCTCGCTACCACTCTCCTGAAAAAAGAAAAGTTCTCAGCATCTTTCTTGCATTGTTTCTCATCCTTGAATTGACGATGCTCTTCTCTCTGCCTAATTCCTCTCTTTGAGATTAGGTTCAGGTCTCATTTATAACCCTGGTTTATAGTATTTTCCATTCACTATTACACAGGAAGATGGAAGGAACAAATATGTATTAAGAGGCAACTATATGCCAAGTCATGGTGCTATGCATTTACAAATATTTTCTCATTTGATTTCACAACAACCCTGGGAGGTGGGTATTATTATTGTCCCTGTTTTACACTTAAAGAAATGGTAGTGAAATGACTTGCCCAGGGTGACACAGCTAGTAGGCGTCTGAGGCTCAATTTGAATTCAGGTCTTCCTGACTCCAGGCCCACGGCTCTATCCAGGGCTCTATCCATTGCAACATCTAGCAAATGTATTAAATGCCTGATGGTGTGAAGCACTGTGGCTGGAAGTACTATGTATATACATACAAAGAAAATAAAATGTGTTCCTTAAAGAGTTTAAAATCTAGTAGGAGATGGAAGACTTTAGATATGTGTGTGTATAAGTGCACACACACACCACAGACAGCTAGGGAGCACAGTGGATACAACTCTGGGAGTCAGGAAAGCCTTGGTTCAATCCAGCCTCAGACACCTACTGTGTTAGCCTGGGAAACTCACCCTCCCTTAGCCTCAGTTTCTTCAACTGTAAAATAATAAATAACATCTGCTCTGCAAGGCTGCTGTGAGGATCAAGTGAGATAATTACTGTAAGGCAATTAACACACTGCCTGGCACAGAAGACACTTTATAAATGCCAGCTCTTCTTGGTGGTAGTAGTACTAATAGTTGTAGCAATAATATAAGTAAAACTCCCTTTCCACCCTACTCTAGATATTACTGTCTGTATCATTCATTTGGCACTTATGAATGAATGTATGCTTCAGTGCAGGAATGAATGAAAAAGGCATCTGTTAAGCACTCACTGCTTTATGTACTTTGCTAAGTGTTAGTGATTTGAAGGCAAGACAGTTCTTTCCCTCAAGGAATTTATATTTTAATAGCAGTAAACAATATATATATATATATATATACATATATATATATGCATGTGTGTGTGTGTGTATGTATGTATGTATGTATGTATGTATGTATGTATATAGGGGAGCTGGAGTTGTAGTGCAGAGGAGCCAGGTCTAGCCAGGAGTAGGGAGTCACTGGAGCGACCTGATTCTAGATAAGAGAAGGTGGATCTCTCTATAGAATGAACACCATCCCACCTGACATTAGAACCTTTCTTTACCTTAACCAAATAGTACCTAAATTCTCTCCCATACTTCTATTGCTCAGTATCACTTCACTGGATTTCCTTGCAACAGCATTCTGGAGTGCCAAAATGTGACACTGATGTGGGCCTCAGAACGCTCCAAATGGCCAAAAGAAAACCCATGCCTCCAATTTTCATCTGGACAGTCTATAGCTATATCAGTGACTGAGGGATGCCTCCATTTTGATCTTGGCACTGTGCCTCCAGTGTAATAGCTGGACCTCACCTGGACAAAATGAAGCAGAAGGAAGTAGTTTAGTTTGAACACAGATGGCAGTGTGTGGTTGGTTCCCTCAGTTGCACTAAGAATTGCTCCTTCTTAATGTCCATAATGTTCCTGGTATTTACATCCTTCCCAGTATTCCACTCCAGGTTTGAGGAGATCACCAATTTGGCTGTATAATTGAGGAGATACACTAAAAACATACTTTAAATAGTTCATGGGGAAAGTATCATTTCCGAGAATAAGCTGTTTCCATCATCCATGGCCTAGTTTTAGTGAAAGTAAAATAAACTAAAAATTAAGCCAAGTCATTCAGGTACGGTTAAATCATGTGTTAAGGCATTTCAGGGTCCACCTCAAGAGGGAGCAAAGGATGCTTTGGAGGATGAAGGGAGAGAGACTTAAACGTAACACATATGTTAAAGTTTGTACTCCAGTGTGTTTATTTATTCTTTTGGGAGATTCTCTTAAGATTTTTATTTTAAGACATATTGATACCACCAAAATTTATAAAGCATCAGGATTAAGTTCAATTTCCTAAAAGGTTTTCCTAATAATAATAAAAAAAAAACAATAGAAAGAAAACAATAGCTATGTCTGATTTATAGCTAATAATATTCAGTTTGTTATTTTTACATTTCAAGTAAGCAATTCCAGGTAAGCAGGGTTCTTATTCACCCTAAGTTTGAGTCCTGGATTATACACTTTAGAGTTCTGTGAAGATAGAAGGCACTTAACCTTTCAGAATCTCAATTTCCTCATCTGTAAAAGGGGAATTATAATCCCTGATCTACTTCCCTTCCTGGGACCCTTGTGAGGAAAATGTGGATAAAATTCTTAATGTGAATCAGTAAGCATTTATGAAATGCCTACTGTATCCTAGGCACAGAAACTGTTGGAAATAGAAAGACAAAATAGCATACTACTTATCCTCAAGGAACTTATTAATATGAAATAATTTTGTAGCCTGGCCCTGCTTAATATTTCTGCCTTTGTGGCTGGATATTAGGTGACATGGAGTCAGTCAAGATGGCAAAATAAAAGGGAACAATGCAGTCCATTACCTTCTATAAACTCCTCCAAAGAGAGAGAGCTAGAAAATGAACCAGACCAAGTTCTGATAGGGAAATCCAGAAAAATTCATGAGTCTTTTGTCTAGCATAGGTGGGCAGAGGGAGACAGAGAAGTGTGGAGAATAGGTCAAGACAAAATCACACCCATCCCTCCAGAAGTGCCTTAGAACAGAGCGAACATCAAGTCTGACGTCAAGAGGTAGGCTGAAAGAATTGGTAACAGAAAAAAGCAAACTGAATTTTTGTGGTGGCAGTGATGCTGAAGACATAAATGTGAAAGAAGAGAATAACTCTAAAGATGTAAGCATTGTTTCAGAGAAAAATGAGACTTGGTCACAAACTCAACTAGAATTCTTAGAAGTGATGAAGTAAAAGTTAAAAAAAAAGTTAAAATATTTCTTTTTTTTTTTAAATAAATGAAATGAGAGCTCTTGAAGAGAAAATTGGAAAAGAAATGAGAGAGAAGAAAGGGAATTAACAACTTGGCAGAAGAGGTACAAACTACTGTTCAAGGAACAAATTCTCCGAAAACTAGATTGGACCGAACAGGAGCTAATAACTCCATGACAAAATAGGAAATACTACAATGAAGTCAAAAGGCCAGAAAAAAATAGAGAAAAAATATAAAGTATCTTATAGCAAAAACACTTCACATGGAAAATAAATGGAAGAAAAAAATTAATAATCATTGGACTATCTGAATGACATGACCAGAAAAAGAGCCCAGATGTGATATTTCAAGAACTCTTATAAGGAAATTACCTAGATTTCTTGGAATCAGAGGAATGGAAAGACAAAGAATCCACTTGTCACCTCTTGAAGGAAACTCCCAAATGAAAGTTCCCAGGAACATTACTGCCAAAATTCAAAGCTTCCAGTTAAAGAACAAAATACTTCAAAAGCCAGAAAGATTTCAAGTACTGAGGAGTCATAGTCAGGATGGCACAAAATTTATCAGTCACATTACAAAAGAGCAAAGAATTTAGAATACAATATTCAAGAAGACAAAGGATATACATATGGGCTTACAAGCAAGAATAATTAGCCCAGCAAAGATGAATATAAGGCTACGTGGGAAGAAAATGGATCTTTGATGAAATAAAGAACTTTCAAACATTTCTGACAAAAGGACCAGAACTGCATAGAAACTTTAAAATTCAAACAAAGGAGTTAAGAGAAACATAAAATGGTAAACATGATGAACAATGGTAATTAATTATTGACCAAACAAGGATAAACTGCTTACATTCTAACACAGAGAGATTAAATGTGTGCCTCCCATGACCTCGATTATCATCAGGGGTCATACAAGGAATCTAATCAGAAAATGCTTGGGATCCATGTTATATCTTTATGATCTTAAGAAAAACATACTATTGAGAGGGGACCTAGGATGAAGGAAAAGAAAAATGATCTCAAAAATCAGACATCTATACAAGAAAGAAGGGATAAGGGGGAATTGGCTAACTCTTGAATCTTACTCTTGGCTGAACTGATCACAAAAGGAAAGATACATGTCTACTTGGGTATAGAAAGAGGTTTCATTCAACAGGGAAATAGGAGAGAATGGGAAGAAAGGAGAAGGGCAGATTAGAAGGAGGGGGTAGATTAAGGGAGGAATTAGTCCTAAGCATAACAAACTCTAAAAACAAATAAAAATATAGTGAGCTCTTTCGAGGTAGCAAAGAATGGAAATTTGAGGGGGTATCAATAAACTGGGGAATGAGTGAACAAGTTATAACATATAAATGTGACAGAAAACTATTGTGTTATAGGAAATGAAGGGGATAGTTTCAGAGAATCCTGGGAAGTCTTTGCATGATGTAATGCAAGTGAAGTGAACAGGACCAGAAGAATCAGTCATATAGGAACTATGAGCAGTAGAATAAACAACCATGATTCCAAAACACAACAGAGAGATAAACAGAATCCACATTAAGATGTACTGACTCAAGGTGACATATTCACACTTTTAACAATGAAACAAATTAAGCTTAGTAAGGAGATGAGATACAGGTAGCCTTTCTTCCCCTTTACAACAAAACAGAACCTAAATATCTTTGTTTCACTAGATTTGTGATCTCGTTGATAAAGGAATCCCTCCCTCCCAGAGTTGTAGATTGCAACCCATCCACACCTCATTCTGTGAAATTCTTGTGCCTGACCCTCAGTAAATTTTGCAGTCTCCACCCCACTTACTGGACCTTCCTCCATATCTCAGTGTAGTGACAGTGTAGAAATTCTCTACCCATTATATAAAGTACCTCTCCCTTTTGAGGGTCTATGGGATTGTATGATTGTGTGTTGTGAACTGCTGGGATGCAAACCAAATTGAATCACTTAAAATGTTGTTACTATAAGGGAAGGGATTTGGCGCACACAAAGCCCAGAATAGAAAGATCAGTTGTTCAAGAGATGCTAAATTAACTAAAATTGTTCAGTGGCTTCTGGCTGCGTGGACCCTTGTGGGCTTTCTTGACAAAGACACTAGAGTGCTTTGTCATTCTCTTCTCCAGTGGACTAGGCAAACAGAGAGGTTAAGTAGTTTGCCATTTCCTTCTCCATTTCATTTTACGAAAGAGGAAACTGAGGCAAACGGGGTTAAGCAACTTGCCCAGGTCACATAACTAGTGTCCGAGGCCAGATCTGAACCCAGTTTTTCCTTACAGTGCTCTCTCCACCCAGCCATCCAGATGCCTCTAAATTGAGTACAGAGAAGCATCTAAATCCCAATCCTTTATCAGGGGGTGAATACCTGAGACATAGAGTTAAGAAGGGAACAAGGGTCAATGGAGAGAAAACAAATTAGTCAAGCCTCTGGGGGTTTTAAATAGTTAAGATCTGAAGAAATCAAGACTTGAAGGAGCCTAGGGAGAAGAGCCATGAGGGTTGATTTCTCTTCACTAGGCCTTTCCCACTGGTCTTGCAGCAGTGAAGGGAACTACTGGACCAGTAGGGAACACAGACAAACATAGACATCAGACAGGGAAACAGAGAGACAGTCGCCCGAGGGAGGGAGCAGATTCGAGGAATATGAAACTGGTCATGGAAAGTCAGGCAGTGCAGAGCAGTGGTCCCTTGGAAACCATTTTGAGGATTCACACATATCAGCCTCACACATATCTCATTTGATGTTTACAATAACCCTGTGATACAGGAATTATTATTCCTATACTACAAATGAAGAACTAAAGTCGAGTTGCCTAGGGTCATACAGCTATTAAGTGTGTGAGGCAGAATTCAAACTCAGGCCTTCCAAACTCCAGGTCAAGTGCCACTGATCTGCCAATCAAGAATCAATAAACATTTATTAAGTGCCTAGCTACTAAGCATTTAAAAAGAAGAAAAAGATAGTCCATGTCCTCAAGGAGCTTAAAATCTACATTACTAGACCTTTCCATTTTACAAATCATTTTACATTTTTGGACCCAAATTTCCTGATTTGTAAAAGTAAAGAAGGTTTGATGAAATCAAAGGTTCTTAACCTAGGGTCCATAAGTTTGCTTTTAAATATGGATAGATATAGACAGATATATCAATAACTGCATTTTGACAGTTGGTATCCTTCATAATCCTCTGCATTTAAAAATATTCTTCTGAGTAGCCCACAAACTTCACTAGATTTGTTTAGGGGTCCTCATCACACACACAAAAAAGTTTAATAATCCCTGGAAAGGATGATCTCTAAAGTCTTTTCCAGTTATAACATCTTATGTCATGTCTCAAATACTAGAGTTCAATGGAATTAAACTGGAAGATACTCTATAACAGGATTTTTTTTTACTGTTTTCCTATTCCTTATAGCATATACATTTACAGTGGGGCATAAGGAGTGTTCAGGGAGGACTATGACCTCTGGTCCCAGTCCCTTCAAGACTGTTCATCCCCCTATCACTCCCTATTAACCTGTGGCTCCAAGAAGCCACAGCATGCACAGTGGTCACACCCTAGTTAACCATCTTGGCAGACAGCTAAATCAGGGTAACCAACCTCAAACCTGTGGGTGAGTTAGAGGGATGTTTACCTCAAGCCCATGAAGACTTCTTTGGTACAATGGGTGGATGAGAACAATTTGTTCCAATGGCTATGAAGGAGCTTTTGGAGCTTGGTCAAACATCGATGACACCACCTGTCCTGACTCCTGTCTTGCCACTGGACTGAGTGTGGCTAATGACTTTGCAGAGCTCTGCCTCACTTAAATCCAATTCATGCTCAAGACCTGTGATGTCACTGGCCCTCTTCAAAACAAAGAACAATGAAAGCTACAGTACAAACTAAATAATGGGCAAATTGGCATTTTCCACTTTGGCCCTGGGAAATCTGGATTTTTAATTTTTACTTAAAAAACAAATTAGAACATGGAACCATTGCGATTAAAATAGTAGTTGACACTATTATCCCCCCGCCCCCTGCTTGTTTACCAGAAACATGTACCAGAGGAATTTTCTATACAAATTATGTAAGATACTTTCCTAGACTTATCCAAAAACAAAACAAAACTTCCACATCAACCATAAACTTTTTTTTTTTTACTATGACCATCTATGTCAAATAATAATGATAATACTGATAGCCTACAACTGTATAGTGCTTACTATACTATGTGTCCAGCACTGTGCTAAGTACTTCGAAATTATTATCATATGTGGGCCTCAAAACAACTCTGGGAATGTAGGTACTATTGTTATCCCCATTTTACAGATTAGGAAACTGAAGCAAAGAGAGGTTAAGTGACTTGCACTGGGTCACACAGCTAGTACATGGCTGAGGAAGGATTTAAATTCAGATCTTTCTACCTCCAGACACACAGCTCTTTCTATGGGGCCACCTAGCTGCCCCAGACAGTGTAAAATTATAAAATTCTGAGTTAGGACCTTTAATTTCAATTGGACTGAGAGCTTATCTCAGCACACTGAATGATACAAATATGAGAAAAGACCAAAAAAGGATACAAAGCAATGTAAACTCTTAAAGTGATAATAAAAGCTACAGAAAAGTACTTAGACGTTACCCCTCATTTCTTGCAAAGTGAGCTCATATATAAGTTCAGATGGACCGGGTTAACAATCACTATTTTTAATGTTAAAATGCCCTAGGGAAGTTATAAACTCACCAAATATGCTGTTAAACTTACTTTATATTTTGTGCAGCTGTATGGCTTTGTACCAGTGACCAAACTTCCTAACTGGGTCACCAGAGTGAAAGAGTTTTGTTTAAAAAAAAATTTAATAACAATGCTTTGCTTGTCATTGGAATTCCATTCAATGTTCCGTTCTTATGTCAAACTAGTATTTGGTCCTCATTTTACTCACTCCCCAAAACTTTCTTCCCTGTTTTTATTTTCTTTGGTGGAAGTCCATGATATAAGGTGACCAGGGTGAAAACAGGGTAAAGAAGCAGATAAAGGGGAATGAAAAGGATTTACATGATTCTTTCTGAAACAATGTCAATACATTATAAACTTCTGTAACCTACATCTTACTGATATTGGACATTTCTACACCAGTGGCATTTTTATGATTATGTTAGACCTCCCTGGACCTGCTAATCTTTAAGCATATCATTTAATCACAATTAGTGTAGGAATCCACAATTCAGGTGATTTATGACTGCAAACTTTCTCAGCTACATGAGAGGAAAATCTTCAACTTCATTTAAAGATTTGATTTAATAGTATCTCATTACTGATTTGGATTGCCAATTTACAGTAAAGGCTGAAAAGTCTGTCATATCTCAAAGTATTGCTTTTTTCAAGGAAGTCAGAATATCCTATGCCCGGAACTCGAGGTCCATCCTGCTGGTAGGGATTTTACGATCTATATGAAGAGCACCATGTGAAATGTACCCTGAGTGTATGCTATGGCTTACTGGCAGTGATTAATTGACCAACACACTTTCCCATGATCCATTCGAATGTCTGGACCCAGCACCAGGGAATCAACCAGAGATACTGATGTGGCATTAGAAGACAGAACACCCTACAGGTTCTTTCAGGGTTTTGTTTCAGTTCTGTTGACAGAAATACTTTCTCCATAAGCCCCTGCTTGAAAAAGGGTCATTTAGAAGCTAATTACAGTAATGTGTTTCAGGTAGGAGACTGATAAGACATCAGCAGGAGGTCCAACTGGAATGACACAATAATATCTCTATAGAAAGCAAAAATAAATAAATGAATAAATAATTAAGAGAGAAAGAAAAAAATAAGGTATACATTAGCACACTATTAGCTGCAATGACCAGTCAACAAAATGGTAAAATGTTGACATCCAAATACTTTAGATTTTCAAAAAGTTTATGAGACTCAATGAATTTGTTGTTTATGTCATTTCCCAACATGAAGATAAACTTTTGCCACCCCCTCAAAAAAAAATAGCAAACAACCATGTAGTTTGGAGCAAATATGTCAATACAGACATCAAATGATTGCGGTTTCTGAACAAAAAATCAAGAAATCAGTTCCAGCTCCATGTTTTGCTACTAACTTGATGTGTGACCATAAGCAATCCAAGTAACCTCTCTAGGCCTACCTCAGTTTCCTAATTTTCAAAGTATAATTTTACATGATAATTATTAAGGTTCCTTCCAGTTCTAACGTCTATGACTCTATATCCTGCCATTTGTTTAAAACCATAGAATGACCTTCATTTAAATGCTTTATTTTCCATCCTCACTTGAAGCAAATATTATTTCATTGTTAAATACACATTAATAGAAGATGAAAGACCATTTTCTCTTCAATGTAGAAGTTATTTTAACATATGCATATTATGTACACACATGAATTATATATGAACTATGTTATATCACTTTTAATAGGTACAAATATTAATTTTACCCATCTATAAGTTACAATGTATAATTGGACTCTCTTTTAGCTGACAAATAATGGCTCATATTTTCAATGATTTTTGTATTACCAAAGCTTAATGAAAGCAATCTGTAATATAATCTGTTTTGGTAATAAATATGAATTAGAAGATCTACATTTGTTATCTAACTTGCTGAAAGCCATATAGCAACCATCCAATGGTCTAAAGAGGATGTTCATGTGAAGGTTTTTATTTATTTCATGTTCAGATCTTTGTCAGTCACAGGAGCATTCTTTACCAACCTACATTTGCCACTTGCCAATAATACATCCTTTTGTTTACAAAATTTTTCTTGTATACCTCAAGAGATAGAACCAAATGTTTAAACCTCTTCCATTTAAGCACATAGCTTCTTTGGGCAGAAGAAGATATTCCTTTCTTGGCTCTTAGTTGAGGAATAGGTGATGTCAAAAAGAACAGAATGCAATCTTTATCTTTACACTCATGTCCTATTATTTTCTTTGAAGTCAGGTGTTAGAAGAGGAACACTGATCAGGGTGGAGAGGAGGAGATAAAGAACAACGGAGAAACAGCAGAACTCACCTCATACATATTTTCTGTTTGGTTGTTTTTTTTCTTTAAAGGAAAAGGATTTTTTGGACTGAAAAAGACAGACTAAAAATGGCTAATAGGGAGTTCATATAGAAAATAATCATGGTGATGTAACAAGAAAAGGCATACCTGTCTTTGATGAGTTCATGCCTCTAGGCCCAGATGAACTACATCTTAGGGTACCAAAAGAACCAGCAAATGTTTTTCAGAGACCTTTTTAATCAAAGGTCTTTGAAAGATCATGGAGAACACAAGAGGTGCTACAGGATTGCAGAAGGGAAGAATTCCCAGTTTTCAAGAAAAGGAAAAAAAGAATGGAGTCTGCTACTTATAAGTCAGTGACCTTGACTTTAACCCCTAACAGCATTCTAGAATGTATTAAAAGAATGCTAGGGAACACCTAGACCAGTTAATGGTGCTCAGTATCAGCCAATGAGACTTCATCAAGAAGAACAGGTCACTTCATTTCCAAGGTTATGGTGCTAGTAGACTGGGTAATGCAGTACATATAAATTTATTAGATTTACATAGTATTTGACAATCTTTTATGTTGGGCTTATATTCAATTGAGGGAGAAAGAAGTATGCGCCTCAGGAAAAGAAGGAAAGACATGAGTTGGATAGTTAAGTAGTTTCAGAGCCCAAGTCATGGTCGTAACTGAAGAACAGTCATTAATGACTAAGAATTCCAGAATCTTAAAGTTAGAAGAGATCTCAGAAGAGTCTCCTCTTGTTATTCCTCACCTAACTGTGGTTACTTCTACCTTGCAAAAATACAAAGTTGTTAGACTAAAGTAATAGATTTGTAGAGCCCCAGTCACTACCGCATATAAACCAGAGGTTCAATTGCCCTTGAGGGCCTTAATTATCCACCTGGGAGTAATGTCCTCAGCTGGCTCTCTGGGGGAGGCCGGAATGGTATAATAATGCAGAATAAAGAAGGATGAGTGCTTTGAGAGGTAAAAGGGGGCACTTTGGCTGGGATTCCCATCAGAACACCCACTAACAAGGATGAGTCATCATCTATATCAGGCTGGGCAAGTTGTTACGATTTTAAGCCACTAGGCATTATTAATAGGTTTCTTCCTCTACCTGGAAAAAAAATGCCTCAAGTATTGGGTTATCATTTAGACCATGAAGCAAAAGTCCAATTACCTTATGGTCATGTAATCCTATTTAGCTTCTTAATGGAATGATAAGAGTCTCATGCTGCTTCTACTCCACCACTTTGGGGGGACTTCTGATTATGAAAGATTTAGGAGGGCTAGTGAGGGGCAATATCTTCTCTCTTCCTTTGATCACAAGAAAGCCTGCTATCCCAGCAGTATAGACCAAAATTGACACTTCAGAAAGTTAGTCTTGAACTCAAAATTAACACAAAATCCAACTCTATAACCAAACAATTTTCTTGCCTGAATTCAACTTGAAAGCTAGGATTATAAGAAAGAGTTTATGAAAGCAGTACTGGTATAGCCAACAACCAAAATCTCAAATGACAAAAGAACTTCAGAGAGAACACTCATTCGTAATTTTCTGTCCTTAACCTAAGTTTTATTTAGCCTTTAAACTCTGGGTCATCTAATTTGGATGTACTGAAAATGAACTTGAAGAAGAAAGGAAATGATAAGAGAAGATATTATATCTAATTTTTTTAATAACAGACCAATAAAATTATGCTTTATTTGATGATTTTAAAGGTTGGGGGTGTATGAGCATTGCAGTAGAAATAAAAATTATTTTATAAAATACTCTGAACTAAAACAAATGGTTCTCACTTTACTTAAATACTCCCTGCTTCTTAAAGGAGAGGCAGGAAAAAAAAAAGACAAGAAAATCTCTTTTGGTACATTTTTTAGAGTCCAGTATCTTTGTATTGTACTCATATCAATATAAACTATATTATCAGTATCAGCCATTTCTGTATTAAATAGTAGCAATAAGAGAGTAGTAAGATTAAATAGAATTGTGTTTGATATTAAGTAGAATAAAGTTTAGAAAATTTAAAAGACTTTGTAGAACCCTCTTCTAAAACACATTCCACAAATATCCAAATTTCTATAATTTGCTATAACATGAGTCTGACAAAGAATCTGTCAGAGTGGCTGCTCTAGAATGAATGTGTCTTAGACTGACACAGCCAAATAAATATCCAAATAACTTATATTTTATTAATGTAACATTTTATGGGTAGAAAGTATAGCTGTTTTTAGGTGGGCAGGGGAAATGTTGGCTTTGCTCTTTTAAAACACAATCTACTTTAGACTTGATCTAAACAATACAACATAAATCTGCATATGAAGGTACATAAGAATTCATTTGAGAACTTTTTCCATAACAAAGTCAAGAAAGAACTCTGCACAATAGCGTTACTATCATGCATATCAAATCCAAAATTTGTGTTAGTGCAAAGAATCAAGGAAAATCTCTAAAATGGGAGAAATTCAACAATGTTAGTAATTATGGGAGTCTAATCCTGGAAGCAATACTTGTTTAGAAAAAACATAAGGACTGTGAATACAATCATGTAAATCTCATAGGAATCATACTTTGGTTTGTACCTTAAAAAAGAGGAAGAAAAATGAAGAAGTCCTGATTGTAGACAAGGAATTTAACAGCTTCTCCTGGTTATCTACCAGCCTTGATAACCTTCATTACCCTTATGACTTCAAGTGAAGTACTGATGACTTGGGGAATGGATTGAGGATATCAACTAGCCATTTTGAGGTGTGTCAAAATGATAAATTGCATCTTAGTTTATTTTAAGCTTTTATTTTCCCCAGGGAAACTAGTTATAAGAAAAACAATGAAAACCCTTTGGGAGGTTAAAAACAAAACTTGTAGATCTTTATCATAAAGAATATATATGTATATGTGTGCATTATATATGTATACACACGTATGTAACATATTATTCAACTTTCACAATTTTAGAAACTTTTCCTCTATTTCACATTTCTATGTTAATTCAAATTTTATATTATTATTTTAATTATGTTATGTTGAATTTCTTATACACATATACACATTGATATACATAGATAAAAAAAGAAAGTTAGATATGAAACATAAGCTGTACATTTGACTGCATGCATCTATTTTATATCTGTATAACGAATATTTGGACCATACAAAGTTTCTTCTCTATATATTACACATAGTGCATTATATCAATATATTGCAGTATTAATCATATAACATTATATTACATTATTTAAATATCATTTATTAGAAAATGTCATGTTATACACAACATAGAAGAGTGGAAAAAAGAAATAAATGGTGTAAAATGGAAATAATTTATTTGTACAGTGAAATGACATATCATTATTTCCTATTTTTTATTTCTTACCACCTTAGTAAAGTGTCCCAGAACGTGGAATAACATTTTAAGGTATTACAAATGTATGGGGGGAAAAGGATGATGGAATAGGGTATTTGGCTAGTTTATCACTTGTTAAAACAACACATGAAAATGCTACATGACTGAGTTTATATTATTACTTTGAATTAGTGAGTAATTCAATGATTTCCACTCCCTCCTAAAGATTCCCTGTAATCTTATAAATCAAGCCTTTAACTTTAAAAGTGATAATTTATCAAGTCTCTTTCCCCTGGAAAAAATACAATAACACTTTTTGTCATTAGTTCAATTAGCAAGATGTATATGGTTTAAGAAAAAAAGTGGCAGTTTTATCTTCTGCAAATGGCTTTTTCACTGTCAATTTTGTAATCACTGTTTACTAATAAAACTCAAACTCTTTAACCTCCGTGCACACTCATTTATATCTATTCACATTTAGCAATACCTCACATCACCCATCTTTTAATCTAAAATAAATAAAGAAGATTGTGTTCTAGGAATTCTCTTAACATTATTCTGTCTTTTAGTCAACCTAACTATGAAAATACACTTAGCTAGTAAAAGGAAAAACATAACATGGTCATTTTCTAGTTTGTAGCTTTGAATTATCAGAAGGTGATTTCATCACATTTCATCAAAAAAAGAATGCAACCACTGTTTTCACATAAACTGAAAATCACGAGCATTTTCTAATATGTTGACTTGTAACAAAATTCAAAGGAAAAAATGAAACATGTAGTATTAGCTTAGATAGTTTTGTCTATAATTTTTCCATACAGTTTTTAATCCTTTTACTTAAAGATAAAATAATGTTTCATCTTTTTTTTTAGAGGTCTAGGAGGTATGATTCTATCCTAATGTTTATAAATAAAGCAAAAACTGGGACAAATACACTTGAAAATGGGACATATTTCAATAGCGTATATATTTTTAAGAAGACTATTGTATGTTTACATAAAAAATTTTAAAAGCAAGTTAAAAACATTTAGACTTACACAAGCAGGAGTAAATTAATAAAGTAGTACCTAATGGACATACATTTTTAAAAATGGGAAGGAAATATATCTAACCTATTCCAATATAGGTTAAAGAAGAATTTATACATTTTTTTACAGAGATAGGCACTACAAAGTATAGAACTTCCATATGGAAATCCATAGTGATGCGAAATTTTGTTCCATAAAACTAGAAAACATTCATAGATGAATCCATTTAAGTTCTTTGATTCATTTGCAGAAAGGATAAAAAAACGAGTCTTTAATAAAAAGTGGTAGGGTAGATAAGAATTCTATATAAAAATTTTTTTAAATAATGAACCCTGACCTTTTTAGCACCACTTTGAATAATCCAAACCAGTCATATCCTTGCACTAGCCCATAGCTATCAGACTAACAAATTGGAAATTTGATCTCTTCACAGCATCAGAGGAGACAATAAGTTTGTCAAATACCAAGTGGACAACCTCTTCTTCTCTTCTTTTGTGAGACTGTTCCCCTCTAGATTAATAGTATAGAAAATTTATGTAATCAGCAAAATTTCTTCTGATTTCTAGGTTCAAAATGTTTGATTTACAGTTTCATGTGAAAAAAAGTTCTAATTCCTTGTTTCTCTTTTCAACACACTGCTTCCAAAATATAAGGGAGGAACTACATTTAAATCTATATTTCAGAAATACAATTATTCTGGCATCTGGGTTCATTTGTTCCACTTAAATATTTCTTTTGTTTTTTGTCCTTAGAATATTACCCTTTCCAATTAATTAAAAAACAACAGGACTCCTGATTTACATACTTGACAATTAGCACCTGGCAAATGTCTCCACTGAATTCAGTGTAACAAAGTATTTTTTTCTTTTCTTTTTTGTCACTGTAATTTGTACTTTTCCATGTTTTCTCCAAGTTGGAAGTTTTGGAAAAGAGAATGAAGTAAAAGACTGAAAATACGTTGTGGAACAGTGAATATCTAATAGACAATCAAACTGCGATGGCTAATTCCAGCATAAAATTAAAAAAAGGATGAAAAATGCCTTCTGTTTCCTGGCAAAACTGAGTATTGGGCAAAAACTCTGTAAAACTCTATGACAAACTAAGTAATAGTTCTATAGCTCATCAGGGCAGAAGGAAAGGAGATCAAATGACATTAAAAATACCCAAGTCTTCATTTGATTGTCTGTAAGCTAATTATAAAGAGTCACTACTTGATTCCCTACAAAACAAGGAGACCTTAGAAGGTGTAAGCAGAAAAAACAGAGGCTAGAGAAGCAAAAATAGTGCTGAATTAAAGCACTTGAAGACCAAGGGCTTTGAACCTGCGTTCCACCAGTCCTTCCAACCAAGGGAGGAAGAGTGACAGAAGTTTGGGCTCTTGTTAACAGAGCCCTCATTGTTTTCAAAGGCAGTTAGAAAAATGCTGCTTTATATCTCCTCACACCACAGGGCCAATGCACAAGGCCCAGGAGAAGGAGGCTGAGGGCGCGCAATTCACCAAAACACACATGCACACACATACACACATATGTGCTTATATACACACACACAAATAGGCACACAAAAAACACACTTTTGACTATAAACTATCCCTGACTCAAAGGCTGGCTCACAAACTGTGGTAAAGGATGTTATGCTGGCGCATAATTTATAACTGGAAATTTCTGATTCATGTGGGATTTGGGACATTTTTTGCCCATTGCCCACTGCCCCCCCCTTTTCCACCTTAAGCGCAGCAAGGTGAATGGCATGGAGTGGCAGAGCCAACACATCCAGTGAATGGGTAGATAAACACTGCATTTTTGAGAGTGTAGTTATTGCACACCTGTTTAAAATGTTTATATAGTAATTAAAGATTAATGCTTATTCCAGACCAGATAAATATTATACGGCTCATGTATATATGAATGCATCTGCATACTGCAGGGAACAAAGATTTTACTGTATCAGACTACTTAGTGAAGCCTGTATGTTTTAAAAAGGCCTGGGATTCATGACATTTACGTTACAGAGGGAAGGGAGGCTTAAAAACTGTTAAGTGGCAGGGGTGCTACCTAGGGGCCATACAGAGCACATGGAATGCCTGATGAACATGAGCCAGTTCTGCAGAGAATCATAATTTGGTTTTATGTTTATTGAAAAGGCCTCAGTTTACTACTTACTGGCAGTCAGTTGAATAGGCCATGCTGAATTTATTAATTACACAATTTACTATTAGGTCCTGCTGAGGCTATAAAAAGAAAACTAACCATCGGTGTTGCAAGGATACTTTCTCATGGCAAAATCAATGAAGAGGGATTAAATCTATGCATGACTAAGGATCCAATGGACTCACCATTTACCATAGTCAAAAACAAAAATATTAAATGCCACCTCTTTTTGCCTGGTACCAAACTTAGTTTGTCCAAGTTTAATATTTATCTTACCAAGAACAGTACCACTGAGATCCTACTTGCCTTTTCTGAAAGGAAATTTCTCAATTAAACAAAACAACAGCCTATCCTTTAGCCACAGCTAAAGTCTAACTAAGTACAGGGACAACAAAATCAATTCGTCAATACCCACATGCTACGCTATACCTACTAACTGAATACAAATCCCCCAGAATGGCCTTTAAGATCCTCCACAATTTGATGCCGAGCTACTCTGCTAGCCTTATTTTACATAACTCCCGGTGGTGCATGTTACTTTTCAAACAAATGTTACTGGCTGTGTTTCCCTAATGAACTCTTACATTTCTTCAGGATGGCCCGGTGTGCCTGGAACACACTCCTTTCTTTTCTTCACCTGCTGGAACCTTTCCCTTCCTTAAAAGGTCCATCTCAGACTCCATTTTTCACAAAGTCTTTTCTTGATTCAACCACAAAACTTCACCCCAACTCTAGCTTTCTTCAAATTTTGAACACTTTGTATTTGATAGGGTTGGAGGCCACAGAGTTAGAAAAGACCTGAAAGATCATCTAATCCAATACCCTCATTTTCTACATGACAAAACTGAGGCCCAGAGATATTTAGATGACTTGATCCAGGTCAAAGGTCAAGTTTGAGATTTGAACTGATGTCCTTGGACTCCAACTCTATCATGCTTCTACTATACTAAGCTGAATATTCTATCTGATAGCATTTATATTGCATATCCATCTCATGCTGTTATCTTTGTAAACCCAGAGCCAAACATAGTGCCTTGAACATAATAGGCTTTTAATACGCGTTAGTTAAATAGAATTGGAAAAATAAATTTTTTCATTTTTTAGCTAACATCAAATAAATGACAATGATGTTAGCTCTTACGCAACAGAAACACTTCATGAAAGATGTGTTCTTGATAAACTGAACTGTTTATAATTTTGCAAATAAAATAATATGTTAATGAATTTACTGGATCCTTTCCAAGACAGTAGGCCGTCTCTTTCTAAATGATTTTTGACTTGATTTAAATCCTCTTGTAACAGCAATAACTCTTTTGAACTAAACAATCTCATCTTTTTCTGTTTTGTGAGGCTAGGGATTTTAGATATTAGATGGTCTTGAGGAGACATACCTATACACTTCCCCAATCAATTCTAATAAAACTATGAAATTAAGTCTTATGTTCATAAATTATCAGATAGTGATAAATATTTTCACTGTTAAAGATTATATATACTTTCAGACTATATTATAATATATCAAAGCAGCAAGTTACAGATTCAAAAAGATGTCTACAAGCCATACTTATAAAGTTTATTGGCAAATATATGCAGTAATGTCCTTAGGTCAAAACCAGAATTCACTTTTTTTGAGTATTACTTTGCTATCAATATAGATTATCAAAGCACACTGTCAATAGACTTGCTGCCCCATCCTACCCTGACCCAACATCGAAAACTAGAAAGACTAAAATTTCACTGCCACATCACAGGAATAAATCTCACATTATCCCCAAAGTAGTCATATAAGGTAGACCATATGGCAAATAAATAATACTGATAGGGCTAACTTCAAGAATCCAAACAATCATTTTTCTATGATTGTCTGAACCTGATTCATTTTGTGATTAACCCGAGATTTAGTGACTAAAAATAATATGCATAGCTTTTCCAAACAATAAGTTACCAATGGAATTGTAAAGTTAATTGACAGAGCACTGCTAAAGAAAATCCACATGCTTATAACTAGGAAACTTCCCCAGGAAATTTACAACAGTTCAGTAGGGCTTCTCCAAGGTACAAGGTACCCATTTGGAGTCCAGACTAACAAATATTTCCTGTGTGAGTGACCACATTATTTTACATGGAGTGATTGTTACTTAGTAATTATTTTTACTTAGTAATGATTTTCATGAGGTTGCATTGTGTATGTATATGCTTTTCTCTCGGTTTAAACTTTCTTTTTGAAAACAGGGACTATTTCTTAGGCTCTTTATTCTACAATTGTGTCTCTGCATTCAGCAGGTGCTCAGTAGATGCTTGTTATCCTCCTGTGTTAGTGGCTTCTTGACTCTAGCAGAGTAAATGAATATGTAAGATCATGATTACTGAGAAAAAATATTTCAAAACTGATGAGTTAATATGCTCACAGAACTATTGAAGAGTGTGCGTGCATGTGTGTCTAGACCTGTGATTTTAGTGATGCTGGGGAGAGTCAAGTAAGGAACTTCATCTGCAAATGCAAATCTGTGACCTCTCTGCAACTTATGGTCTGAGACAGTAGATAGGAACATTGGGAAGCTATCACATTTGCCCAGGTAAGTGAAAGAATCTGGATTTGAACCAAGGCAGGACTTCCTGACCCCAAATCTAGGTCTCTGCCCACTATGCTATACTCTCTTCAAGAATTTTTCCAAAGCCAGAGATATTTAAGCTAGTGTTGAATAACCTGAGGCAAATGGAATATGTTTTTCAACACTGGGATATACTTATCAAGAGTTAGTGTGGTACAGTGAGAGAAGTGCTGAGTTTGAAGTTAGGAAAGACCTGGCCTTGAAATCCTGTTCCTATCACTAAGAGATGTGTGACCAGTGGCACTTTCCCAAGCCTCAATTTTATCTTCTATAAATTGTGTTATTGGGAGGATCAAGTGAAGATAACCCTGAATCATGGGACCACAGAGTTAGATCTTGGAGGAAACTTAGAAATCAAGTCCAGCCCCTTAATTACACAGATAAGGAAACTTCATCCCCAAAAGGTTAAGTGCCTGACAAAGGTCACACATCTATCAAGTGTTGGAGGCAGTATTTCAGTTGGTCAGTCTGCCAATCAACAAGCATTCATTAAGTGCTTAATCTGCACCAGGCATCATGCTATGCAGTGAGTTGTTAATAAAGGCACACAAACAAGTCCCTACTCTCAAAGGATCTTATATTCTAACAAGGGTATGGAGGGAACAACACACACATAATTAGGTATAGGCAAGAGATACTCAGAGAGGGTGGAAGGTAATCTCAAAATGGAAGGCACCAATAGCTAGGGGACAAGAAGAAGACTCCTGTCTATAGTGGCATTTGAATTGAGAGTTGAAAAATACCAGGGAAGCTAAAAGTCCAAGGAGAGGAGAAAGAGCTCTGTAAATATGGAGGATGGAGCAGGGGCCTCAAAATCGAGATAGAGGGACTGAGTAAGACACAAGATGGACTTCAGGATTTGGCTTATAACCCTCTCCTCCTACACAGATCACTTGTTATTATTTATGAGAACTCAGTCACAAAAGGACAAAGGCATTTTTGCTAGGTACTGGGGAAGAAAAAGAACAAAAACAATGAGTTTTGAAGAGTCTTCTCCCTTTCAAGAGTGAGCATTCTACTGGGATACTACAAGCACACAATGAAACCCAAGATAAATTCATAGGTTTTAGGGTTAGAAGAGACCTGAGAGTCTATCAAGATTGAGAACCTCTTTATACAAATGGGCAAACTGAGTACCAGGGAATTCAAATGACTTGTCTAAGACCCCATATGTAAGAAGTTTCAGAGATGGAGTCTGAACCCAGGTCTTATGACTTTGGGGCTAGTGCTCATTCCATCCCTCTACCACTCTAAGATTAAGAGGGGAGGAAGTGCTGAAATTGAGCTTTGGAGTTGAGTTTCTGGGAGTTGGAGATGGAGATAAGATGGCAGCCTATTCTAGGCATAGGAGTATGTTTGAATACCCAGAAGGAAGAGATGATGGAACCATACTGTCCAACTCCCTCATTTTATAGATGGGGAAACTAAAGTCAGAGTGAGTTAAATGACTTACTCTAAATCACACAGGTAATGAATGTTACAGTCAGGTTAGAGTCTCTCAAGTCACAACTCAACTTTCATTAGTTTCCAATTTCATTCCCTACAGTAGTCATGTCAAATCTTTTCTTCGAGAGGTCTCAAACTCAGTCCTACTACCAAACTTAAAGACTTCTTCAATGAGACTGAAGCCAGACATCCTTCCCTACTCCAAACCTCAAAACTTCTTAGCATCTTGAGGGCAGGGACTTTCACTTTTGTCTTTGTGTCCCTAGGGCCCAGCACAGTGCCTGGAGAGTAGTAGGTGCTTAATAAATGCTTTTTGATAATTGATTCTAAAGGTAGTCCCTTTCAGTGGCTCAGAGGGTGATTTGACCTTGTACCTCAGATTTCTTTACCCCTTCAGAACTCTGCTCTAGCAATCAATTACCCTTTCTTAGATACAGGAGAGACCTGGCTTCAGATTCCCCCCTTGACCCCTGCTGGCTGTGTGAGTCTAGGCAATCACAAGCTGAGCTACAGTTTGCTCTCCTGTAAAATGGAGATAATAATACCACTATCTGAGAGGATTGTTTAGAGGATCAACAAAATTTGCAACGTACATAAAGTCAGGACAACATGTTTAAAAGCATTTTTTTTTAAGTGCTTCCTGTGCGCCAGGCATTACACTAAGTACTAGAGATTAAAAAGAACAGAAAAACAAGTCTGCTTTCAAGAGCTCCTGTACTATAAAATAGCAGCTATTACCAGGATCTTGGCTCTTTCTTTCTTCATTAGCTTGGCTAAAATGATCAAGTCTCTCTAATCCTCTCCAAAACCAACAACATTCCTTCTTTAACCTCACCAAGCTACCGTCTCATTTCTCATTTCTCCTCTTGCCATTCACAGTTAATAAGCTCAAGGATCCATGATTAACTGACCTCAGAGACTCAGGATCTACCTAGCTATACATTCCCCGCCCCCTCCCTGTGGAAGTTATAAATCCATCTTGAATCCATCTTCAGTATTTTTAAATGTTAATACTTTCAATTATGTTGATAACCCCTCCACCAATATAACCATTCCACAGTTGATGGGTAAATCCTTAAAGTTCTTTGCCGCTACAAAAAGAATTGTTACATTTTTGTACATTTAGGACATTTTCTTCTCTCTTTGATCCTTTTAGGGGGCACAGGTCCATTAGTTCTCACTCTTTTAACACCTTGCAATCCAGCTTCCATCTTAACCACTCTACTCAAAGGTCACCCATGATGCCCTAATCATGTTTTCTCAGGCTTCCCCATCCTTGACCTTGACCTATTCATATTATTGACCTTCTTCTCCACACACTTATCTTCCTTGACTTTTGAAACACTATTCTCCTGGCTCTCCTCTACAATTAATACATCTTCCTTAGCCTGGCCCTCTTCCCACTAGTGAATGTATAAGGCAGAAGTTACCTAAGATTCATAATCAAAGAATATAAGAATGAGAAGGAACCTCATCTGTGTGAAGTGTACTTGAATATAAATTCATATGACATCCCCAATACATGGTCCTTCAGTTGCCACTGAAAAGCTACCCACTACCTTTGGAAGCAGTTCATTCCACTAGTCAATAACTTTAGCTATTGTTTTTTTTCCTTCATTTTGTTCAAGTGAAATTACATCTTTGCCACTTCTATCTACTGGTCCTAGTTCTGTCCTCTAAGGTTAAATACAGACACATCTGTATTTTAGCCCTTAAAATATTTGAAGTGTGCCTGGAACATCATAGGAGCTATCTAAAACCATAGAGCCTTCCCTCTCTTAATTATTTCCTACTTATCTTGTTTATAGATTGCTTTGTATATATTTGTTTGCATGCTGTATTTTCCATTTGACTGTAAGCTCCTTAAGGGCAGGGACTATCTTTTGCCTCTTTTTGTATCCCCTGTACTTAGCACAGTGCCTGTTACACATAGCAGATATTTAGTAAATGCTTATTGATGGATAAATACATATTCCCTTCCCTCCCCTTCCTTGTTCCATACTAAACATCTGCAATTGTTTAGCTTTCTTTATGTGGCATGGTCCATAAAGACGATCACCATCTTGATTGCCTTGATCATTCTCCTCTGTATGTGATAAACTCCATTCCACTCTTCTCTGTCTATGCTCTCTCCTCAGAGATTGCATTCATTCCTATAAAATTTCAAATATGATCTCGATGTAGACCCTATCCCAAGTCATTTCTCTAACACAGACCTTCCATCCTTGCTTCTCTAGTTGCACAGGACATCATTACTGAGATTTCTCTATCATTCCTCAAATTTAACTCTCCTAAAACAAAACCTATCATTCCCAAAGAAAGGCACCTCTTCCTGATTTCATCATTTCTGCCAATATAATTGGATTTTGGCACCAGTTCTGCTCATGGCAATACTCGTGCCAAATTTTGGGCTCATCTTTTATTTTCTCTCCCAGAGCCCTTATAGCTAACTTAAACATAAGTCTTAAGGAACAGGGATATGATTTTAATTTATATATTCTGACTCTAAACCCAGTTCTCTTTCCACTATATAGAATGCCAGATATTAGAATGGGTGTTAACAAATGTGTAAACTTGGTATGCCAAGGTCCCAACCTGCTTTCTTAAGGAATATTTTGGTTCCTGGAAGGGAGCTGGCTATATGTTTGTATCTGAACCAAGAAGAGGGAGAGATTCTGCTTACTGATTTACAGGGCAATTTTGTGGGTTCCAGGGTGTATGCTAGAAAAATTACTAGAATTGGGACCCACATCTATGCTTCCTCATCAATAAAATGGAGAGAATAATATTTTTATCAGCTACCTATCTCTTAATTTATTATAAGGTACTTCATGAACCTTAAAATACTATATAAAAATGAACTATTATGATGATATGCCAATGGGCCACCCTCTTGTAAGTAAGAAGAGAGCACCTGTCAATCATTTATAAGAAGGTGAAGAAGAGGGCACTGTTTTGTTGCTTACTTCTTATGGCAGAGTGCCCCAAGGAGTTCTTCCTAAAATACATTTTTTTACATCAGTTTGATTTGGGGATGGGGAGAGCCAACAATTCTAAATTCAAATATGCTATACTGTTAATGCTAAAAATTTAAATTTTTTTCTAAAATACCAATATTTTAGTAAAAGGTAACTAAGTAAGTTCAATAAGCATTAATCACAAAATCACCGAGAAACACACACACACACACACACACACACACGAATCTGAAGCTGAAGAAACACTGTGACAACTCAGTACAAACTATGGGCCTATATTATATGTACATAGTTCTATGTATGCTTCTGGCATTGGCTACAATTTGCCATTTCCAAAAAAAGTTATAAAGAGATGGCTAAATACATTCAATGTTCCAACTTGCCTAAGATTTGTTATATAACTAAAATCACAAAGCAGAAGAAAAGTCTTTCAGCAGAACATTGGTCCTGATTTTTGGTTTAGGAAATATGGTCATCATTCAACTTTGACATCCACTGACTCTGTTCTGTAGAAATCAGAGAATCAAATAGACCATATGTTATGCTCATGTGTTATGCTTCAATAAAAGGAAAAACAACTCAGCTACATTGTATTTGTTTTAAAAAACTCATTAAGCATACTATTTTACTATGGTAATTATTTTCATATTACTCTATAACTTACAGAATATTTAAAACAGTGGCATAACATAAAAAAACTCAATAAAATCAATCTTTACTTGTTGATAAGAAAGATAAGTAAATACTTGCTTTGTCTAGATTACAGAGGGAAAAGGGGCTAATTTTGTTCCATTAACCTAATGAATGACTATGAAGGCCAAAATGAAAGCAAACACATTTCATTCAAAGTATTAAGTCTCTTCCACTCCCTAGGTCACATTTAGCTTGCCTTGTCCAGTATATCTGAAGAGGTTCAATAGAATCATCTTGTAAAAGAAGGGAAATGTATTCCCCTCCCCCAAAACTCTCCCACACACACTCCCTCCCTGTCCCTCCCACTAAACTAATTTAAGCCATTGTTTAATTACTTCAGACATCCAAATTGTAGGTAAAACAATCCTGAGGGTTCAATAAAAAAGAAAAAAAAAAGGAAGAAGTTGGAAAATACTCCAGCTGGGAGCTGTTTGTGACTTCTTGGCTTCACTGTTTTAGACTTTCTGGCATTTTTATTGCCTGTTGTCTCAGTGATAATGTGTAAGCGGAGATATATGTTAAAAAACAAAGTAAATAAATTCAAATAGAGAAAAAGAATAGGTCATAATGGAAAATGGCAGAATCACTCATTTTTAAATGACAAAGACAGCAGAATTTTAATTTTTTTTTTAAATTGAGGATTTTAGAAAGTATGACTTCCTGTTGTTAGTATGTCATTCGAGGACTTTTGGGAACCCAGGCAGAGAAATGGTGACAAAAGGTATTTTATTAAGGGAAATGCTATTTAGAGCTACATTTAAAAGAAATTTTTTTTATAAATAGGATGCTCTTCTATTCTACAATCCATATAGTCTTAATTTATTATAAAAGCAACATTTTTACTAAGAAAATTGTGTTTTTTTCTCCAACTTTTGCAAAACTAGTATATCTTCAAAATACTTAAAAAGTTTGTTCCATTCTGAATCACCTGAGCTGATCACTACCTTTTAATATAGATACAGATATAATAAATGGTGGCCCCAGGTTTCTCCTGCTGATAATAAAAATTGCTAATCATAACTGTCAAAGGAAAAATTCTTATATTTCATGTAATATTTGCCTGGAAGCCAGCATGGTATAGTGGACAATGCTGGAGGCAGTGCAGTCAGAGTTTCTGGATTCAAAAACTGTCTTTGAGCCATGTTCCTGGTGGGGCCTCACACAAGACACTTCACATCTGTGGGCCTCAGTTTCCTCTTCTATAAAATGAAAAAACTGAAGATTCCCCATCTATAAAATAAAGAGTTTGGACTAGATGGTATCTGAAGTCACTTCCAGATCTAAATCAAAAATTCAATAATCTTAAAACATTTGCAACCATGAGTAGTTTGCTTGGCAAGGATCTGACTTTGTGGGATGTTGTAGGGAAAATCAGAATAAGGTGAAATCGCTTTATACTACCCATAATATCCTAGAATATTTTCTGAAATATAAAGTTGGTAATATTTTTGCTAGTTATTATAAAGTACAGTATTAAAAATTATCCTTAACTCCTACTTTAAAAAAAAAAATTAACTAATCTTCTGATAGGCCAGACTAAGGTTGCCCCACTGTGTTCACCACTTGTCATCTTTATAGACCAGGTCCCAAATGTGTCAAATTGATGCTCTCTACCCGTCTATACAAGCAGAACTAAGAGAGGCCGATGTCATCACATTATCATAGCAGCACTTTCAGTTTCTAAAGCATCATTTAAACTGGTAAATTAAGGACTTGCCCTAACTCTGGTAACAAGTAATTCCTATCCCACCTACTTGATTTAACCATTTTGGGAAAAAAACAAAACAAAACAAAAAAAAAGAAAACCACAAAAACAAACAAACAAAAAATCCCTCAAGCATATTTTACACTAATGGACCAGGCATTATTCTTCGACTGATTAATGGTTAAAACTTATCTTTAGCCATTGGCATAAGTGTGGTATGTGTGCCTATTAACAGGTCAGGAGGATGATGTGTCTGTCTTTTATGGAAAATGAAAACCTCCTTTTTGGTGTCGGTGGACTTTTCTTTTTTAACCTGTTATAATGCCAGAGCTTGCTATTTTTACAAGACTCTGACAATTCTGTGGACAAAATGAGCCTGCGTTTGTTGGCTACATGTGACAGCATCCAAAAGGGGCACTATATATCACCAAAACAGCTCACAAACTGGCTAGTCACATTATTTATTACAAGCCACACATGTGACAAATTATTTAACTCAGTGACTCCTAATAAGTCAAAGAGCAAGCAATTAGCTAACTCAGTATGAGGGCTGTTTGTGGCAATTTATAGATGCTCTCAAGCTGTCACAGCACTTCAAAGCCCCATTAGGGGAAACCTTTTAATGACTCACTTGAGATGACAAGCATTACACAGCACATATGGCAGCGCTGAATTTGGCAGCTTATTCTGTAACACTGAGCATTCCCCCAACCTCCTCCCCTACAGCTGTTTACATGTTTTTAGTGTATACTTTCTCTATAAGCTGCAAACCACCATGAAATGCAGTATCCCAACTAGCAACGAGCAGAATTCCAGTCTTGTGTCGCAGACAAGTTTCTGGGAACTGCTGAAATCACTCAACTTTTATGGGTTTCCATGTGTTGTTTCAAAAGAGAGGAAAGATAGGAAGATAGACTGACAGTGACTTGCCCCGTAGCTCGAGGCAAGTCCCTTATTTCAGCTTTGTCTCAGTTTCTCCATCCGTAAAGGGGAGGATAATAAAAACCTACCTCACAGGAGTGTTGAGAGAATTAATTAGCTAAGTGTTAGTAAAATGCTTTGAAGATGAAAAGGGTTATCTAAGAGTGGTAAGAATTATTATTATCTATTGCAGCTTACTGTTATTAACTGAGTATGTCAGAGGATGCTTTGCATTTTGCCATCCTCCTACCACTTTTAATTAAGAAAATTTTCTCTTGGGTTGCAACCATATCTTTAATTCCAACCTCATCCACCCTGACCACACCCCTGGGAGTATTTAAAAAGCACAATAAAATGCTCTGTGAGGGAATATAGCTATGAGTAGTAAGTAGCCTGTTCTGGGGGCAGCATTTCATTGTAATCGTGGTAAACATGGTTTAGAAATTAAGAAGTGCCTGGTGATTCTGTGCAATTTCATGTCTCAAAAGTTCCAGCTCTTTTCTCCTCCCCTACCCCACTCCTTTTAAGATAAATGTTGGCATTAAGAAGAAGCTGTTGAAGAAGGGAAGGGGCTGTAAATGATGACTTGTGATGACTACTAAAAGTCTCTTTTCTTGGGGAGCAGGGAACTCAAAATAAATCCAGGAATTACAAACTAGAGCAATATGTTTATTTAATGAGCCACAAAGATATTAGACATTTCATACATATTCATATATATTCACATATATTCAAGAATAGTGGTAAAGCAGTGCACAGTAGAAGACAAGATTAATAGGCAGAACTTGGTGTCAGCATGAATACCCAGCATCCAGCTTTGTATCCACATGACCATATTTCACTGAGAACAGGCAAATGTCAGCCTTCTTCAAGGCACAGACAACCACTAAAACTCATTAAAGTATCTTACACCATGGGCTCACTATGTTAAAATGAAACAATTGATGGATTGTGCTTTGGCATTCCACAACAACCACAGATGTATTATAGCAACACCATAATTGCAGCTGGCTGGAAGCAGATGTACCTGCATGGAGGAGGGTTGACCACTATCTTTAATAGATGGACTTCACCTAAACAGTTTCATGATATGAAAGCAATGACATAGCTTTTCAGTCTTGATTGCTAAGTAGACACCCTAATCTTTGTTTTGTTTTTGCAAATGGTATATAGAGGAAACAATTATTTTACTCCTCTTTTGGTATGAGGAAATGTGGAGTTTGTTATTTTGGTTACAAAGAAAAGCTGAAAAGAATTATAATGCAAGATCAGGCTTCACTGAAAGAACAAGGAATGTTTTTATATATTTTTGGATAATGCTAATCCCACTTTCAAACTAGTATGTTTAAAAGAAATGCAAAAAAAAAAAAACAAACCCAAAAATTCAAAACCAAACCCACCAAAACTTTGCAGGTGTCACTTTTCTAAACAAATGTGCACATCTTTTCAATTAAAAATCAAACTCCCAACAAACTGTCACTGGCTTCAAAGCCTTCAAACCACAAGGTTACACAGGTAAGTAGATTAGAAATCTGAAAAAAATTAAACTCAAGCTATTTTAGAATCATCATAATATTGAAATTAAGGTCATCCTAATACTTTCTTGGACAATATCCATAGATACTATCTTTACACTTTTGCTTCACTCTTCTTAGCCATTAAATTTCATGCTACTGAATTTTGTCAAGGCAAAAACAAAATAAGGTAGCTATGCCTGACCAAATAAAGAAGAAACCCATGCTGAAAGCAACAAAACTTTGATAAATTATATAAATCAAGATATGTAAAAGAGACAAAGATTCTAAAGGAAGCTAATTATGAATTGATTTATGCTTTCATTAAAAAAATGAAAGCGAAAAAACATAATTACTTGCCCATGTACTTCTAGAAAAATTTTTATGAGAATGGTCTATTTATGCAAAAGGGTATCCTTGATGAAAATCTGAGGCCTTCAGAGATCATTTTTTAAAATACATTTTAAAAAATATTCATATATATATAGAGAGAGAGGTAGAGAGAAAAGGTGGGGGTAAGGAAGAGATGGAACAAGCATTTATACACTGCCTAGCATGTGCCTAACATTACAATGCGTATTTTATTCCCTCATTAGAGCCTCACAGTAATCCTTTGAGGTATGTGAGATTATTATTCCCATTTTATAGTTGAGGAAACTAACTTTCTCAAGATGGATTTTAACTCAAGCCTTCCTACTTTCAGACTCAGAACACTATTCACTGTACTAGTAGAATAGGGAAGGAGGCAGGAAGGAAGAGGGAAGAGAGAAGAAAAGAGAGAGAGGGAGAGGGGGAGAGAGAGAGAGAGAGAGGGAGAGAGAGAGAGAGAGAGGGAGAGAGGGAGAGAGAGAAAGGGGGGGGAGGGAGAGAGAGAGAGAGAGAGAGAGAGGGAGAGAGAGAGGGAGAGAGAGAGGGAGAGAGGGGGGGGAGGGAGAGAGAGAGAGAGAGAGAGAGAGAGAGAGAGAGAGAGAGAGAGAGGGAGAGAGAGAGAGAGAGAGGGAGAGAGAGAATGAACTAGTGCCAAGGGTACCTTTCAATATTCTGTCTTCTCTTACCTTGCGATTTTCTTTGTATTGAAACTCTCAGTAAAGAATGTCCTCTATCATTGTAGAGGAGGAATGCCTTCTCTGCCTTTTGTAGTTTGAAATAGGTACCTGGGCTCCTGAGAATCACATAGCCATTATATCTTATGTCGAGGCTTATGGTGGCAACAAAACTTGAATTTGCTCTTCCTGACAAGAAACCCAGTTCTCTATTCACTACACCATGATGCTAGTTCTTTATTTTCTTATATAAGCATAATTCATAAGATAGGAGAAAAGAAAGGTTACTTCCTTTTCTGTCAGGCAAAACAAATGAATGGGTCACAAAGAGGAAGGGAAATGTTAAGTGGATTAGCTATGGATTCTAAATGCCTTGAACATAAAGATCTGTCTAACACAAGAGGATATTTAGATTATGAGAATAAATGTAGCAAACTGTCATGGAAGAAATGCGCACTGTCTGGTTACCTTTTTGTATATTAACTGAAGTTTTGCTTGTGAAATTTACATAACACTACATTACTACAAACTGAACTTAGAGGCAGAATGATATAATGGCAAGAAATAAGGATTTTGAGTTAAGAAACCTGGTTCTATCATAGTTAGCTTTGTGACCTTTGACAAATTACCTAACTTCTCTGGAACTATATTTTCCCACCTCTAAATTTAGGTGGTTAGATTAGTTACAGGATCTCTAAAGTTTAACTAGTGTTTAAGTTTTGAATTTCTATTATTCTAATAGATCTATTTCTAGCTCTAAATGGAGCAAAAATGTGCCATCTCCACCTGTAGAAATTTATTTTCCTGTCATTATTCATCAAGGTGGCCAAAGGTAAACCAGAAGAGAGAAGGCTTTTCCACATGGTGAAAATAAAGGTGTAGAAAAGCATAAAATACAGTGGTCAATAGTCATAACAGAAGACATCCTGGCTCTCTCATAGCCAACTGGGCTTTAGATCAGAGTGACACCCAAGTGTCGCATCATAATGTGTTTGTTATAGATGAGAATGTGCTTTCTCCTTTCCACCTATCACTATTACACAGATTTCTTCTTCTTCTTCTTCTTCTTCTTCTTCTTCTTCTTCTTCTGAGGATATTTGGGTTCATGTACCTTTTCTTAGGTTTTACAATCACAGGTATATAGACACAAACACACACACACACCCTCAGGTAGTCAATTATCAGATATTCTACTTTTTTTGAGAATACCTAATAAACAACTGATAGGGCTAAAGAAAGTAGAAAAATGTTGGACACCCACTATGGTATTTTAAGGCTTTCCATTATACTTATTAAGGTCTTGTATACTTTATACAGGTTATTCTGAGAAAAAAAAAATGAACAAGCCTTATCCAGAAGGTCCCTTTGCTATCTTCACACATACCTGAAGGGAAGAGGAGATCTAGAAAGAGTTAAACTGAAATCAATAAGAGATATGGGAGGAGATAACTTGGTAGGCCAATCATTCAGTCCATCTTCCTTCCTTCCCTCCCTCAACACAACTAGTGCATGACAGCTCTTTATAATATATCTTGTGATGTTTGATTTAATGAAATTATATTTTGTGGGTGATGGGATAAATATTCACTGAGTAAGAGATCTGTCAGGAGGTCTGTCCTCTTATTCAAGAGAAATTTCCACAAGATTTTTTCAGTGATATTTACTTGTATTTCCTATCTTTAAAGGCCCCATACTTTTCTGTTAGATATAATTTACTGTAACTTGTGGAATGCTATAATCTTTTCCTATTATGCTAACAGACCTCTTTCTAGCTTCTCAAAACATTGTACAAATGAGCTATATGGAGTAACTAACCCCTTTTAAATAATTTCCTAAGATAGGTAATACTGTTTTTGAACCCATTATCGCACTCCATCTATTCCTATGAGGAACTGTGGCGTAAGAACTCATGGATGACACAGACTGTGCTGGATTCTTGAGGGAAGTCTTGTACTTAGTCTGCTTCTTGAAAGAGGTATAGAGTTTTGATAAAAGGAAAGAAGAGTATAAGAAGCAGCATAATGTAGAAAAAGAATTCTACTTGGGAGATAGAAGATTTAGGTTTGAAACCCTGTTCTTATACTTACTAGCTCTATGACCTTGGGTTAAGCATTTCCTCATTAGTAAAACATGACAGAATTGAACTAGATTTCTAATTTCCCTTCCACTTCTAATATTTTTTCACTCCAGAATCCATTCATATGTCATAAGGTCCAAACATTACTCTAACCATACCATTTGAGATTATTTGTAATATGAACAGAATTGATTCATTGCCAAATGGAAACTATATCTGTGCAAGAGTGAGGTTAATACCATACAATTCATATTTTTAAAGTATTAACAAACATTGTTTAATTGAGCAAATACCCCTAGAAGTACATCATGAGCTCACTGTTTACAAGATTAGGATATTGGAACACTGTGTTTAGTCTTGGTCTCCACATTTGAAGATACAGGACAAAAAGCAAAGAAGAATAACAAATCATCTTAATATATGAAAAATATAGCTCATTCATTTATTCATTGACTATTTCTTGAACACTTACTACCTATGAGAAAAAATTAAAAGGGGTGGAATTTTTTAACTTTTGAAAAAAGAAGTATAACTGATGATTTTGAAGCCCTTTTTAAGCATAGGAGAGCAATTGATTTTACATCTAAGTAATGGTTATTTAAATAATGACCATTACTTCAAACCATAATCTTATACTCAAGAATCTAGAACTTGTTTTATTCCCTCCCATCTTCACGTATTTGGGTAGAATGACTTCCTGTAGCATTTCCTTTGCTGTCTCTACTTGTTGACAATTATCCAATCCTTTCCTGGTTCCTCATCCAGGTCATACTCACTAACTGGGGGTTGTCCCACAGGGCTCCGTCTTGGTCCCTCTTCCCTTTTTCTTTTATCCTACTTTACTTTGTGATCTCATGAGCTCCAATGGATTTAATTACCTTCTCTATGCTGATGATTCTCAAATTTACCTATCCTGGTGATTTCATCTTTGAAACATTTCTTGAATATACTCCCTTCTCTCTGATGCAGCCATGAACTTGGTACAGACCCTCATCACTTCTCATCAGTACTATTTTAGTAACCTGCTGGTTATTCTATCTGCCATAAGTCTCCTCATTCTAGTCTATTATCCATTCAGCTGCCAAAGTGTTTTTCCTAAAGTGTAAGTCTGACCATGTCACCCATATACTCAATAAATTGGCTCTCTATAACCTCCAGGATAAAAATATGAAATCCAGTTTGACACTCAAAACCCTTCATAACCCATCATACCTTATGCCTATCCCTACCTCCATGTACTTATCTATCCAGTGACACTGGCCTCCTTGCTGTTTTACACACAAGATGTTCCATCTCCAGGCATTTTTCTCTGACTATTCCCTATACCTGGAATGCTCTCTCTACTCACCTCCATCTCCTGGCTTCCCTGGATTCCATCAAGTCCCAACTAAACCAATCACTCTTAACACTAGTGCCTTCCTTCTGTTTACTATTTTCTACTTATCCAATATATAACTTGTTTATTCATATTTGCTTGTTGTCTCCATTATATTGGAAGCTCCTTGAAGGCAGGGATTGTTTTTTGCCTCTCTTTTCATCCTTAAATGGGGCATTAGGCACATAGGCATATAGTAAGGACTTAATTAATGCTTATTGACTAATATTTGTCTTTTAAGTCCAGCTAAAATGTCCTCTTCCCTATGAAATGCTCCCTTGACTGTCCCAGACTAAGTGGAAGTAATTTCTCCATCACAGACTCTATTACAACATTTTGTTGATACTATAACCTATTTTGTATTATAGTTAATTATATATGCCTTATCTCCTTTAATAGTCTTTAAACTCTTGAGGAATGTCTTAATTCACTTTTTAATAAAACACTGAGCAAAACTACAAAATTGTTTACTTAGGAGGTGTTTTTTTTTTAATTGAAAAGAAATTGCCTTATGTTTTGCAGCACAAGAATTTGGCTAGAAGTGTAACTTCTTGACTACAATCAGTCAATCAATAATAGTTAAAATAATGTAACTTACTGGCCAATGATCATCAGTTCAGAGCTGAAAAGGACCTTAGAGGTAATTCTCTCTAGTGTCATCATTTTGCAGCTGAATACTGAGTTCTGCCACTCATAGAGGTTCAGTGACTTCTCCATGATCACATACTAGTAAGTGCTAAAGTATATCTTCTTATAAGTTAGCATTCAAACGTAATTGTCGAGACCTTCAAATTTAGCACTCTAATTTATTTCACAACATGATGATATAAGGGTAGACCTGCCTGAAAATTAGCACCATAGTGAATTCAATGTCACTGAATCATAGAAGATGAAGGTATCATGTGGAACAGTTGCACTGGAAGACTATATTGGTTTTTCTGCCTACACAGGAATCTCATTTAGCCAGAAAGCAATGAAAGGAAATGCTACCGTATTTTGCAATGAGCCTCCACCATTCTGTAAACACAGATTATTCAAAAGTGAAGTGAGCAAGGGTAGGTGGCAAGTAGATTTTTGGTTCTACTAAGGTTGCATGGCTAAAATGGCCTTAGGTTCCTAGTTGTCTACCTGCTGCTATTTGGGTCAATGAGTCCATTGAATTAAAGGGGATCACCAGAGTTCAAATTATTTTAGATGACCAAGAGCATCTGCTTACCTATGAGATCTAGAACCAGATTGAGAAGTGTCTTTGCTTAATTAATGATGATGTTAGAAAAAAAGGATTTAAAAAACTAAGTCAACAGGAAATTAATGGCATAAGATGTCTTAAGATTTAGATCAACTAGCATGATTCCCTAAATTTGAAGCATGTAGTAATGTCAGAGTGATACATGCTATTCTTTTATAAGTGAATTCTGGTGTACAATGCCAACCTGTTCTGGTTTCTTATGTGTCTATAACCATGTTTATTTATGTTGAATATCAAGGAAAGCATAGTGATTTGAGAAGAATGATACTGCCTTCCCAAACTGGGATTCAATATCTGTATGCTAAGCTAAATATTTGCTAGTTACTTAAAGTTCTGAAAATGTGGTAGGGGCAACATGTTTGGTCCTTCAGGAAAGGGGGCAGAGAAAATTCCTCCACTCTGCTCTCAGGTGACACCCTGTGGTTAGCCAAATGAGCTATCAAAGTTGGCTTCCTAAAAAAGAAATATGACAACTAAATCCTAGTTAGAACTAGTCATGATGATACAAGATCATTTAATATGGAACAGAAGAAAAAAGAAAGAAATGAGGAAATATAGCACAAACAAAAGAAATTACATCTTTATGAATTTTACACACATATAGCAAGAGTTAGCTAGTCAGTGACCATCAGAATTCTAACACACCACATATTTCTGATTTGATGACCTAAATACAGACATTTACAAGTTTGAATATGGAGAGAAGCAGAAATCTTAAAAGCTATGTTTTAAACCATGTTTTCTCTAATTCATTCATTACCAGATGGTGTTGAAGAGCAGTACCTTCTTGAGTAAAAGGGCACAATGAATTTTTATAAGTGGATGCACCCTCTTTTTTTTTATGAAGGCAGTGAACATGCACATATAAATATGTACATGAACACAAAATATAACAGTAATAATAATAATAATTTATATAGTGTTTTAAGATTTGCAAAGTGCTTTCCTCACAGAAAGTCTGAGAGGTAGGGCAATAAATTTATTTTTGAACTTGTTTTACAGATAGGAAAACTGAAGCTCATAGAAATGAAATAATTTTGCACTTGGTCATACAGTCCATAAGTGGATTTGAACACAAGTCTTCCTGGCATCAAGTCTATTTCTGTTTTGCTATACCATTATGTTAAATAACACAACATTTTATAACTCTGCATTTTCTCACTGACTTCTGGATGTTTAATTTTGGCATAGATTTGGAAATACACTTTCAAGATTTCTACTTTCTTTCCCTGGTTCAACTTTAAACTTTTTATCCATCCATTGCTTCTATAGACTTTCGGCTCTGCCTTTCCAAGACTATCAGTTTTTCATTTGGATTTCATTCCTTTATTCTACAGGTTATGCTTATGAATTTGTTGAGACTTTCTGGTACAATGAAGGAATCACTGGAGAGTTGAGGCTGAGTCCTGCCTCTGACTCTTGCTAGCTAGATGACCCTGGGTAGGTCACTTACTTTCTCACTCATGTTAACTGATGTGCAAGTGGGAAGAATAATACTGGCAAAACCTGCCTCACAAGGCTGTGGTGAGGACATGCTCTATAAATATAACATAGCCACTGATAATAAAATCTCATTTATGTATGTCATATAAATGGTGATTTTGGATTTATTATACTGGACTGTTAATTGATATTTTTAATACTGATATTTTTAAAAACATGGTTACTGCCTAGGTCAAATTCTAGTTCTAATAAAAATAAACTGTATTTAAATAACTGCAACATAGTGGAAAGAGCACTGACTCTGAAATCAGGGAACCAGAGTTTAAATGCCATTTCAAACAATTATTAGCTAGGTGGCCACAGGTGACAATAGAATTGACAATAATAAAAATAGCAATGACTTTCATCCTCAGTTTCCTTATCTGTAAAACGGAGATAATAATAGCACCTCTCAGTGCATTGTGAGGATAAAAAGAGGTATGTGTAGTGCACTTTCTGAACCTAAATGCGCTATATCAAAGCATTTAAAGTGTGGTTTGTTAGGTGTTCAGGAAGACTAGCACCTCTGGTGGGATGGCTTGACCAGCTCTTTTCAGAACTGCTTATCTACCTTCGGTATCTACGTGATTCACTCAATTCTCATCTGTAGCTCCAAAAACCTACAGCATGCTTAGTGGCTACACTCTGGTAAACCATCTCAGCAGACAGGCTAAACCAGGTTGAGGGTAACCAACAGGCCTCAAACTTGTTGGTAAGTTAAGAGGATGTCTACCCCAAGCTTGTGAAGACTTCCCCTGGTAGAATGGGCAGATGAGAACAATTTGTTCCAATGGCCATGAAGACTGCTGAAACAGGTGATGTAGAGTTCTAAGAGTTTGGTGAGACATAGAAGATAGCAAAGTCATCCACTGCATTCTGAGCCACTGCCAATCTTCCACTGTCTTGCCACTGAATTTCAATGCGTAAGGATTACTTTATGCAACTCTACCTCACTTACATCCACATTTATGATCAATTCAAGTCATCACCCAATGAGGTCCTCTTAAAAACTGAAGGACAGACAACAATATAAACATATGTAGGTGGCTACATGGTACAGTGACTTGGGTCTGGTGCCAGAAAGACCACAGTTCAAATGTGGCCTCAGACACTGGCTATGTGACTTGAGCAAGTCACTCCACCTATGTTTACTTTAATTTCCTCATCTATAAAATGAGGGCAATAACAGTAACTTCTTTCCAGGGTTGTTGTGAAAATCAAATGATATAATGTTTGTGAAGCACCTAGCACAATGCATAGCACACAGTAGGTGCTGTATAAATGCTGGCTATTATGATTATTGATGATGATAATAAATAACATTGACATAGCCCATTAGGGTGTTGCAAAGTGCTTTATGTTATCTCCTCTAACCCCCTCAGAAACCTTCTGAGGTAGGCGATATTTTCTACTTCATAGTCACTTAAGCAAGTCACAACTTCCCTGGACCTCCACTTCTTCATCTGGAAAATGAAAGGGTTAGAATCACTGGGCTCCAAGGGCCCTTTCAGCACTAGATCTACGGTCCTATGAACTGGCACTTAGCATGTCATTAAACAAATTGTTATCGTAATTGAGATATGATTAGAGATACGGTCTCAAACTCAGAAACAGACTGACTCAATAAGGAAAGGGAACTTGTCCTACCCTTCTACTCCACCCCACCCTACCCCTGTCTCAACCAAGTTCTAAGGCTCAGGTACAGAGAAAAGATTGAAATAATTACTTGTGGAAATTATAGACAGCATAATGATGTTCTTTAATTACTGTTAAGTATTATACAGAGATCAAAGCATTTACCATTGAAAAGAGTTCCAAGGGAGGTCAACTTAATACAGAACATCAATGTACGTACTCAGCAAAAAACAAATTTCTGTATCCTTCTGGAATTAAAAGATGTAGCTTTAAACAAGAACAGCCTACAAACAAGGACTATGGTCAGTTATTTCTTCACCAAAGTGGCATTTTTGCCAACAAGACTTCTGGCAGCCTTTAAGGGCTAAAAGTAGCACAATTTACCAAATATGGTGGGGAATTTGAAAACATTGAAGATATTAGCATTTGTTCCTAAGTCTAACATAACGCAGTCCACAGGCTTGCCATGAGAGGCTGTAACTACTAAGTGATAACTTAAGCAGTGGAATGCAAATAATCCATTGGTTCACATTAATGTCATGTCCATTTGTTAACGTTCCAAGTTCCCTGATGGCCCTGGGGGTACCTCACTTGACTTCTCAGAGGCAAAAATCTAGGGATAGTATATCACAAAATGTTAAATTATGAGAACATGTCAGTAATGATTTACCCATTAAAAAGTGCATTAAAGTACACTGCTAGAGTTATGACCTCAAAACAGATTGCTCCTAAATTGCTTGAATAGAAGATGGTCATTTACCTACTGGCAACTGCCCAAAATTTATCTATTTAAGCAACAAAATTCTATTATTTATCTATAAACACCATACTCAATGTTAACTTTTGAAATGCTGATTTAACTACAGAGAAAGCCATGTTGAAACAAATGAAAAATTAATGTAAAACTCTGATAAAATAGTATTTATGTAATCCAGCACCTCCTTCCCTGAGAAGTTAAAAGGATGCTTCAAATATTTTATGGATTAAAATGGGAAGAAATCCTAGTTATTGGAGAAGAGGGTCAAAGAGCTCGAGGCACTTGACTTACAGATGTGACATTGGGCTTCTAAGTCTGGAAAATAGTAAAGCTTTGTAATTTATTTGAACACACTGCAAGAAAATTAATTTACAACCAAGATGTCTCCATGTTGCCTAGATAATTGTAATTATTTCTCATTTTGAAGCCAAAGAAGAAAAGATATCATGAGACAATTGGACTCTCCCCCTCACCCTCTGGCTCTGCTTGTTTATCTTGCTCATATATCAAATTAATGTGTCTCAAAACCCAAGCAAAGAAGTAATATGTTGAATCTGAACTTTTATTCCATTAGTCTTACCAAGGAAATGTAAGGAAATGGTATCAATGTATTTAATTTGAAGCTAGTTGAACATTGTTGGGGTGGGGGACAAAGGTCAATGGATTACTGTACCATTCCATTTTTCATTTATTAAAAAAAAAAATCAGTGGCAGAAAAAAAATTTAAAGACAGTATTTTTACTCGTCTTTGGTCTAGAAGGGCCCCCAGGTGTCAGAGTGCAAATAAAGTCCACCTCATCAGTCTATGGGCTGCCAGTTTTCCCTCATATATTTTCCTTACTACCCACCTCCCTTATGTCTCCTGCCATTCCCTATGCAGTACTCCCCCTGTGCCTGGAGAATGAAACCCCCAGACACCACTAATACAATACCACTTCATCAACCTGCCAACCATAGGGAAAACTCACAGCTGTCTAATCAGCAGGCTCCTCCCCCAAATCCCAACCCTGTTCTCATAGTCAATTCTCCTTATCCCTATCCTTCACTTCCCAGGACGAAGGTCACTTCTAAAACTACCAGAATGCACTGCACATTAAGTAACTGGACAGTTAATTAAGAGTCAGGTGAAAAACATAATGATATTTAGACTTCTAAATGTCAGTAAGAGCAGGGTATGTGTGGGGCTCAGTCTTTTAGATGTCATTGTCACAAAAACAAGCCAATGATCAGAACACATTTCTGTAATCATTGTATTGCCCGAGAAAAATGAATAAAAAGGTTTAAGAATGTCAACATAATTAGCATTAAAAATATAATGCTGTTTGTTGTACTCATCATCCATAGCATGACTGTCGGATTCAATTTCAACCAGAAAAGCCATCTGAGGAAACACATTTAGAACCTCCTAAATTTTTCTTGTTCAGCTATATGAGTCTGTTGTCATAATTTAACAAATACGTAAGAATGAATGAAAATAAGGAAATGAGTGAACAAAAATGGCACATATCTGGCATGAATTGGATCCAACACAGATCACAGATGGAAAGGCAAATGTGTTGCTGTGAAAAGCAGACAAGTTTTTAAAAGTGGTTATTAAAACCCTAGTTATTTTGTCTAAGAAATTGTTTTCTTCACATGTGCTCTCTGTCACTGATAATTCATAAAGAATGGTTTAATTAAGAAAATTAAAATTATAGCAAATTCTTTCTGAGCATCTGAACATTGGGATTTAATGTAAAGTAGGTTTTTTTGTTTTATCAAGAGGTAATAGATTATTAGAAAGAGTACTCCCTCTCCTTCCTTTATGCACTTTGGTTTAATTAATAACACATATATTTAATCCAGAAGAAAAACAGTATTTCTTTTATCATGTGTATCAACACCATCAACTGAAAACATTAAAAAATAAAGTTACATGGAAGTGGTCATAATGCCTGATTATTGCAATGAAAGATTAGTTTTGGCTGTCACAATAGACTGTAGACTTAATTGGCATGGTTTTAATCAGGCTTTAGTAAGAATAAATGATTATTTGACCAGTATTCTGGTCTCTTTTGTTTGCTTTATTAACTACTGGCATATATACATATATATGTATATATATATACACACACACATATATATATATATATACATGTATGTATGCATATGGGTAGGTACATGTGTGTCATAATTATATTACATCATTTTTGTTCACTTCTGTTTTTTTTCACTTTTATCTTTTTAGCTCTTTCAGAAAAAGCATGATGTAGGAAAAAGATTGATGGCTTTGGAGTTGAGAGATTTAATTTCAAATCCAACCTCAAATACCTGAGTTCCATTTTCCTTAACTACAAAATTAGGACAGTAACTATAATATATTCTTATCATCCAAGTACAACTAGAAGATAGAAAATACTACTTAAAGTGAATCCACAAAATGTGGACCAATACTTCAAAGCAAAATGCGATTTAAAAAAGGTTTAATTAGGACTTCTTTTCTTTAAAAAAAAATTAAAAATTATGGGGAAAAGTTACTATTGTCTTATATTTAACACAATTAAAGTTATAATTATACCTATGCTAATTCTCAGAAGAATGAATCAAGTATTAGTTAAGAGGAGGTACTTTTTTTCTGAAAATAATTATATAATAGCAGTATATTCCAAACTATCTTCCAAGGCTGACTTCATACTTATCCTTTCTGCACTATACATTCAAGTCAACTGGATGGCTAACTGTTCCTCAAACTGAAAATTCCTTCTATCTCCATTCCACATACATAGATGCACACACCTATTAATACATTTGGATAGGTTACCCTTCTTTTCTGGAGTTCATTCCTCTCTTATTTCTACTAGATAAGGACTTTTGATAAGTTAAAGTCATCTGGTCAAGGTGAATAATATCTTTGAATATTGAAAGAATGAACAAATGTGATTGTTAAGTCTCTGAAAGATCATGGAGAATGGGAAAGGTACAAGACTAGAAAATGGAAAAAAGCTATCCTGATTTTCAAAAATGGAAAAAATAATTGCAATGGGAACTTTACACATTTTTAAATCATCTAACATGGAAGCACCTTGCTTTTGGGAAAAGACATCCTTCATTCCCCTATGACATGGATGGGAACAACCTCTTTTGATTAGCTGTATGGTTAGATAATGCTGCATCTTAAAAAAAAAAAAAATTCCACACCAAGAAAGTCTTTCACTTTCTCACAGTGCTTCCAGAGAGGGTGAAGGACATAATTACCTAAAGTGTATGCACCATGGGTGAGGGGATGGGCTACCTTCTCCTTTCCTCTATTACTCTGCCACCTTAGGAGACAGGCTTGGGGTTTTACTTTGTTATGTTCCATTTGTTCCCAGTTCTAGTTATAAGTAACGAATCCCCATTGGACCTGGAAGCTCAGATTGTAGACACTGCCTTCTCAGCTCCCACTGGCTGGCTAGTTGGCTGCACTTCCAGCCTGTAATCCTGCCCCCAAGGTCAACACGTCTGAGTCTGAGTCCAGCTCTGGAGTCATTCTCCATTAGTGGCCATGTTGGTCAATTCTATTGTCACCATATCTCTCACATTAATCCTCTTCTTGACGCTCACAATGGGGGCCTAGTTCAAGTCCTGATGACTTCCTGTCTGGAGGACTGTGACAGCCTTCTAATTGGTCTTATCAACTCCCCTCTTTTCCCTCTCCAATCGATTTCTCACATCTCTAATCATGACAATTCCTTGATATGAAGCTGGACCATGGAATTCATAAAAGAAAAAGTTCACAGCCACCCTCACCCCTCATTCCTGGTCAAGAACTAGAACTTCTTTTCAAGGTACTGGGATGGTTAGAAAAAAGTTTCTGACCTGTAGTAGATACTTAGTTCTTGCTGAATGAATTCATGAATGTCTGAACTGTTATGTTCTGCCACTGCTAGGAGAGTAACCAAGCAAGGAAGAAAAGCAGAGAAATTGGTTTGATTATCTGAATTTCTAATTCTTCAAAACACTGAAAGGTAAGAAGGTGAAGAGGAGCTCCAGGAGAATAGTAAATGATTTTGAAGAGGATTCCAGAGTTACACACTTCCATGGAACCAACTCCAGGTAACTTAACAAAAAATTTAACAAAAAATTGAGTTCTTTTCCTCCTGACTCTTTTATCCTCCCTCTCCTTCCTCCATTGAAAACAAAAACTGTGCCTAGGGGCAGCAAGGTGGTCCAGCAAATGGAGAGCTGGATCTGGGAGTCAGGAAGACCTGAGTTCACATCCAGCTTCAGATACTTCCTACCTGTCACTTCACCTTTGTTTGCTTCTATTTCTTTGTTTGTAAAATGGGGATAAAAATAGTGCTTACTGACCAAGGTTGCTGTGAGGATCAAATGATATAAGAAGCAATGTGTTTTGCATAGTGACTGGCACATATTAAGTGCTATATAAATGTTAGCTATTATCATTATTAAAAAAACTTAATAAATATGCATAGTAAAGCAGAACACATTACTACAATTCGGAGTCAATTAAATATCTATCAGGAAGTAGGGAGCACGTTTCATAATGAATCATCTAGAATTGTGTTTGGTTTTTGTATGAATCAGAATTCTTAAGTCTTTCAAATGGGTTTATCTTTATAACATATTTTACAGTACAATAATAATTCATCATATAATTATTTTCCATGTTCTACTTATTTCACTCTGTAGTTCATATGGGTCTCTAACTACTACTGGGAACAAAGGTAATTGATATCTTAAGTAGTACTTTTTGTGGCTATTAGGAATTAGTGGAATAATTCATAAGAAAAACTTTCTTAAAATATCATAAGCTTTGCTTTTTGTCACACAATCTACTGTAATACTGGGAAAATAGTAGACACACGAGTACCATCAATTAAAATATTCACTTCCATTTCAGCGGACCACATCTTTTTTCCTGTGGTGGATTTACATAGGTAACAGAGAGAAAAGCTATGATACATGTGTACATTTTATATAGGAATAGATTCCCTGTAGAAATTCAGATCGGAGAGAAAAGTTACAATGTATACCTACGTATTATGTAGGGGTATTCTTCCCTCTAGACATTGAGATTAGACTTAGGAATTTAGAGGCTATCAACCTGTTTTTCTATGACATGTCTGTCACCAGAAACCATGACAAATCATGCTGCGTTTTCCTTTTAAAACACAATATTAAATCTATGTTTAATAAACCCTTTGACTAACCACACATGCCATAAAAATAAGACTTGGATCTAAAAATCCAGGCTTTTGAGTTTAGCAAAACAATTTCAGGTTCAATGGTATTGGAGAAAGAGAAGTGTTACTATTTTTTTACCCTCAACCAGATAAATATGAACATTTGATGCCTTGGCCAACTTTGATTAGACATGGATTCTCACTACACAGCTGCAAACTTTTCCCCCTTCCTACTCCTGGTCTCAGATAAAACTGGGCTATTTTGCCTCAGTACTAAACTCGATCCTGGGTCTTTGCTGCCAGTTCACCTCCAGCTGCCTGTACAGAATTTCACACTAAACCCCTTGTTTATATCAGTGCTGCAATTAAACCCAAGCCAAGAAGAGAAGTCCCTAAGAGGGTGGCAAAAGTGCAAGGTTAAGAATTGACTCTCAACTCCTGCTCCCTTCCCCCTCCCCACAATCTTTTCCTATACACAAATATACACCTTAAAAAAAAAAAAAAAGAAAGCTATCTACACATCTAATCCATATCCTCTCTTTCTCAACTTTCACCATTCTCTCTTTATTTTCGGTTGCCATTTTGGGACTTTTTCACAAATTGAATCCTGTTTTCCAAATTGGCCAGTGAAAAGTTTTTGCCATGCTGAAATCATTTCCAGGGCTAAATTGGGAAACCTGAGGCAGCTGGGCAATCTGACAGCTGGCTGCACTGGGCCTTGCAATAAAAGGCAGTGTGAATAAGGTATATTGAAGCTAAATTGGATTCGTGTGAAGGGACGTTTATTTAGAAGGGGGATGTGGAGGTGGGGGTAGGGGGAGGAATTAATGAACATGAGAAATTAAATTAGCTCAACCAAGCCTTTAAAAAAATATACTGAGAAATATTTGACCTGCCATGAACCTTTTTAACAAATCAGGAACCTTTGGGCTGGGACCATATAAGATCAGTTTCATGCCCCACCAAAGGTAATGGTTTCAGAGGGTCAGTTCCAGTGAGGTAGATAAGCTACAGCTTGAAGGTGACTGAGGAGAATCTGGTTTCTTTTGACTGAGTTCAGATGGACCAAGAGCATGGAGAAGGAAAATCAATACGCTACTAGAAGACAAAAGGTCACTCTTACAGATGAAAACATTTAATTAACTAATCACAGACTACCCGACATGAAAATAAACATGTCTTTTTATCTTCATTGCCAAATTTTTCTTTATTGAGAAGAAATTACAGTCCATCATGTTTGGGAAAGATTATTGATTAATTTATAAACCTAATTTTTTAATTGATTGCAATAATATTTTACTCATACTTCTAATCTGATCTCCCTGTGCTCTAATGTCATCAGCAGGGAAGTGACTGTAGTGTTGGAAGCAAGAAAGAAGGAAGAAAGAAGCCATATTTTCAAGGGGTTCCCTGAGCCCTATTGCATCCCAAGAATATGCTATCTGGACCACCTGCTTGTGTACTTTTTGCCTTCCTTTAATACCATGAATAATTAGCTGACTTTTATACCAGATATTATTCTGAATAAGCAAATCTTTCTTTTCTTACTCCCTAAGAGGTGCAGTGTTAACACTTATGGGTAGATTTCCATTTTCAAGATCACAAATAAGTGCCCCACAATGTTCTTAGCGTCCTTTGGTAATTCACAAACTATGTTAAAGATAAATTGTAGAACCTGTCCTTGACCATCAGGCAAGATCAGGGACTGCCATCTATCATTCAGTACCAAAGATCCTCTTGGAAACTGCCATCCTGGGGGAAAATATTTACTTTACACAACATTGGTATAAGCCCTGGAGCAAACTGACCCGAAACAAGCACAAGAACACAAGTATCTCAAAGGTGTCTCACCCCAGAATTGCATCATCCTTTGCTTTTGACTATCAGGAAGAACATGGGACTACAAATGTGCTCTTATGAATACTGCCCCACTCTTCTACCCTCTCTACCTCATGCCTCATACCTTTCTACATTATTTGATTAATAAATCAACATTACCATTGCTACTATATACTGTGTATAACCCCATAATAGTTTGGGGTTCAACAATGAATTCTGGGAAAGGAGAGGAAACAAGAATTTCTTAAGAAACTACTATGTGCCAGCCATTGTGCTAAGTGCTTTACAAAAATTATCTAATTTGATCCCTATAAACACCACTATGAGGTAGGCATTATCATTAGCCCAATTTTACATTTGAGGAAACTGAGGTAGGCATAAGATAAGTGACTTGCCCAAGGACACACAGCTAGGAAGCATCTGGGGCTAGATATAAATTCATGTCTTTCTGATTCCAAGCCCAGTGCCCTCTTCACTTGTATCAGCTAACTGCCTGTAATTGAGTTATAGGTTGCCTTGGTCAAAGATTAACTTACTGGATATCCTCATTTATATATTTATGCAAGTCCTATTCTTCCCTTCCTTTCCATTGTCTTGATCAACCTCCTGTTCTACTGTCCAGAAATTCTTCTTCCTATTAGATTTTTGCCCTCTAAAATTTTGTAATGTATTTTGTATTTAATGTTCTATGTACATGTTATTTTCTTCCAATGGAATATAAGCTCTTTGAGGGCAGGGGCCATAGGACTTTGGAGTTTGTATCCTCAGTGCCTAGCATAGCGCCTTGCTATGTAGCATGGTTAATAAATGCCTCATGAATTTACTAAAGACAGGAATGCAGTTGTAAACAGAACCCAGTTGCCCTAATTCCCAACCCATTTTGCATTTCATTGTTTCTCAGTGTCTTGGAAGTTATACAAAAGAAATCTGGGAGGCAGAAAGGATAGCAAGTCAATAAACATTTATTAAACTCTGACTATGGGACAGTTCTTTAAAAATCTACTTTTAGTCTTAAAACCCTACAAATAATAATATTAGCAGCCTTGTGGAATCTTCATAGCTCATTTTTTGGTAGGAAAAATTATTTTTTAAGTGGTGTGTCCCCCATTTTACTATGAAGAACTGAGGCAAATAAGGTGTGACTTGCCCAGAGTCATATACCTCGTAAGTGTCTAAATCTGGATTTGAACTCAAGATCTTTCTGACTCCAGGCCCAGTGCTTTATTCATTGAACTGCCTAAATGCCTGCTATATGTAAAGCATTTGGAAAACTGAAAGCATTAAATAAATGCTAAATTTTATAAAAGCATTATACAAATGCTAAATAAATCTATTATTGTTTTTGTTTTATTCTTATCATTATGCATTAGGTGAAGACCTTGGTTTTTGCAAAAATCAAACACATTGTATCTCATTTAAATCTTCCCAATAACCCTGTGACACAAGTAGTGCACAAGGGAACCAATAAGCAAAGCCAGGATTCCCATTCAAGTCTCCTAACTCCAAGTGTCAGTTCTCATTCCTCTGCACCATGCTATCACTGAATAGTTTTTAAACTATCTTGAATACTGTTGGACGATGTGCTTGAGGAAGGTTCTCAACTTAGTTGAGAAGATGTTTGGTTGCAGACAATTTTCCATACAGGGAGTCAACATTAGGGTTTCTTAGGATCACACAGGAGAAGACTGGGCCAGAGGAAGACCAAATTGTGTAGTATGGAAAATGCCCAAAATGAGGGGGTAATACCCACTATGGACAATCTTTTTCTGGTTATGTGGGAAATGATTGCATATAAATCTTTAAACAGAAAAAACATTCTACTGGATGTCAGATTTTAAAATGGACTGGGAAGAAAGAGAGTAATCCAGAATGAGAGATCACAACTAAAACTGATCTGAAACTTAATATGGTTAGAATGTAAAACTATTTGTTAAATACAAATATCTAAGGCCATTATGAAAATCACATAACTACAAACAATAAAAATATACACTAATAATATACCATTCTTAAAAAGTCATATTTTTCATTAACACGCGCTTTGAGTAAAAATATGAAAATGGTTTTGTTTTTCTTTGTATATATAATATCTTTCATCTGTTATTAAACAATTTTCATTTAAAAAAAGCCCACATGCATTATTATAAGTCAAGGCCCCCTCCTAACCAGTAAACAACTTGAAATAAATATTGTGATTTAACACTGATATTCTTTGGCCCTAAAGAAAATGTTCCCAAGTCTAGGTATACTCAAGTAGATTTGTAGTGAATGGACTTAAACAATGTCAAAAGTTGACTATTATTTTATGTTTAGTTTTTGAAAATATTATGCTTTTAAAGAAAGTAATTTACTGAAGAAATTCTTTTGCTTTAAAATTTGTACAACATATTATGTATATATCCACATAATATATTCTATTTAAGGACTGCCAGGTAATTACTTCCAGGATCATCATCTACATGGAGTCTAAGATTTTCCAAGCAGAATCAAAGCATTTAACATTCCTCTAAGACATAGCACTTTGCTAAAAATTATTTTTTACTTAATTCAAATGTAAGGAAAATATCATTCAGCTTATTAAATGGAAAATAAAATATTCAAACACATGTATGGAGTTTGTGAATAGGTGAACTTTTGATCTACTCTCAAAATACCCACCTGAATGCATTAAGGATCATTTTGATTGTGCTTGTATTACTGAGTAAAATATTTTCCTTAAAGAAAGGAGTATATAATTGTGAACTTCCAATTTTTAACAGTTTTGCTTATCCCAAATAATTTAGGTAATAAAAAATTTTATTTATGTAAAACTAAAATTACATGGCATAGTATAGGACATCTAAAGAAAAACTGACTCTCACTGCTAAAAAACATGACTGACATACATTCCCAGCTAGACACTTTTAATTAATGCATTACTTTGATGTCTTAAAATTCACCTTGTTTTTTGGGGAAAAAAAACAAATGAATTTTATCAGATAACTGGAACATATATCTTTAAAAATATAATTATTAGATACTTTGATGAATATATTATTTTAAGTGAATCAACTTCATAATGCAACTAGTCAACACAGAATTTGAAAGCTATTTAGTTAAATCTGTGTCTCTGAGAAATTGGACAAAAATTTAAAAGAAAGCAACATCAAACCAATGAACAATAACACCAGGCTACACAAAGCAGAGAAACAAAATTTCAGAATCATAACTCACTTTCCAACTCAGGCTGCAAAGCTGAAACACAAAAGGAGTAGAAAAGAGTATGTATCTACATTCATTCTAGGAATGCCTCCCCCACACACACCTATTTTCACCCTCCCCCCAAGAAGGAAGATTACTCATCAGTGATACTGACTAGTGCAATATATGGTCCTGGTGAAAAGTTCTGATTAATTACATGCTAACTGATCTTTTGTTCACTGGCAACAATTACTTCTGAGAATTAATTCCTCAATTACTAAAGCTGGATTTCCTTTGCTAGCTACCACTTGTTATTATTTTGTGATTAAAGATGTAGGAATGATTCCTTGGCAACAACATTATCTTCTTTTGTTAGTTAAGTGTTCAACTTTAGTGAAACTATGTCTGTAGAAAACAATGAACGCAAGGGATGGTCCTCAGAGCTGCTGCTCCTAGGGAAAGCAGGACTGTGGAGAAAGGTACCAACCACTGCTGCAGAAGGGTATCAACCTCTATTAATTCCACTGACCTTCACATGCGTACTTAATTCTCCTCCTTACATATTTCCAATTCAGCAATAACGAGTCAAAAGAAGCAAAAAGTAAAGTAAAAGTAAAGCTAAGCAATAACCATTCAGGGATGTATAAAACAACCCCATGGAGAAAACCATGGATTTATGATCCAGCTGAAAGACAACCCTGGAAGGACCACAGACTTAAGCAGAGACTACAGAGAATGGCTATTAAAGTTTCTTTGGGATGTCCTCAAGCCCTTTCTTCTTGTCATGGTATTCAGGGAAAATGCTCTTATTCATACTGAGATCAGGACATCATGGAAAATTACATCTTCCCTCTTTCTCTTCTTCCTTCCACTGAGCCCTCTGATTCTTTACATTAAAGTATAGACTTCTGCTGTAAAATTATTTTATTTTTCTTCTCTACTTTTACTAAGTCAAAATTTCTATGAAATACTGCTTATAGAAGACTAGATAGCAGAAGAAAATAATTAAAATGGAGAAATTAATTATGTTTGTGATTAATGATGGTGTACAGATGAAGCTATATGACATTAAATGGCATGACTGATAAGGGAAGTGGATGAAAATAGGACAAGATACAGAATTTGATGAAACTTATCAAACTAGGCAATCGCTAATTCTGATGATGTGGAGACACTATTAAGCTCTACAGAGGAAAAGTAAAGAAATGAAGGCACTCCTAATATAAGTTTGGGACTTTAGAACTGAAAAAAATATATAGAAAATAAATAGGTGGTTATGTAGATGACATCTAAAGTATGATATAATTGCGCAATGGTGGAAAAGAATAGAATGATGGAACTTTGGCTAGGAATGGAAGGCATCCTCTGTCTATTCTGGGATGAAAGTATTTGATTAGCTAATGAGAACTTAAAAGTATTCAATTCAATCAGAAATTATACCTATAAATTGTCCTTAAATAGTCATATATCACTACAATCAAAATGGGTTGTGATCAAGGTAAAATATTTTTATGCAAATATATGATACACATATGGAATACCACTATGGAAAGCCACATCTTATTTAAAAGGCTGAGAGACACAATTGCTAAAAAGTACTATATATAAAGGCACATACATGTAGAAATTTATGAACCAAAAGTATGAGGATAGCAAAATCATGGCAGAGAGCTTAGAAATTAGAAAAAAGGAGAAAGGAAAAGTACTATAACTTTGGAAATAAGCTATGGTTCTCCTGGCCATTGGATACAGATTTCATTTTCCTAATATTGATGAGAAAACTGATAAAGAGGAAGGTTAAAGTAATAATGTACTTCATCAGCTTCAAATAATCTCAGGCGTGATACATTTTTATCTATATTTCTATTGTTACTTTCAAAGCTTCTAAGCAAATAAAAAAAATTGTTTTATTGGACCTGATTCTCACCAATGAAAACAAAGTGGTTGATGAAATGAAGTCTTTGGAAAAGTGATTATATCATTCATAAAAACTGAGGAAAATTTTGGTGATAGTCAGTCATGCACCCTGAACTTTAGTAGAACAGATTTTTAAAAGTTTAGAGAAAAAAGGGACATAGACACCTGGCTAGAGACTCTAAAAAGGAAGACAGTCAAGGCAGTAAGTGTCTCACAAAATATTGAAGTGTCATAATACAGTTCTAGGTAATCTCAATGAGGACATTTCTAGAATGATTGATATGTCTTAAACAGGGCACCTTCTGATAATTTAAGATTTTAAAGGGACATACAAAAAAGGAGGAAGCAAGAACATGGAATCAAAGACACACATAGAAGAGTGGCATGGCTCTAGAAGACCAGTGTCGGAAAGACTAGAGGGCAGAAAGAACAAGAAATGCTAAGAACAAAAAGGACTTTAGTAAAACCTTTCTTCAAAGAAAGAAAAAATAAAACAAGGAAGTGTTAGGCCTACCATTTGTGGTAGATAGTAAGTGTAATGTCATCAGACAATAGAGAAGTGGAAATACTCAACTATTCTTTTGTTTATTTTTTTTCTATCAGGGAGAATGGTTCTTAGAATGGATTGAGATTGATTGATTGTCACTGATTAATGAAGAATCCATGCCAAAAATTTACTGAAGGAATTTTAAGAGGACCTTGCTCTAATTAATTCTAATCTCGTCTTTGAAAAATTCTGTAACATGGAATAAACTTGCAATTGTGATCATTAAAGCATTATAAAAGATAATTGATAACTGTTGAGAAGCTATGATAAATGAATGGTAGAGGTATTGGAATAATGAAAACAAACAAATGTCATAGCCCTTTAGGAAAGGAGAAGAACTCACATTCTATAATCTATGAACTCCAGATCTCTGGCCACATCTGAGAAAAAGAACTATGGAATGGATTTATTTTAGTTCCTAGGATGGGAAGAGATGACCAGTAGGTACCACTACAGGTTCACTAAGAATAAGTTTTACTAGATTAATTTTACTTCTTTGTCAGGTCAATTAGACTAGAAGATGAGAAAAATACTGTAGATATATTATATCCAGATTTCAGTGAAGCATTTAACAAAGTTTCCTGTGATATCTTAGTAGGCTTTCTATACAGAAGAAATCACATATCTAGTTTTCCTCTCCCTCCAGTCAATTTGTGATCTTTTGGATATGTTTCTCATCAATTTAGCAGATTATAATTCATCCATGCCCTCTTATCTTGTGAGATATCTGTGTCCTTCCAGAGAACATCCACAGAGAATGCACCCAGTGTGCCAGTGGTAGCCTTTCTCTAGGTAATTTTACATTTCCATATAGTTTACATTCCATTTAGTTGAATGCTTGGTCAGTCCATTTGTTATCCATTCTACAAACATATGCCTACTTTCTTTTCAGGTCATATGTTTCTTCAATTATATCCCCTTTTCCATGTCTTCAATATAGATCATTACCAGAATATGCATAAGTTTGTTTGTGCCCATCATAAATCTCTCCATTATCTTTTGCATCACCTGAAACTTAATTCTTGGAGATTACTATGTTTTACCATTCTTGGTCATAAAGTATCAGCAGGAGAATATCTGTGTTGAAAACATGAATCTTTGTGCTACAAAATAGGTTGATATCATTAAAGGTGCTATTCCAAAAGAAAAAGAGCCTACTCTATTCCCCTATTCATTTTTCAACCCAGTTCACTGCCTATCTGCAGTACCACACTCAAAATGTATTAATATATTAACTCGATGAAAATGGCCATCCATCTCCCATAATCCAGACAAGTGTTTTCTCACTCATTTAATTCTTCTTTTGTAAATCTTCTTTGGATAACTGTCAATCTTGTTTAGAAAACCCAGAAAGTCCTACTACTTAATGCAACTGGCACAAAATCATCCACAAATAGGAGCATATGAAAGATCTCATAATCCCTTTTCCATTTGGATGGAATCCAAGATATTATACATGACAAAGGAGAACACTCTTAGGGAACAAATACTTGCTTGTTTGACCTTAATCAACAAACAATTCTTATGTATGGGTGTAACTGTCAAGGAATTTTGTGGATATACCCCACTCTTTCTCCTGAGTTCTAATCCTTTATCACTAACTGCCAATTGTTACCATCCTGAAGGCAGGTCCATATGTCACAAAGTTCTGCTGTAAGCCTTCTTTCATTTATATATTTCATTTTTGTGAAAGAGCTGAATGAAAACAGCAATTGTATATTTATCAAAACTGCAGGTTCCATGAAGCTGGGAGATAATAATAGAAAACTGGATGACACTACCAGCAATCAAAGATGTCATAATATCCTTGAACAACGGATTGGACCTAACAAAGTGACATTAAATGGGGATAACTATAAAAATGTAAACAGACTAAGAAAATCAATAGCATATGTAGGGGATAGGGTGTATATGGCTAGAGAGTAGCTGAGAAAACCGTGAAAAATAATGTGGGCTTCTAATGTATTGCAAGCTTATTACAATCCAATTATGTGAAGCAGATGCCAAAAAGACTATAGTGATCTTGGCAGCAAGAACAAATGTACAATATCCAAACTAAGGGAAGTGACTGCTTCATCCGGGACTATACATTTTAGTAGCCATTTTTTGCAAAGCATATTGATAAACTGAAGCTTCTCAAGAAGAGGCCAACCAGGATGGGAAAGAGATAAAACAAAACGCTAGGATATAATGAGAAATGGTTAAAAACTGTGGATGCTTAGGCAAGAGAAAAGACTTAAAATAAGTGAAGGGCTGTCGTAGGGATAAGATTAAATTTACTCTTGGCAACAGGTAACAGAACTAGCCCCAATGGGTAAAAACTTCAGGAAGGAAAATTTGGACTTGACATCAGGAGAAACTCTCAATAATAATAATAACAATAGCTCATATTAATATAATATTTTAATGTTTATAAAGAACTTTCTTCACATCCATCCTGTTTGGTTGTTAATGCGAGAATTATTTTTTCCTTACTTTGAAGATGAGCAAATTGAGGCCTAAGGGATCAGTAAGTTGCCCAGGGTCATACCACTGACAAGTAGAAGAGTCAAGACTCAAATCACGCTTTCTGCAACCAAGACCAAGGCTCTTTCTACTATACTTTGCTATGTTAGAGATATTAAAAAATGTAAAGGGCTGGATGCCTTATTCAGGAGTGCATTCCCCTTCAATGGGGGTATGCCGTAACCAAGACTGACTGAACAATGTCTGTTGAAATTCACAGTTCCTTAAAAAGTCAAGGTTTAAATGCTACCTCCTCTATGAAGAATCTTTGAGTCCCCTAGATAAAAGTGCTCTCTTTCTCCTCAAATTTGTTAAAGCCTTTTCACCTTTTTCTTTATAGGCTACTTTGTATTTCTGTGCTCTGTGTCCATGTCATGTCCTTCCGATGAGATGTAACTTTCTTAAAAACAGGTAATGTGTTGTTTTCTATTTTTGTATCACTAGCATAATAGGTAATATAAAATATGGCTTAATAAATATTTGCGGAATGGAATTCTATAAAAAATTAAAATTTTTAAATAGGAATTTTTTGCTGCTCCTTTTCACCATTTTTACAACAGAAGTTGCAGTGATATCATATGAAAAGCAGTAATACATAAAGGTTTTGTAGTAGGAATATGCTTCTAATGTTTAAATATGAGTCAATGGAAAAATTCATGCTTGAGAGATAAAACTTTATTTTAAAAACACATCTATTTTATAGATAAGATTATGCTCCTCCATTAGAATGTGATCTCTTTGAAGGCAGTAATTGTTCTTCTCTTTTCGCTATATCCCCAGGACTTACTTAGCACATGCTTATTAAATGCTTGTGGACTAGATGACTTGGTTAATATGGTGAGACATTAGAAGCATATTCATTTTACAGTGATGAAATAAAGAAAAACTGAGAGAGCAAGAGGTGTAAAAAAGGAAGTTTTGTAGGTTAAATGCATTGAAGCTACATCTACACATATAAATCATGTTATTTATCAACATGGGGACAACAATAGAGATTTCACTGATACAGGGATCACCCAGATGAGGAAACTCTACCATTACAGGTTAGAAACTTCTCTGAAACTTGTTCTTGGAGAGTTGCCTAAAGTAGAAATATCAAAAGACTGTGCTGCCCAAACCAGATTAAAATGTAATTAAGGAATGCTTAACAAAAAAATGTAAATACAATAAGACAGTCAATATTATATTTTAAAATGAAGTCAATATGCAGCCCATAGGGATACTTATCTACAGATTAGTGCCCCCCCATTTCTATTTAAGTTTGACACCACTAACTTAGAGCCCTCAGAGGAGAAGCAGCTTGTCAAGGGTTAGACAGACAGCATACCTCAGATGGTACTGGAAACCAGGTCTTCATGGCTCTCACTCCAGCTTCCTACTATCACATTCTGCCTCTTTATAAACATGTAGAGAATAGGTAAGAAATCAAGCACAACATATAGGAGCAGTATCTTATTTTGTTGAAATGTACATTATGTTCTTGCTCAGAGAATTAGAATATTTAGAGGCTAAAAACATTCTCGAAGATCATTTTGTCCAACAGCTTTGTTTTATTGCTGAGGAAAATGAGGCACAGAGATTAAATGGCTTGCCAGGATCAAAGAGCTATTGAACAGCACAACTTAAGCTAGATTCCAAGATTTCTGTATCCCAGGCCAGTTCACTTTCTACTCTATCATGAGTTTTTGTGAGCCTGCTGGATGCTTTTATGTTCTGATCTGCTTAAGGTAGTGCCTTGAGATAAGATAGGACAGATATAGTCAAAATGAAACTGACTAATTTATTTACAAGCTGTTAACAGAAGCTTTCTGTCCCATATTCACAACAGAAGAAGAGGAAGAAAAGGAAGAGGGAGGAGGAGAAGGAAGGTTTGACAGCTGATAGTTTGACAATCAACCTAGATTTTGACAGAACAGACCTCAAGTAGTCCAGTAGTAGTCCACAAAAAGATAAATAATATCCCAGGGATTAAGATAAATAGGAGAATTAATGCAAATGGGGTAGGATACTAACAAAAATGAAAATTTGACAATACACAGAGAACTCCAATGAAAAGCAATACATAACACTTTGATGAAGTTAGATTTTAAATAATCATGAATGTGAAAAAGGAGGAAGAGGTGTCAAGGAGAACTGAGGCAAAGAAGCATCACTGATTCAATTCAGTAATCACTTATTAAGCACTTACTACGTGGCATGAACTGGTCTGAGGAAACTAAAGAGAACAAGAGAGCCCATAATACCCAAGAGTTTGAAGAACTACTATACTACTGAAGAGATACAACATACACAGAGATAAGAAAACACCAGGTATATAGAAAATAAATATGAAGTAACTTTGGTTGGGGGAGGGGGAAGCTGTAACTGGGAGAACAGGGAAAAGACTAGAAATAGGTGACACTTGAACTGAACCTTGAAGGGAGACAGTTTTCCCAGGAGATGAAAATGAGAATACCGCAGGCACAGGAGCATATTGTAAAGGCAGAGGTGGACCATAGAATATTAATGCAAACAGTCAGTTTAGCTAGAATGCTGTGTGTGTGTGTGTGTGTGTGTTAGAGAGAGAGAGAGAGAGAGAGAGAGAGAGAGAGAGAGAGAGAGAGAGAGAGAGAGAGAGAGAGAGAGAGAGAGAGAGAGAGAGAAATGGGTAATCAACTTGAAATCATAATATGGAGCCAGACTGAAGAGTTTTCAAATCCCAAACACATGAGTTTCTCTTTTATCCTAGATGCTAGTGAGAGCCACTGACTAGAGAAAATATTTTCAGTCAAGTGGTGGGGGATGGAAGAGGAGTGGAAGTAAGAAAGTAGAAGCAATGAATATAGGCAGGTTTTTTGGAAGTTTATCCATTAAAGGGTGCAAAAATATAGAATGATAGCAGAGGGTGTGCTAGGGTCAAGTGAAGGTTTTTTAAGGATAGGAAAATGGGAATGTTGGTAGGCCATATAGAAATAATGGATAAGGATATAACAGTAATGAGAGATAGAATGCAGATGACCAAAGGAGGAGGCAGAGAAAAGTAAGCTACATCAGAGGAAGAGGCACAAAAACATATTAAAGTAGAGGGAAAGACAGGAGGGAGATGAGCATTGCTTGAGATTTATTCTCATCTGATTTGATTCAAGGAGGGAACAACAAATTCAGTTAAGCATAGAAATCTAACTAGCTTTATAGAGGGGAAGGGGGAAAAGAAGGGGAGGGGAGGTAAAAGGGAGGGAAGAAGTAGTGAGGTAAAAGGGGAGTAAAAGGGAGGGGGACTGAAAGAAGGGAGGGAAGACTGAGGGAGTCTACGGTCAAAAATTAAAACTCTATTGTGGAAAGGAAGGGAGAACTAAAAACATAAAGCGGGGAAAGAGGATGGAGGGAAAGACACAGATAGTAATCCTAACTGTGAATGTGAATGGGATAAACTCTCCCATAAAATGGAGGAGGATAGCAGAATGAACTAAAAACCATAATTCATCAATATGTTGTTTACAAAACACTTTTGAAACCGGGGCATACACACAGTGTAAAGGTAAAAGATTGGAGCAGAACATACTGTGCTTCAGTTGGTGTTAAAAAAGCAGGGGTAGCAATCCTAATCTCAGACAAAACAAAAGCAGAAATAGATCTAATCAAAAGACATAAGAAAGGAAACTATATCCTGCTAAAAGGCACCATATACAATGAAGCAGTATCATTACTAAACATATATGCTCCAAGTGGTATAGCATCCAAATTCTTAGAGGAGAAGGTAAGGGAGTTACAGGAAGAAATAGACAACAAAACTACACTAGCAGGGGACTTCAACCTCCCCCTCTCTGAACTTGGTAAATCTAAACTCAAGATAAATAAGAAAGAAGTTAAGGAGGTGAATAAAACTCTGGATAAGTTAGATATGATAGATCTCTGGAGAAAACTGAATGGGGCTAGAAAGGAATATACCTTTTTCTCAGCAGTAAATGACCCACATACAAAAATTGATCATGTACTAGGGCCTAAAAATGTCACAATTCAGTGCAGAAAGGCAGAGATAATCAATGCATTCTCCTAAGATCATAATGCAATAAAAATTATATGTAATAAAAGGCCATGGAAAGATAAACCAAAAATTAATTGGAAACTAAATAATCTAATCCTAAAGAGTGAGTGGGTTAAACAACAAATCATAGAAACAATCAACAATTTCATTCAAGAAAATGACAATAATGAGACAACCTACCAAAACTTATGGGATACTGCAAAAGCAGTTCTTAGGGGAAGTTTTATATCATTGAACTACATGAATAAAATAGAGAAAGAGGAGATCAATGAATGGGGCATACAGCTGAAAAAGACCAAATTGAAAATCCCCAAGTAAATATCAAATTAGAAATACTGACAACCATAGGAGAGATTAATAAAATTGAAAACAAGAAAATTATTGAACTAATAAATAAAACTAAGAGTTGGTTTCATGAAAAAACCAATAGAATTGATAAACCTTTGGTCAATTTGATTAAAAAAAAGAAAACCAAATTACCAATATCAAAAATGAAAAGGGAGAACTCACCTCCAATGAGGAGGAAATTAAAACAATAATTAGAAATTACTTTGCCCAAGTGTATGGGCATTTGACATTCTAAATTAGATGGATATTTTAACAGAAGAGGAAGTTGAATACTTAATCCCATCTCAGAAAAAGAAATTGAATAAGCCATCAATGAACTCCCTAGGAAAAAATATGCAGGGTCAGATGGATTTACAAGTGAATTCTATCAAACATTTAAAGATCAGCTAATTCCAATATGTATGGACTATCTGGTAAAATTGCCGAAGAAGGAGTCTTGCTAAATACTTTTTATGATACAAATATGGTTCTGATACCTAAACTAGGAAAAGGCAAAATAGAGAAAGAATATAGACTGAATTTGCTAATGAATACAGATGCAAAAGGTCTAGAATATCAATGGAACTAATGAAAAGAAATGCTACGTAAGGTGCCCTAGCCCTAGCAGATCTCAAATTACATTATAAAGCAGCAACCATCAAAATCACTTAGTATTGGCTAAGAAATAGAGGAGTAGAACAGTGGAATAAGTTAGGTACTCAAGACACAATAGTCAATGAATATAGCAATCTACTGTTTGATGAACCCAAGGACTCCAGCTTCTGGGATAAGAACTCACTGTCTGACAAAAACTGCTGGGAATACTGGGTAATAGTGTGGCAGAAACTGGGCATAGATCAGTGCCTGACACTGTACACAAGAATAAAGTCCAAATGGATACATGATCTAGGTATAAAGACTGATACTATAAACAAATTAGGGGAGCAAGGAATAGTGTGGAGAAATTTTTGAACAAACAAGAGATAGAGAATATTATGAAATGCAAAAATGGATAATTTTGATTACATTAAATTGAAAAGTTTTTGCACAAACAAACCCAATGCAACCAAGATTAAGAGGGAAGTAAAAAACTGGGAAAGAATTTTTACAACTAGTGTCTGTGATAAAGGCCTCATTTCTAAAATATATAGAAAACTGAGTCAAATGTACAAGAATACAAGTCATTCCCCAATTGATAAATGGTCAAAAGATATGAAAAGGCAATTTTCAGGGAAAGAAATTAAAGCTATCTATAGTCATAGGAAAAAATCAGTATTGATTAGAGAGATGCAAATCAGAACAATTCTGAGGTATCACATTACACTTATCTGATTGGCTAACATGACAAAACAGGAAGATGATAAATGTTGGAGAAGATATGGGACAGTTGGAATACTAATTCATTATTGGTGGAGCGGTGAGCTGATCCAACCATTCTAGAGAGCAATTTGGAACTACTCCCAAAGGCCTACAAAAATGCACATACCCTTTGACCCAGCAATATCACTTCAAGGACTGTATCCCAAAGAAATCATAAAAATGGGAAAGGGCCCCCCACATGTACAAAAATATTTGTAGCAGTTCTCTTTGTGGTGGCTAAAAACTGGAAATCAGGGGGATACCTGTCAATTGGGGAATGGCTGAAGAAGTTGTGGTATATAAATGTAATGGAATACCATTGTGCTATAAGAAATGATGAACAGGAAGGCTCCAGAGAGGCCTGGAAGGATTTATATGAACTGAGTGAAAGGAACAGATCCAGGAGAACTTTGTACACAGGAACAACTACAGTGTGTGAGGAATTTTTCTGGTAGACTTAGCTCTTCACAGCAATGCAAGGTCCTAAAAAATTTCCAATGTACTGTTGAGGCAAAATGCCTTCCACATCGAGAGAAATAACTATGGAATTGCAGAATGAAGTAGACCGTTTTCTCTTGTATTGTGTTTTGTTTTTTCATAGTTTCTCCCACTTATTTTGATTCTTCTATGCAACATGACTAAGATGAAAATGTATTTAATAAGAATGTATGTGTAGACCTATATAAGATTGCACGCTGTCTCAGGGAGGGAGGAGAGAGGAGAGAGGGAGAGGGGAAGGAGGGAAAGGGAGGGGGAAAATGTAAAATATATGGAAGTGATTGTAGAAAACAAAACAAATTAATTAATAAAAAAGTATTCTCTGTTATAGATTCCTTTAAAAGAATGCTAAAGGAAATAAACTCATAAGATTATGAAACAAAGGTTTCATAACTTGAATAAAAGATACTAAGATAATCAATATTTTCAAAACTAAAATATAAAATAACTTTTTTATTGGAGGTGGGGAGTCAATAACAGCTATGCTACTAACAGGTTTTGAGATCCTGATATGGTCAAAAGACAAAGTCTAAAGGCAACATTATTCTAGTAAAAGGCAGGGAAAGGGAGGGAGGAAGAAAGGGAAGGAAAAGGGAAATATAATCAGTTCAGCTTTGGAAATGTTGAGTTTAATGTCTATGGAACATCCAGTTTGAACTATCAAGGACACTAGATGATGGCTATGCAATTTTAGGCAATTAATTTCTCTGAACCTCAATTTCCGTGTCTGTCAAATGAGGGAACTGGACCAGATAAGTTCATAAGGTCCCTTTCAGCTCTAAATTCCATGATTTTACAAACTCCAAGAGATCATAACTAAAGTACTCTATAATCTTTAAGCATCATATAAATGTGCACTAAGAAATGAAAGCAAATGATCTAAGTTCAGACTGTGGAAAGTTATGACAAAGGCAGGTCTCTTAACTAACATACATTGTAACAGATTTGCTTTAGGTGTAAAACTTTGGCTTGGTTTATAGCCACAACTATCCCATATATAACCATCCTCTATACAGAAAAGAACCAAATTTATTCTGTGCCAAAAGGATCTTTCTCTAGCCCTCCTTACAAGACAGGGTAGTAGTAGACTTATTAGGACAGGGCTTCCTGCAGAATAGAGCAGCATCAAGGTGAGGGGTGAGGGTGACCTTAAGGTTTGATATAGGATGTGAAAGACCACCCAAGTAGAGATGGACAGAGAAACCCACTGCTATGAAAGGGGAAAAGTCCCCAAGCATACACAGTAGATAATTGTTAAAGCTTAGTAACTTGATGTCTTATGTTTTCCTTTCTTTCTTTTTCTTGGAAAAAAAATCCAAGAGGCTATTTCACATGTGAACATAATCTATGATGCTATTTTTAAAATGTCATCTTAAAAACATTTTAATATCTAATAAGCATATATATACTTATATACCTATATACATATTCAAATGTAATTCTTATACCTACTTCCCTGTCAATTAAGAACTAAGTTTTTGTTAATGAAAATTTATAAAAGATTCCCTGTTCAATATACATATGAAACCAAATTTCACTGAAAATTTTGTTGCAAACATGAAACCTTCAAAAGCTATGAGAGGTAGTTTGGCATGCTGACAAAGTCAGTGTAGTAGAATTCAGGAGGTTGTAGGTGTATCTCTCCTAAGAAGTAGATCTTTGGTGAGCCACTTACTTTTAATAGCCAGACCTCAAGTTTCCTTATCTATGAAATAAGGCAGTTGAGCCAGATGACCTCTAACATTTTATGATTCTAGAATATGGGTCTAAACTGAAAATCATGTAACTGGAATATATTACTGGAATGGCCACATGCAACTTATTAATTAGGTTAGAGTGACTAACTCTCTGCATTGGAGATATATTATATATATTATTGGAGATATATATATATATATAATAAAGCTATATGTTAATCTCTTTCTAGGTCAATCATCTGACATTTAGCTAAGTATGCTTGTGTCTTCAGCAACATCTAAAAATAGAGGTGAGGCCAAGTCCTGGCAGTAAAACCAGTACCAGTTATCTCAAAGCCAACCATTGTTTTATGAGGTGAGTTGAGTCTCAAGTGATGCAAGGTTTCTTGAATTCTGTTCTTCCACAGCTCTTCCCCAGAGGGTAAGCACACCTGGGAATTACTCTCCATTGCCCAATATACCAGGCTTTAGAAACTCGGTGTTAATTAAGGAAAATTTCCTACATCAATTCTAGAATGCAATTTCAGAATCTCAACTACAGAAGGCTCTCAACGTCTGCCTTCTCTATTCATAGTGATGAATCAAACACACAGGAAATAAGACACTGTTTTAGGGTAGCAAACACTGGAAGGTAAGGTGATTTCACAATGAATCTTCAATCAATAAGATTTTTCTAGGTGTAGTGAGGTACTTTGAAGGAAGTTGTATAAAGGCTATGAGGCCATTTGAGTACTATTTGTTTTTATCCAAATGGAGATGGTTCATGCAGTTAACAAGAAATGTTTAATGCATTCCTAGGGGGTAGTTGATGAACTGGGAGAGTTTGGCTCCTATTTTTCTATATGCTAAAGCCCCAAGCTTAGATAAGCTTGTTAAATCTTTAATGACCCTTTGGATATTCATGACACCCTGGTGGCCAGAAGAAAATTAATGTAGTTCCCAGATATCCAAATGAGACTCTTTTGTGACCTAGGGATGGGAGAAAGTGTAAATGAAAATCTACCTTTACAAAAACATACAAAAATTTGAAGGGGCTTGTCTATGCTGAAATACCCAAGGAAAGGGACCTTCTAATTTATTCACATAGTTTTAATGGACTGCATAGTAGAAAAACTTTTAGATCTCATGTGATTTAGGAAGCTAAGGGGTAGTGAATGCTATGACTCCGTAAGACCTGTGTTGGAATCCAGTCTCTAGCTGAGTGACCCTGGGCAAGTCATCTGTCTTTTTCAGTCTCAGTTTCCTCATTAGTAACATAAAGGTAATAACAGCAGCCTCACTGTGAGGTTGTTGTGAAGAGCAAATGAGATGAAGTACTTTGCAAAATTTCAAGCACTATGAAAATACTAGCTACCTGGCTTACACTTCTGTGATCAAAGAATTTATAAAGGGTTACACATACACAGACAGTGTGAAACAGGTGATGAGAAATGTTAAATTTTCTGAATTTCTTAACCATTAAATACAGCTTTTATTAGGATGGCAATATTATATAATTCTACTTCCATTACAGGACATTAAAATTAAGAGTAAGAAAAGGAAATAACATAGACTCAAAGTTATCTGAGGACAAACAACAAAAAGTAAAGAATATCAGTTCTTCAAAAGAATTTAATAGCAAAACATTAAATAACTGGGCAAATATAGAATTTATATATTCTAGATTATTGATTTTATTGAATAAATGAACTTATATGAGAGCCCAGATTCAACTCAAGGGACACTTCCTTCATAAGGCCTCTGATGATTCACCCTGTTCCCACCCCCACCTTGAATGTGCTCTCCAAAGGAAGCAGGGAGGGAGGGTTCTTCAAATACCAGACTGAGGAATAACTCTGTATTAGCGTATGGTTGTACTGCGTGGCTGAAGAAGACCATGCCATCAGAGAAATGACGACATGACTTGAACTTGACTTTGTTTTGAGTGAGGGAGGCCCATGCAGGTCACCAGCCTCACTTTTCCTCCACAGTCATCTGAATCCAGTGACCAGATATTCATCAGGATGACTGGAGATGACCCAGGATGAGGCAATTGGGGTTAAGTGACTTGCCCAAGGTCACACAGCTAGTGAGTGTCAAGTGTCTGAGGTGAGATTTGAACTCGGGTTCATCCTGACTCCTGCACTGATGCTCTGTCCACTGCACCACCTAGTTGTCTTAGAACAGTAACTCTCTAAATATGACAAACTTATCAAATATATGTATCCCAATGATGCAATTATAGTAATGTTCTCTTATTTTTGGAGTTCATGACAACATTCCTTCTGAGTTGTTTTTCAGTCGTGTCTAACTCTTCATGACCCTATTTAGGGTTTTCTTGGCAAAGATACTGGACTAGTTTTCCACTTCCTGATCCTACTCATTTACAGAAGAGGAACTGAGGCACACGGGGTTATTTGTGTTACAAGTGACTTGCCCAGGGTCACACAGCTTGTAAATGTTTAAAGTCAGATTTGAACACAGGAAAATGAGTTTTCTGATTCCAAGCCCAGTGCTCTTGTGCACTATGGCGCCACCTAGCCACCCAAAGCAATTCATGGCTGAAATGTGTTGTGCTCACCAGCTGTCCTTGTCAGAAAAAGCCTTGTTCCATCTTCTTTAATCATTAGTATCCACAAGAAATTATCATATGAATTATTGGTGATGATGAAAAGGCTCTAAAAAGTTATAGCAGTCTTCGAAACTTTTTGCAATTTCCCAGTTTTAAATATTCTTAACTGAACACGGCTGCGAGCAAGAGAACAAATCTAGGATGTTTTGGTTTATGGTTGTTTTTTAATGCATACACCTTTCAGAAGCAAAATTGTTTTCAAACACTTCATAAAGTACATTGTTTAAATAGTAATATATATATTATTTATGTGAAACATCACCCAAGTATTAATTTGAATTATTTGAGGTTCTTGCCAAAAATCATACTTAATTTTAGTTTTGTACATAACATTTCTTAGGAACCCTGAAAGAGTCCCATCATCCAAAAACAAAGTGTATTTTTATTGATTAAGCATGACTATAAAATTCTTTTCTGTTCAGACTTGTATTAAAAAAAACTTATCAGGCTACATTAAATTATCTCAAAATAAATTAGACCTCAGGGGGAGAGAATAATTTATATGATCATGAATGTCTTAAAACCATTTTACCCAGACTATTGTAATCTAGAAAATTTTAAACAAGTTCAAAGGACATCAAGCTAAAACATGACGAGGCAATTTTAACAGTTAAAGTTAATTTGCTTTTTTCATTTTTTTTTTACTCTTTAGATTAACTTACACAATATTTGCACTATAATATTTGGTTTCTGTTCAAATATGTGTACTGTTAATACCTACACAAAAATATATTATTATTCTATCCTGAATGGATAAATACAATGAATGCCTGCATTATTTCTCACCAAAGTAGATATTGTAAAAAGTCACCCAAACTAGTTATGATTCTCTCTCTCCCCTCCCCCAAACCTCTACTCCCAAACCTAGATGCCTTTCCGCCCTCTCTTCCTCCTCCTCCATGTTCTTGGGTGGGCAGAAACATAGGGAGCCTCAGCCACCAGGCAGCTTGCTACTCTCCTGAAGCACATCTGGGCTTTATATCAGGCCTTTAATTAATCCTCAGTGAAAGCCAAGCTATGACATTTTGACTGGGCAGGCTCCAGTTTTGGACAGGTCTTGATTTATTGCGACTGAGTCTCAACCAACTTTGATTTATTTCAGCTTTGGGAAGGAGGGCAAGCACTGAACAGAAAAGCCCTGTTGAATGAATAACACGTGATGTAAGGAAAGGACCTCCAGATTTCTATGGTCTAGATGACAAACAGTCCAGAGAGCCTTTAATGGGAGTACTTAAATAACTTCACAGTTTGAACATTAAAATGGTATAAAGCAAAATAAAATGCAAATTGGTAGAGAAAAAAAAAGGTATTTGAGGTATTTGGCTTATAGCATTTGTAAAAGAAACTCCAGTCTTATCTCTGAGAAAACAACAAATCCCTAGTCACTCCTCAAGATTAATAACAGTTCACATTTGCATTGTCAGTTGCCATAGAGAAGGCTGATGCTGTCCTGCCAGTTGTTTTGCAGTGGAAAAGACGTTCATCTATTTATTGTCTGCCAACTTATCATAAGTGGATATCCTTATAAAGTGTCTTCACTTTTTAGCAACACCTCAAATTATTTGATTGATTATATAAAGAATTTTACAAGTCAAATATGTGGACCCCATTCCCAGAATTCAAAGGAAACAGGAAAGTAATTCAAAGAAAAGTAAAAAGCATAAAGCAAAGCTAATTAGCTCACATCATAGATGTGTTTCTCTAGCAGAAAGGTCATGATCCTTATATGGAGCTGGTGCTTGTAGCTTGTTTTTCTAAATAAAATCACTATAGGAGAGTCACTTCAAATCTTAGCACCGATCTTTAAAACCCTGGGCAAGCCAAGAAGTGACTATATTGAAGCATGTGGGTTAGCTTTGTTGATGCTTTGATTTCTTCACTTGGCCCAGGAAAGATCCTGCGCACAATAGATGATCAGCCTACACGTGCACGCTTGATTGGTCTGTCTCTGAAGTTTTTGCCTGATCTGTAATAATGATGGTTATGATGATAACAGCATTTTATAGCTTTCTAAAGAGCGTTCCATATATTATCTCATTTCATCCTCACAAGAAGTCTGTGAAAAAAGTGCTATCATTTCCATTTTACAGAGATGGAAAGCGAGACTGAGAAAGGTCAACGTACTTGCCCAGGATCACATCAAGAGTAACCATGTGAAGTTGAATTTGAACTTGGGTTTTTCTGAGGCCGGCTCTAGGATTTTATCAACTGCTCCATCTAGTTACCGTAAAAAATGTCTTTGAAGGATATTGCCTTCCAAATATACATAGAGAATATAGATTTTAGATATAAATAATATATACATATATGTATGTGTATATATATATATTTACCCACATATCTGAAGGAGAGCAACTAGATAGAGTTTAAATCTGACCCCAGACAATAATTAGGTGACCTTGGGCAACTCACTTAACCCTTGCCAGCAAAAAGTGGAAAGGAAATGGCAAACTATGCCAGTCTTTGTCAAGAATGGCATGTTGGTCCACAGGGTCATGGAGAGCCAGACATGACTCAATAAGAACAACTATATACAGACACATACGTGCACATGCACATACACACGTATATCTTCATATGTACATGTACATCCTCTATAGAGAATGGCAAAATCTGAAATGGTAGCGAAAACTCATTTGATCACATGAGATGTAGGGCTAAGAACAAAAAAGCAGGGGCATTTGGAGGCTTGGTGAGTTTCTATAGTGGCAGGGAAGAGGGAGGTGAGTAAAGGAGAAAGATATATGGTAGGAGGGAAAAATAGAAGGGGGACTATATTGGGGAAAAGAAAGAAAGATGATACAGAAAGCAATGGAGGAAGGAGGGGAAAGACAATGGGAAAAAAAGGAAAGAAAACAAGCTTGTATGCTTATTGAGGTGTGTATGTAGTCATGTGAGGTTCAGAAGGGCTGGATAAAATTTCCAAAAGCAGCAAGTGCTACTAGAAGTTGCTCAGTCACTGCACCTTTGAGTTCTTATTCAGGACCGTGCCTCACTTCATCAGGTACAGATGATTAGTGCCCCCTGAATGAGTGACAGTCAATCAACTAGCAGTAGAGAATCAACTAGAAATTTTTATACAGTTCATTTCCCAGTGGACATTCTGCCTGACAGATATAGAAAACAGGACAAGAGCCGAAAACATCAGAGAAAGTTCCAAGTAAGCACCAAGGAAACTGAGGGGAAGGGGAAGAATACAGACTGAAGCATGCCATTTTTCATTTCTTTCTTTTTTTTTTTCCTTTTCCTTGAGTCTAATTATACAAAATAAGTAATATGGAAATGTTTTACATGATTGTACATGTATAATTCATATGTGATTGCTTACAATCTCAGGGAGGAGGGAGGGGAGAGGGAAAGAGGGATAGAATTGACAACTCAAAACTTTAAATAAAAGTGTTTTAAAAATTGGATAAAATAATAAAACAATTATGACTTTGAGAAATTGGAGTTTTCAAAAATGTTCCTGTTAAGAAAAAAAGGATGATTTTCTAGAAAGAGTACAAGATTTGGAGTCAAGAAACCTAAATTCAAATCCTGGTTCTGACAAGCCCTAGATACATTATCGTTCACACAATTAGATGACAAGATTCAATAGATCATGGATGATGTGTTACAAGAATTTTAAATATTTCACAGTAGGCATTCAGTAAATATTAATAGAATGCATGAGTATGCCAGTTCAAATATACTCATGTATACAACCACATCCAGCTATATAATCTGATAGATGGCTACAGGGGGTTGTACATAGTGACAAGAGCATTTTTGTGTCCTGAGAAGTTCACAAACATATCATGGACAGAAAGGTATAAGTAAATGATTTTTTCCACCAATTTTAAGAATGGAAATTATATCAGAATGCATAAAAACCAGTACAATGAAATACTGCATAAGCAGTTGCTTCCCAAATAATATTTATGGGATATTTTTTGTTCGAGATCACAAAAACTCTGAACTATTGTTAAGATAGACAAGAAAAATTTGCTCTCTCAGTTAATTAAGTAATGTAAGCCCTCCTTAGAATACTGCAGCATTGGCTAAAGTGATTGCTTAGTTAAAAGAGATAGACTTTATATAGAAGATGGCATTTATTTATTTCTAATATAAATAGCCATTGTCAGAAAAAAGAAAAATTCAATTACTTGTTCAATATAAAAGAGGAAGATGGTGACATAATTTATATGAACATTTGAGCTCCTTTATTTTTAGTTGTGTCTGCAAAATTATCATGAACTTCCAAAAATTGGAATTTCAAATTAATGAAACAATCCAGTAAAAACTTATTAGATGTCCATTATGGGTATAGTACTTCAGATACAAAAATGAAAACTGAATATCTTCAAGAAGCTCAAGTCTTAAATGTCTATATTATGGGATTTTTAAAAATGTATCACTAGATGAAAATCAACTTGCATGAAAAATTTCATTATTATTCAGTGACATTCTGTTCTAACTCCTATGGTAACAGTAATAACTGATGTGTTTTTTTTAATAGCCTTTAAAATGCTCGCATGTGCTTACTGGTTTTGCAACGTACCGCTTCTTATGAGACTTTTGCTTTTTAATTATCATAAAAACTCTCCTTTTCATGTGACCCTAGGTAAGTCACTTAATTTCTCAGTCTCAGTTTCCTCATCTGTAAAATGGGGCTAATAATAACACCGACCCCACAGGACTTTTGTGAGGATCAAATGAGATTGCATGGATAAAGAGCTTTACAAACCTGAAAGCACTATAATATTCTAGTTATTGTTAGTCATATAATTTTGGTTTTTTAATAGGAATCTGATTTTATGGCATAGTCTCCCTTTCTTCACTCCATCAACGGAACTATAAAAGCTGACTGAGGTAGCATCCAATGCACCTATACTGTATACTAGCTATAACTTCTTCTGCCCCCCTCCTTTTCCCCCTGCACCAACATGACCTTCTAGCATCATAGAAGAGGACTACAGATTTAGAGAAAGGAGGGTCATTAGAGGCTTCTGATTCATACCCTTCACTTAAAATATGAGGAAACTGAGGCTTAGGGAGATACAACTTTTGGTATATAGCCTAGGCTGTCTTTTGGGTATTAAACATTACTCAATGAGACTATGTAAATGTTAAATGCAAGAATTATGATCTTTGACAGAACTACTTTTTTTCAGGAATTATTTAACCTGAAATATATTGGGATAATTTACAATCCTCATTCTTAATGTTAATAATAATAACAATGGCAATAATGAAGAAGTGTTGTTTAACTGTTAGAGAAGAAGCCTAGGGATCAGAAGGCCAGTTTCAACTTTCAGCTTTGCTTCTGACTCACTACATGCCCTAAGGCAAGTGACTTAGCCCAGTGGTAGAATGGCTTTTCCATCCTTGTAATGGGGATAATAATATTGACTTGCTTGGCAAAATGCTTTGAGATCCTTAGATGAAAGGTGCTAGGTAATGCAAAGTATTACATGGGACCCGCCTGAAATCTTGGGCAATAGTCTGTCTATCCCTTTGAGGCATTAGTCACTCCATTAAAGTTACAAATGTTTATTTTACTTTTATTACAACCATTAAGAATGAAATGAGCACAACGTGAGCCTTGAAGGAGTTCCATTTAAGCAAAGTCATTCGAATTTTTGTAAGTGGTAGAGCTTGGGTATATTCAATAACATAAACTGAAATCATAAAAAAGGTGTAGCTAAAAAAGATCACTGCCATTTAATGTAGGCTTATTGGGAAGCTTAAGAATTTAAAATAGAAAGGGAAATAAGGCTTGAGAACGCTTTCTAGAGTGTTATACCCACTACTATTTTGAAAAGACTGCTGATAATACTTTCATTGACTGGACAGAGAAAAATGAATTGGAGAAACGCAGTGTGACTTTTAGAAAGAAATTTTTTTTAAAAATGAAAACACATAGATTCTTTACAAAATTTTCAATCTGAGTTCCAAAAACCACTAGGGACATGAAGATATATAAGCAAACTTCAAAGATCAATACCTGGCAATAACAGTAAGGAGAATGTAGTTTTCAACTCTGATGTAAAATCTGAAACGTTCCCTCTTTTACTGAGACCTCTAGAAGTCCAGGGGGTGGCTAAGTCACACAGTGGATAGAGCACTGGGCCTGGAGATTGGTCTTCCTGAGTTCAAACCTGGCCTCAGACATTTATTATCTGTATGATGCAGGGAAAGTCACTTAACCCTCTTTGCCTCAGTTCCTCATTTATAAAATGAGCTGGAGAAGGAATGGCAAAACAGTCCAGGATCTTTGACAAGAAAACCCCCAAACAGGGCCACAAAGAGTCAGATATAACTGAACAACAACAGTATCAAGAAGATACTGGAGTCTCATACCTTCTTCATCTGGCCCATTGGGTCTCTAAGGAGCTAGAATATTTTATTCTAACTTGAGTCTAGGAGCTACGCCACAGGATCTATGAAAACTTCCATTTTAAGATAAAATTGTATAGACAAAAGTTCCTTGTCATCCCCTCATTTTGCAAGGGATTTGTGACAGGGGTCTTTTTCGGTGCAAGGGCACATCAATTATAAATGGTTAAAGAGATAATGAGAAAGTCCTCTCTAGAGGGAGTTAGAGTAGATGAGCTCTAAATTCCTTTTCTGCTCTAATTATATGATCTTTCTCATCAAACCATATAGAATTACAGCAACATCAAAATTTCAGTGTATCAGCGAGCTCATCAATGAGGATATTTCCTCTAGAGGCAACTATCTATATTCTCTCATCTCCTCTCATTCTTATCATCCCATAAATACTGCACAAAGCACTAATCTGATGTTTTGCAGGCTTTCCTCTAAATCTTTTAACATTCCATGGGTATCAGTATTAATAGTCACTGATCATTCAAAATCTTGGATTCTCACTGTTATGTTCAGCCTACCTCCCTTTCTGAATATGCAATTTTTCTGATGCCATCTTTGGTGGGCAGGTTATGTTTTGAGACGTGATTCAGCCTAAGTGCTTGCACCACTATTCTCTCCTTTTCTTTGGGATAACTGCAATTTTAATTCTTCAGAGATGGTGTTCTTCCATTATTCAAAGTAATGACTTTAAGGGAGAAGAACTGAGGTTGAACACTGCCTTAGAAATTTGTTTTGTGATAATGGGCCCACATTTGAATGCTTCATTTTATCCTAGATTTCGAAAAACCACAGTGAAGCAAAAGAGTCAGAAGGTACTACCATGCAAGAAAGGCTGAGAGTAAGGTTCTGACACCATATCACGTCTATTTTTCAAAGGCATTTGTAGCTATGTACAGAGAATCTTATCACTAGTAGGCTTGGCTTATGTGGTTAGTTCTCTGGCCATGACAATCCATGAAACAAAGAAAAATGTAAGAGTCCTAAGTCTTCTGAAACAACCTTCTGCATCTGCAAAAGATGGTGGCAGCTAGGGAAAAGGGACTCAGGATATATGAGAGTCAAGTTTTTATAGTCTATCAACATAAATAGAACTGTGGATAATCTAATTGGAAGAAAGAAAGAAGGAAAGAAAGAAGGAAAGAAAGAAGGAAAGAAAGAAGGAAAGAAAGAAGGAAAGAAAGAAGGAAAGAAAGAAGGAAAGAAAGAAGGAAAGAGAAAGGAAGGAAGGAAGGAAGGAAGGAAGGAAGGAAGGAAGGAAGGAAGGAAGGAAGGAAGGAAGGAAGGAAGGAAGGAAGAAAAGAAAGGTGTATTGCTCAACTGGAACTGGCCAGTTTGGGTCCCCAGTAAGGCAGCCATGACCCACTTTTCTAGAGCACCTAAATGAGAGTTGAGAACAAAGGGTGGAATTCTGGTCCTATGAATACAAGTTCAATACTTTTTCCATTGTGTTTTACCTCTCAAAAAGAAACAGGGGTGTTAGATATGGTGATTACTAAATAATAATGCAAAAGAGAAAAAACGCAATTGATTACATTTTAATAGATAAAAAAATTACTTGTTATTTATATGGGAGTCATTTCACATCTGCTGTCTAGGTACTGGCAGACCATCTACATTTTTAAACAAAGAACAGAATCAGTATCAACTGTGAAGAAAGAGTCAAAATGAGAGGAAGATTTGGCACACAACTGATGTACTGCCCATGAGAACTTATTTAAACAAACTGTTCATGAAAAACTGTTCCATGACAATGGAAAAAGTATGAAATGACAGACATCCATTCTCAACATTTCTGAAGGAGGGGGTTTTAATCATATTTTTGTGCTGTGGACTCCTTTGGCTGTATGAGAAAGTCCTAGACTCCTTCTCAGAATAACACATGTTGCCTACATTCATAATTGAAAGAAATGTTAAATTTCTTTTAGAAGTTAGTGAGAAGTTCAACAACCCCCTGAAAGCTACGAGAAACTCCTTGAGATTCCCAGGTAAATAACCACTGTATTCTGTAGTTCTAACTCAGTCTATGAGGAGACCAAAATAGACCAGAAACCATCTCAACCAGCAAATACTTGACCTCCTAGCCAATTAGAAAGATATAGCAAGCAAAGTAATAGTGATTTAGACTATAAATCTAGTTGTAAAATCTTGTGGAGGAGGATGGGAGGAGATTATGAGCAATGTCACCTCATAAAACAGTGAGAAGCAGCGGAGCATAGTGAAAAGAACATTTCTAGAAGGCTTGGCAACAGACTTGGATTAAATCCCAAAGGCATTTAAGAATTAATCTGGAAAGAGAACAACAAATAGATTACAAATGAGAAAAGAGATTTTGATACTAACCTCTTTTCTCCATTAGTGACAATGAACTATCACCATTTGACCCAATCCTTATAAACCCTGGCATGGTACATGATGGAGTAGAAATGGTATTAAAGTGAGAAAAGTGACTTGCTCAGAACATGTATAACCAGAGAAGGTCTGTCTTGGGGGAAATATATTTCTGGTGGTGTTTAAGGGTTTACTGAACAGATATGAGAGAAAGGAAAATCCAGCACCTGGGGGAAAACATCACAGGCCTTGTTATTGCTCCCCTAAGAACAATTAAGAAAAAAACATTGGTCCATACATCTACTATTCCATCATGATAGAAATCTTTAGGGGAATAATCCATAAACACACTGAGGGCATGTTTGATGAAGAGACAAAATGGATCTAGATAGATGCTAATAAATAGTAACAGCAGGGGTACACCGTTATAGTCACATTGACTGAAAGGTGTATAGATTCTTTAAAAAGATGTAACAATAGAGATAACTGTTCAAAAGCTCTTTAACACTATCAAAAGAGACGTGAAGTACAGAGACATCTGTTCAATAAAGGCACATGCCATCCTCATGGCATATGTCAAGTGAAAGGAGGATTTCCCACAGGTAGTGAGAATGACTCTGTCCATGATGATAGCATCTCACAGCACTGAAGAGCCTCCTAAATGGGATCTATACTACTCACCCAGGAAAAATCAAGTGGATAAGGAATGGTTCTTATTCAGAATATGATATGCAGTTGGATAGCCAACCTATAGGGCTGGTTTGTCAGTATCTGTGTTTTGTTCAGATATTACAAATGGACAATGAACTAAGGTCAGAACAGAATTGAATGAAGAGGATAGACTATAGAGAATATAATGGCAAAGCGCGTTATACTTGGAGTCAGAGAACATTAGTTTCATCCTGCCTCTCTATTCCTTACTACCAGGGTGACCTTGAGCAAAGCACTAAACCTCTTGGGGCCTTGGCTCTATATCTGTAAAATAAGGGGGTTGGACTAGAAGGTGCCTTCTGATTCTAAATCAATGATTCCATGAACGTAAATTTCCTTTGGTGAATCGGGACGTTCCTTTTTAACAACTAGAAATTTCTCCCTGTGTTACAGTATCTTATTATCAGTATTCTTCCGGTGAAGTTAAATGATAAATCAGGAAATGTTACTTAATTCTCTTAAGAACTGAATTAAGACTTAAGAATTATGGGCTACACAAAGGAAAATAGTAGATGCATATGGTAGATGCAGGAAGATAGCAACATGCTACCAAAGAATAAGTGCCCAGATGAAGAGAAATAAAGGATGTCATCAGAGAAATATATGACTGGGGAAAAAAAACACAACAAAGATGGCATATGTATATAGTATGAATGAGGGGATAACCAATAGACAATCAACTTCCTGCATTATATTCACATAATTTCAAGAAATGTTAAAGAAGTTTTCTGGAATAAGGAGTTTATCTACTGTGAGGCATTTATAAGAAGAGACAAATAAGTGACAAAGGACAAGAAGAAAGGAATTTATTATAATTTGCAATGAGGTGAAATTTACCCAGCATGATGTGATTCATCAAAGTATTAAAGATTCATGAACAAGTAACCTAATCTCTCAAAACCTTAGTTCCCTTTTCTGTGAAATAGGACTAATATACTTGAACTACCTATGAAACAGATATTTTGTCAATAAGGGTAGAGAAATGGGAGATGAAATGTCATGTACAAGCAGAGAGGTATGTTGGAGTCAGCTCATGCTGGTTTGCAAGAGCCAACTGCTGAATTTTCAGGAATTTTGTGAGTTGATTGACAAACATAGGCAGTGTGTGTTTCAATCAGCTTCTGCACTGATAATGCTGTTTGTAGCTTTAAAAGAATTAGTGTCAATCACAGGAGAGTATATTTTCAAAAGTCAAGCACATATCAAATTTAATGACAATGAAACTATTGAGAAAAGAATGGATTAGGGTGCCACTCCATATGTCAAATCAAAGTTGAACCATAAGTGGCAAAAATCAAGAAACGAAAAAGAAATTTATCATGAAGAATAGTATGGTGTATTTTGTTACTATTGATAAATTAAATGCTACATATCCTTTATATCCATAAAATTTAAAATAAACTTTTTTACATAAATACACACTTTTTTTTCAGGTTTGTTAAATACTTCCTATCATACTACTAAGTACAGGAAATACCAAGTAGATCAGTTTGGCTAGAACGTAAAATATATAATGGAAAATAGTAAGAAATGAATTTAAAAAGATAGATTGGAATGAGATTGTAAAGTGATTTATGTGCCAAACACCACTGTTTTTATTTTATCCAGAGCACACAGGGGACCACAGGAGTTTTGGAAATGAGGAGACATAGAAAAACATGATTTAGGAATATTAATTAGGTAGATCTGACTCTTGGATTTCCTAGCTCCTTTCAAGGATCTGCTTAAGTACTACCGCCTACGGAGTATCTTTTCTTATTCTTCCAATTTTTAAATGAGCAATATAAAGAAATAGAAGAAAACCATGAAATGGAAAAGACAAGAGATTCTGGCAAGAAAATTAGAGATATGCAGGAACGTTTCAAGTAAAAATGGGCATGCTAAAATTACGAAATGGTAAGGACTTAACAGAAGTAGAAGAGATTAGGAAGAGATGGCACAGAAAAACTAGACAAGATCTTAATATCACTGATAACCACAGTGGTGTGGTTATTGATCTAGAGTCAGATGACCTAGATAATGGAAGTCAAGTGGGCCATAGGAAGCAAAGCTAACAGTAAAACTAGTAGTGGTGATGAATTCCAGCTGAACTATTTAAAATCCTGAAAGATGATGCTATTAAAGTGCTGCACTCAATATGCCACCAAATTTGGAACACTCAGTGGTGGCCACTAGATTGGAAAAGATCAAGTTTCACTCCAGTCCTAAAGAAAGACAATGCCAAAGAATGTTCAGATTACTGAACAATTGTACTCACTTTCATATGCAAGCGAAGTTATGCCTAAGATTCTGCAAGTTAGGCTTCAGCAGTATGTGAACTGAGAATTACCAGAAAAATAAGCTGGTTTTCAAAAAGGCAGAGGAATTAGAGACCAAATGGCCAATATTTACCGGATTACAGAAAAAGCACAGGAGTTCCAGGAAAAAACATCTACTCCTTCACTGACTACACTAAAGCCTTTAACTGTGGATCACAACAAAATGTGGCATAAAAAGATGGGAGTACCAGATCATATTACTTGTCTCCTGAGAAATCTGTATGTGGACTAAGAATCAAGAGTTAGAACCAAACATGGTTCTTAGTGTAAGATTAGAAAAGAAATATGACAGGGCTGCATACCTTATTTATTTGACTTGTAATGTCTAGGCTGGAGTCAAAAGTTAGAATTAAGACAGTACCACTCTGATAGCACAAAATGAACAATTAAGAAGTCTTTTGATAAGGGAGAAAGAATAGAGTGTAAAATCTGGCTTGAAGCTTAACATCAAAAAAAAAAATAAAATCTTGGCAACTGATCCTATCACTTTCTGGCTAATAAAGGGAGAAGAAATGGAAGTAGTGTCAGATTTTATATTCTTGGGCTCAAAGATCATTACAGATGGCAACTGCAGCCATGAAATGAAAAAAACACTTGCTCCTTGGGAGGAAAGCTATGGCAAATCTGGACAGCATACTGAAAACCAGTGATGTCACCTTGCTGACAAAGGTTCGCATAGTCAAAGCTATGATTTTTCCAGTAACAATTTATGGCTGTGAAAATTGGACTATAAGGAAAGCTGAGCACTGCAGAATAGATGTTTTCAAATCGTGATACTGGAGAAGATTTTTGAGTCCCTTTAATAGCAGGGAGATCAAATTAGTCAATGCTTAAAGAAATTAATGCAGACTATTCACTGGAAAGTGAATACTGAAATACTGAAACTGAAGTTTAAATACTTTGGCCTGAAATGACAGGACTCATTGAAAAGAACTCTGATGCTGGGAAAGATTGAAGGCAAAAGGGAAAGGATGAAGATGGATTGTGTCATGTAAATGATAAACATGAACTTGAATAGACTTTGAGAGACAGTAGAAGATGGAAGGGTACGGAATGCTATGTCACAGAGTCACAAAGAGTCAGACATGACTGAACCAACTGAACAGCAATCGCTCTATCGCTCTCCTTCTTGGAGACATTGCTACTTCTTCATACGGCACGTTAGGCAGTGAAATACTAATACTCAAATATAGTTATTACATCGATAGTGAAAATTCTGACAAAAATGCTCACATTTATATTGCATTTTTTCCCATGCTGTTCTCATTCCAGTTTTTGTCTCATGTGGTTTATTTAATCCTATCAAACTTCCTGGAGATTTTACTGCTTCTCTGATACTCTTTGCTGTTTTTCATAGAATACTATTCAGAATGTTCCACTAATCTTTTCTTCAATGTTTTACAAATGAATTTTTATTTTAAACCAGTATTGCCTCTGCCTACCTGTCATGTCTGCGGGGAAGGAAGGAGATGAAAATTTGTTAACTGAGGCACTTCCTGGGCTTTTTTGGTCTTTTGATTGCAGTGATTGTTTTATGTTGGTTACACTTTGGTAGAAAGTAGTGACAATCCATTTCAATGTCGCTTCCTTTATCTATATTCTAATTTTTCATTTTAATAATTTCTTTGAATAGGTCAGGTTAGAATAATTGCAACAGCATGCTACATTTTCTTTTCATTTTAATCTGCACTTCTATTTTGGCATTCATTAGACTTCTGCATTGAGTTGATGGTCTGAATATACATGTTTAAAAACCACTTTACTTACATGGGCATCTGATTCTCACAACCCCAGTGTAAGGAAGAAACTACAGAGAATTATTAACCTCATTTTGCAGCTGAAGAAACTAAGGCTCTGAGAACTTTAGTGATTGACCCACAGCCAGACAACTATTAAATGTCAGAGGAGGAATACAAATCCAGACTTTCCTTACTCCAAGACTAACAATTAGTCATTTTCTGTTTCTATTTGTTTCATTTTTCTTGACATTATTCAATTTGCCAGGTCGAATGTCTTCTTACTTTTTCCTTTAATAAAAGCATTTTTTATCATACTGTTTTTAAGTTGCCTAGGTACCTTTAGCCTCTTTCATTTCTTAATCCTGAACCATATTTCTCAAATTACTTTTTTGCCATCTTCCTCTATGTCTATCTTTGCACTGGCATCAATGAGTAGTAATGAAACCACCTTTGTCACAGCAATTTTCAAAGAATTTAACTTAAACAAAAATAAAGGAAAATTAGATTTCTACTTAATTGAAACTTTCTTACATCTTCTGAACTCACTTATGATGATAGTCAATGCTAGTATTTAGTTTTCCCAATAGAATACCAACTTGATGGTTATTAGATAATATTTCACATTTAAAATTTCAGTAGTTAGTATCAAAACAAAAGAAAAAAAGCAAGGTTCTCTACCTCTATCACTATAGAAGTAGAAGGTACACATATAAGATGAAAGCCCACTTTTGTAATTTCCTATCATGGGATGCCATAGCAAAAGAGTTCATCCAATAACCAGCCTGTCCATACTACAACATAACTGTTCCAGCTTGACAGAACCTATTAGGAATATAGACATAGACTTAAATGGGGCTCCAAAAACCATCTAGTTCCACATATTCATTTACAGATGAGGTAAGTGAAGCCCAGGGAATGTTAATTAGATTGCCCAAGGTCAGACAGGTAGTGAGTATCATAGGTGAGATTTGAAACTAGATTCTGTAATTAAAAATTCAATGTTCTTCCACTGCCCCACTAATATAATCCTTGAGAAGCCACTTTTTAAAAATATATTCATTTGATCTTTCAGTTTTTTATATTGCTTAGATTTCTCCTTATGTTATTCCTCTTCTTCCTTCCAGAAAGCTATCCCTTACAACAACTTAAGAAACAGAAAGTAGAAGAGAGAAAAAAAATCAGCAAAAATCAATATGTTGTAAAAAAAAATTTGATGCCATATACAGTGTTCCACACCTATCAACTACCTCATCCCCCACCTTCTATCTGAAGAGAAATGGACAGGAAGTGCTTTTTGATACTTCTGTGACACCAAGCTTAGAGAACCCTACTTCAACTCCATGACATGAGAAGAATCAAAACAGAATTTCCAAGTGTACCATAAAAGAATATTTCATACTAAAATCAAAATTACAACAGAAAATCTGTAGGGTATTATTACCTACTCATATGTACTTCAGGTATTGAGATGCTACATTATGTATTTATAAGAGAAAACAATAGAATAATATAATTAACATTCATTGTTTCAATGCTGGAGGACATAGCTACTGAGTAAAAGTATTCATTTTACTTTTTTAAACTTAAAATTTATTGAATATGGAAATGTAGTCTCTGGGGAAAATACACGTTTGTATATACTTTTGAAATGTTCAAAAAAGAGACTTCAAAGTGTCAGCAACAGACATTTTTAGCTACAGTAAGCCAAGAAATCTTGAAAATAAGTATTTTTGATCATAAAGTCTTAGAACATAGGATCTTAGAAATCTCCAGTCAAGGGGCCTCATTTTACAGATATAGAAATAGGTTCAAAGAGGGTAAGTGAGTTGGCTCAGATCACATTGCAGTTAGAAGAGACAGCAAAGGACAGAAGAACACATAGTAGGTTTAAAATCAAAAGAATTAAGTTGAGTTTAGAGAACAAGAACCTACATATCCCATGCAATGATAATGATGACAGAATGTATTAAGTATGTAGTATGTACCAAGCACTGTGCTAAGTGCTTTACAAATATTATTTCATTTGATCCTCATTTATTACCCTATGAAGTAAATGCTTTTATTATTCCCATTTTACAGTTGAAGACACTGAGACAAACAGGAGTCAAGTCCAAGGTCACGCAGCTAGTAAGTGACTGAAGCTGCATTTGAACTCAGGTCTTCGTAACTCCAGGCCTAGTGCTCTAGCTTCCTGGGTAAAGATAAAAGTTGCAGATTATATTCTATTTAGGAATTTTCCATATAGAAGAAATAATTCCACAAAGGGATATATTTTATTTTGAGAAAAAAAGTTATATGCTGTGCATATTTATAAACATAGATATATATGGATGATATTTTTCTGTGGTAGGACCAAGATTCTAACTTTGTCAAGAGCAATTACACTGAGCTATTTTAGTTGAAGAGTTTTTGCATCAGCATTTTGTTAACAAGAAATTTCATTGGAAAATCTGTGCTTTTTGTGGGAGAGATGGAATTTGATTAACTTGAAATGAACACATACAGAACATGCCACTTTTCTATTTTATTGGAATCCCTCTGTAACACTTCTTAATATAGAGTGGAATTCAGCATAAGGTGGGTTTCTCTTGAACCCTTTCCAAGCAACTGAATTACAAAAAGGACCCCTTTATAATAAGGTGGTCTTAGCCATAAAGTTTTCCCATGGCCTGGATTCTAAGGCCAGACTCCTAGTGAGTCTCCAGTTTATTTCCACTGTACAGAAAGCAGGAATCTGCACTACACATTTGATGTGGGGAATGAATAAGACAATATAGCAGCAAAGTTTCTGAAAGCAAAGTACTCTTCATACATACTTATCCTGGTAACTCAAGCTGCAGGAACTGTCCCCAGAGACAGCTTAATGTCTTCCAAAGAAGGCCAGTCTGAAAGTTCAGCTGCTCTATCTTTGGGCCATTAATGCTGGCTGTTAGGTCAGGCTACATCCCCAAACACCTACATCTGAAAAGTAACTATTCTTAAACGAAAAACGGCATATTAAGTGCACCCTATGGATTATGAGAATGTTCCCCATCCCAAAATAAATTATGAAGCACAACAAGACAGTTAGAAACGGTCACTTTGCTGACAGCTCTGTTTTCTTCAATGATGCATGAAACAGAAAAAGATACAATAAAATAAAGTCCTTGATGCTAAAGCACAAATTAAAATTAAAATTTCCTTCTGTTTCTCCCTTCTCTCTGTCATTCCAGGGGGAAAAAATGGCAAGTCTGTCAAAAAAATAGACAGAAATCACTGGAGAACTCAAAACAACAATCTACTGATTCTTGGCATGGCTTACAGTACGCCTAGCTCACTCTCAAGTGAAAAGAAATACAGTTGAGAGTGGATGTTGCCACCCATATATAATAATGGCATTAACTATTCTGACTTAAAATGTAAATTGAGCCATTATAGGATTTAAACGTTCCTCGTTAAGTTTTATTAGTTTCAATTTTTTTCTTTCTTTACCCTAAAAAGAGAGAGTGAGAGAGAAAGGGAGAGGAAGAAAGAGGCAAGGAGAGAAAGAAACACATAGTTACGAAGAATGCACAAGTTACAAGAGTAAGTTTTTAGAGAAATCATGGACTAAATTTGTAGAGTGAAAAGGCCAAGATTGAAAGAATTCCATGTAGCCTAATTTCAAATGCCTTTATCCTTTTATGAAAAATATATCTAACATGCTTAGGCAGCACATTTGATATTTTTGCCTGTTTTAGGATTGTTATATTTGTTTATATTTGGGCCTCACCTATACTTTCCAATATACCCTCTCTTCTTCTTCATCTTTTATAATAAAGAAGCAAAAAAGAGAACTCACACATCCCCCAAAAACAGTTCTGCAAAATTAACCATGTTCATGTAATTTCAAATGTTTTACTTAAAAATAATGTTTTACTGCTTTTAATCTTAATGGCTATTTATATATTACCAGTGTCACCGATGTTTCAGATAGGAATAGTTTGAAGAAGAGAGGCGGCATGGGCTCACGCTTACAGAGACACAAGTGGTATTATTTAAATTTTCATTTAAATACTAGGGATATCTCCAGTTTTAAGTCTATTAAGGCCATATATGTGTTTCACCATTTGGGGATACCCTAACCTGAAACAGAAAAAACCTGACCATAAAAACTTACTAAGGTGACAGGGAGGGAGAAGACAAAGACAGAAGACAATGACTTGAAGGCATCTACAAGCAAAGGCCTCAAAAAAAAAACTTAGAGTACACATATGCCCTATAAATATTCCTAGAAGTGTTCAATCAAGGGCTTGAGAAAGAGATTAAAACAAATGAAAAGATTTTAAAAACCAAATAGGAAGAAATATGTTTTGCATGATTATACATGTATGACCTGAATCAAATTGCTTACCATCTCAGGGAAGAGGGAGGTAAGTGAGGAAGAGAGAAAATTTGGAACTCAAAAAAAAAAAAAAGGAAAAGGATGTTGAAACTTTTTACATATAATTTGGAAAAAATGTTATTAAAACTTTCTAAAAACAAATAAGTGCAGTAGAGGAAAAATGGAAAAGATGGGAAAAGAAATGAGAGCTAGTCATGAAAGTTATGAAAAGAGAATGAATAGCTTGGTGAAAGAGGTACAAACAACTCCTTAAAAATCAAAATTGGTCAAAGTAAGCTAATGATTCCATGAGATATTAAGAAAAAATAGAAAAAAATACAAAATTTCTCATAGGAAAAAGAATTGATCTGGAAAATAGTTCATGGAGAGATCATTTCAGCTAGTTAGTCTGTCTGAAAGCCATGAACAAAAAAAGAGCCTATATATCATAGTTCAAGAAATTATAAAGGAAAAACTGGCCAGATACCTTTGAACCAGAGTGCAAAGTATAAATTGAAAGAATCTGCTTGTCACCTCCTAAAAGAAACCCTCAGAATGACAATTCTCAGAAATATTGTAGTCAACATCTAGAAGTCCCAGTTCAAGAAGAAAATAATGCAAGAATCACAAAAGATTTAGCAGCCCCCACCATAAAGTTCAGAATGATATTCCAGAAGTCAGAGATCTAGGATTAAAATCAAGAATACATTTTCCAGCAAAACTGAGGATAATCCTATGGGTTAAAACAGGACATTTAATGAAATGGAAGACTTTAAGACATCACTGATGAGAACAGAACTGAATAGAAAGTTCAATGTTCAAACACACAATTCAAGTATAAAAGCTAAATATGAACAAGAAATCATAGAGTACTAAAAAAAAGGTTAAACTGTTACATTGTTATATGGCAAGATGACACATGTAACCCCTCAGAATTTAATCATTACCAGACGTCTTAGGGGATCTAATTTGGCAGATAGCCCCAGTGTGATTCCACTATTTCAAAAGAAAAATGGAAGGATTAGGGTTAGAAGAGGAAGGGAGAAGAATAATGGTAAGTTATCTCACAAAAATGGGGCCTACAAGAAGAGATTATATTATGGAAGAGGTAGTGAGGGAAAGCAGGCAGCACTTGAACATCAACATAAATCTGAATTCAAGGAAAAAAAGAACATACATACACACAGTTGAGTACAGAAATTTATCCTATCAAACAAGAAAGAGGGAAAGGAGTTAAAAATTGGTAACAAAGAAGAAAAAGAGGGAGGGTAGATTAAAGGAGGCAGTGGTCAAAAGCAAAAATAAACTCTTAAAGAAGGATCAGAGTAAAAAAAAGAATATAAGTATAATAGAATAGGGTGGAGGGAAATGTGGAGTAATCTTAACTGTGAATTTCAATAGGATGAACTTATTTAAAAAACAGAAGAGATACCAGAATGGATTAGAAATCAGAGTTTAACAAAATGTTGTTTACAAGAAACACTTGAAATAGGAAGTTATATACACAGAGTTAAAATAAGGGGCTGGAGCAGAATCTGTTATTTCAGATGACATGAAAAAGGCCAAGAGTGATAATCATGATCTCAGACAAAATAAAAGTAAAACAGAGTTAATTAAAAGAGATAAAGTGGTAAACTACATTTTACTATGTTAGCTTTGACAATCAAACAATTTACCTCTGTCAAAACTAGATAAATCTAACCATAAAATGAACAAGAAAGAAGTTAAGGAGATAAATGAAATCCTAGAAAAGTTAGATGTGATAGACACCTGGAGAACACTGAAGAGGAATAGAAAGGAGTATGCCTATTTGTTAGCTGTATATGACACTGTCAAAAAAATCTCACAAACAAATGCAGCAAAGCAGAAATATTAAATGCAAAGTTTTCACCACAATGTAACAAAAATTGTATTCCATAAAGGATCTTTGAAGCATAGACTAAAAATAATTGGAAACTAAATAACCAAAACCCAAGTGGGAAGAAAAAATAAATCATAGAAATAATCAATAATTTCATAAAAGATGACAATGTGACAATATATCAAAATTTCTGGAATACAGGCAAAGGAGTGTTTAGGAGAAAAATTATATCTTTAAAAGCTTACATCAGTAAAAGAGAGGAAGAGCAGATCAATAAACTGAGCATGCAACTAAAAATACTAAAAAATCAACAAAATTTTAAAACCCAATTAAATATCAAAATAAAAATTGAGAAAATCAAAGGAGAGATTAAAAAATGAAAGTTTTAAAAAATCATTGAACTAATAAAGACAACTAGAACCTGAGCTGGGGATACAACCATACAAAGAAAAGGTCCCCAATTTACATTCTAATGGGAGAGAGAAGATGCAAATAGCTAGCAGGAGAAGCAAAAGCCTTCCATAGAAAGTGGGCTTAGTCCTGAACCTTGAATGAAGCAGGGTAATACAGGAATCAGAGGTAAGGAGAAAAGCATTCCAGGCATTGGTAACAGCTAATACAAGGGCATGGAGACTGGAAAGGGGTTTCTTGATTTAGTTAACAGCAAGGAGGGCTGTGCAGTTAGATTATATAGTACTTGGAGATCAAGTATGATAAAACCTGAGAGGTAGGAAATGGCTAGGTTTTAAAAAGCTTTAAATGACAAACATAAGAGGAGTTTGAATTTGATCTTGTATATAACAGGGAGTTATGAGAGTTCATTGGGCAATGAGGCAATGTAGTTTGACCTCCAGTTTAGAAAAATCACTGTGACAGCTCAGTAGAGAGTAGTTTGGAATACAGAGCGACTTGATGCAGGGAGAACAATTGCACTGTAACAGTTACAGACAAGCAAGATGTGGTAAGGGCCCAAACTATGGGGCTCAGTTTGAGTACAAAGAAGGGAACATGGGAGAAATGTCATGAAGGTACAAGAATATTCATATATGGCAACAGTTTGGATGTGTGGGATAAATGAGATGTTGAGTATAACACCAAGGCAACAGATCTTAGAGACTGGGGAGATGGCAACACCCTTGAGAGTACAAGGGAAGCTCAGAAGAGGGGAGAGTTGGGGGTAAAAAATAAGTTTTCTTTGCAGATGTTTCATTCCCCTTTGGATTCTGCTTATCACCAGATTTCACCTCCATGCCTCAGGCAATTTCTGACTGAAACTTCACTCAATACCTTGGACCTTTTTACCCTGGAATATTTCTCTGATTCTATCAGGCTCTTTAGTATCATTGTTGAATTTCTCTTGGATTTCTGTTTGGAGGAGGGAACTAAGCTGGCCGTGCATCATTCTGTCCCAGCTTTCCTTGTTATTCTTGTGGACCTCACCACCATGTCCTATTCAGGGACTTGACCCACCCACCCATATCCCTCGCTATTATTTGTTAATTTTCCCTTAAAAATGTAAGCTCCTTGAGGTCAAGTAATATTGTTATCTTTGTTTGTATTAGTATTCCTAGTGCTTAGGCCAGTGTCAAGTGCATAGTAAGTACTTACATATCTCTTTTCCAGTTGTCTTCCTACATATTGTGTTTGAAATGCCTATTGGACATAAGAGATCAAGCTATCCAAAAGGCAGCTGGTTATTTAAAACTTCATGAAGCCCCAGAGGAATATTATGGCTGGATATACAGACCTAGGAACTGCATCAGTATGAAATTATAATTGGACCCATAAGAAACTGATAAGATCATTAAGTAAGATTGTATAGAATTAAAAGAGGAAACTCAGGACAGAGCCTTCCAGGCTATCCATGATAAGAGGATATACTATAAATGAAGGTTACGCAAAGGAAGAAAACAACAGATAGGAGAACCCAGAAATAGTGTCATGAAATTCTAGGGAGGAAAGTATGTCTAGAAGATAGTCAGTAGTGTCAAATGCTTCAGAGAGAAATCAAGAAGTATGAGGATTAAGAAAAGGCTACTAGATTTGATAATTAAAAGAATACTGGTAATTCTGGAGAAAGCAATTTCAAGTGATGCTTCAGAAGTCAGACTGAAGGCTTGAAGACAGTAAGAGAAGTAGAGGTACTGACTATTCATGGTTTCCTCAAAGAGTTTAGCTACAGAAGAGAGATACAGAATAACTGGCAAGATCAAGGGAGGATTTTTGAAGGATGGGAGAGACATAGAAATATTTGTAAGCAACAGTAAAGGAGCCAGTAGACAAGGAGAAATTAAAGGTATGAGAGTGGCAATGATAATGAGATCTATTTGTTAGAGAGTAAATCAATATTTATTAAGCAGCTTCTATATGTCAGGCAGGACAGGTAGGGGACATATTGAATAAAGTGTGGGATGTAGAGTCAGGAAGATTCATCTTTCTAAAGTCAAATCTGGCCTGTACGTACAAGATGTGTGACCCTGGGCAAGGCACTTAACGCTGTTTGCCTGTTTCCTCACCTGTAAAATGAGCTGGAGAAGGAAAAGGAGAAAAACTCCAGTATCTCTGCCAAGAAAATTCCAAACAGGGTCATGAAGAATTGGACATGACTGAAAAATAACTAAGCAACATGCGTCAGGCATCGTGTTGGTAGTGGGGAGATAAGTACAAAGAGTAAAAGAATCCTTATTCACAAGGACCTTATAAGATGAGAGAAGATGCAGTTGAAAAAATATGAAAGGAGTTAGACTATTCAAGGAGAAGGACCACATCTTCTTCCAAGACAAAAGTGAAAGAAACAATGGGGGAAATATATCTAATTACCATGAGATAAAGAAATGTCCTCAATTTTTTCAGTAATGTGTGATAAGAAGTCATTAGCTAAGAAGAGGAAGAGTGGAGGGACTGTGAGAAGCTTGACCAGAAATGAAAAAGTATTTAACAGTCATTGTGGAGAGTGGGATCCTGAACTGACTATGGGAGAATGGAATGCCTTCTTCGCTGCAATGAGAGCAGAGTTGAGCTTAAATAATATAAAACTGAAGTGTATCCAGTCAGCATCATTTTTTATCATTTCCTTTATCTATGTTTGGAAGATGACAGAAATAATCTAGAATTGGACACAGCATGGCTCAATAGGAGACAGAGCAAGGGGGCAAGACCTTAAGAATTGAGGATGATGCAGAACTGAATTGGTTCCAATGGGCAGAGACGAAGGAAAGAGACTCAAAACAGTAAGGGGGTAACAGCCTGGAAAATAACCGAGGGTTATCAGAGATAGAGCTTGAGAGATGTAAGGCGAAGACAAAGATGAAATGACAAAAGATCACAAGTAAAATGAACATAGGGAGGTATCATCCAGTCCTATCAATGGCTGTTCAAAGATTCAAGATAGATAAAAATCAGGACATTTAATGACAAAATACAGAGACTTCAAAATATTGGTTAAAATATTTATTTCAATTATTTTTTTGTGATCATTCCTCTCTGTGGGAGCAACTCTTAAGATTAATGAATATAGATAACAAGTTATTTAATTTGATCAAAGTCTAAAGTTAGATAACAAAACTCCTTCCACAAATCTGATCACTCTATCCTTCAAAATGGAACTTGAGTGTGAACATGCATTAAAAAAAAGAGAAAAAAGTTTGCTTTTTTGAATGCTCCTTCATGATAATCACAAACTGATCACATTCCCGTTTGATTTTTTGGAAATATAAGACTTGAAAGAAGTCTACAGTACAACCTTTCTATCACTTCAGTTAAATACTAAGACCACCAGGGTAACAAGACCACTTAGAAAACGACAGGGGTGGCCTTGATAATAATACGCATAGAGTTGTTGAGGTACAGGAAACTAAACCAGATGGTCGTACTACAGGAAGCATTTTTTTTCTTTTATAAAACCAAAAAAAAGAAACTTAATTGATCAAACACAAAAATGTAGATACAGCAAAGCAGAAAGCTAACAGGGAAATTTATGTAAATGGGACAAACTTAGTTTTATATTCTATTCCTATTCACACTGAAAACATGGCTACAGGAAAATAAAAAGGAAAGAAAGCACGATAAGTACAATTTTTCTTAAAAGGAAAAAAAACATTAGTACTTATTATAAGCACTGATACCAAATAATTTGTATTATACAAAGCACCTACATAAAACTATTAAACTCTTTCTTCATTTCTATGTGACTTTAAAAAAATACAGTTTACTTCTAAAGTAAAAATGGTCTACACTTTGCTATCTTCTACTTCCAATCTAATGCAGCTATTTCCAATCAATCATCTAAAGGCCAGTTTGGTTTTCGTCTGCTCAACAGTCAAGAAAGCATTTGCTGACATGTTCCCTGTACCTGTCCCCCTTCTGAACCCTCATCAAATTCCAAAACCAGAAGCAAATCAATTCTGTCATAGTTCTTGGAAGAGAAATGTCAAACTGCTTCCCTTTGGCTTTACTCTCCAAGTCAGTAATTTTCACACTAAAATACTCCTTCCTGGCCATCTTCCCTCCTATGTGTGTAGTCTCTCCCAATTAGAAAATAAGTTTCTTAAGGTCACAGATGCTTTGCTTTTGAATCCGCATCCCTAAGGCCATAATTAATAAATGCCCTCCTTCTTTTCCTTCCCTTCCCTTCTCTTCCTTTCTTTCTTTTCCTTCCTAACTCCAGATTAGTCTCTATCCATTATGCCAAGTTACTACTACTCCTAAACCACTTCTGACATCTCTTGACTCCCTTCAACTCCAGCGATCTAAGTTATCACCCCTTTCCTAATCTTGACTTATAAATGAATTGCTTCAATTTACAGAATGTTCTGTACACCCAAATCCCTGGCCGTCTGTCATATCATTGCTCATTTCTTACCATACTGCAACCTAGACGACTCTCATTATCAGCCCCTTTGTTTCTACTCATATTCTACTGAACACTGCTAAAAGCTGCACAATCTGCTAAGTTGTGTTTTCTAATATGAATAGTTTCACTAAAAATTTATGCTACCTAATCTCAATTGGGGGCAGCTAAGTAGTGCAATGAATAGAATGCTAGTGCTGGAGTCAGGAAGACCAGAGTTCAAATCTAGCCTCAGACATTTATTAGTTGCATCACTCAGGGCAAGTCACTTAACCCTGTTTGCCTCAGTTGCCTCTTCTGTAAAGTAAGTTACAGAAAGAAATGGCAAATGAATGCAGAATCTTTGCTAAGAAAACCCCAAATGGGGGTTACAAAGAGTTGAACATGACTGACAAGAAACAAAACTAATTCTCAACTGGGCCTCTACTGTTGAATGAAAATCCTTTCCCTTGTCCCTAACTGACTCAAACATAATTCCCACCATAGGCTGTTCTGTACTTATCTTCCTAACTTCACTCTTTCAGTCAAGAATACTACCATTCTTTCAGCCACCCAGGTTCAACCTCAGAGTCATTTTTGACTCCTGACTCCTCTTTACTCCACATATCTAATCAATTGCCAAACCTTATCACTTTTCCCTCCACAATATTTCTCTCTTCTGTTACCACAATGTTCACAAGATTACTGCCCAACTGCCAATAAATCTGATAATCTAAGTGAAATGCATGAATATTTGTAAAAATACAAATTGCTCACATTAACACAAAAGGAAATAAAATACTTAACCCTATTTCAGAAAAAAAAATGAAAAAGCCATCAATGAACTCCCTAAAAAAAAAATCACCAGATCCAGATGTATTTACAAGTAAAATCTACCAAATATTTAAAGAACAGTTAATTCCAATACCATATAAACTATTTGGAAAAATAGGTGGAGTTCTACACCAAATTATTTTAATGATGCAAATATGATGCTGATACATAAAATAGAAAGAGCCAAAACAAGAGAAAGAAAATTATAGACCAATTTCCCTAATGAATATTGATATAAATTTTTTTTTTTAAATTAGCAAATAGATTACAGCAACTTATCCCAAGGATAATACACTACGATCACATGGGATTTTGACTAGGAATGCAGGGTTGGTTCAATACTAGAAAAAGTATCAGTGTAATTGTCCAAATCAATAACAAAATTAATAGAAACCATACGATTATCTTAATACATGCAGAAAGAGTTTTTGACAAAATACAATACCTGTTCCTATTGAAATCACTGGAGAGCATAGGAATAAATGGAGTTTTCCTTAAGATGATAAGTAGAATCTATCTAAAACCATCAGCAAGCATTATATGTAATGAGGATAAGTTAGAAATATTTCCAATAAAAGCAGTAGTAGCACAAGGATGTCTATTATCACCACTGTTACTCAGTATGGTACAAGAAAAGTTAACTTTAGCAATAAGAGAAGAAAAAAATTTGAAGGAATTAGAATAGGTAATGAAGAAATAAAACTGTCACAGAATCCTAGAGAATAAAAAAAAAACTACTTGAACTAATTAACAACTTTAGCAAAGTTGCAGGATATAAAATAAATCCACATAAATCCTCAGTATTTCTATATATTACAAACAAAACCCAGCATTAAGAGATAGGAAGAGAAATTCCATTTAAAGGAATTATAGACAACATAAAATATTCGGGAGTCAATCTGTCAAAACAAACCCAGGAACTATATGACACAATTTTAAAACACTTTTCACACAAAGTCAGACCTAAATAATTGGAAAAATATCAGTCGCTCATGAGTATGCCAAGCTAATATAATAAGAATGACAATCCTACTTAATTTACTTATTCAGTGCCATAGCAATCAAACTACCAAAAATTGTTTAACAGAGCTAGAAAAAATATTAAAATTCATCTGAATGAACAAAAGGTCCAGAATGACATGGAACTCTAATGAAAATGCAAGGGAAGGTGGCCTAGCCACATCAGATCTAAAACTGTATCATAAAGCAGCAATCATCTACTTGGTACTGGCTCAGAAATAGAGTGGTGGATTAGGTACACAAGAGACAGTAGTAAATGACTATAGTAATCTACTGTTTGATAAACCCCAAGACTACAGCTTGTGGGATAAGCACTCAATATTTGACAAAATCTGTTGGGAAAACTGGAGAACAGAATGGCAGAAATTAGTCACAGACCAACATCTTACATTGTATACCAAGATAAGGTCATAACGGATACACAATTTAGATATAAAGGGTGATAAAGCAAATTAGGAATGCAAGGAAATGTTTACCTGTTAACTTTATGGAGAACAGAAGAACTTAAAACCAAACAAGAGATGGAGAACATTATGAAATGCAAAATGGACAATTTTGATTACATCAAATTAAAAAAAAAGTTTTTGCACAGACAAAGCAACGAAGATTAGAAGGGAAGTAGAAAGCTGTGAAACAATTTTTACAGCTATTATCTCTGATAAAGGCTTCATTTGTAAAATATAGAGAGAAAGGAGTCAAATTTATAAGAATACAAGTCACTCCACAATTGATGCATGGTCAAAGGCTATAAATAAACAATTTTCAGATGAAGAAATTAAAGCTATCTATAGTCATATGAAAAATGCTCTAAATCACTACTGATTAGAGAAATGCAAATGAAAACAATGTAGCTTCTAATGCCTCTCCTACTCTTTCACAATTGTCTATTCTGTTTACCTTAAACATACTTGTATTTTCTAAAAATTGTTTATATTTCTTTATATTATTTCCTGTGATATAGTATAAGATCCTTGAGGGTCATCTACGTGTTCCCAGTGCCTAGCCCAATGCTTAGCACATAGAAGTTATCAAATAAATGCTTATTGGTTGGCAAATTGATTGAATTGGAGCTTTTAATCCTATTTGAGCATCAGTAGACTGAAGATGGACATTATGTATCAGTATTTGTTATTTTTATGAGAACTCTTGCCCATATCTGAATTTTCTTTAGATCAGTTACAGGGAGGCACAATGATATAATGGAAAGTATACTGACTCTGGGATCAAAGGACTTGGGTTCAAATCATGCTTCTGATGCTTACTATTTCTATGATCTTGGGTGAATTCCTTAATTTCTCTTCTCAGTTTTCTCATCTGCAAAATGAGGGGGCTGGACTAGTTCTCTGAGGTATCTTCTAGTTCTAATTCTAGATTCTATGATCCTGTCCTTTTTCAGGAAGAGTCAGATTTGACCCATGACTCTGAGTCAGATTTCATGGTACAATTTAGCTATACAGGCTCAAACCTGGGGCTTCTTTTAGAAACAGAGAAGGAAAAAAGTAACTAAGTGCATTAAGCCCTCTCCCCCAAGTTTCCAAAAGAAATGCTTTTGCTTTAAATCTTTTCAAGTATCATGATTTTTAGGCAGTTTAGTTTTCTTTTCTTTCCCTTTTTCTTTTAATTCTAATCCACATAAAAAAGGAAGTCGAAAAAATTAAAAGGGAGAAACAAAAGTAATGGTTCATATGGAATATGCCATCCACTTAGTGATCCCTCTGGTTTTGAGAGCAACAACACATGTGACATGTAAAAACTCATACCACTCAAGGTACCCTAAAAGTAATGGCTTCACTATCTAAAGTTATATTCAAATGTTGCAAGTCCTCCTACTGAAAGAGTTTATGAAACAAGACTTCTCTGACCCATAGACAATTGTGTCTAGGGAAACTAGATTAGCAAGGCTCCTACTGAAATACTTAACTAGATTTGCGTCATAATTTTGAAGTCCACTAGACTTCCAACATCCCATGGCACACTAAACCATGGACAATTAAGCAAGTAGGTAACTCATTAGGGATCACTTTAATAGGTGACTCATTCTCCTCACTCTTCAATGATGCTTTGGCTTCAAAAGGGCTCTAGGAGATAACTAACTACACTGAGGCTGTCAGCTTCCCTTTACTAAAGACAAAGGAATTTAAGGTGCCTGAGCCAGTTCTTTAAACTTAATACCTTTAGGATTTTGGGAGATAAGAATCAAATGAAATGTATCTACGTTAAACTTGTATTCCATTACTCTCATTTGCCTCCTGTGTATATCTGTTAATTTGAAATATTCTACTGAGAAAACAGGTCCAGGACTTTGGTAGTTCGGCCAAAAGATTCTTTGAAAAGACTTTCTTTGTGATTCAATTTCTAATTCATTTAAAAGAAGTTAAAATAATAATAACTATTATTATTTTTGCTAAGCATTCAAGTCTCACAGGAGAGAACAAGTAGTAAAATTGCTAATTCTTATATGCCTGAGTCATGGAATTTGATGGTAGGTAAGTAGGAACTGGAAAATTTAATCAGGAGAAAAGAGGACTCCAAGAAGAGTGGAAAGGGAATGCTGAGTATCTTCAAGGATCTGAAGGGCTTTCATTCAGAAGAGAGATTTGACATGTTCTACTGGGTTCTGTTTGTCTCCCAGAAGCAAGAACTAGGAGCAATGAGTGGGGGAGGAAAATGAGAAACTGCTTTATTTCAGAATAAACTTCCTCTCAATTAGGGTCATCCTAATATTGAATATATTGCATTGAAAGGTAGTTAGGTCCCCCTTAGGAGGTAGTGTTCAAGCACAGTTTATATGGAAACTCATTAAGCATACTGTAACAGGAATTCATTGACCCTGAGATCCCTTCTAATTCTGAAAATCTGTAATTTTGTGAAGAATAAGACCAAATAAAAGAAAAGCTTCAAGCCACTCAAATATAATGTGAGGACTGGAACTAGAATGAAAATATATCCTTAATGAAATAATAGGAAAAGTGACCAACATGAAACATATGATGGAAAACTTCAAAGAAAAAAAAAAAGAGAAGCAACCAGTAACAGAATTAATAATGGAAAGGTGAGCAATATGTAGAATATAATAGAAAACCTCAAATAATATAAAAAAGCAACTAGCAATAGAATTAACATAGTAGAAAGTGAAACTGAACAAAGGAACAACCAAAATTGACATAATCACAGTATCCAGAGAGTTAAAACTGGAGGTATGGGAAGTAGTTTGTAATCATTAGCAAGACTGCTTTGAATTCTTGAAAGAATAGCCTAATACATTTGAACAAACTCATAATTGTTTTATACACATCCTTTGAGGGGAAAAAGAAACTTGGTAAAAATGTTCTCTTTTATTTCTTGAATTCAAATGTCATCTTCAATGAAAGGTAAGTTTCACATGTTGATTTAAGTTAGATGATATTGGAGAAAAAAATGAACTCATTAGATCTTTAGGACATTAATTTTCAGCTAACGAAAACTTAATAACTACAGCTATGCCAACTAAATTGCACATTCTGATTATCTAGAGGTAGGTTAGAAGAAGCATGATCAAGATGAGACGATTAACCACTCAGAAATGAGATAAATCAAACTACATAATAATTTTCAAATTGGCAATTGCTACTTAGTGAACTTTATTTATTCCTATCATCCTGACCGTAATCTGATATAAAGGTTAGTTAAATTTCTTTCAATACATAAAGGGGAAAAACCCCAAATCTCTATGGTATTCAACTCTCTTGTTCTAGGTAGCAGAGTTATACTTAAATAAGTAAAACTAAAACACCTCAACAATCATAAAAGGAAAGTGCTACAGGATGCCTTATACAGAGTAGGCACTCAATAGATGTTTTTGCAATGAACTTATGTATATGAATGTGGAGACATTCTCTAAAGTAAAAACAAGTTGACTTAATTATGCATTGAATTGACAAAGGAAACCTGTACAATTTAGGAAATATATGTTTAACCTGAGACAAAAAGATGAATTTCTGAAAGAAACTGTCAGGCAAAAAAGGTGAATCATTAAATCTTGTGTTTCTACTTACATATTAGAATAGAGTATGCTTGTTATATGTATATGGACTTTTATACATGTATTGTTATAGAACAACATAATGTCTATGCATATATATATATTTATGCATTGCACAGGGGTGGATAATAATGGGAGCTGAAGGTATGTAGGGGAATTAATCAGGAGAAGAGGAAATTTATACACTTCAAATATTATACACTATCTTGCTATAACTTTTGCATGTAACAAGATAATTTGAGATAATTTGCTTGGATGAAGAGAATTCAAAATTGATAAATCTAACAACAAAAGAATTATATGCAAGATAGGATATTACTGATCTAGTAATTACACAGAAGATAGTTCTTTAATAGAGAATAATCTCAACAACCCAGCTATATTTTTATATCACACACCATGAGCACAAGCACACAACCCACACACATTACATTCTTTGAAAATCTTGTCATATGGAAAAATAATTATGACTTTGGGCAGGGACACCCAAACTCATAGATTTTATTCCACTTAAGAATTCAACATGCTATAATAGTATGAGTAGGTGGGAGATTAATAGTGATGCTTTAATTTTGAGGCCTCCATAACCATGTGAAGTCATACTGCAGAAAGAAAAAAGAACTAAATATTTTACATGGCCCTAAGGAGAGGCTGGGGGAGTTGTTTTAAATATTAATGCCATATATCTTTTTTAGAAACTTTAATAATCATTTCAATATGAGGCTTAAATCTATAGTTCAGAGACCAGGTTTTCAAAGATCTCTCAACTATGCCTGTTAGTCTGTATTTGCAAGACTGCACATGCAAACTCATTTGACTAATGCAAGCCACGATTGACCTTTTTTGCTCCCAAAGAGAGGACAGGAATAATTAACTACATCAGCAATTGACCAATCTGGGGCACAATTAGTTTGCATACATACTATTAACACATGCCTTTCCTGGATACTAGTAACAACAAAATTTAATCATCTCTACAGTATAGTGGAAGTTTTAAACATAAATAGTAGTAAGCTGGTATGAAGCAAATAGTGACATATGTTAAAGTTACTTAACAGTTAAGTAAAACTGTCAGGAACATTATTAATGCAAAGTATCTAAACAAAAGGGCCCAATCCATCAAACTTTTCTACTGAAAGTATCCCCACACCCTAGACCCTCAATTACTGCAGCTAGATGATAAAGTAATCAGTGCAGATCACCACATCAATCAGGACAGATGGGGTCTGATTTCAAGATCAAATTGATTTTAAACAGCCATTAATTATCCCAGCTTAAGACGGCGGATGTGAAAGGTAAAGAAACACAGAAGGAGATAAAAATGTAAACGGTATAGACTCCATAGACAGGATTGAACTTTCCTTTTTTCCTATGTTCAGAAAAATGTAAAGACCGAAACTTTTAATGCCTAGGAAAAGTAGCAAATAACAAATGGGAACTGCAGGAGAGAAAATATCATTTACAATTGAAAATAAAATAGAAGCAGAAAGTAAAACTTTTCTTTTTGCATAAGAGGATTTGCCTTCTAGAAAAAGTTTTTTATTTTAACCAGAAGAAGAAATAAATTAACATTTGTTCCTATTATCTAAAGGTGATGATAGGAAGGCAAGGCCTCAAGTAGAGCCTACCACAGACTTCAAGGCAAGACTGTAAAGCATTCTGAGAAGGCAGGCAACTCATTTCAGGAGTTTTTGGGCCAATAGTCTGTGAGGATAAAATGTTTAATTCTAGTAATTTATTTCCTCCAATAAAGGTGGGTCTTTCCAAAAGGTGCTCTTTTTTAATGTATATGGTAAAAACAGGATGTGTGTGTGCGTGCGCATGCATGCGCATGTTGGGGGGGGGGGGTGATTTTGACTTTTGAGATGTTCCTTTAAATGTTCTGAATGAGTCTATGTCTACAGGAAATCTTGCATATGGAAAAAAAAAAATAGACTAGCTGAACCTGAAATGCTCAACCTTTTTGTAATAAAATGTTCATGATAACAACCACGTAAGTGGCATCGTACATAAAAAAATCTGACTGATTAATGCTAAAGGATACAAAAGTGAAATCCCTGACAAATAGACTATTAAATTTTGGTCGTGTATACTTCCCTTTCTCAGTAAAATCTTCATCAGAGTTAGAGAGAGTCAAGTCCACCCAAGAGTATAGAAACCGAGTCCTTATAGCATGAATTTGTCTTTTGCCAGAAAAAAAACCCATTAATTTTAGACTTCTTTTAGAAACACACATTTATATTTATACCCAACTCTTACTTCAGATTCTGATCCTGTGATAGTGCCAGTATAATATATTATAGAAATGATGTCAACAACCCAGATATGAGGGTTATTTTTCCAGTATTTGACTTTCAGAATTTCTAGCTATATACCCCTGTTCTGGTAATAGTCATATGATGGTCTGAAATAGTCTGATGACACCAAACACCAATGGGAGTGACTGAAGGGTGGAGTAGAAACTTCCACCTTAATGGGTTTAATTAGTATCAATTAGGGCTTTAATGGCATTTCCACAAAGTTTCACAACACGTCTCCACAGGCACTATACAGTTTGAACATGTAACCCCTTTGTCTTCTGAATAAATATATATTTATTTGCCAGTGACTGCTTCACAAAGTCAGAAGTGTTTCTCCAGCTTTGGTTACCTCACATTCAGTTTTAGGAGATCTCTAAGCAGCGTATAATAAAAACATGTATGCTCTTTTAAAAAAAACAAAGCTGAGGATGAAATGACCATATTATCTTGTGGAAATTCAGCTTATAAATGTTCTCACTGTCTCCTAATGGTCTGGAATTCTTTGGGACTCTCGATCCCATCATATTATTCCCCAAATCACAAAGATCTGGCCCATTGACAAGTGGCTAGCCTTCCATTTTGGGGAAAAGAGGGATTTGGTTTTAAAAATATTAGAAAGTGATATAATTATTCTACTAAATGAAGATATGCAGGTTTTTCTTCTTGCTTTGCAAGCCTTTACGTTCTATTTCTGCAGTTATGTAACTTTATTGTAAGTAATTCAGAAATTATTGCTACCTCTCTTCAATAGCCAGGAGAGATTTTATTCACTCAGTATTCTTCAGGTATTTTTAAATGTTTTATCATGCAGTGTATTTGTAGGTTTAATTCACTTGGGGGGAGGGGTCAAAAGTACAAAGATGCAATACTATATTCACTGATAAATTATTCAAACTAACCCCCATAAGAATCTAATACATGAATATACATACATACTTATCTTACGTCAAGATCACAGAACTTTAATGAACTCCTGAGAAAATATATGAATGGTTTGTAGTATAGAACAGTAATACCATCATAAAAAGATCACTCCCTTATGAGAAAATGGAAAAGACCACCACCATCATCATCATCATCATCATCATCACCACCACCACCATCATCATCATCATCATCATCATCATCATCATCATCGTCACCGTTGTCATCGTCGTCATCATCATCATCGGTTTTATGGGATTCTTCCCTGGTATTTACAGTGTCTACTCTTGCATATACAGGCAATGAGGATGTCTATGACAGAGACAATTATGATACAGAGGCTTCGAGGGCAGTAAGAAGGCTCTTCACATAATTTTACAGTATGCCTTTTATATTAACTTGTCCTTTCCTTTCTATTTTAAGGCTGCCTTTGCTGATCCTTTAATACTTTACAACACCACAGAGAGTAAAGCTTCCCTTCTGTGTGTATGAGAGGATGTTTCTTGCAAGCAATAAACAGGCTTCCTTTAGAAGTGGTTTCTCAAAGTGTTAATGGTATTTCTCTTTTCCCTTTTTTTTTAGGGGGGACAGTGAAAAAGCACTGGGATTGCCATAGGCAACTCATTACTATCAAATTGACAGATGAGGCACAAGCGCTTAAGGAAACAAATATTAGATCTCCCCATTACTCTGATAAAATTAACTGCCCCTCCACCAAAATGGGTCCCTCAGAAACTAGAACTTTTGGTTCTCCTTATTTTTCTAGCCAATGAAATGGGAGAACAGTGAAAACAGGAATAGGCTTCATGTTCACAGAAGACGGAAAGGGCTGAAGCACAGCTCCTACAGACAGCTAGCTTTTCCCTATGGCCCCTTCTAGGACACCTTGCATGTACTCTGTATTTCTCCTATACATGCTGGCTTACATACGTGGCATCCCCCTTTAAAAGGTAAACCCGTTGAAGGCAGGGAGTCTTTTGCTTTATATTCTTAGTAACATAATACTTGGAACAGATAAACAACAAATACTTGTTGATGAAATGTCTGATGACTATGATTGCCAGAACAGAGTAATAGGTAGAGGGAGGAACAGTGGAGATCATTCTGTGACAGCTGACATAAGAGTACTTGTATCCTCCATATCAGGAGTATCAAACATACAGCTCATCTCAAGAGAGCAGACAGATTAAAATAAAACTGAGAAATACTTAACAAAATAAATAAAAATACAATAGAACACAGATAATGTAGCATATTGTTTCCTAAATTTCCCAGGCCATATATTCTAAAACAGTACTTCCGTAAAGGTAGTTGCCTGACGTAACTATGTCAAATGTTTAATATATATGGAAAAATTAAATTGTCTAATCATCAAGTGACTAAAAAATTGGGCCTCTGTGATCTGTGAGTGTATACCTTGGGCTATCTAGTTCTGTCTTTATAGAAGAGAATAAAAAGTTTCTTCCCAGTAATGTGAATTCCAAGGAAAAGAAACTTCTAGGCATATTACCTTCATATTTGGCTTTTTTTTTTTTTTTTACTAGGATGGCTATCGCCTCAATCAAGCTACATTTCTGTTCCTACTATGTTCAAACTGTTCTTGCTATGATGTGATCTTCGCCAGTGGATTCTGGCTTGATGAAGCTTCAAGTGACATTATTTGAAGACAAGAAGCTCTTGTCAAATAGCTGAACTTAAAACAGAAACAATAATAATCTCAATGATACCTGAGGAAATAGGAAGATGAGTGCTGTTATCTCTGCCATTTTGTTTTGCCACAGATATAGCTAAGCAAGTACTGTAATGTTTAGCTATGCAAGTTAGCTCCTTGAATACCAATAAAAATGTAATGTACAAAAATACTGAAGTGATTATTTAGAAAAAAACTTTCTAAAGTAAAACTATATGAAATGGGTTTATACTATGTCATGTCATAGAAACCATTTATTTTTTTTCTTATCAAGAAGAACTATTAGTTGAAAATTAAAGTCTAATGAAACTCTTTCAGCAATTTACATGATGGTAAAAAAAGGGGGAGGAAAGCTTAATAACAATTTGAAAGGCTAAAGTACACATGCTGACAAACCTGAATCAGCAACAGGAAATGATTTTGCTGTTTAAATTGTCTCAAAATATTTACAGGACAAAAGCAGATCTTAATCATCAAGCCTCACTTTTTTTTTTCCCAAAGGGTTGTTATTATACCTTCTTTACAGATGGGTAAATTAAGATTTGGCAACATGCCCAAGGCCAAGAAATAAATCATTCACAGAGCATGGAATATCTACACCTATACTCAAACTACAAAAAAAAAAAAATAATAATAATAATACAGGCTTCTAATTTCCATCATGGAAAATTATAACCAGGTATGTATGAAACTGTGATTTAACATTTTATTAACAAGATAATTTTGCTTATGTGTAAACTTAATATAAATTAAAAGCAAATATACAAATAAGAAATTTCCATTGCTTATTGAGGCTGTGCTTGAAAGTTTTTCTTTTTTAAATGGTGTTAAGGTATGTTGGAACATGCGTCTTAAACACAGAAACACCCTTCCTTTATCATCATCATTCCTAAAGCAGTTGCTGATTGTCATTTTTGGCAATATTCACATTTTGGTCATGCAACTCTAGGAAACCATGTTTTAACAAATTTAGAAATGTCAAAAGTAACTGATTTTATTACTATATAAAGATGAACTCTGACCTTGTCATGATACATCTCCAAAAGTTAAAGACTTTAGGCCAGTCTCAGAAGATATAACTGCTTATGAAGCAGTAGTGAAGTAATCACCGGGCTCACCTTCTCAACTGTAGGATCTGAACTTGAATCCTTGCTCCAAAACTCAATCACTGAGAAAATCACTTTCAAACTTTTTGAGCCTCAGTTTCCTCTCCAGAAAATAAGGATCAGAAAACTTATGCTACCTAACTGTTGTTAGTCCCAAGTAAGAAAATGAATGTCAAATACTTTATGGAAGTGTTATTATAACATCATCAGCAATGCGTAATTATTGGGATACCAGCTAAGTCCCAAACACTTTAGAAGTTAATTATTTTGTAGAACGAAGCAGGTATTTAATTCCAAAGAGAATGACTTAATGCTTGGACACGTGTCATTCTGAGTAAAATCTAAAAATTTCATGTTCTTACTAAAACTCTAGAGCCTCTGACTTGTTCAGATTATCTAAAAATGGGGGCTATCAGAACTTTCACTGCTGGTCTTGTTATATAAAGATGTCATATCTAAGAATCAGAAAAATGTCTACTCTAGGGAACTGAATTTTACTAACTTGCAGTTTTTGAAGTCTCTGTGCCAAATATTTTAGAAAACATTTGTGCTGGAATCTGTAGGCCCATATCCGAACTCCACCCACTAGCAGCACTGGCCTGATTGCATAAGCAGTGCAGGTGGCTATACACGGGTAAAATCATTAAGCAGTAGTCAGAGACAGGGACAATATCAGTGAGTTCTAGACTCATCGTTTTCTGTGCTCTTATGTCTCTCATGTCCTACCAAATTCCTTTTAAATTTGGCTCAAACTATGAAAATGGAAATAAGAAGCCCCCTCCCCGACCCCCCCCCCGCCCACAATGACAAGTGAAAACTGGAACTAACTATATCCCTCCACCACACACACACACACAATTTTGTTTTATTCTGATAATAGTCTCCCTGACAACTTGGGGGTTTACAGAATAGAGTGTAAGCTTTGGATTAAGGAGGGCCTGAGATCATATTTGATTTCAGATATGTAGTAGTCCTGTTACCCTGGGCAAGTCACTTAACCCTGTTGGCCTCAGTTTCCCCATCTGCAAGGTGAGCTGGAGAAGGAAATGACAAATCACTCCAATGGGATCATGAAGAGTCGACACGGTTAATCTACTAAACAACAAAGATAGTATTAAAATGAGAAATGACATTTTCCAAAACTATATCTACAGAAGTGAAAATTCTGGCAAAAGTATTTTCTATAGAAAGAACTATAAAGCCTGCAAATTAAAGAATATTATTTTCACTTTTCTTTCTCGTGGTTTTTCCCTTTTGTTCTGATTCTTCTTTTACAACATGACTAATATGGAAATATGTTTAACATGATTGCACATGTCTAACCTAAAAAAATGTATTCTTTATAATTTGATGGGAAAAAGAACACACTAAGTGATCTTATTAAGCTAATCCAAATCTATATCTATGACTAACTCTTCTCCAAAATCTTAATATGTTCTAGTACCAGCTGTCAACACTAAAAAAAAAATTGTCCTAAATAAAAACAATAGAAAAAAATAGCCTCTGACTCAACAAATGAATAGAAAACTCCTTGTTTTCTTTCTTTTGAAATTATCAAGGTTTCTGTTTCAATCACATCAATGAACAAGGAGGCCACATCCGGTTTCCTAGAGAGGACTTAGTAAAGACAGAAATAGTCTAATGAGCACAGGAAATCTATAAGCACCTAAATATGAGGACAATAGTCTCCAGGGGAAAGTACAATGGTATAAAGCCTCTCATTCATTTTTCGCCACATAAATGCTGCATATATAAAAAAGTAAAGAAATCAAGAAATAATGTTGCAATTACTCATCTGAAGAACTACATATTGACATACAACTGGGGTTGATACAGATGGAAATGATAACAATTTAAAGTTGCTTTGAAAGTAGGCACATGAACTAAATATAAAGGATCATGTGAAAAAAAATTAAGAACAAAACTCAAACAAACAAAATAAAGGACTTAAAGTAAAAAGTTCTCAAAGACAAAACATAATTTTGACTATTAAAACTGAATAGCTTTTGCAAGAATAAAATTAGTGTAGTAAGAGGGAGAAATATTTACATCACATATTGCTGCAAAGAGGCTATTAACCAAAACATACTAGCAAATTGATATAAACATGTGTTGAGTCACCCCTCAGTATATAAGTGGTAAAAAGATATAATTTTCAAGACAAGAATTGCAAACTACAAATGATCATAATGAAACATGATTCAAATTAGTAATATTAAGAAAAATGCAAATCTCAAGTCTGAGATTTGCAACATACAAATTGGCAAAAATGGCATAAATAAAACACAAAATCAGGAACAGTCAATATAGGAAGGGCTGTGGGAAAATAGGATCACTGTACACAATTGGTGTTCTTGTGAATTACTCCAAACATTCTGGAATTCAACTTTTTTTTTTCTTTTTTCTTATATCACCAGAGAATTCCAAGAATGCCTCTCCTTCCCCACGAGCTATCCCATATGACAGTTAGTAATTTCTGGAGAGGAAAAAAATAGTCAGCAAAATTGATGGATACATTGAAAAAGTCTGAAAATATGCAATGTAAAATACCTATGTACTACCCATCTCCACATGGGGCAGGTAGGGTATGTCTTTCCATATCTCTTCATTTGAGTCCCACTTGATCTTTATAATTTTAATACATTTACTTTTAATTTTTTGTGTGTGAAGCTGCTTTTTCTATTTACATAGCTGGAGGTACTGCGTGTATTATTTTCTTGGTTCTATTTCACATTCAATCAGTTCACATATATCTTCTCTGTATTCATCACATATATATATTTTCTTTCAGGTTGCAGGGAGAAGAGAGAGGCAATTGGGGTTAAGTAACTTGCTCAGAGTCACAAAGTTAGCAAGCATCTGAGGCCACATTTGAACTCGGGTCCTCCTGATAATTGGGTCACTGTTATATCCAGTAGTAGTAGTAGTATTCCATTATATTCACGTACCACTATTTGTTTAGCCATTCCTGAAGTGGGCTTCTATTTTCTTCCTAACTCTTAGCTACTGCACAAAAGTCCTGCTATAAATGTTTTATAATATATGGAGATTTTTTTCTTGCTAATGACTTCTTTGGGGTATAAGTTCCATAATGGAGTCTTTAGTTCAAAGAATTGGAAATTTTAGTCACTTTATTTGCATAATTCCAAATTGCTTTCCAAGATGGTTGTACCACTTCTCATCTCCACCAATAATGTATTAGTGTCCCACAACCTCTCCAGAATGGAATGTTGTCATTTTTGCTTATATGTAGAATGTGAGGTAAAATGTAAGGGTTGTTTTTATGTTCATTTCTCTTACTGTTAGTGATTTACAATATTTTTTTAATGTTGTAAATAATTTGCAAGGTTTCTTTTGAAAAATGTTAATCTTCTTTGATCATTTACTTATTGGAGAATGGCTATCAATCACATATATTTATTAAGTGTTCATATATTTTGGATTCTAAACCCTTATTAGAGAAATTCGAATTGAAGATTTTTTTTTTAATTTGACTACTTTCTTCTTATTTTCAATTCATTAATGATGTCTATGCAGAAGCTTTTTCTGCTTCAGGTCATCAAAAGTATATATTTTATCTTTTATAATTTCCTTCTAACTTTCATTTAATAAGAGCATAGCTCTTACCAATAGCTGGGAAAAGTGATTTGTTTCTCCTCTACTTTTTATATCGCATTATTTTAAATAGGTAACACGTTCATTTAGAATGCATTGTGGAATGTGGTATAAGATGTTGGTCTAAGCCTGATTTCTGCCAAACTATTTACCAGTTTTCCCAGAAGTGCTTATCAAATAGAGAAATTATCTCTAGAAAGGCTATTCCCTTTTTGTTCTTACTTCTTTTAGTAATTTCTTTTGAATATTCCAGATCTTCTGTTCTTTCAAATGAATTTTGTTAATATTTTACCAAGTTCTGTAAAGGATGAACCTTGGCAGTTTGATTGGTATAGCATTAAAAGTGTAAATTAACTGTGGTAGTATTGTCATTTTAATTATATGGTCTAGTCATCAGCACTGAATTTCTTCCAGTTATTCAGGTTGTTATTTCTTCAAGGGGTGTTTTGTAATGGAAACTAAACAAGTCTTTTCTTCTATGCCTTGTGAAGTTGATCCCTAGCTATTTTATGCAATTAATTTATGCATTGGGATTTTGCTTTCTATTATTGTGATTTATGTTTTGATATTATTATATGAAAATTTCATTGATTTTTGAAGATTTATTTTGTAGCCTGCAACTTTAATTTTCTCAGTATATTTGTTGATCATCTGTTTTCCATGTAAACCATCACATCATCAGCAAACTGGGATAGTTTTATCTCCTCTTCACATATCTTTATTCTCTTAATTCATTTCTCTTGTTTTATTGCTATTGTTACCATTTCCAGAACTATATCAAATAATAGTGGGCATCCTTGCTGAACTCCCATATTTGCTGGAAAGGGTTCTAGTATATTCCCCCTTGTCTAGGATGCTTTTTTTATGTTTAAACAGATGCTTTTTATGATATAAAAAAAGGTCCCTCTTTCCCTATACTTCATAGGTTTTTAAGCACAAAAGTGTGTTGAATTTGTCAAAAAGCTTTTTCCATGTGGTTTTGCATGTTCTATGTTCTTAATATGACTAATTATGACAACTGATTTCCTAACATTGAACTATCCTTGTATCCATGGTAAAACTCTCACTTGATCGTAAAGAACAATTTTGTGGATATATTGATGAACTCTGATTGATAAGCTCTTATTTCAAATTTTTGAGTCCGTATTGACTGATGATATTGGCTTACAGTTTCATGTTTTATCTGTCTCTGCTTTAGGTATTAGGACTATATTTGTCTCAAATGGAATTTTATAGGGTGTTTTCCTTCTCAAATTTTGAGAATAATTTGGTTAGAAAGGGTACTAATTGTTCTTTTAAAATTTGATAGAATTCTACTGTGAATCCTTCAGGTCCATTTTGATAGCTCTTTAGAGATAGTTCAATTTCCTTTTCTGAGAATGCATTGCATAAAATCTATTTTTAGTTTTTTGATAGTTGTGTATTTTATTTTTTTAAGGTATTCCTCTATTTCATTTGTTTTCTCAATTTTTGTTAAACCATACCTGCATAATGTGTACTGATTATTCTTTTTATTTCTTTGGTATTCCTAGGATTTCAATATTCATGGGTTTTTAATTATTTGATTTTCTGCTCTCCTGTTTAAACATCTGATTAGTGAACAGTATGTTAATTTTCTTTTCAAAGAACAAGATGTTAGTTTTATTTATCACTTCATGGTTTTTATTTGCCATTTATCTATTTTCCCTCTAATTTCTAATATCTCATGTTCTAATTTTCTTTGTTAATTTTTTGATTTTTCTAATTTTTAAAAGTACATATTCACTTTTTTCAATTTCACTAATATGTGACTGCAAGGATATGATTTCCTCCCTGAGGACTACTTTAACTACATGTAGAAATTTTGATTTGCTATTTCATAATCAACATTTTCTTTTACACAGTTGTTAATTATTTCTATGATTTGTTCTTTGATCCACTCATTAAGATTGGAATCTTAAATCTTCATTTAGGTCATCAATTTGAAATTACACAATAAAAATCATTGAGGTGTCTATATCCTCCATAATTAGATTTACAACCCCATGCAGCATCCTCAAAGTCAAAGGTAGAAACAAATGTCCACAATATATAAAAATGTTCAAAACAACATCCTTTGTGGTAGCAAAAGACTGGAAAAAAAGATGTCTATCAACTGGGGTAATGGCTGAAAACAATATCTTACACTAATTTAAAAATACTAAAGGATAAATGTGAAGAAACCAGAGAAATATGAGAAGATTTGCATTTACTGATGCCGCATGAAACAAGCAGAACCAAATGAAGCATATGTACCATGATTTCAACAATGTAAATTAAAGAGATTGCAAGAAAGAAGCTGAACTCTGAGTAACTGAAAGACCAGTGAAGACTATACAGAAAAAGCAAAACAAACTTTCCTCCCTACAAAAGAAGCTCATGAGAGTACTTGGCCAAAACATAGCAATATTATCACTTATCACATTATAGTGACATTCTGTCACTATAGCAGAAATTTTTGTTACTTCTCTTTGCCAACTGGGAAGAAAGGAAAGGGTAGTTCTCCCTCCCTACTTCAAAATGACTACGATGTAAAGTCAAAATGCATTCCAAGAGTCATATGCTTGTTTTTTCAAAAGAAAACTATCTCATTTTTTGATAGTCTTAAAATAGGACCTTAATTAATGACTATTATCGCAACATGAAAGATCAAGATCTTTGTGGGGCCTCTTTACAAAGAAAGGAGTTCTTCTACAAGTGAAAACACAAATAATGAAACTTGTTGGGGATGTAAATCTGAACTTCTTAGCAATATGAAATTTTATATTGGGTAAATTGTCATGGAAAAATGTGAATTACCTTGTTTTTAAGTCTGTGAATTTTTTTGTTTATCTGGTTTTGGTGATAAGAAAGATCCAAGACCTTAACAATGATGGGAATCTAATAATTTCAAAAAGATGTTACTGAGAAATATTGCTCTACTGACATCCACTTAACATGGATAAAAGATTATGCTCAGGGAAATTACTGGAACTATTTTGTTTAGGTCGCATGTAGGATAATAAATATATTACAGAAGAAGTATGGCTAAAATCAAGAATAGAATGGTGTTAAGTAAACCTATATTAGCAAAAGTTTACAAGATACCATCAGAAGGTTAGGCTGGCTCTTTAAAAACGAAGTATTCAAAATATCAAGCAAAAAAAGAAAATATTGAGGAAAATAAACCAATAGCCTACCTCAACATAGTCCTTGGCATGGCCCCAGTCTCTCTTGGCATCCAGATTCCCCAAACTGAAACTCTCCAATTGTCCAAGGTGAATCTTAGCAACAGATCGGCTAATTTTTCGAGTTACAAAATTAGCCCCTGAAAAATAGACAAAAGATATTAATAGTTATGTCCCATTGACTGAAGAAGTATTTAAAATCACAGCTCCTGGGCATTTATTTTCTTCTTCAGTTTATCTTCCCCTTTTCCCACCTCATCTTTCCTTAAAACAACAAAAACAACAAATCACCAATGTTCATTTGGGTAGCGGAAGAAGCTGGAACTTAATTCTACTTTCACAACAAATATTTGTCTTGATGGGGCTTCTTCACATTCCTCATTTGCTCCTCAATATGCAGCCCAGGCATAAGGCCAAGGAAAAGCTATTGGAATATCAGTTGTTTCTTTTTTTTTCTTTTAACACAAAATGCAGAAGTGTTACATAAAAGAAAACACAGAACAGAAGACAGAGCTAAGACCACCCTTGACTATTTGTATTTTTTACAGGGAACACATTTAACTTTCATATTTTCCTACTGAGATAGCAAAGAATTGGCTTGTCTGAGTGTGTGAGGAGAGGCTACAAAAGGAAATAATTTTATTCATGGGTGAGATATTAATTGCTTAAGTAGAATAAAGAACTGAAATGAATCAGGACATTTTTTTTTCTCTACATTTAAGTTAGTAAAATAAAGACATTAAAGCCTCTTACACCTATGGTAATGAGCAGCTCTTAGTTTCACAATAGCTCCAAATTAAATGTTTCTCACAAAGCATTTATGGCAATTCCACCTTCCTACTTAGATGAAGTACTCTGTAGAAAACCTGTGGAATTTACAAATTTTGAAATGAACGGATGAAAGATATTATAAACAAAAATAATTTGATATCTCATTATTGTTTTCTGGTCTTAAAAAAAATCATAGAGTCAGATGTTGACTTAGCCATCTGCATTCAAGATTTGTTATCCCAAGGCTTAATTTAATAGAAATCTCAATTTTATTACCATATTATCAGATTTTTATATAATTAAAAATAATATTTTGATCACTTTAAATTTACAATTACTTCATAGATAAAAAAAAAGGCTAAAGTAATGACAAAAAACTTTTGTTTTTCAAGAATCTGGTACAGAAACAATGGTAATTTTTCTAAATATTCTTCTTAAATTATGGCAAGAACATTGACTATAGCAAGTTCAGACATATACTGATTCATTCATTATATGATGTCACAATGTTCAATTCAGTATTAATATACCTAAACCAAATACGATGGGAATATGCTAAGCATTATCATTGCATAGAAATAAAAGCTCATAATATTCCTTGGTTCATGAATCAAATTTTATGAGTAAATATTCCAAAACAAATAAAGCCTCATCATAATAGAATCAAGATTTAAAAATAAAAGACAATTTTATCTACTCCAGATCTCTTTCCAGAACTATTCTTAAAGACAAGACTAATCTAATCCTGATTAATTTCAAAATTTCCCATTTAATTTTATTAATCAGAAATTAACACATTTATTTAATGTAGATAGCCTATTTTGATTCAATTCCACTAACGTTTATTAAATGCCAACGACATGTCAGTCATTATAGCTGGTGCTTGGGATAAATAGACAAAAATGAAACAGGTATTTAATATAGATGTCAGTCCCCTTTCCTACCAAATATTGGGCTGGAGTCTGGACCATTGGTCAGAAGTAAATTTAACCGTGCAGGGACAGGTCACACTGATGAGAAACTAATATCCAGTGGATGCCGACCTTAGCCCAAGACTTCTATGCAGTTACTGTTTAGGCTTTTCCACTAAAAAGCTAATAAACATAAAAAATGTCACCTAGAGCTACCAACATTACTGATACATTCTAAAAAATCTTCCTTTGCATTCAAATATAAAATTGTCCAGGCTCTGTATGAACACCTACAACGACCTCTTAAGACAGATACCACAGGCAGTCCATTCCACTTTGGAAAAGCTCTAATAGTTAGGATGCTTTTCCAGATATCTAGTCTAAATTTGCTTCTTTCAAACTTTGTTTCTGTCAAGAGCTGGAGCCAAACAGAAACATCCTCCTTAAGAGAACTGCAAATAAAGTGTTAGCCTGCATCGATATGGACTGCAAGGGTTCTCAACTCAGGGGTACATGAACAGGTTATTTTTTAGTTAATATTTTTCTGACAAATGTCTTTGAATACAGTGGGTTTTCACTGTTGTACTAAGTACTTTATCTTATGCACTTAGCAACACTCTGAGAAGAATTCCCATATGTCTTAGCAGAATGTCAAAACGGTCCATAACACAAACAAGTTTAAGAATCCTTGGTATAGAGTTTGCTCATCAGTAGTCTTTTTATACTAATGAAATCACAGCTATCATATCGATTTGAATTCCTGTATGGCATTAGGTTAAGTCTGAGTTCTTAAAGAAATAAAAATAGAAAAGGACTTTTAAAAAATGTCAATATTCTCCTAAAGATAACTATATGACCATAAACCACACAGCACCAAAATCCTTGTGGAATAAAAATTAATGATTATTCAAGTGATAATGGAGGGTAAAAATCTTTGTTTTTAGATCACTTTCATTTCCTACTATGTCTAGCCCTCACCTTCTGCTAGATTTTCTTCTAAAACATAAAAAAATCTGTTACATGCAGTGTTCAATTCTGACATATCTTCTCATATGTCTTCTTTGGGACCAAGGATTTTTCCTATAATTTTGCAGCATCCAGTTGGTATTATATTGCTGTTCTTTCCATTTTTTCACTAGTTTATATAGTCTTTCTATTTTTCTCCATATTAATCAAGTCACAATTTCTTGCAATATTATAATAGTCAATTTAAATCATACACCATAACCAATCACTAACTGATGGCAGCTACTTTGTGTCTAGTTCTTTGTCATCAAAGAAAGAAAAAAAGAAAGAGAAGAAAAAAGAGGGGATAAAGAAAAAAAAACGGCTACAATTATTTTGGGGTTTATGGGAGACCTAGCAGTGGAATTTATGGGCCAGAGGGTAGCTCATTTTTGTCACTTTCTTTCAAATTCCAGTCACCTTTTCAGAATGCTTGAAATAATTCACAGTTGAACAAAGCATTTGTGCTTTATTTATTTTCTTTTATTGTCAATGGTTTACAGTATAAAAGTTGGTAAATAGCTTGCTTTTTTTTTTACTCTGAATCAATACTGATTAAAGAAATGTGAATTAAAACAACTCTGAGGTACCACATCACATCTATCAGATTGGCTAACATGATAAAACAAGAAAATGATAAATATTTTTTTAAAGTTTATTTGTTTTCAACATTCATTTCCACAGAATTTTGAGTTTCAAATTTTCTCCTCATTTCTCCCCTCCTCCCACCCCAAAACGCGGAGCATTCTAATTACCCCTATCACCAATCTGCCTTCCCTTCCAACATCCCTCCTTTCCCTTATCCATATCTTCTCTTTTGTCCTGTAGGGCAAGATAAATTTCTATACCCCATTACCGGTATTTCTTATTTCCTAGATGTTTGCAAGAATAATACTCAACAGTTGTTTCTAAAACTTTGAGTTCCAATTTCTCTTCCTCCCTCCCTCCCCACCCATCCCCACCAAGAAGGCAAGTAATTCAATATAGGCCATATCTGTGTAGTTTTGCAAATGACTTCCATAATAGTCATGTTGTTTAAGACTAACTGTATTTCCCTCCATCCTATCCTGCCACCATTGCTTCTATTCTCTCTTTTGATCCTGTCCCTCCCCAAGAGTGTTGACTTCAAATTGCTCCCTCCTCCCACTGCCCTCCCTTCCATCATCCCCCCCACCCTTCTTATCCTCTTCTCACCCACTTTCCTGTATTGTAAGATAGGTTTTCATACCAAAATGAGTGTGCATTTTATTCCTTCCTTGAGTTGAATGTGATGAGAGTAAGCTTCATGTTTTCTCTCTCACCTCCTCCCTGCTCCCCTCTACTGAAAAATCTTAAACTTGCCTCTTTTATGAGAGATAATTTGCCCCATTCCATTTCTCCCTTTCTCCTCCCAATATATTCCTCCTCACCACTTAATTTCATTTTTTTAGATATGATTCCATCCTATTCAACTCACCCTGTGCTCTCTGTCTCTCTCTCTATGTGTGTGTATGTGTATGTGTGTGTGTGTAATCCCACCAACTACCCCGATACTGAAAACAGTTGTAAGAGTTACATTGTCTTTCCATGTAGAAATGTAAAGAGTTCAATTTTAGTAAGTCTCTTATGATTTCTATTTCCTGTTTAACTTTTCATGCTTCTCTTGATTCTTGTGTTTGAAAGTCAAATTTTCTTTTCAGCTCTGGTCTTTACATCAAGAATGCTTGAAAGTCCTCTATTCCATTGAAAGACTCTTTTTTTCCCCTGAAGTATTACACTTAGTTTTGCTGGGTAGGTGATTCTTGGTTTTAGTCCTAGTTCCTTTGACTTCTAGAATATTCTATTCCATGCCATTTGATCCCTTAATGTAGAAGCTGCTAGATCTTGTGTGATCCTGATTGTATTTCCACATTACTTGAATTGTTTCTTTCTAGTTGCTTGCGATATTTTCTCCTTGACCTAAGAACTCTTGAATTTGGCCACAATGTTCCTAGGAATTTCTTTTTTTGGATCTCTTTCAGGAGGTAATTGGTAGATTCTTTCAATATTTATTTTGCCCCCCTGGTTCTAGAATATCAGGGCAGTTTTCCTTGATAATTTCATAAAAGATGATGTCTTTTTTTTTTGGTCATGGCTTTCAGGTAGTCCCATAATTTTTAAATTGTCTCTCCTGGATCTATTTTCCAGGTCAGTTGTTTTTCCAATGAGATATCTTACATTATCTTCCATTTTTTCATTCTTTTGGTTTTGTTTTGTGATTTCTTCGTTTCTCAGAAAGTCATTAGCCTCCATCTGTTCCATTCTAATTTTGAAAGAACTATTTTCTTCAGTGAGCTTTTGAACCTCCTTTTCCATTTGGCTAATTCTGCTTTTTAAAGCATTCTTCTCCCTCATTGGCTTTTTGAAGCTCTTTTGCCAATTGAGTTAGCCTATTTTTAAAGGTATTATTTTCTTCAGCATTTTTTTGGGTCTCCTTTAGCAAGTTGTTGACTTGCTTTTCATGATTTTCTTGCATTGCTCTCATTTCTCTTCCCAATTTTTCCTCCACCTCTCTAACTTGATTTTCAAAATGTTTTTTGAGCTCTTTTGTGGTCTGAGACTGTTGAATATTTATTTTGGATGTTTGGGGTACAGAAGCCTTGACTTCTATGTTTTTTCTTGATGGTAAGCATTGTTCTTCCTCATCCAAAAGGACAGGAGAAAATTTCTGTTTGCCAAAAAAGTAACCTTCTATAGTCTTATTTTTCCCCCCTTTTTTGGGCATTTTCTCAACCAGTTACTTGACTTTTGGGTCCTCTGTCCAGAGTAGGGTATATTCTGGGGGTCTGTAAGATCTCACTTCCTCCAAGATGGCGCAATCAAGTGTGTGCACTGGTCTGGGAGCAAGCAGAAATTTTTGTGCCCAGAATCTGAGTAATTGAGTTTCCTCTTCATAACCACGTTGCCTTCAGTTCTGCCAAGTCAGCACTGGAGGCTGAGATTCAGATAAGCTGCAGGGGCAGGGTCACCATTCAGTGTGTGATGAAGATCAGCTGCTCAAATCCCCCAGGAGTATTAGGTAGGGGCGGGGCCTCTACACAGGGCTGAGCTAAGAATCAGCTGCTCAGTGCCCCCAGGGGTTTTACCATCCAACAATGGATGCAGGCTGCTGTAGGGGCTGCTGTGGAAACTGTTGCTGCCCACTGGATGTGGCCACTGTGGCTTCTGCCTGAGGCTAGAGCTATGGGAAGGCCCTTTTCACTTCTCAGCCAGCTAAAAAACCCTGTCACTGACTTTTGGCACCTGTGGGTTGAGGGATCTGAGAACTGCTGCTACTGTGACTGGGGATTCTGCCCCCAAGACCTGCTCTAGTCCTCCCAGTGCCCAGCTGCTGGGGCCAAGGCTGGGCTAGGCTCTGCTCTGTGTCAGGTGTGACAGACATTTCCCATTGGCCTTTCAGGTCACCCTGGGCTGGAAATCTCCTTCCCTCTGTTGTTCTGTGGCTTCTGTTGCCACAGAATTTGTTGAGAGTCTTTCTCTAAAGGTATTTTACGGGCTGTGGGGGAAGAGCTAGTATATGTACATCTTTCTATTCTGCCATCTTGGCTCCGTCCCCCCAAAATGATAAATATTGAAGAAGATGTGGGAAAATTGTAACATTAATACATGGTGGGTGGAGTTATGAATTGATCCAACCATTATGAAGAGCAATTTGGAACTATGCCCAAAAGGCCATAAAACCGTGTATACACTTTGATCCAGTAATAGCACTAATAGGTTGGCATCCCAAAGAGCTCATAAAAATGCGAAAGGGACCCACATGTGCAAAAGTATTTACAGCTGCTCTTTTTGGAGTGGCAAGGAACTGGAAATTGAGAGGATACCCATCAGCTGGGGAATGGCTGAGTAAGCTGTGGTACGTGAATGTAATGGAACACCATTTGTTTCATTAGCACTGATGAGCAAGCAGATTTCAGAAAAACCTTGAAAGACTTGCATGAACTGATGCTGAGTTAAGTGAACAGAACCAAGAGAACACTGCACATGCTAACAGCCGCATTGTGTGATGACCAACTTCAATTCACTTACCTCTCTGAACAATGCAGTGATCTAAGACAATTCCAAAAGACTTAGGATGGAAAATGCTATCAACATCCAGAGAAAGAACTACAACGTCTGAATGCAGATCAAGTTATGATTTTCTTTTTGTTTCTCATGGCTTTTGCCTTTTGTTCTGATTCTTCTTTCACAACATGACTAATGTAGAAATATGTTTAATATATTTGCAAATGTATAGTCTATATCAGATTGCATGCCATCTTGGGGACAGAGGAGGAATGGGAGCAGGGGAAACCTTAGAACTCAAAATCTTATAAAAATGAATGTTCAAAACTAAAATCTAATTAATTAATTTTTAAAAATGAACAAAAAACAACAAAAAAATAGCTTGAAATTTTAGAGAACATTTTTCTTCATATAATATATATATATGTATATAGACAATATATCTATTGGAAAACACAAAACTATATATAAGAATCTCTGCAGGTCACATAATGAACTTAGAAAATCACATATTAGTATTAACTATGTTCTATTATATTTTCTAAAAATTTCCCCATTAAATTTTAATGTTTCCAGCTTTACTCCATGAGTATTAAAGGTCTGATACCAGAGGGTATCAGACCTTTATAAAAGATACAAGCAAGATTTTCCCCAGTCAACACTTTCCTTTCTAACCTAATTGCAATCATTTTTATAATCTATAAGCTTTCAGGTAATTAAAATGATCTTTTTTAAACTTTTGTAATCACCTCTATTCTTTTTTTGGGGATGTGTGTGTCTGCTTCTTTTCTAATGGTTTTATTGTATGATCTTTGATATCAATGTACATTTTGAATTTATTTTGGAATATGGTATAAGATATTATTCTAAACTTAATCTGTTTATTACTTTATTAATATCAAATACAGATTTCTTTCTTAATTTTTACTTTTGAGTTTACTGTATATTCTATTACTGAGTTCAATTATTTCTGATTCTTAGTGTCTAATCTCTTATATTGACCGACTTTTCTATTTTTTTTATTTAAACAAGATCATGACTGATAATTATTGCTTCAAAATATAGTTTCAGGTTTGGAAGTATGATATCCTTTTCATTCCAAGCTTTCTTCATTATTTGCATTCTTACTGTAGGTCTTTAGTTCCTCTGAATGAATTCTGATGATTATGTTGTCTACCTCAATAAAGTATTCCTCTGGGAGTTTGGCATGGTATTAAATTTATATATTAACTTGGGTAATGTCATTTTTATTATACTGACCCAGACATATGCATTGAATATTCCATCAGTTATTTAAGTTGTTCTTTATTTTGTTAGGGACCACTTTGCAATATCTATATATAGACATTGAACGTTCTTTGGTAGATTGTCACAAGTTATTTATACGTTTTGTACTGTTTCCCTTCCTTTTCTTGCCACTTTTATTTAAATTGCTATATAAAAAAAGGTATTCTTTGTTAGTTCATTTTTTAGCCTGTAACTATTTCAATTGCTATCTTCGCTGATTCCCCAGGATTCTCTAAGCAAGCCACTGTGTCACAAATAGGGATAATTACTGTAATGTTGGGAAATAAAAGTTCTCTTTATGGAGATAGTATCCCAAGGAAAATAGAATCTTTAAAAAAATTAGATTCCTAGGCTTTTCTTCTAAAATAGGATGCATCCGTACATCACATATACTAGTTTGATAAGAATATATTTAACTTGCAGTGAGTTTGGTAACTTGTTTCTCCAATCTGATAACTATTTTAAAACAGAAATATTAATATCTGAATTAATGAAAGAGGCTCAAAGGATGATCTAAACAATTGATATTACTTCATTGCTTCTAGAAGCCAACACAGATATTTACTTGGTAATTGTTACTTGTACTTCATAATAGATTCAAGTTCAGGGACTTTGTCTACTACTTCTTCTGTATTCTTCAGAGGGGATGCATAAGCCATTAAAATGATTATTCATTGATTATATGTAGTGAATAAGATTTTTTTGTGTAATGATTTCTTCAAAATTTTTCCATTAACTTCTCTAAACATAAAAGTCAAACATAATTAAACTACTTCTCATGCTAACTTAACCAAAGAAAAAGGAAAAATAAATATTACTTTTATACCTCATTGCAATGTATTATGTTGGGCACATTAGTCAGCTTTCCTTGAAAACTAAAGTTCTTTAGGTGTTAAGTTTGTTTTCTTACAGTGAGTGTGCAAAATCATGAGTCCAGTGAGACATATGATTAAAAAAATAAAATAATAGCAGTTAACCAAACTAAATAAAGATTTTAATGACTTATGCATTATGTGTCTTGGTCTTATGCACCATCTTACAACTGCATGAACAGAAACATCTTCAATACAGTAGAACAGAGGTTCACATTAATATAGAAGATAATTAAACAAATGATGATCATTTAAGACCATCAATGGAAGAGTCATAAAGATCTCAGTCCAATCCGCTACTCAATTCATGAATTTCTTCCATAAAATTCTCAACAATTAACCATTCATTCTGTACTTGAATGTTTCTACATGACTAAAATAAATATATGTCCTCCAAACTGCCATTCATTGGGGTTTCAGTTCCATGCTCAGAAACTACACAGAAAAAGCCTACTATTTCATTTTGCTTGGAACACTTAAAGGCAGATATTTTGTATCCTAAGTTATCTCTCCATCAACCATTTTGGATATCTTATAGTTTCCAAGCCTTTCATAATCCTGGTTCTCTACTTACATATCCTCCTTAATCTGCAGGATGAAAGAGTGGACCCATTCTAATGGACATGGATTCATTTTGCAATTAGCAAAGAATACAAGGGAACAGGAAGGGCATTTTTTGAATGGCTTCAATAAAAATTATTGTAGCAGTCATTTTAGCTTGGCAAAAAACAAAAAACAAAGCCACACTACACTGTGAAAATTGATTCTCCTTCTAGGATCAAAGAACTATACAATCATAAGGAGAAAGCATCAGGTCATGCAGCACAATGCAGATGAGGAAATTCAGGCACTGAGGGCTCCGGTGATTCACCTGAAGTCACACAAGCGGGTCAGTAACAGAACTAGGAGGATCTAGATTCTGACTCCAAATACAGTGTTCCTTCCACAGCACCAAGCTGCAGTACACAACTGAACCGCAGAGTCATCTTGTTTCTGTGATGCTTCCCCTTTAAAAGTTGGGCGACATTTCCCGTAGTGGCAGAAAAGGCAAGAAGATCACCTACTGTTTTGAGATCATTCCAACACCTAAACACAATGAGGTGAATGAAGGGCAGAAATAAAGCCAAACTCTTAATTTCCTGGCTTTGTCAGTCTGCTAATCATATTTTAATATTTTCTTTCCTTTGTAAAATGCTCTCTATGTTGGGCCTCAATTTTATTTTTTTCCTAATGTTTTGTAAAATACCACAAAAGGATAATATTTTTAGGTTAAAAATCTCCTAAAATAAAAATTAAGAAATGGAAGAAAAATATATTATGCCCTACAACATTATTATGAAGCTTGGGGAAAAAATAGAATCATTTTCGGCCCTCAATATATAAAAATAGAGACTATTTTTACCCTCTTTGTATGCCTGGCATTATTAATACAGTGCCTGGTACATGTTAAATGCTTAATAAGCACTCATTGACTTGACTTGGAAACATGATTTTTTAAATGAACAAATGAAAAGTGAATGTAATAAGAATAGATCTTTTTTAAAATCTAGAACAGGATTTATCATTTCTTTAGAAGTATTTTAAAAAATATTAACTAGAGACTGATGATGATGTTGTTTAACACATATATAACACTTTAGGAGTTTCTGAAGGGTTTCATAAAAATTACAGAAATGAAGGAAGAAACAATGTAAAGATATATGTAGTTTTATAACTGATAACCATTGTTTTAATCTTGTTCCCAAAGGTCGAGATAAATTTTCAAACTGTTTTTCCATGTAGACTCCAAATTAATTACAGCTGAAGTTGCCATAAGTTAATTTGAGCACAAAAATAATTTTCTCATCAGAATTCTATGCCACAAATTAATGCTTGACCCAAAGTCTTATCATTTGAAATTTTTCTGAAAGATCCTCTAGAACTTAATGCTTTCCTTAGGAAGAATTAATGATACTTTTTGGAAAATAAAAATTGTAAAAATCATTCCAATTCATGCTGAACCCCATATGAACCTAAACCTTGGGGCCTGATTTTTCCCTCCACTATCCTACCATCTGCTGCTCCAAGGCACATGGTAATTTTAGGCATCCCCACTGAGAACTGACTGGGCCACAGCTCTGTTGAAACAGGGTGTAGAAAGAAAAGACACTGAGAATGTCATGGCTGACTGACCAGACTTCTGAGATCAGAGAGATTATGCCTCATTTGCTCACCAAGATCTGCCAAAAGCAACACTATTTAACTGCAGGTACTCAAAACCCACCAGGCATGTTTAAAGAAATTTCAGGCTTAAAAGAAGACCATTCATAATGTGCATTTGTTTGGGAAAACTACCACCTTTTGGCAACTATTCATAAATAACTCTTTAAAGAGAGAGGCAAAAAAAGGACTCTGCTGTTTGTACCAACTACTGGATACATTTTTCTGCCAATAGTTATTATATTCATAAACACATGATTTGAAGTCAAGTTAAAGAAAAAAATTAGAAGTCTTGTAGCAAATAATAATCAAAAAAGATAACTACCAATCTAATAAACTGAAAGTTAAAAGGAAAATTCATCGATATCTTTTAATAGCCATATTCATCAAAATTATAACCAAATTTTCTTACTTTAAAGAATTTACACAGAAGACTCTAAAATGCTCCTGATAGCTAATTTTTCATTAAAATTGACACTTCTTTTTTCTGCTCATGTGTTTTGTCTATAATTTTATTTTTTTAATATATTTTTTTACTCCGATCTTTTATTTTGTCTATAATTTTAATAAACATTTCATACCCATCAACGATGCATTATTGTGCTTATTTTCCACATAAAACCTCCAATTATTATTCTCCTTTCTGTCGCCTTCACCAGTGTGAGGCTTGAGACAGAATCTGGTCCTGACAAATCCTGATTTAATATTTAATGTATCTTTAATGTAGCTTTCTTCAATTAGCAATGATTTGAAGAATTTTTTGATATGAGTATTGATGGCTTATATTTCTTGTTTTAAAAATTGTTCACTCATATGCTTTGATGATTTATGTATTGGGGAATGCCTCCCATTCTTATGTAATTGAAATAGTTTCTGATATAACTATCAGACTAACATGATGCGGAGATTTTTCACCAATTGTCTCCCTTCTAATTCTAACCATTTGTGGAAAACATTTAAAGTAAGTCTTTATTGATGCCTTTGTTTTAATTCTCATACTATCTCAACTCCCTTTCGCCTCTGCCAAAAAGCCATGTCATAAGAAATATTTAATGCTAAAAAACTCACAGAAAAAAATGAAGAGGAAGTAAATTTGCATAACTGATTGATATAGCCCCCCCTAAAAATCTGAAAACGTGCACTCAATATAACACCTCAATATAATGAACATAGCACCTTAATATAATGAAAAGATCTGACTCACTGGAAAAAACCTTGATGTTGGGAAAGACTGAAGGCAAAAAGAAAAAGGGGACATCAGAGAATAAGACAGATGCATAGTGTGATAGAAAGAGTGAACGTGAACTTGGATAGAACTTTCAGAGATAATGGAGGATAGGAGAGTCTAGTGTGCTAAGGTTCATGGGGTTACAAAGAATCAGACAAGACTGAATGACTCAGCAACAACAACAGGTTAGGGTGTCTTCTGTCTCTTCTTTTGAGACATTTTATTCATAATTTTGATTGTGTGTGTGTGTGTGTGTGTGTTCTTTCCATTTACATTGTAGTATTCAAGATGTATGTTGTTTTCTTGGCTGTGCTTACTCCATTTTGCATCAGTTCATGGAGATGAACATGTTTCTATTATCAAATGCGTTATTTCTAATAGCATAGCAATATTCCATGATATTAATGAGGCACAATTTGTTTAATCATCCCCCAGTCAATAGCCATCTACTTTGCTTCCAATTCTTTGCTCTCACATTATATATATTTTGATGTATATGAGGACTTATTAGTGGCCTTCTTGGTATAAAAGCTTAGCATTGAAATTGCTAAGTAAAAGGATATGGAAATTTTAGCTATTTTATTTGCATAATCCAGAATTGCTTTTTAAAATATTTGATGATTCACAGTCCCATTAAAAATATACTAGTGTGCTTGCCATCCCACAACTCATCCAACATTGACTGTCTCCAACTTTTGTCATGTTTGCCAATTGGCAGGGTATGAAGTAAAACCTTAAGGTTGTATTGATTTACATTTTTTCTGTTTCTAGTGATTTGGAGCATTCATTCATATAGCTATTAAAAATTTGCGATTCTTTTTTTGAGAACTGCTTAACCACTTTTCCATTGGTTACCACTTAATTTCTTAAGTTTTTCATTTAACTGTAATTAAAGGTAGCACAGTGTACACAGCATCAGCTTTGAAGTCAGGAGTCAAATCCAGTCTCAGTTACCCAACAGTTGTGTGACCCTGGACAAGCAACTTAACCCTGTTTGCTTCAGTTTCCTTATTCATAAAACGAACTGGACAAATGGGAAACCACTCAAGTATCTTTGCCAAGAAAATACCCAAAGAGGATCACAAGGAGTCACACGTGACTGAAAAAACAACACAACAACAGCAACAAAATTTTATGCATTCGGGATTAGTCTTCTATGCTATCAGTTCAATGGACTATTACCTTACCAGGGGTCTTGGTGTCCTAGCCTGTGGAAGTAACTGAAATTGTTTTATCTCTTGCGCATAATTACTATTATAGAGAGGTCTGAGAGGTCACGAGGATCAGAGAAAATATCTAGACTTCCATTTTGAGGATGTCACATGACTGTGACAAGGTTTTAAATTTTATATGTAATACATAGTCTACAGTCCTTCTTACAACTTGAACTTCTAACTGCCAGTCTAGGTCCTCACAGCATGGCTGCTAAATTTCCACTCAGTTCTCTGGGTACCCCTGAATGTTTGGGGGGGAGTGTTCCCTAACATTGTAGTTCATGAACCCTTAATGCTATGCTTCCTCAATGAGTGTCAAGTGATTACAACTTGCCAGCCAGACTTAGATTTTAGAAGCAGATATTTGCTATAGTGGTAATGGTGGCCAAAACAAACAAAGAAAAAAAGATATTTCCAAAAGACTGTGCCAAACTTCCCCACCAACCAGTAAGTAGGTGAGGCAGTAGCATTTATTAAGTGCTTATCATGAGCCAGACTTGTGTGGTTTGTCCATTATTGAAGAGAACCATGGAAGGTGATGGCATAACTTGCAAGTCAACTGAATTTAAGTAAGGGAGGGATGTACAAAGTGATCAGCCTCATTTTCTTCTCTGGAGCCATCTGTGTCCACTGGCAAGATATAGATCAGAACTGGAGATGGCCCAGGAAGTAATGGGAGACCTTGGCCATTTTAAGCTAAGATCTTTCAGAGTTCTCACTTTGGGAATACAAATCCAAACAAAAAGCCCCCAAGATGCTTACAACTCTAATGAGAAAAGACAACCCATAAAAGAAGGTGAAAAGAGGGTGAGAGAAACTACCCAGCCCCAGAGCATATGAGTCTGGATTGTAGATTGATGAGAAATGATTGTCCTGGGAACCTTCTTAAATGGAAGGGAGCCACTCAATGGGGGTATTTTTGTGAATTTGAATTCCAGGGCTAAAATGGTTGTCCAGGATGAAGAGTTTTCCAGGCCATGATGGAATAGTCTGGATTGTAGCCTAGTGAAAAATGAAATACATACTGATTCCAGAGAAAAGTGGGCCCAAGCCCAGAAGGGCACATGTGGTAAGGGGGCAGCTCTCATCTCCAAGAAAGGTTTTTGCAGAAATCTCTAAAATCTTCCCACTAGGTGAAAGGTAGCCTTTTTAATCTGACTCTTTTTTGAGCCCTGTTCTGCCATTCTCCTTCCTATCCAGTCTCCCCTTCCTTCCCAATGCCACCAGTCACTACTACTCTGAAAGTGCCAATTTAAAGTCCAAAAGTTCAGAAGGCATTAGTATTTTCTACTTGACATCTGCAATGAAGACACTTAGAATAAAAACTCTTCTTCAATTCTTTTTTGACTCATAGAATTGGTATGCTGGAGCTGCCTCCCATAGGCTCACACTCTTGAGAGCCGATAATTAAATTTTCAGTTGTGACCATTTATACCTTGGAAATTGGCAAATGCCACAAATCAAGATTTGATTTATTATTTTGTTGACTGTCTAGACTTCAGAAAGTGAGGAAGAAAACGCTAATAATGGGGATTAAACTTGAAAGTATGTCCTGGGCACTTCTCTCTTGTCTCCTGGAAGGCCAGTTGTGAAACATTTACCAGCACACCCTTAGTCATACCTATAGTAACAGTCAAGAAACCAAGTAGTGAAATCTTATATAATTTGTTATAAGAAATCATTTTTAAAAATGTATTTGGCATAAGGCCATATAAATGAATGAAAGGCCCTGCAAGCAGCACATATGGCATAAATGCCCCTGTTGTTCTCAAGACTGAAAACAACAAAAAAAATCAAATTGCCCTTGATTTACACTTGTCATCTAACACAGAATGGGGACATGAGTAATATTCTTCAGATGAAGGCCATTTGATTTCCTACCACTACAAGCTCTTGGCTCATATGACAATTTCTCTGTTGTGCTCCCTTCTCCCTTGAAAAGTAAAGTAAACTTATGGATACCCACAAAGCAGATGAGCACAATTCGTACTTTATAGATGATATTTTTTCACCCAAGGAAAGCTAATAGCACTGCTTCCTCATAGCTGTTTCTAATACTTCATTTATTCTTCCAACTATTTATAAAACACTTCAAGAAGGGTCAAGCTCAGAGGGCAATTATAATCAGAAATTTAGGATCACTTCTAAGTACTATGGCCCTGTGAGTAAACAATGTACCAATTGTTGATGTGGACTATGTATATTTAGAACTGGAAAAGCATGAGTTGAGAAGGGGCTCTATGATTTTGTTCCCCATGTGCTTTGAGTCTTTTAAGAAAAAAAAAAGCCTTCAACTTCCTGAGATTCATTATCTACTTGAGCTTCTCAACTGGAGACTTAAGACTTTTCTGACTTCATTCAGATTAATGAACACTCAAGGAGAGTACCCTTGGCCAGAACAGCTGCAAAGCTTCTTCATGCCAAAGTAGTGATGGAAAATGGATTAATAGCATAAGGGAAAGCAAGTAAAGATAAAAAACCCAGAGAAAAATATCTTGCTCATTGGGCAGACATCTCTATGCAAGAGTTACCAGAGGACATGGACAAGTCACATAGAATGTAAAGTTCTGGACAGGTTGTGAATCAGTACAATGGGAGGCTGTATCTATGTGGATGAGATGACAGAATGTGCATTTGATACATGAGAAAAGGTTGTTAAATATTTATGGAAACTGCAATCAGAAAAGAGAAAGATGAGAACAAGAAATAATGATTTGTTTATAACTAGTGTATATGAAAGTGACTAATAATGGTAGTAACTAGCAATGCACTTCCCATACATTATTTTATTTGAGGTTCACAATAGCCCTGTGCTGTAGGTATTAAATGAATAAACATATACAAAGCACTGCAGATACAAAGAGAAAAGATAAGCTTTGTTTTCAAGGTGCTCACATTTCAATCAGGAGAGTCAACATATAGAACAGATCAAATGCAAGCTAAATGGAAATGACCAGTGGTCTTTAGGGTGCAGCTGCAAAGCAGATATTAATACATATTCTTTAGGGTCATTTTTATTGACAAAACCACATCCTCTGAATCATTTGATGGTGCCAATGACTTTGGTGATGAGAACTTTATTTTCTGGTTCCCCATAAGCTGTGACTACAAGGTCACATTTCTATAACAAATGCTCCTTTAGCTGCCAAGGACAAGGAATGCACTGGATTCAGGACCCATGTTCCTTATGGAATATGGGTCAGGGTATATGCTTATTTCCTTGGGGATCTTGGGCTTATGTCTAACCATTGGTAGTGACACCTTGGATAGTAGGCTTCTTATCCACAAGGGCTGCTCCACTGGATGATAAGTTTCCAGGACCAGAGCTCAAGCAAGACAGGGGATCAGAGTAGGGGGTAGGGAAAGAACTGCTCTTTCCTGGTTTGGGGGGTTTAGGTTACTAGATTGTCTTCACTGCAATTTCAGGGAAGGTGGTGCTGGTTTGACCCACCTAGCTTAACTAGGTAATGCAGTTGAGCTGGTTTACTTTTCCCACTGATGTCAGCTGGTTAAAAGTTAGTGGTAGTGGTAGTAGGGATGGATGTAGAAGAAAGGATAGAAAAGGAAAATGAAGCTCAGAAGTTAGGTGACTTGTTCATAGTCATATGAGTAATGGTAGTGATGAGATCTGAATCCAGTTCATCCTGAATTCAAATTTAGTGTCTGAGCTACTTAATATGCTGTCTTCATGTATAAATCTGAAAAAGGAGCCTGGGGGGAGGAGCCTAGGAAGCCCTGTAATTCTGTTATTTTAATGCTTATGTACAGAGGACAAAGAGAAGGGACAGCTCTACTTCTAATTAGATATGTGACATTGGACAAACCACCATCATGGCTGCTAGGAGAGTTGAAAAGAACCATTCCTGAACCAGCAAGGGGCTGTGAGAGCCATGACATTAAATCCACCTTGTGTAAAATAGCATGAACTAAAAAGTGAGAGTCAGTAGTACCACAAACAGAGAGACAAGAAGCAGACTGAGCAGATAAATGGGGGTGGCAGAGCAAGAGGTTAAGTCATGACCACAGAGGGAAGCAACTGAGGAGGGAGAAGGCAACCTTGCCCTTCAATTTGGTCTTCAAATCTACTCATGTACCACAGATTTCACCTATAAATTGTTGCATTTTGGAGTGGGGGAAGTGGGTGAGAATTGGGCCTATAGAAAGGAGATGATGGAAAGAAATAGTAGTAAAATGGAGGTAGGATATAACTATTCCCTTGTGAAAGGAGCCATGTATGACACCAGTCCTTTTTTTTTGCCCTTTAAATGTATTTGAACAAACATGCACTATATTCCATAATCTGTTTCCTTAATGAATGCTGAGAAAATAAATGCCTCTAAGGGAACTATATATGTGAATTAGAAACAAAGAAAATTCAGATGCTTCCACGCCTGATTCCTCGATTGAAATTGAGTAACTACTTGAATTTTTATTGAGAGGCCCCTAAAGACTGAACCTGGTCCATATGGGGTCAGAACTGTGAGTCTGAGCCATAGATTACACAAGAATATTTGTTTAAATTCATCTAAGAAGGAAACAAGGAAGGAACTTTTTATTTTAAACCTTTACTTTAAAAATTTTACATATTATGTTAAAAATTACATAAAAATGAGTTTAAATTAACTCAAATAAAAAGTCATATACCAAAAGCAAACCAGTAGAAAGCATACATACTTGAAGTAAGAAATACAACTCATTCCCTTGGGTATTAGCTGGTGGTCACCTTATTCAGTGCTAGTATTTTGAACTACTATTCTAGTTGCATAGTAGTGTTTTGAAATTTAAAGTAAAGAATAAGTGAATGAAATATGTTATTATTTTGTCTCTGAATTTTATAAATATGGATCAAATTAATAAGTAAAATGTGTATAATAATAACATACATTAGAAAATGGGATCTCTAGAAAACTGAATTCAATTTGGAGTATGGATGAATGACAAAAACTGGAAGGTATCTAGAATAAAAGAACAAAAATGATTTTTAAAAATAGAATTGTCTTGCAAGGGAAGATTAAAGGAGTGACATGCAGAACTTGCAGAAGTGATGACTAAAAGAGACAGTACATGATAACATTTTATAAATATTTGGGATATGAAACAAAAAGGAAAGGAGCTCGAGAGGAGAATACAAAAAGGATAAGTAGCAGTAACTAAAATGGTAATGTAAATAAGGAAGTGAAAATTCAGCATAAACATTGAAAAACACAAAAAATTCCTCTCCCTGGTTGAAGAAAATAGGGAATGCAGTACAATTTTAAATGTGAAAGTGGGTATAGGTACACATGGGGATGGGGGTGGGTGGAGGGATGATGGATGAACCCTATCTACTGTGGAAATTTTAAAGACGTTTTAAAAGAGTTGCAGAAAAACTACTATATTCCTAGTAGGTCCATTAGAATCCTGGCTATTATCGATTTCTCCAAAAAGAGCAGAAGAAAATTTAAAGCCCCCTGACAAAAGAATAGAATGATCAAGCCACACCAATTAGGAAGTCTAATTTTGAAGAAGGCCATAGCATAAAACCCAAACATCTTTGGTATTAACATATTATTGAACAACATACAAAGTCAAAGTCATTATACAATTCCAAGAAACAATAGTACTTTCCTAAGGAAAAAAGGGAAGAAGAGGAGAGAAAGGAAACAAATGCAGAACAATTAGCAATTTCTTGACTTTTCTGAATGTCAATTCTATCCTTTAAAAGTTGAGAAATCAACAAGGTCAATTCTGGATCTGATTCTCAATAATATGGAAGTACAGGCTTCTGTGGGTAAATGACGGGAACTTTTGAGTAGAAATGTCCTCAGAGAATTTGTGATTTTAAGATGAAGAAAACTCATGTATGGTCTTGACACATCATAAGATAAAGAGGAAAGATAGGCAAATTCCCACAAACTATAATTCTATTGGAGAAGTCAAGTCCTCAAGAGAGAAGGAAAACTTCCAAGAATGAAACCGTGGTGTTCAAAGCTCTTTATAACCTATCCTCTCTACCCCTTCCAGTCTTTTTTGTCGTCACTGTTTTAAATTTTAATTAATTTATTTGTTTTCAGTTTTCAACAATCACTTCTATAAGTCTTAAATTTTCTCCCACTCCCTCCCTGAGACAGCATCAATCTTATATGGGTTCTACACATATATTCTTATTAAACACATTTTCAAATTAGTCTTACACCTTACAGTTTCTCCCAGTCCCAACATATTCTTCGATCCAGTGACACTGGCTTCCTTGATGTTCCATGAACAAGTCACTCCATCCATAAGCTATGGGCATATTCTCTGGCTGTCTCTCACGCCTGAACTGATCTTCTTCCTCATCTCGGCCTCCAGACTCTCTTGGCTGCCTTTAACTCCCAACTAAAATCCTACTTTCTGTAGGAAGCCTGTCTCAATTCCTTTTAATTCTATTGTCTTCCTTTTGTTAATTACTTCCTATTTATCCTATAGATAGCTTATTTGTACAAATTGGTTTGCTTTCTGTCTCCCCCATTAGATTGTGAGATCCTCATTGGGGAACTGTCTTTTGCCTTTCTTTGTATACCAGGTCCTTAGCAGAGTACTGGCACATAGTGGCTGCTTAGGACATTCTTACTAACTTACTAATACAAAAGATAACTGCAGTGAGGGAGCAAAAAAGAGCTATCTGAAGAAAGTGATGGAGTTCAAGAGAACACTCTAGCCAATTTATATTTTTTTAAATGTAGAGAAAGTGGAACAAAGAGCAGATAACAAAATGAATACAAAGGTAAGATACAGTACATTAAGAATAGTGTTAAAAGTGCTAGAGCTCAGAATCAGTTAAGGGTAGTGAAGAAAGCAAAAGATGACAAAAACATCTGAAAAAGACATTTGGAAAGAGGAAAGTCTAAGGAGGCATAAAACTACTGCTCATAGTGGATAGGAAGTTGGTGACTGACTAGAGAGAAAAGGTCAAGCTTCTCAATTCTTATGCTCCTTCTCTTTTCTCTGGCAAGAAAAATGACTTGTGGATTGGAAAGGTTAGGGAGGAAATGGCAAATACTGAGATGATAGCACTTCAAATAAGGAGTTAGCAAGAGAAGACCATAGTGGCCCTTGATGAATTCGCACAAACCCTGTGGAGATTCTGCTAACTCTTCAGGGGGTTGTAGTCAGGGCTATTCAAGGACCAAAAAAATAGAGCTCTCACTACCAAAGCCCTTGGCACTGTCAAGTCATTCAATATCCAACATGGATATGGTATATGTACATATTTTTTTATTTTAAAATATTTTTACCTAAAGTTGTGAGTTCCAAATTTTATCCTTCCCTCCCTTTTCCCTGAGACAGTAAGCAATCAGATATAGGTTTGGATATGGTACTATTAATGGAAAGATACTAAAAAAGATATTACCATTTGCCTTTCCAGTGCAGCCTAAGTTCTATTAACTCACTCCAACCAACTTAGGGGTGATATCCTTCCCCTGCCTCCCCTGCTCCAATTCAAAATGTGCACTCCTTGAGAACAGGGACTGTCTTATATTTTTATGTGTATTCTCAGTGCTTAACACAGGGATTTGTAAAGACAAAGCATTTAATACTTCTTTGATTAATTCCTTGATGGTCTCCAGGCAGTACGATGCTGCAGAAAGTATAATATACTCGATTTGAAGTCAGAAGTCCTAGGTTTAATTCTTGGCTCTGTCATTTACTATTCCTTTATAGGCCTCAATTTCTTCCAATGTAAAGGGATTGGATTTTTAAGGTCCTCTTTAGCTCAAAAACTATGATCCTATTAACTTGGGAGGAAGGGTTGAGTGGAGTGTCCCTTGGATCTATGTTCAACTTTGCATTTCCTAGCGATGACTTAGATACAGGCACAGATGATGTCATGTACATACTGATCAAAAAGGAAAATGACACAAAACTGTCAACATGCTAAGATGCTGGGCAAATCAGCCAATAAATAAGTATTTATTAAGCACCTACTAGGTGACAGGTAAAGTGCTAAGCGCTGCGTATACAAAAGGAAGCAAAGGGACAACCCCTGCCCAGAAGGAGCTTGCAATCTAATGGAAGAGACAGCATATAAATACACACACAGCAAGCTATATAGTTATAGCAAGCTCCAAGTCAGCATCCCAAAATATTTTAACTAGTTAAATGCAACAGGATGAAATTCTATACAAAGAAGTTCTTACACTTGGATCCTAGAAACCAAAAACAAGGTAAAAGAAAGACAGATGTTTAGACACCAGTTTGTCTGAGAAAGACCTACGATTTTGATGGTTCCCTCTTATTGGAGGTTTTTGAGTAGAAGCTAGAGATCATTTATTAAGTAAATTATAAGGGAAGGAGTCGTTTTATACGTAAGTTGGTCTTCTCCAAGTCTCAAATTCTGATTTTGTGACTGCAAGTTACAGAGAAATGGCTGATCTACATATATTGAGGGAGGGGAGAGTTTCCAAAATGTGAATTTTTCCTACAAACAAAAGTATAGGTCCACAAAAAGGAGAGGAAAAAATGACTGCTAATTCCTCAAAGGAAATGACTCTACCTTAGGATGTCAGGGGGGCATGGTGGTGTAAACCTGGTGTTCACTCTGACATATACACCAGTGCCTGACAGTGTTCATAGTGCTCAAAAGTTTGATATTTGTCTGAATAGTAAGTATTAAAATGTCAAAATCATTTAAGTCAGTGCTTTCCAATAGAATGATCTCAAACAATAAATCTGAAGAGGTCTAACTTAATAGGCCTCTGAAGTGACTGCTAATCTGATATCCGTGTACTACACTCTCATTCTCAGGAACTCCCAGGGGATAAATATTGCTTTCTCTCTTCTGACTATGCCTTTTCAGAAACTACTATCAGTAAACTTCACTGTCTACCATGCCTTCAGTAATTACAAGATTAGGAAAATTTTTCTAAAAAAATAGCTCTTCTTTATGGAAAGGTTGGGAAACTTAATCCAAAAAATAGCAGAAAGATATAGCTAGTTACTTTGATTATACAAATACATATAAAAATGCTGAGTAATGATTATTTTTCAATAATGGTCACATAAACCATGTGATATTCGTAACAATGACATAAGAGTAACCTTACATTTAAGTAGACCCTAATCTGTTTACACAATACTTTCTTCACAATAACCTTGTGAGATAAAGAGTACAAATACTCTTCTCCCAATTTATCAATCTATGTATAATCTTTGATAGATCTCTGATCTTAGCAATTCAGGTGCTCTCTCCACTGGTGAAGACCTTTAACCCTTTGTTTCTTTCTGTAAATCCTCCAATGGAACTCAATGTGTCCAAAACAGAACTCACTATGTTTTTCCCTAAACCCTCCCTCCTTCTTACCTCCCCTATTAGTGAAAAAGCAGCACCATCCTCCCAGTCCTTCAGGCTCACAATTCCTCACTAATTCTAATGTTGCCAAGGCTTGGTGATTTCACCTTTGCAACATTTCTCAAATTTGCCTCCTTCTCTCATCTGACACTGCTACCACTCTAGTGAAGACCCTCATGTCAAGACTATTGCAATAGACTGAAACAATCTGCATGTTTTAATTCTCTCCCTACTCCAATCCATCACCCATTTACACGCTAAGACTATTTTCCTAAATAATAATTTCCTAAAATGATTTTCCTAAACGGAAGGTCTGATTAGGTAGCACCTATTGCTTTCAGGATCAAAAACAAAATTCTTGGTTTGGCCTTCTTAATGCAGGCCCTTCTTTCCTTTCTGGTCTTCTTGCTTTGTAGATATCTGTTTGTATGTTGTCTCCCCCATCAGACTGTAAGCTCTTCATTTTGTACCCCTATTGCATAGAGCAGTGCTGGGAACACAGTAGGAGCTTAATGAATTTTTATTAATTGGTGACTAGTCATTAAGCTAAGCTAGAAAGTGCTAGAGATAGGATTGTACATCAGATCTGTCCATCTTCTACAGCTGCTTTCATTTAAAAAATATCATTTGTAAAAACATAAAATATGGAATAATACCTTGAATTCAATGAAATTACCTGGAAGAATGACTGAAGAAGGGGAAAGAGACTTAATCTGTCTAGAGCTACTGTCACCAAAACACAAACTTCTTCAAAAGTTTTTCATATGTAAGCAATCACATTTCAATTTTTAAGAGAGAATAAACAGGGAGACTGTTTGCTGTTCCCCCAGAGTATTTGTCAATGGTAAGGGTATACTGTCTACAAATTTAATTATAAACTAGATGATATCAGTCTAGATTCAAAACCAGAAGGGGCACTTCAATCCTGGTGGGTTTAAAGGAAGCTCAGCTTTCTTTACGTACAAATGGAAGGGCCTGGTGTAAGACCTATAATGTTTCGAGGAAATCCAACGTGACTTCATCCTGTGGTTTCACAATGTGTAGTTAGATTTTCTTTCCACTGAAGTTTAGGCTTACAATACTCATCAAAAAATTATCACTGTATCACATCCTATTAGCATAAGTAAAACCATGAGCTGTTAGTCATTGGTTTGCTTGTGTCGTGACACTCCTTTGTAATGCTAACCAGACCGACAGATAGCAACTACTCAGTAAGAGTGTCACGGTCACTAACACATCCCAAAGGAAAAGCAGCATCTGCCTGCTGTAAGTAAATGAACACAGTCTTCTGGCTTAAACATCCGACTTTCTAAGATAAACACGACGCCCTACTAAGGCGTTAAAATATTTATTATAAATTCCCATTTCAGCTAAAAGGAAACCTCCTCAGTTACATATCCATTCACTCTGACATCTACTGCCATTCTGACGACGATTCTGAATTCTTACTGCTGGGTAAAAGCAACACCCTTATGTCGGTTTTACATTTATTTCTTCAAAGACTTTTATTCTTATAAATAAAGTAAGCAAATGTGAGGATTGTGTGTGTGTGTGTGTGTGTGTGTGTGTAATGGTTTTTCAGTAGAAGCGTATAGCTGTGAGAATTGGGCTATTTGGAATGATGAGCACCGAAGGATCAACTCTCTCGATTTCTGTTTCTGGAGAAGACTTCTGAGAGTCCCTCAGGCTCAAATCTGTCAAGACTTCAAGAAATTCAGGCTATTCACCAGAAGGTCAAATATGAAACTGAAGCTTAAATACTTTGGCCACATAATGAGAAGACAAGACTTAGAAAAGATGATGATATTGGGAAAGATGAGAGGCAAAAGGAAAGGAAGTGGCAGGGGATGAAATGGGTAAACAGTGTCATGGAAATGATGAACATGAGCTTGGACAGACTTTGAGAGACAGTAGAGGCTAGAAGGGCCTGCTGTGCTATGATACACTGAGTCACAGAGTCAGACGAGACTGAATGACTGAACAGCCAAACAAAAAGAGCGAGGAGTTATTACACCACTTTGCCCAGCGCTTGGCATCTAGTTCATGTTGGAAACTTGGAGCTCATCAGAGAATCAGGCTCAGCTTTATGGAGGTAACTTGAAGTGCTTCTTTCTAGGGTACTTTGAATTATACTTGACATGAAATAAGGGCAGAGTTCTTAAACTACTGTGGATTACACCACCTGAGTCTAAATGTTTTCTCTTGCCAATTGCCTTTGAAATTCAATTCTATGTTTACTTAAGCATTAAGGTGAGTTCCCTGTGTGTTAAATGATATGCTAAGTAAAATATAATTTTATGCTTTGTAAGATGGTAATAATGCATTTTGTGGCAAGGGCAGATATAAATTAAATGATTCTTTCAAGTTTATAACAATGATCACCTTCCAGACAACAGCAATACCAAGACATTAAAAAATGTTAAAAGTAAGTAAAAGCACAAATTTTATTTTAAAATAGCGGCCTCAACAGAATGACTTTCACAAATTATTTTCACTAACATTTCTGTTAACAGTGGACTCACTTTCTACTCAATCATTATTTTTAAGCAATGACAAAACCCTTGGCAACTATCAAATGCTCAAGTCTAAAAACAAGGTCATGAACCTTAAAATGCTGGATTGGCTAAGAGTGAACACACTGTGTTTAGACTGATAAATATGATTTCTTATGAAGCCCATATTTAGGAAAATGTGCTATATCTACATCCTTTTAAAATGTCTCAATATCTAAACAGTGGGTATAGACTACCAATTTGTGGTAGTTTCAAACTGTTCATTTAGGGTATATTTTAAGAATTTGTAACTCCTGAGTTGCCACAAGATGATTTAAGAAAACTATGTACAGCGTATCAAACTAGTTTTACTTCATGCTGTTCTGTTCATTATAGTGAAAATGAAATGATATTGTTAATTTGCTTAAAATATGTACACTGCACAGCTATTTACAAATGAATATACACCAGAAACAGTTACTTTGATGACTTGTCTTACATAATTAATGATTTTTTCTTAATAAACAGTATATTTAAAAGAAAACGATTTTAAAATTAAATTTACATTCTTCTTCATTTGATTGACTGTAAAAGACAAATTATGCATGTAGACAATAAATTACAACTGATAATTTTCTCTAATTTAATTAGTTTTAACAACATGTGAAGGCAGTAAAAATCCTAAGATTTCCCAAAGCTAAAATTAAACTAGAATGTATTATTTCATGTAGGGAAAGAAATCAACAGTCTTGTTTTAAGCAGCAATTGAATGAAAGCATTCCCCATCCTCTGCCCAGGAATACATTTAGATTCACTGCAATTCAATCCCTTTCTCAAATCTTGATGTTTCAGTCAAATGTGCCTACTATGCACTCATAGACATTCCAACTCCACGTCTTTGGACAAGCTGTTCCTCATTTCTATAATGCATTCTCCTTCTACTTCCACTATGTAAAATCCCCAATTATCATTTCCCTAATCTCTTATAACTGAATCTTTGATAGTATCTTCAGATCTTAGTTTTCCTTCACTTCTTATAGTTAATCAATTGCTATGTACTATTGATTCTATTGTACCTCTGTAAGTTCAATTTATTCCTACAGCAAAGACACTAGTAAAGGCACTCTTTAATGTTCATATGAACAACTACAGTAGCATCCTACCAGGCTTTCCCATCCCAGCTCTACTTCCCACACAAGCCATCATTCCACAGCCACTGTCGATGGCAGAAATTATATACAATATTTATAGGTCACTAGGACAATTCTCCTGCCCTACAAAAATGCTCACACTGTTACATGTGGCTCCCCCAGCCGCTCCTGTTTTGTGTGTTTGACAAAACACTTGTTTTTCTGAACTCAGCAGTCTCAGTCTGCCAAGTCTGAACAAACAGTAATTAGTAGACACTCACCAAAGCCTAATTGCCCCAATGCAAGCAGTTGCCTCAATGAGCAGGTATCTTTGAGAAGCTTTCATGGGAAATATTCCAAGACCTCTCACTTCCTCCCTGTCCCTTCTGCTGCTGCTCATTTGTTTTAAAAATGCTTTAAATACTTTATTTATGCTTAAAAGTCAAAATAAATGGCAATAATCTAACATTAATATTTAAATAGTAATGTTCTTACTTATTGAAATCACTTTGGGGAATTGGAATTCTCTTAATAGATTTATTTAAATAAAAGAAAACTTGCCACAGCTATGTTCCTTCAGGCTTTTTAATGGACAGAAATACTGCAGAATGGTTTCTAATAATTTCTTACCAGGCTCTCATTACTCTGATTGAATCATTAGACACATGGCCTGCTAGACCACGGTTCAAACCCTGCTACAGTCGTTTGGTCTCATGAATACAGTGAACTTTTAACTGAAAAGAGCAGTGTTTTAAGGATTTTTAGAGTCTGCCTTTGAATCTAGCAAGGGTATTTTGAGCTCATGGGCATAAGCTGCTCAAGTGTACAAAGTATCCTGCAAGTAGTCCCTCTAAAAGAAATTAGAGCAGTGCCGGACAGACTTATAGATGCCATTAACAACATTTCACAGTAACTCTAGGTTAGGGCTGTCGGTAGCTATCGTGACTTCATAATTAATTTCCTCTACTCACAGGACAGCTGTGTGACAGCAAAGACACGAGATTTGGTGTCAGAATGAGTGAGTTCCATTCCAAGTTCACCACAGGACAGTTGAGTCATGTAACATTTTAAAGGAAACATGTATTGAATTCTTTCATAGAGGGAAGAGTTCTATTGTAAATTAAAAAGTGAAGAATGCAAGGGTGGATTACTCCAGACTGGATTTTTCTTTAAAGTGAAGGGAACATGTGAAAGAATTAGATCTTATTACCTATGTAAAGCCTGATAGGCTGGAAAGAACAAGGCAGCTAGAGTCAAAAGAACCAAGTTCACAACTCAACTCTGACAGTCAATGAACATTTATTAAATGCCTACTATATGCTAAGCACTGTAAGTGCGGGAGATACAAAAACACTCAAAATATAGTCCCTGCTCTCAGAGAACTCACAATCAAATGGGAAAGAGAGCAAGTCAACCAATACATAAAAGAAACTATGTACAGATAAATAGGAAATGAATAAGAGGGAAGAAATAATGCCCCCAGTGACCTTGGATAAGGCACAACAGTTATCCATACCTACTTTAGGGAGCACAGCGCTGTGCTAGAAAGGGGACAGGAGAGGGAGTTTACAAAAGAAATTGTCCCTTCTTTCAGTTAAGTAATGATACACATACAAATAACCAAAATAATTCATAGGTATGTTAGAGAAGTAAAAAAAATAATGAAATCTGGCGAGAAAAGATTGTTATCAATTGGGGAAGGCTTCTACAAGGAAGGAACAATTGAAATGAGCCTTAAAGGACAAGTAAGAATTTCATCAAGGATAAAAAGGTACGATAGAGGAAAATGAGGAGCTGGAATGTTCCCTTCATTCTCAAATGTTCTTGGAGCACTTTGTCTTGGTATTCCTTTGCACCTAATGCAACTCCACCTTGCATTATAGTTATCTGTGTACATTTTATACCCCTCCTATAGCATGCTCCAGGCAGTGTTATTTTGAGCTCATCTCCAGTCTTGCATGTCATAGGCACTTACATGTTCGCTGCCTAGAAACAAAGAACTGCATTTCCAAGTCACCTTAAGCTAGTCCCCATTTACTTTTGCAAATCTAGCAAGTCCTACTGCCCCTTTATCTCTCACATTTTTCCCAACTCTGCACTCACTTGGCACGTCTCTCACTCAGTCCTTTATTGATTCTCTTTTAATCTATTATAGTAGTCCCCTAAATGGTCACCATTTTCTCCCTGTCTTTGTATCCCCAGATTTTAGCACTAGTTTTTCATTTTTTAGAAACATAATAGGTGCTTAATAGATGGAGTGACTTGACATCCTCTTTTCACTTTCCAATTCATCTTCCATACAACTATCCAACTGGTCAAATTTAATTGAATTCCTAAAGCAGAGACCTAACAACAACTCACTTAAAACAGAAGTTTTAATAATTGACTCCTTACTGCCCTAGTAGAAAGGACTCCCAGGATTAAAAAATAGAAACAAAAACTTCTCTGTTTGGCATTTAAAGACTTGGCCTCATACTAACTTTCTAGGCTTACTACATATCATCACCCTTATATACTTTATATTCCCACCAAACTGGACTACTTACTTTTCCTCACACATCTCCTATCTGTATGCCTTTGCACAGACTGACTTCCATTTAGTTAGGTGGCTTCAAGAAACTGGGCTTGGAGTTAGGAAGACCTGAGTTCAAATCTGGCTTCACTTATAAACTGTGTGACCTGGACAAGTCATTTTAATAAATCACCTATTACGTGCCACCCACTGTGACTGGGGATACAAAAAGAAGCAAAGCCTTAGTTAAGTAGGTCCTCATTTTCTTTATCCGGATTTGATCATTTCTAAGGTCCCTTCCAGCTCTGAATCTATAATATAGTGCACTCTCCTCCACCATTTCCCCCCACTTAGAATCCCTAGCTTCTTTCAATCTTGGATCGAATACCACCTCTTCCAAAAAACAAACAAACAACAAAAAAACCTGACCTTTTTTGATGCCTCCAACTCTTACAGTCCCTCACCCAAAACCAGTGCTATTACTCTGTATACTGTATACTGACACTGTATCAGTCACTGTACCTGCTATCTATGCTCTTTAAAGGCAGGGCAATTTTGTTATTTTTTAGTATTGCTGTCTTGTGTCTCCACAATTCCTAGAACAAAGCAGGCCTTAATAAATACTTGTTGAATGAATGAATGAAATGGAATAAAACACAGCTAACAAAATGAACAAAGACACAGAGTGGGGAAAAGGATCACAGAATCAAGGAGCCTCAGAACTGGAAGGGACCTCAAATGCCATCTGGTTCAAACCCTAACTTAATGGAAGACAGAGCAGTATATGCAGTATGGCGGGAACACAGAGTTCATGGAGGGTTCTATGATAACGTATCAATAAAAGTTAATCCGCATCCACTCAATGTGTCTGGCACTGCTCAGGGTGGCACAGATACAAAGACAAAAATGAACTCTTTCTGCACCAGGACTTCCAGATGAAGGTAGTCCTGCATTTAGATGACCTCAGCCATGCTGCATTTGACTCTCAGGAATCCAGTCACAGCTGCCTTGAATTCTCCCCTTCCCTTTCTATCCACCACCCATTTCTCAGTTTCAGAACCATATGGACAGGGGATAAGAATCAGACTTGAGATTTCATCGGTACAGGGAAGTCCCTGATAAGAAAATTCCCCTGTACTGATCCAAGGCAGTACTTTCTCTGAACCTTACAGTCTTAGAGGCTTGCCTAGAGAACTACAAGGTTAAGTGATTTGCCCACTTAACAGTCAGTATCAGGTCCTGGAAGTGAGAATTAAACTTAAGCCTTCCTCATTCTGTGGCTTACTTTCTATCTTTGAGGCCCAAATCCCACAGCTAAGTGACACCAAGTCAAAAGCAGCACACAAAAGTCACCTCATTAATAGTGCAGTGTTTTCCATTCCACCATACTCTATCACCTTAATTCCTTGAAAATATTAATTATATATTTCAAGAGATAAAGGAATGATATTGGGTTCCAAATTAAATAAAACTCAATTCTATATGAACTTTCAACTACCAGGTCAAAGGGTTTTATAGATATTAGCAGATAAATCTGGAAGAAATTCAACTGGAGAAATGGGAAGGTATAATACAAAGAGGATATAGTTGGGGAAAATATCCTATTCTAGTTTACTCTTTCAAATTTTGGATTATTCTAAAATTAGAAGCTCATATGAATTAACAAGTCTGAGCCATGGTGCTTATGATGACAAAAAAAGTTAATGTGTATCTAGGGGTATAAAGGAGCAATTTCCTTATAGGAAGGATTATAGTTCAAAAAGGAAAATAAATGTTTTTCCTGTATCACCAGAATCAAACTCTTTTCCTCATTTTATCTCAAATGTGTTCCATCTAAGATTCTATACAACTAAAACAGGCTCATCTTTTTTTATGTGTTCAGTATACAGATAATTTGGGAGAGTTGTTTTTTTATTTATTGGATTAGCACTGTATTTGGAGCCAGAGGGCCTGGGTTCAAATCCCAACTTTGCTATTTATGACCTAAATGACTTTGAGTAAGGTACTTAGATTATTTAGGCCTCATTTTCATCATAGGTAAAATGAAGGCTTTGAACTCTCAGGTCCATTTTAGATCTAAATGTCTATACTGTGTTTAAACATAGTATTTCCATTAACTAGTTATGACAGAAGTAGTAAGTCACTAAATGTCTGGGGGTTCAGTTTCTTCATCTACAAAATAAGTAGGTTATGTTAAATAACCTTGTAATTCTGATATTTCATGCTCTCTTCATTAACACTTTTTGTTAATGAGTGGTTTCTAGCATTAAAGACTGTTTGCCAAAAAGTGCTGTTTATTTGATTAGGCTACCAAGAATACTTTTAACTGTTAAAAAAACACAAACCTGCTAAGAAAAATAATATATACATAAACATTTACACATATATGAGCATAGGAATACACAGGAATCAAAAGAAGTATCACTAAGATATCACATTTATAATATTGAAACAAAATGTAAATAGAATAAAAAATTCTAAGTAATGAACAAGGATCAGACCCATGGACTACAGTATACCTTATACAGGATAACAATTCTAGAGGGAAAAACAAGATCCCTGAGGGACTAATTTCTCCTAAAGGAAGACAGCACAGGGTGAGTCATAATCTTTTTTAAAAGACTATATAAGTACATGTTGCAGGGCAGGTGAATCAGGTGCCTTGTATTTCATGTACATGGCATGTAAAATACAGAAATTCAGCTAAGCAGGAAAGTGCTTAATATCAAACTTGCAAAAACTGAAAAAGAAAGGCCAGAGCTACCCAGAGGAAACTTAATTTGAGCCAAAACTGAGAAAGTTTCACATTCTTCAATCGTAAAGGAAAAAAAAGAAAGAAAGAACAGAGTGGGAGGAGAATGGAAGAAATAACACTGTCAACATGAAACGTGATTTCTTACTCAGACTAAAGGTATCAAAGAGATGAAGCCAATTACGGACGATGATTCACTGCAGTAAATGAAAGCCTATGGCACAGGTCTGCTTCGCCAACTTTCAACCTCGTCTGTCTTTTCTGACAGTCAATAAATTGTCCAGAGCTTGACCTAATAATCTAGGAAATAAGCTGATTCAAGTCAAATTTTTAAAAATATTATAGTGAAGGGACTAATAGTATTGAAATGTGGAAATATCTATGCCCTTCTTTCGAAGGCCATTGCCATCAAAGTGAGAGACCAAAAGCGAAGAGTCCCACCAATGAAAATTGGCAGAATAGATCAACTCAAACTGGCAACAGTTCATTGCAGAATGCCCTTTCACACAGTGCACTCATGACTTTCCAGCTTTTCTTCAAGAATGTGTCATCCTGGGAAGCCATTCCTCAGTTATATAAAATCTAAACTAACTCCACCCTCGCCTACAGACACTAAAACTCAAAAAAATAGTGCTTAAAATTCTGAGTATTGCATACTCAGTTCTATTGAGGGAGGCCTTTAAAAAGTCACTGAATACAAGTTAGCTTAGGTTTCTATTGCACCATGTCAATTTACTGGAAAGAAAGAGGAATATTAGATTTTAATTTTATGAATGAGGAGACAGAAGATAGAAATAGGGAAGCAAGAGAAAAATAGTAACTATAATACAAAATGTTTTACATATGAAATATATATTATATAAATATGACACGAATGCTTATAATACCATAATGTACAAATACACAGGAATATACGGTAGAACACAGTGCCTGGAAACAGTACGTACTTAATAGTTAGTAACTGACTAAAGGAATTTCTTAAAGATTCAGGACATGAATTGTACTTGTGATTCAGAATAATACTAGTAACTAATAATATATCGATGTTTTCTGAATAAGATATGAAAGTTAGAAAGTAGCATAGTTGAAACTGTAATTTCTCACCTCTAAATTTTTTAGTTTATTTTTAAAGTCATATGAATTCACCAAACAAGAAATGTCAGAATAAAGTTTGGGGCGGGGATGGTTATTTGCTAATGTTCAAAATAATAAACTTAATCCAAGTTCAATAATTGTTTTTATTGTTTAATTTTTCTTAGTAAACAAAGATGCAACATGGAACCAAATAATAGAGATAAGAAAATTATCATTCAGAAACTATTTCTTAGTAATTAAAAAAGTTCCTCAAGATTCCTTTCATAACAGTATTGATCAGATCAAATCCAGAAGAATTTGCATGCTTGTTAAAGATTAATAGCATTTTTTTAAAAAGCAAGAGGCCAAATGTTAAAAATTGTTTTTACATGTAGTTAGAGAAAGTATTGTTTTTTTTCTAAAAATGGGAAAAGGCAAGCGGGCCTAGGACTGGTTGAAGGCAGTACATGGATGATGATGATCCAGTTAAGAAGACTGAGAGGTAGCAGACAGGGAAGAGGAGAAGTAAGCATGGATCAGTGTCACATAAGCCAAGGGATAAGAGAACATTTAAGAGGAAGGAGGGATAGTTGACAACATCAGAAAGTCTGGAAGGGTTAAGAAATAGGAAGATGGAGAAAAAACAATTCAATTTAGCAACCTCGAGGCAGCTAGATGACGGTGGATAGACTTCTGAGGCTGGAGTCAGGAAGACTGGAGTTGAAATCTTGACGCAGACAAACTGTGTGACCTGGGAAAATGACTCAATGTATGCTTGCCCCAGTTTCCTCCTGTGCAAAATGAGGATGACAATAGAACCCACCTTGCAGGCTTGTTCTGAGGATTGCACGAGATAATAATCATTGTAAAGTGTTTAGCACAATGCCAGTCAGTGGTAAATGTTGTATAAATGTTAGATTTAATAAACTTAGTAGTTGGAAGCTAAGTTTTTAATCTTGGGAAAACAATTTCAGTGTAGGGGAGTGAGAGGAGGAGAGCATAAGAAATCAGATTTTAAGGGTCTGACAAGTGAGAGTGAAGAAATATATTGAGGCAATGGCTTTTTCTAAAAGTTTGACTTTGAAGAGCCAAGACATAGGATGACAGCTTTAGGGTATGGCAAGGTCAAGAAAAGCTCCTCCTTCTTTTTTTAAAATTAATTTAATTTTAAATTTAATTAATTTAATTTTTAATTATGAGGTGATAAATATACTTATGAACATCAGAGAAAGATTCAGTAGATGAGGAAGGACTGAAGAATGGTGGATGCAATGAAATTGATGAAAAGGAAGAACTTCCAGAGAGGAATAAGGATTAATCAAGAGTGTAAGTAGAGGACGTGGTCTTGACAAGAATGAATAAGATTTTTGTCACTAACTGAAGTACAGAAGAGTAATAGGGATGAGGTAAAATTGTTATAAGGTACATTAAAAAAGGGAGAACAGAAAGTTAACAACATTGTATTTCTAATTAAAGAATAATTCTTGTTGTTGGTGCTCATTCATGTCTAAGTCTTCATAACCCCTTTTGGGGTTTTCTTGGCAAAGATACTGGCATGGTTTGCCATTTCCTTCTCCATCTCAGATGAGATGAGGAAACTGAGGCAAACAGGGTTAAGAGACTTGGCCAGGGTCACACAGCTAGTAAGTGTTTGAGACCAGAGTTGAACTCAAGAAGATGAATCTTCCTGACTCCAGGCCCAACACTCTATCTAATGCACCACCTAGTTTCCTCTAAATAATTAATTATAACATTTATAAAGCACTTTAAGATTTGTAAAATATTTTACAAATATTATGTTATTTTATTCTATGGGCAATCCTGAAAGATACGATGAAGATAAGTAAACTACAGCAAACAGAATTTAAGGAACTTGCACAGGGGCCCATAGGTAGGTAATGTCTAATGCTGGATTTGAACTAAGATCATCCTGACCCCAGATACAGCATTCTATCCACTGAATATCAAATAAAATAATATTTGTAAAGCATCTAGCACAACACCTGGCTCGTAGGAGATGTCATATAAATGTTTATTCTTCCTTCCTCCTCTTTTACTATGGCTGCCTATGTAGCTAAAAGGGAAGGAGAATGGGACGGTATAGGAATTTAAGCAGAGAAAATAACGGTGAGTTATTTAAAATCTGTGGACACCAATAATATTAAAATTATACTTGTGAAATTAATTATAGGAAATAAGAGTTCTCAAAAACCTGATGTTGAATGTGTGCTTTTTCCATATTTCTATGCACATCTCCCATTTACTATAAAACCAAACCCTTTTTCTCCTAGTTATTCTAGAAGATTTAACCATTATTTAATAATTGACTTGTAGGAAATACTACCACTGCTGGATCTTCATTTTATAAGTAAATGGAGAAGTGTAGCACCAAATTGTTAATTAACTTTCCTTAGGTCATAAAGTGAATGAATGACAGAATGCAGAGAAAAAACCCTTACTATTCTCCCAGTATTTTATTCACCAGATTATCATTTCCAGTCTCTGATTTTGTGTTACTTGTGTGACTTGAATTACCTGAAAGGACTTTATGGAATTCTTAAAAAAAACAACAAAAAAAACTCCACCTTTTTCTTAGTTCATTTTTTTAAAAAAATCCAGGTATCATTTGGAGTAGGGCAGGTGAAGGGTCAAAAGATGCAAGGAAATCACTCAGACTGTACTGTCACTGGCAAGGCCAGCAGGCAAGGAGTACCAGCTGGGTGCCCATACCAAAAATGTTAGCCTTCCTATAGAGGCAATCAACACTTGTGTATGTATCTCCGTTGTCATTACCATCTGGAAACAGAGACCAGGAGAACTTCTTTAAAATAAAAGGCTTGTAAAAGTTAGCATTCCGGGAAATTGAAATTCTGAGTCAACTCAAAGCTAAAACTCTAACCCTGAGCTTTGCTTCCTCCCAGTCTATTGGGGGTGTTTCAACAATGTATTTGTATAGTATGACAGAATATTGTCCATATCATCAGATGAGGTCATCGTATAGATTATTTTAACTGATTTTTCTGAGCCACAAGGGGAGTTGGAGATGAGTCTCAGACAACGCTGATGGAAGACAAAGAGAATCAATAATTTCTTTTTTCATTTTAGTCTAATTTTTCTGATTTGAGAAACAGAATAAAGACAACATAACTGAATCTCTTCTGGCTTATCAAGGCTCTTGTAGTACCAAGGACCTATCATTCTGAACAAGAATAATGATTCTACATCAGTAGGCGTAGAAGGTATAGAAGACTGGACTGAATGTGTATTGATTCTAGGGCATACCCAGTAATTGTTTTGGTTTTCCCCATTAATTCCTTAACAGAAACTTGAATTTGAAGGGTAGAATGTTTTACCATAGGAACGTTAGATTATATATTTGGAGCTGGAAGAGACCTTAGGGGTCAATCTTCTCATTTTACAAATTAGGAAACTGAGGTCTGGAGAAGATAAGTATTTCACCCAGTCATCATATGGCTAGCAGGTATCTGAAGTGAGATTTGAACTCAAACCTTCCTGACCTTAAATCCAGTAGTCTATACACCAAAATACACTACCATGCTTAATAACAATGATAACTCACATTTGTACAGTGCTTTATACTTTTCAAAGCACTTCTGCAAACATCTGCTCATTAGATTCTTGTCACAAATTAGTAAAATACATATGAGTTATTATCATCCAACCCATTTTACATATAGGATAGAGACTGACAGCAACAACTTGCTAAGTGTTTTCCTCACAATAATGTTATAAGGAAGTTCATGGAAGTATAATTATCTCCATTTGAGAGTTGAGACAAGCTGAACAGACTGCAGAAATTTGTACAGCAATTCAAGAAGGAGCACATAGAACTTATGTATCCTGTTTCTTGGCCCAGCATTCTTTTCACAACACATAATACCTTCCTTTCTTATCTATTTTTTAATTAAAAAAAAGAAAATTAGCTTCTTCCATTGCCACACAGCGCTACGTATCTATTTATACATGGACACAGGAGGTATAGAACATTCACAAGGGAGACTTGTACAGTCCCATTGATATACATCTTGGGCTTAGCTAGTCCACAGGAAATAATGAAAATGCTTTTCCAGAGCTTGGCTGTGCAAATGTATGTAACGGAGCAGGCCTGGGAGAGGTCAACCAGCCAACAGAAGTCTACTGAGAGCTACGATTAGTAGATTACCCCTGGAATATTTATGCACAGAAATGAATGAGGAGCCTGGGAATGGGAAAAGTTATTAGTCTCCAGGCCTGGCTGTCTACATCATTATATTAAAAAAAATTCTAGGCAGAACTATCCACATTTTTTTGAAGTTACAACTTATCTCATAGAACAATATGCACTAATTCAAAAATAGTCTTTGCCAATTATTTTGCATTAAGAAAAGTAGTTTGTGTCACAAAACCCATTCCAGACTTATTTTATTGCCAGGAAGAAAGAAAATCTTGTAATGCTGTAAAGCCTCATTAATTTGCACTTTCACTAATTTAGCATCTGTGTTCATTTGGTCTGGACTGTGCTGAACTTTACTTTTGCAGTATCTAAGAAATAGAGGGGTCTGCAAATTGAGTTACTAGTATAAAAAAAACCAAAACCAAAACCAAAAAACACCCAAACTGATGGTGCATGCTGAACTTACTTAAAGGTATAAACTATTTAAAAGTACTACAGTAAATTGTAGGTGTACAAAAGTATTTTGCTAATTACAAATTCATTGTGTCTGTTCATCAAAGTATGTCTAGATGGAGCTGTATTTAGAAATACTGTGTTACCAGATAATTTAAATTACTATGTATAGTTAAAACTTGAAAGAAAGATCCACTAGCCTATGATTTAGACTTTTCCAAAATTCAGCATGACCTGCTTCCAAAATGTTTTTGAAGAATTTTGGGGTGGACGACACACTCATTAAAACAAATATACTAATAAGATTCAAGCATTGTAGGAAATTTAAATGCTTAAATTATATTGGTACATTGATTTTTTTCAAGATAAAGGAAGAAAGCAAGAGGAATATGCCTATATGAAATAGAGAATAAAACTTTAGCTTACAGCATTGGCTTTCTGGAGCTAATTGGATTTCTTAAAAAAAAAAAATTCAGGGGAATTATTTAGTTATTCAGAAGAGTATCTTAAAGAGTTCCTTTAGTAATACAAATGCACCTTACACAATTCCAGAAGCTTTAGGTAACACAAATAATTCTAAAAAAGGGTTAGCTATGTAATCTTTCCAATACTGAACAGTGTTAGGTTGTTGAACATCCATCACAACAGTCATTAAACAACAGCACACTGCAGCTCCTTGGGCTCCAGGTTAAGCCTTTAAAAGGACCAGCAATTATGGGACCTGTTTAAGCACTGTCCTGGGTTCAAGAGGTGTCAGTTTGCTGACGCACCAGGGAGTGAAAGTCCCAATAAGGATGAAGAGCATATTTAGGAGAAAAGAAGCTGAAGATGAGAGACAGTCTCAGCTCGGCTCCTGCTTAAGACCTCGAGTGTGGTCTGATGGAGTCAGAATTCACTTTAAAAAAATTCAAATTCAAGATTAGGCAATAGTAGAGAGAACATTGAAGAAGGTTCCCCCTCTGTACTGCCTAGGAACAGGACCCATATTTTTAACACCAATATTCCTCCGGAAAAGCCAAAGGGCTTTAAATTGTGAAACAATCTCTGAAAAATCAGAATGGCAGTTCTCTCTCCCAAAGTGGCTTGAGAAAAAAAATAGGATAAAACATATTCCCAAGGAGGACTTGTGTATGAGAAGTGATATAAAAATCATCCTACAAAGGAGGGCGACCTTACTACAGTCATGTAGTAAGAATAAAGGATAACAAGTGGGTATTCCAAGTGCTGTATTGATTAGGACATGTGTAATAAGGGAAGACTCAGAGAAGGGTTTCCAACATGTTTGGTAAACAACCTACAATGGTTTTATAGGAAGACATAACTAAGAAGAAGCAAGGATAAGAAGGTATCTATTGAAATCTGTATAGTGGGAAGAAATACACACATACAGCTAATCTCCTGAATTACTGCTATATTGAAATGTAGGCGGTTCTATCTTTTCCTTCTATGCATAATGAATGAATTTTTGCTGGTAAGACTGGCATAGTGATAGGGTGGCATAGTGGAAGAAAAGCCTAAGGAACTCTCTTAGACAATAAATTGCAGAGAAGGTGAGGAACTGCACTGAAAGATAGAATTTCTCCAACAGAAGTGCCCTATACCAATGAAGTGAAAGATACATTCCAAATATGATAATAAATCATGCTTTATTACTTATAAAAAGAGATTCTGTTAGTCACTTGGCATACTAGACATTTCAAATATCACTTTTTCTCTTTATGGTCTTCTCTTAGAAGGCCAAGGAGGTAAATAGTTTTTCTGTTCTCGTTATGGATGAGTGGAGTGCTTTTTCTACCACAAATGCATTCCAGGTATGGGCTTAAGAAATAACCTGTACTGAATAAAGCTGGATTGCTATTTCTTCGTTGATCCACTTCAAATAGGCAAAAGGATTAGAATATTGCTATTCTATTACTATGCTAATACTGACCCCTTTTTTTCCCTCCTTTTTTAATTTTTTACCCAAGACCCTCTGTGCACTCAGGCCTAAGATCTACTAACCTCTTCTGGGACTCTCATGATTAAAAAGAATACCATTCACAGCAAACAGGTTGTAGGCCTCACGGAAGTTCACCACAATCCAGTAAGCATAAAGTTTTGCTGCTCCTGAGGAGAAATTTATTTAAAATTAATATAAAACTTTTTAAAAGGTCAGTTTCTAACAATTTTCAGGACATGACCAACACATAATTATAGAAAGGCATAAAAATAAAAAGATACCCAAAACAAGAAAAAGCAGTCAAACCAAATTAAACCTTTGTTCAATTGTAAACACTTCTATTGGGAAATATATAACTACTTATTTTTTTTTTACACTAGTGTATGGTTCTTTTCACATACAAGAAACAGAATATGGGAAACATATGGTTTTGACCCTTGCCAGTTAAACAGCAACAACAGTGGGGGTAAGGTGGCAAAAACATGGCACATTAACGCTGTCTGATTGAAAATATCACCGGAGCCTTCCATGGACACTGCTCTAAAAATACTCCAGAATTAGCCTACGTTCTGGAGAGAGGCACTCTTAGGACACCATGACTGAGGAAACAAAAACATGAAATCTTATCACTCCAACATGATCTCACAACCTTTCAATAAAAAGAATCACGTTGAGTCTAATTTTCCTTTTAAAGCTTTCTGTACGGAAGAGCTGAATGAACAAGGTTCCGTGAAGTGAGGCGGTAATTTCCATCCCTGAGGCAATGGCAGCAAATACTTTTATTTAGCAATTTATTAAAGGTATGCCTCTCAACAAGTCTAGTCACTTTTAGTCTATCTTAATGTTAATCTCACACCCAAATGACTTCAGCCCTGAGACATGTACAGAATTAAACCAGAAACACACATACACACCCTAAAACAGACATGCACATGTATACATATATGTACCTGCACACACACACACACATACATATTCTCACCATATGGTGACCGAGGATAAAAAGGGGTCGTTTCTTTTTGTGGTATTTCTTGTACTTTCCCATAAAGTTCACTTGTTGAGGCTTGGTAGAACTTTACAGAATTGATAAGGCCACAAGTTTTAATTGCATCAAGAAGCCGTAGAGTGCCAACACCATCAACATCAGCAGTATATTCAGCAAGGTCAAAAGAAATCTAGAAAAGGGACACAGAAAAAGATTAAGAAACAAATGTATATGATGTCCAAGATGTCACATGATTGTCAAATGATTCAACTCTGAACTCTTTCTGAATTGAAGCTTGTAACATACAGGAGGTTGTTTTCAAATCCAAACACTAAATTATCATTAGCTTCTATATTTCAAAGGAAAAACTACCGGTTCATATGGCTGAAAAATATTATAAGAGGGATGTATATTAATTCCCCTCATATAACATATTCAAAAGATCACACATATATGTATACACACACACACACACACATATATATTTATATACCCCTGGTCATAATCTTCAGGAAAATACCCAATTTCTAAAAGTAAGTGAGAACAGTTTCTAATATCTACAGCTAAACTGACTAAGGTTTTTATAATTTCACATTATCCTTCTTACTGTAGGATATATTAAATTAGACATATTTTACGAGGGATTAAGTACACTCTGAAGAGGAAAGTATTAAAGAGGAATTCTCTCCTTCACCTTATCTCAAAGCAAAATGTTTTTCCACTTACAAAAATGATTGTAGAAAAATATATCTTTTAGTTAAAAAAAAAAACTACAGGCATTTAATTTTTAAAATTCATATTGTTTAGAGACTTTTCCCCCTGCAGATCCATTTCTCAATAAACATGCACAAATCACTGAAAGGTACTAATGGCCAATTTATTCAATTTGCACAAGCCTGAAAAAGGAGAAAAACTACATGTTGCCTATCCCAAACAAATAATGAGGCTGGAGTGGATATGCTACAAAATGTACTCCTTGGTATATTCCCAGGCCAAAGTGGGCCAAGCACAATGCAATGCACACTTTTCCCTACTGCCTTATGAATGACCTCAATCTTCACCTGGAAAAATCACTCTCTGGAGGGTGTGAGGTAATTCTGCCTTCATGTTTGCCCAGTACTGAGTGTTTTTTGAAGAGAAGCTGATAGTTTTGTATATGCATATGGTGTTTTGGTAACATGGTCTATTGTTCACTAGGGACTCTGTTCAGACTACTAAACTCATTTCATTTAGGCCTGAAGGTTAAGCTCAAATGGCAGCTATGAAATAAATGGGAGGTGGGAGAGGAGAAGAATTAACACTTCATGACTTGGACAGACAGTGTGGCATACTGGACAGGAAACCTAACTTAAGCAGTAAGGTACTCTGAGGAAGAGATAGGAAGGAGCTTGAGTTACATGAGACATGCCACCATCACTACCATCATGGTGACCACCATCTACTCTGAGACCAGGATAAAGACTGGCCACAATTTGGAATTCAAGAGCATGAGGAATAGTAGTGCATCTTAGACAACCTGCCCTGCTTCCAGCTCATCTGTCTCAGCCATTATCTAGGAAAGCAGCTCCAATTATCCGTGCCAACTGCCAAACATCTATATGGCCAGAAAGTCAGACAAGCTAAAATAACAAGGCACCCTGATGGAGAGACAGGAGGTGGCAAACTTCAGGCAAGGTAAACTACCACTGCCTCCTCTCCTCAGAGCCCAGTAGAGGTAACCCAGGAGTCTGGACTCAAATTCCTCATGGAGGCAGTATCCCCAGACGTCTGCTGCTCCTTCAAGTCCAGCACTCACAGTAATCAGCAAGAAAGCAACTGCTGTGGAGATGTGTGCTTGCAGCTGCCTTTGAAATTATATCAGACAGTTACTGAAGACGAAGGAAAGAAGTTATAGCCACTGAAGTATGTGGAATGGTTAAAAGGTTCAACATTGGAAAGTGTTACGATGTGAGTAGTGGAAATGTCATCAAAGATAATACATTATTATCATCTGTTTTGCCATTGAACTCTAAGGACCATTGTCTCTTTTCATCCGACTTAGGGCTGAGATCTTTTGTATGTGCTGTCTCCCCAGTTAAAATGTGAGCTCCTAGAGGGAAGATGTTATTTTACTTTTTGTATCCTTTACATTGAAGACATTGCTTTGCACTTAATACCTATTCATCCACTCAGAGACTCCTGGAGTCGAAGTAATTCTGACACTGGCTGTGTGTCCATGTCAAACCACAATCTCTCTGAGTTTCCTGTTTTCCTATCTCTAGGATAATGAGGGTAATGAGGTGAGGTACCTCACAGGCCCCAGTGAAATAAGGCACGTAAAGTATTTTCAACAAAGAGCAACATCAATTCTAGCACAGGAAACACTGACTGACACACAGTAGGCACTAAAGAAATGCAGGTTGACATTACATTACTATTATTCGTACTTAACCATACAAAGATATAATACAGAACTCTAAGATAGTGCCTGGCACACAGTAAGTGTCAAATGTGTGCTGAGTGACATTTCACGATGATGAAGATTTATGAATAGGAGAAAACCAAATGGGCTACATTTTCCAAATTTTTTTAAAAGAAAGTTAACTATCAAAAAGAGAGCCCTCTCAGGGCTTTTGGCTAGAATTAAATAGGAATGACAGAAAAGTCCCATCTGAACGGAGTCATTATCATAGTTGCTATTTCAGTTTATTTACTACTTCTACATCTATGAGTTTCTACACAGTATGTCTCTGTGAAACTTTACAAATTCATTTTCAGCCTAAGTCAAACACTACTTTTTTCTTCACCATTGTAATGACAGGAAATAGGGTAGCATATATTTTCTCCTCATTTTCTACCAGCTTACACTGCTTTTAGACTTCTCTGGAATTCTTGAACATGCCTTCCTTCCCTAAGAAATTCATCACTGGGAAATCTCATTACGCTGCACTCACAACTCATCAGTGGCTTCTGCCCTTCTGATTGGACCCTGTGATGGTGGGGCAGAGCCATGGGCTCCAGGGCCTCTGTTTAAAGAGGGGACTCAGGACAATTTTTCTATTTCCCACCAAATAGTAATTGTGATGATCTTTTGTTGTTCAGTTTTTTACTGCTGTGCAGTTGTATCCAATTCTTTGTTACCCCACTTGAGGGTTTCTTGGCAAAGATACTAGTTTGTCATTTCCTTCTCCAGCTCATTTTTACAGATGAGGAAACTGAGGCAAATAGTAACTTGCCCAGGGTCACACACATATCTAGTAAGTGTCTGAGGCTGCATTTGAACTCTTGAATAAGTCTTCCTGATTCCAAGCCCAGTGCTCTATCTACTGCAATACCTCACTGTGCTAAGAATGACTAACGAAGTAGCTATACTCCTCTAAGCCCCATATGTTAGAGAACTTAACGACTAATTCAAATGGAAAGTTTTCTTGGTACATAGAAGTGTTAAACTACATCTCTTTTGGACTGATGAACCATAGACATGCCATAATCTAGTCAAAAATAAACCAGATTAAAAATCGGTAGTTTTATTTGGTAGAGACAGATTCAGTTAATCTTGAAAATGTATTCCCACTGATAACAAAAAGGGTGTTGTTGGTTTTTTTTAAGAATGATCTGAAAACAGTATCATCCAAAACTCACAAAATAGCATGTTGACTTCAATATTGACATTCTCTATGCCAGAGAAGGGTGAATGATATTTTAGCACTTCACTTAAACACTGTGCAGTACTATGCAGAATTCCAGAAAAGCTACATCCATTTTGGAACCCATTCATAGTAGATGAAATAGTGCATAACCAAAAAGACCATAAGGTAGGAGGTAGGATCACCAATGAAGCCATTTTAATGGCAAAATACAACTTTTCCATTAGAAAAATTAAGTTGTGAACTCATCTCAAAAACATGTTTGAGTTAACATATGTTTATGTGGTAGTGGACTAGAGATAAAGAAAATTGGCAGATAAAGCAAATTTAAAGTGTTTTGATAAGGGAAGTAAAAGGGTCATTTTGGATAGTATTAATGGTAAGGGAAACTATATTCTCTGGGGAATAAAAAATAAGAATCATTCACAAAGGAAAGGGAGAGGATAATATGTGGCCAGAATGTACCACTAATAAAGGAAATGTGAGAACAGGAGTAAAGAAAAATGAAATTGAAGAAATGCATGATGAAAAAGTAGACAGTTTAGTCAAATGGTAAAAGCAAAAGACTTTTATATAATTTGATAATTAAATTATTTATCTCATAGTAAATAATTTATGTTTCCTGTGGACACTTCAGATATCCCATGACAAGTATTTAACAATCTCATTTGGAGAAGATGGGTCAGAACACACATATATCTGAATCCTTAGTCTTTGAACTAGGCCCTTCTACAGGAACTTGAAGTACTTATAATATTTCGAAGGAATAATTGTCATTACTTTATGAATTAACATGAAAGGTGATTCACCTCAAAGTCAAAAAGAGTGGGCTTCAAGTCCCACTTCTATCATAAACTGGCTATGTGATTGTGGGCAACTCTTTTCAGTGTTTTAGGCATGGTCCACTGACATGTGGAGAGAACTACCCTGGTACCGTGAATTTCTCACCTGTTCACTTTCTCCCTTTGTGGCTACCCTCTGAGAAAACAGTCTTCAATTGGTGCCTCAGTTTCCTCTCCATCTCCTTCTGTTTTAAACCTTGCACAACGTGGCTTTCAACCTCCTCATTTCACTACATGCTCTTTCCAAGTTACAAATGATCTCTTAATTGGCATATCTAAAGGTCTTCTCTCAACCCGCATTCTCCTTGATATCTCTGTAGTATTTGACAGTATGAACATTCTTCAAGATGTTGTCTCTTTTCTAGGTTTTCATGACACTGCTCTCCTGCAGGTCTTTCTATCTGTCTAGTTGTTTGTGCTCAGTCTCCTTTGCTGGTTCTTTTTTTCATGTAACACTCATTAACAATGGAAATGCATCCCAAGGCTGCATCGTGGTCCTTCCCTTTTCATTCTATAACTATTCCAGTTTTTGATCTCATAAGCACCTATGGGTGCAATTATCATCTCTATGCAGGTGATTCCCAGACCTCTATGTTGAGGTTTATTTTGTCTGCTGAACTACAGTCCCAAATCTCCAATCGCCCTGTGAATATTTCAAATTAGATATCCTATAGACATCTCATATCAAAAACATTATCTTTTGCCCCAAACTACCCCTCATTCTGAAATTCTCTATGATGGTTGAGAGGACCACCATTAGCCCAGTTGCCTAAGCTCAAAGTCTTGGTATGTATGTACTTCATTCAGTTAAGCAATAAGCATGTATTAAAGCATTTGCTGTGTTCTAGGTAATGAGCCTAGAAAATCAAGCAAAAACATAGACTCTTCCCCCAAAGAATTCTCAGAAATGGAAGTTGAAAGGGATGGGAGAGATAGGAGAGCAGATGGAGGACATGGTAGAATGTTAGAAGTCCAGAATATAGCTCAGAGAGGAGTACATACACAAATATTTATGTATGTGCAGGTCTCAACCAGTGATTTCATAGCTACAGTCTGTGAACTCCTCACATGTGGAAACTCCCTCTACCTGTTCAAGCCATAAATTTGTTTGCAATGTACAACTTAAAGAGCTGCCCAAGAAGCTGAGAAATACAAATAAATTTACTTCCCCAGAGTCACAAAGGTAGTATGAGTGAGAAGAAGGCCTTTCTGAAGGCTTTCTGAAGGGGCTAATTAAAAAATAATAACTTTTTATTAGCTATCTTTAAAATAAAACAACCAAAACCCATTTTTCTTTAAGATCTTATCCTTCAGTGACTATGGAGTATATAAACATAAAGAACTCTGTGAGCTTTGTAAGGCCTTCTGGGGCTTCAGGGCTTTCTGACACCAAGGCCAGTTTTCTACCTCTCATGCACTGATATTCCCATTTTGTGGAGGAGGAAAGTGAGACTTGAAATGACTTACCTATAAGCAGGAAGTAAGTATGGGTATAATGTAATAATTGCAATTCTAATAGTGTTTGGCCTTATTGTAGTGGCCTGCAAGTTTCAAAGCACCTTCATATCCATTACTTCATTTGCATTTAGTTGTTTTATTTTAGCACAAAAGGCCTTAGGGATAGAGGACTGCTTCAAGTACTAGTTCTGACAACCTCTCTATAGCCTCAGTTTCCCCATGTGTCAAATGACTGCCTATACTGGCATTCCCTATCTCACTTAGTTGTTGTAAGGGAGTGTTCTATAAATACTAAATCACCCAGAAGTTAGAGCTGTTTGTATTTGTATCATGAATCAGAGTGCTGGCCCTCAGGAATCCTTTATACCAATGGAAATAAGTCAGACTTCAAGCATCATCTTTGTGGGGGAGGCAAACAGAACAAATATTCTCAGTTTTACTTAAGAGTCCCCTGGGATCCATGAGAGCTAAATTTCTTACTGAGTGGCAGTGCTAAAGGTAGTTCAATGTTCTCTCCACAGCAAGTCCTTTTTGTGTGGATGTATATACATATTTCAGTGAATAATTTTTTATTAGCTATCTTTAAAAAAAAACACAACAAAAAACCATTTTTCTTTAACATCTTATCTTTCAGTGACTATGGAGTATATAAACATAAAGAACTCTGTGAGCTCTGTAAATATTCAGAAGATTAAGAGATAAAAACTGGTGGCTGGGGAAAGGATATAACTGAATCATTCAAATAACTGAATAACTAATTAACATAGGAATGGATAAAGAAATAATACTTAGAGCTTAGTGATAAATGATGAAAATGGAGTGTAATTTTTTTTGTCATGGTTTTTGCAAACTTTCATTAGTCCTTCACGGGTAAGATATTTCTCTCAAAATATAAGCAATTTTTTGAAACTACAGAATGTTAGAGTTGGAAGAGGCCTCCAATTTCACCTAATCCCTTTATTTTGTGATAATTACTACCATTAGCAATAAGTTTTAGGAGTGTAGAGTTGTAGCTTGACCATTTTTTTCTTTTCAAATAATCTTGTTATCTCTTTATACCACCTTAATTTCAAAATATATTCCCCTCTCCTTCCCAATCTGAAAAGCTTTTCTTTGTGACAAATAAAGGGTGGAGTGGGGGAGGTGTCTTTAACAATCTTTAACAATAAGGTAACCACATATGATAGTATATGCATATTCCACACCCCTGTAAAAAAGAAAGGGAGCTACGTTGTCTTGCCCTCTCTTTTAGGGGAAAAGGGAGATGGCAAATTTGATCATTATACTTACACCAGCTCAACGTATATTTTACCTGCTATGTACTACAGTTAAAATGTTTATAGAAACCCACTTGAAATAAAACTAATGATTGTGTTCTTTTTTACTATAAATAGCAGTTAACAATTTAAAAAGTACTTTGTTTTACAAAGTACTTTCTTCATAACAAGCTGGCAAAGGGGTGGGGGTGGTACTTGTATTATTACTCCTATTTTACAGAGGAAAAAACAGACCGAAAACAGACAAAGGTCAAACAGCTACTAGGGGACAGAAGCACGGCTCAGACCCAGTGAGTGTGACTGCAGATCCAATGCTATTCAACCAAAAAGCCTAAAGGCCTAAGTCAGTAGCTCTGAGCTGAAAGCTACAATGATACTGATCAATAAGGCTGCCTGAAATGTGAGGCTCTGTCACTTGAGGCTGAAACAAACCCATACAGAAGTAAATAAGTTGCCAATTAATCTACAAATGCAGGTGAATGGATGAATGAACAAATAGGTAAACAAATGAATAAATGCATAAATACATGAATAATCAATCCTGCCATCTACATTTTTACCTTGTCAGACTCATTACAGTTAAATAACATAAAGAATCATCAGACTCTTTACAGTCAAATAACATGTCTGAAGCTTTTGTACACAGTTCCAAAATGACCTTATCACACAATTAAGAACAGAACGAAACCCTGTATATGGAATTAATTCAATTTTTAAAAGGACAGGCAGTTAGCCAAAAACTTCTTAGTACAGAGACATACAGAGACAGAGAGAGAAAGAGAGACAGACAGACAGAGAGACAGAAAGAGACTGAGTGAAAGAGATTTTCTTGTGTCAATGGGAACAAAAATGAGATACATAGGAGACCCAAAACACTTCCTCTAACATTTGATTTCATTCCACTCCAACAAACAAGAACGTGTTATGCTAAAAGGGAAAAAGGAACCAGGAGGATAACAGCATGAATGAACCACAAGCCAAGACCACACAGACGGAACTGTTTACAGGTTCATGAGTTTTTTAATCTTCAAGTTGAAGTTATTAATCTGGAATACTTGCAATAAAGTAACTTTATATTTTGATTTTTTTTCCCTTCCTGAGTTAGCAGAAGCTCCCCACAATTCAAATGGCTGGCTATTTTTCTCATTTGCCAGCTGGGACAACATGCAAATTTAATTTTAGGCAGTTACCTAAAGAGGCGAATAATGAGGCAGATACAGGTGAGGAAAATTATGAATACAGCTGGCAGAAAATGCTTTCCTGAAGTGCATTTATCTTCCTGAAATGCTTTCCCTTTTGGGCTTTTTTCTTAAAGGTTCCAAAATTTCTGAATTTAAAATAAAATCACGCTTCCAATGAAAAATGGGCATATTGCTTCACTGAAGCCTGGCTTTATGAAGAAATTACAAAGAACCAATGGTTCACAATTTGGGGAATTTTGGATATACATAAATAATCTGTCACTTGAGGAAAGATAATTCTGCACAATCCCAAACTTACTCAATTTACATATATTCCTAAATACAATCACATATTCTTAGACAATCATTGCTCACAAACCACAAGAAAAGTTAAGGGGGAAGTAAAAAGATAGAAACATAAGAGAAACAGAGAAAAAGCACTTGTTTGAAGTTTCTTATGATGGCTTCCCCTCTGAAAAAATTGTTGTTCTTGAAGACTTCAGCTATTGTTTACAATTTCATTCCCTCACTGCAATGTCAAGACAATGAGTCCATAAACTGGAATTCACCATGAAATGTCATTTCTCTTTGCCAACCCATATAACTCAACTCAGAAGAAAGACATGGGATCTGACACACAACACTCTTTCAGACTTGTCCTGATCCAATTACCAAGTCATATTTTCTTAGCAAGTCTCTTTTCACAAAATCATCACAACTTTTTAACCTCTTGGACTTCTCCAAAAGTTCCCTTGGCCCTCTGGCCTAAAGTCTTTCTTCTCCTTTAATTAAGGCTGGCTATCACTCATTATAAATTCTCCAAAGATAAAACTCAGTCCTTTTATTTTTGTAAAAATCTTTTATTTAAAAAAGAATGTTAGATAAATTTCACTTGCCTCCCATCACTCTATTTAATGCATGATATTCTCTTGTCCATTTTAAAGTGTTTACGTAGCTTGAAGTAAACATAGAGGGACATATTATGTATCACCATGGAGCAATAGGATAAAAAGTTCTAGAGGGGGTGATATGCCAAAAGAATGCAAGTTTTCTGTAGTAAAACTCTAAAACCATGCAGAAATATAACAAGTGAACTTACTAAAATATCTATTAAAAAGGAATACTGGAGGTAGTTCATTCTTTTCAAATGTATTTTTAAAACATTTTAATCTTATTTCCACTTCTCTTCTGACTTCAACATTAAGTACATTTGGAATTACAAGACGTGAGGAAAACCAACAATGTAGCCTGAATCATAGTTTAAGTAGTTTGACAACTATCAGTCCTCAGTGACTAAGTAAGCAAAGAAAGATGGAAAACAGACTAGAATACGAAGGTAAAAGAAGCATGACTAATCTAAAAGAGTGAAGCTACTAAGCTTTGAAATTCATCTCATGATTCATCCCTTTCCTAAATGACTTTCCTAATTATATTCTGCTTAAGTAGACAGTAAAAATGAACACATTGATGGCTGGAAGTTTATGAACTAAGAGTGTGTTAGACGATATAGGAAAGCCAGATCAAGACTAATATTTGCTGAAAATAATCTAGAGATGATTGCTTCCTTAGTTGGGAAGAAGCCTATAAAGTGTCCATCTGGTGTGTGGTTGGTTGGTTGGCTTTACTTTTTAAGACCTATTAGTCTGAACCTCCACATAAGCCGTGTTGCAAAGCTCATCAAGGTGGAGTGACCAGAGAGTCTCAAGAGATTGCTTTGGGTTTCACATAGGTTCCTCAAGTACCTGTCAAGCTGAGGTGGCAGATGAGTCTTAACTATGTCTGTTGTCTGACGACCAGCTTAGCCAAGTGTCAAGAGACTCATCAATATGGTAGACCCTAAGTGATGAATTCTTTGGCCACAGAAAATCATGAAACAATCCCTCACTGCATGTCTCTGGACTTCAGTGTTCTCTGGAATCTCATTATCCTGCAGGATAACATGAACTCTGAAATGCACACCTACTCAGTACCCCCTGGCTCTGGAGTCCCTCCTAACTCTGTTTAGGGAGAGGGGAAGGTAGACAGTGGTGAACTCCTTGATCCTCCATTAAGGAAGGTCCCTAGGACAGCCATGGAGAAATCCATGGCTACACTTCTTTGGACTTTACCATGTGATGGTGGATGTTAGACATCCTCTTCTTCTTTGTAATTTCTCCCATTAGATTGTGAGCTCCTTGAAGGCAGGAACATTCTTTTGCCTTTCTTTGTATACCCTGTGCTTAATGATAAATGACTTAATGTTACTGATTGACAGAAAAATAAAATGGCTTAAAATCTCCAGTAACTCCTTTTCATTTCCATAATCATACCGGTAAGAAAAAAAGTGGGGGGAGGGTGGAGAGAGGAGATTGTTATTATATTAATTGTGATACCCTAATATAAGTTTTGTTCAAATAACCAACAAGCTGATAAATTCTAGAGGGACTAAACCATACCTCACTATATATGAAATGAGAAGACAGAAAGCAAAGGCTGAAGAAGTAAAGTCAGTTTATGAAGAAGGTTCTGCTGCGTAAGTAGGAAAACATACTTTGGAATTCAAAAATAAAAGGTCCAAAGTATGACAGACTATTCAGAAGACTTGTGGCTGAACATCATCACAAAAGACAAAATAATCTTTATCCTAATGGAGAGGAAATCATTTCAAAAGTATGCATATAAACCATCAAATCAATACAGTAATTAGAAGAAAAGGTTGGCAATGAAAAGATAGTGGATACAATGAAAAGAAATACCATCTGACTTTTTCAGATATGCAGTTAAAATAGAAAAAAAAAACCCTCTCCATTACTTAGCACACGGACATGCAGATGAATTTCAAAATACACAGGGTAAAGATATTCACTTGCTAAATCTCTTACACAAGAATAATGGCTGTAAATTAGTTGCTAGGATGGAACCAAAAGAGCCCAGAAACCATGTAAACCAGCATATGTGATTTTCCTTGCTTAGAAGAGAAGAGAAGATGTAAGACAATGGAAGAAAGAGAATGGTATTGCCTACTAAATAAGTGATAATAAACAAGGGAAAGAAGACAGCAAGCAAGTCTTCATAACACTTAATTTATCACAGTACTTTCATACTTCACAAACAAATCAATAATAATACAGCTGACATATAGCAACTAAAATTACTGCAATAAAAAAGGATAAGAAATACCTCCCCACAACATATGGCATTCTGAAACAAGAGAGGAGCAGAGGAGCACTCAATGAACAATACCTATCTTCTACGGCCCTGCTTGGTCCCCTGTTTCATCATTGTGCCCACTAACCTCACAAACCTCTGTTTCTAGCTTTGGCTGAGGTTGATTCTTCACTCCCCGTTAAACAAATACTTATTATGCACCTAGGATGTACTCAGCACTATGTGAGGTGGCAGAGATATCCATACAAAAAGAATGAAATAATCCCTATACTTGAGGATTTTAAGTCTAACTGGAGAGACAAGTACTCGCAGAATAAATATAAAGAAAAGAAAAAGAAGATGGAGAAGACAAAGAAAGGGAGGAAGAAGAGGAAGACAAGGAAGAAGGAGGAGGAGGAAAAGGACTGAGAAAAATCATGTAACGTAACGAAAAAATATTAGTGTATAACAGAAAGTGACTCCAAAATAATTTTAAAGACAACATATTCTATGAGATCTCCCAGAAATGATGAAAATAACAAAGAATTTCAGAATTCACTCAGGAGAGTTACAGAGGTTATTATTCAGCTCTGCTTTGAAAGGAAAGAATAAGTAGTCTGTTCTATGACTGCAATATCAAGAGTGATCACAGTTTATGATGAATAGAAATTCAAAGATAATTATAAAAATCATGGGATCTCAATTTTTTAAAAAAGAGAAAATTATGAAAATAAAAGTGGCAAACACTAGAAAAGGGACATCTTTTTTAAAATAGAAAAATAAAATAAAAAATTTTCTTTGAGTTATTACAAGGAAAAGATGTTTGTCAAAGCTGCTTTGCACAGCGACAGAAGATACCCAATATAGGGTCCAAATGGAAAAGAAATTTTGTACTGTTAGTGTGGTTCTCCAGAAGCTCTTGATCGCAAAGGACATCATACGGATTCTAATTACATCAAGCCAAAGAACAAATCAGTGCCTCTTAAATGAGTTCCATGATCACTGAAAAGAGCTGGATGTAGCAACACATATAGGAAAAACCAAATAAAATAAAAAATGTTTATTTTTGAGACTATGATATGCAATTATGTGAATAGTATATACTGTGCATAAACAATGAGCCAGACTCAGAAGTGAATAAGGGAGATGGCTGGAATGCCTTTGTGAGGAGTAGGGTTAAAAATCCATGGAATACCTTTTAAAGGAATCCAAAATCAAAATAAGGTCTTTAGATCAATTCAAGCCATTCATACAGAAAAAGTGGGACTGACGGATGATCAGGTACCAGAGAGAGAGAGAGACAGAGACAGACAGACAGAGAGACACCCCACTGGTACTGAGTGAATTTTTTGCTTCTGTTTTGACTGAGGAACATAGAAGATTGATATTCCCAAACTGTCAGGAAAATCAGAATAGCATGAAGAATGGAAAATACACAACATATTCTATTCATAGACAAATAGAGTACTAATGAGTTGGGACTAGATGGCACCTAATAAGATGCTAAGCTATTAAATTGTGTAATTGGTCACCCAAACCTTAACTAGTGCCATAATTAAAAATGCCACTATGATGATAGACAATTCCTATTCATAAGAAAAATTCCAGGGGTGACCCTGGGACCTAAAGAAGAGTAAAATCACTTCCACTTAAAACAACACTATTCAATCCAGCCAGGAGGACCCCTAAAAACTAAAGGATATATAAGCTCCTAGAAAAAAAAAGAAATATGTGGTTGCTCTAAGGGCAAATCATATCTAACTAATTTATGAGTCATTTTTTTGCGGGGGAGGAGACATCAGGAGGGGGAGACAAAGATTACATAGTGCCTCCTGTGTGCCAAGTATTGTGGTAAGTATCTCATTTGATCCTCACAACAACCCTAGAAGGTAGATATTATTATCTTCATTTTACAAATGAGGACACTTGAGGATAACCGATGCACTCAGAGACAAGTAGGAATTATGTGAGGAAAACTCCAAACTCAGGTCTTTCTGACTTTAGGTCCAACACTTTATCCACCGCACCTTCTAGCTGCTAAGGGATTAAATGTGGATAAATATGAATATAGGATTATAATTTATTTAGATTTCTCAAATGTTTCCTAGATGTCATAAAATAGTCTAATAGAAAACGTATATATATATATGCATATTTACATACACGTATGTATACACACAAACATACATACACAAAGACACAATATAAAACTGAGTCAGGGAGACGAGAGAGGGAACAATGTTTTACTGCACATAGGGAACTTTCTTGGTAAAAGAAAACACTGAGTTAGTATAAAAAGATAACTTAGTGGGAAAGCACAAAAACAAGAGACTCTCCAAGGGATCTAATAATTGTTTTTGAGCTAAAGCTATCTGAAATCTTCTAGGTATTTTTCATATTACTTACCAAATAGCTAACACATGTTTACTCATTTAGAACAAGTGGCAATTAGCAGGAAACATGGTGATGATAGGTTTGTTTCCTCTATCCACTTCAATCAATCAACCAGCATTTATTTAACACCTACCATGTGCCTGGCATTGTAGTAAGTGCTAGGGACACACAAAAATGGAAAAAAACATTGTGACTTATTCTCTTAAAAAAAATTCATAATGTAGAATAACATTCAGAGCAACAACACACTTGATATATAAACACAAAATTTAAGGCCATTAAGCAGTATCTAGCAAATCATTTGGGGTGAGAAAGGAAAAATCATTTGAAATTTTGATGTCTTTTAATTAAACAGGATATGGGAAATTACTAGGCAAATAATGTTATAAAGGAGAAAAAAATGTTCTACTTTCAAATGTCTCACAATAAAATTGCTGTTTAGTACAAAACTCAGATTATACAGGATACATGTCTTCTTTTCTTTTGAATAATGACTATGATGCTACTACTGCAATGTAGGTGGATATCTAATTCCTTGAGGTCTAGAAACTGGTGTGGAAAAAAAGTTAGGTAAGAGAAGAGTGACATAGTGACAATAACTGGAGAGTAATGACTCCACCTATTGCATTTTAGCCAAATGGAAAATGAAATAATAAATGATTAAGTCAAAGAGGGAGGAAACTATTGTCCCTAAAGGAAGAAAAATCACCAGAATCAAGTTAGAATTAAGTTAAGATAGGCTGAATTCAGTTGAATAACAGAGTAGACACAGCAAAATTTTAAAAATGTTGTACCACGTAGGCAGAAAAACATAAAATTGGTAGAAGAGCAAATTGAACCTCCCAGGTAACTGAAATAAAATGCAGAGAAAGGGTGGGAAGTTGGGAAAGAGAAGAGAAAGGTGGGTGTGGCAACAAGAGTGATACAATTACCCAAAGATCTGCCCAGAATTGAAGAGCCCTTGATTTATCAGATGTCTCAAGGACTCCATTAAATGTGCCTCCAACACAGCAACAGTTTCTGGTCACCCCAACCTTCTCAACTCTATTCTGAAACAAAAAGATGAGATCTGGGAAGGGTCAAAGGTTGCCAAAGTGTAACGGGTTTTGGAACTTGCCTTGTTGAAAAGGAAATCAGAATCTGCAAGAGGCAGCAAACACATAGTCTCAATCTTGTCTGGGAATAATCAGTAAAGTTTCTAATATTAAAGGCAGAACCAAGACCTCAGTTTGTCCCTACCTGAAAGCAAGATGAATAAAGTTCAGCGTTGTCTGCAAACCAATCTATTGGCACACTTACGACAGTTTGAAAAATGTGCTGTCTAGAAAACTACTGAGTGCCAGTAATTTTCAAGTTAAAACATCTCCTTCATTCAGAAGAACTTCACTTTCCTTTCAGATTTATTACAAGGATACAAAGTCTTTGTATTGAATATGATCTGTAAAGGTCTTTGTCTGTGTTTAGAAATTATATGAGAAATGACCTGCTCTAGAGGTACTGTGAAACAAAATGAGATGTTGTTACCTGTTCAGTGTGTCTCCAATTTTTCCTTTCAAAATTCACTAACCACTGAAGTACAAGTGTAGTTCAGACAAGTATAATGTGAATAGGGCCTCACTACATGACTACCAGACACTGATACTATTAGACCACTCTGTCAGGGGCCTAATTCCTCATTCCAGCCATGCTATGCAGTACTGTTGTGATAAGAACACAGAATGGAGAGAGAACAGATTAGGATTGCATGTTTAGCATGACAAATGTCTTCCAACTTACCTCTGGGAAATATCTTCACCATTTTCTATACCCATTTCCTCAGTTATACCCATTCTTTCATTACCCCAAAAAGATAGTAAAACCACACATACACAGTGAAACAAAGCCACACTCATACAAACCTTAATCCTTCCCCACTTAAGTAAGAAAGAAACTGCTATAAATTCCTAGGGATAACTAGCCATATAGACTGGGAACTCTTGATTAATACTTTACCTTTATTTTTCTATATGGGGATAGTTTTTAATCAAAAGAATCAAGACTTGAAAACTGAAGCACAAGGACAGGCAGGAATGGTAATGCAAGAACATGAGATTTTCAATGGCTATGAACTTCTGTCACAAAAATATAAGTTCCCTATTAGTTTTACCTATCTTCCCTTCCATTTGTCATTAATTTGATGGAACTTGGGAGTTGTCAAGACTATTTGGTGCAAGTAATTTATCTTGTAGAATAATCACCAACCCTCAATTCAAAGGCTTTGTTTTCCGAAGAACATTGTACACTAACAGGATGATCAACCGTAAAAGAATGAGCTGCTTCTAATCAATACAATGATCCAAGACAATTCCAAATGACTCATGATAAAAAATGCTACACTCTCTCCAGAGAGAGAAAGCTGATGAATTCTAAAGGCAGAGTGAAGTATACTTTTTTCAGTTTCTTAATTTTTATTGTTTTATTTTGTTTATATTTTCTTTTGCAACACATCTGAGGTACAAATATCATATATGACTTTCATATGTATAATCAATATCAAATAACATGCCTTTGTAAAGGGATGGAGATGGGATGAGGATGAGAGATGAGGGATGAGGAGAACTTGGAATTCAAAATTTTTAAAATGAGTATTAAAAAATGTTACATTTGGGGGAAGGGAAGGGGAAAGAATTGAAAACTTATGGAAGTGATTGTAGAAAACTGAAAACAAATAAATTTTTTAAAATGTTACATTTACTTGGCAAATATTTAACAAAATAAATAAAAATAATTAAAAAACAAAAGACTTTGTTTCATTTTAAATTACATAAACTTTAGAATAATGAGACAAAAAGGCCTCTAGATAAGATGAACTTGGAGAAAGTCATGCATTTTTCAACTCCATTTTAAGTGGATGTTTATGTCTGTCTTCATATTTTATAATGTAAAAGAATAATTAACTCACTGAAAAGACCAAAAAACTGAAATGCTCAATGACAGGTGACAACATACCTTTTTACGTAGTAAAATGGAACTGTATAAGAAATTCTAAATACTATTAGAAAGTAAAAGAGGAAGAAGTTTCAAAAAGTCACCAGAGAACATTATTAAGAAGATATAAAAAGATATCTAATTAAGTGTCTTTAGTTGTGCCAGGGGAATGTGTAACTATGAACAAAATGTGAGAGGGAAAGGAAACACTTCAAATATTTCTTTCAATTAAAAAAAAAAATTTCTACTGATTTTCACATGTTTTGTTAAACCCTTATTTAAAAGTCAAAGCAGCCTACTTTAAAGAAATACAACTCATTCTCAGATGGAACATTGTTCTTCCTCAATCATTTTCTGTGATTCGAATGAATTGAATAATCAGTGTTTTTTAAAACAAAAGGGAAACTTCTTTGGACACTTTTTAAGCAGAATGCTACAGAGAATTAGAATAAATCGTGAATACATACATACAAGTGCACTCATATAATCAATAAACATTAGAGTAGCAAATGACTTCATATTTAAGCATACACAAATATATAAAGAGAAAGAGCATTACAGAACAATATGATGAGAAGAAATTTTCAAGATAATATTGTCAAATGTTTTTCATTTTATGTGTAAAAAAAAATGTTTACAAAATGAAGCATTTTATCCAAGTCCAGAATTAGAGGCAGAGGTTAGAATACAGCCCTGGTCTTACGACTTCTGCACTGGTGCTCTTTCAACTATATAGTGCTGGGAAGGCTCGGTGGAACAGTGGATAGAGCACTGGGCTTGGAGTCAGAAAGACCTGGGGTCAAAAGACCAACGGTCTTTTGAGGAAAGCCTATATTTAGTATAAATGGAAAGAAGGTTCTATATAGGAAGGATGACTTCAAAGAAAATACTCTGATGGTGAATAGAACAGAATTATAGCTCAAAGTCAATAACTGTCCCTTTAAGAAGAAATGAAATACCGATCTCAAATATTTCCATTTATCTGATGACAGCCCTTCCAAATGCGTTGCTACTTGAACTGGCATGCTCAGAAGCCTCAAAAACCCACCTTGTAGAGTCAAATGAATCTGGTTTTGCTTATTTGTAAGTCGGACATAGGTCAGCTCTGAGGTATAACTTGCTTATATTTTAAAGACTTTTAAATCCTTTCACATAATTTTTAATCTGGTCTTCAACTCAGAGTGGTGGGAAATCCCAGAAGGAGGCCTATCAACATTCTGCTCAAAATAAAAATGATTCCCTTCCTATTCATGTTTTTTTTCCCCTTATTTTCCTCAAATTTCCTCTTTTGGGATTACATATTATCATACCTGTTAACTGTAAGCATCTGTATAATTACAAAATGTTTTTAGCCATCTTAACATTTAGAAAGAAATAATTAATTTTGTCAAGACAAAAATAACTGTTTCTGAATCTTATGCTTGGCATGTATAGGCTTGAGTAAAGAATTGTGCATTGGGATTGCTTTGGAGCGTATTTCTAAGACATTTGGTTCAGAAATTATTATGCTTTAGCTTCATAAGTATTTAAGCACATACTGAAACAAAATGCTCAAAATCTTTACACATGAGTTGTTCTATGTCATCAGGGAAAGGGGTGATTAGGAGCTGGCAATATTTCAGACTTGGAGATCTTTTCAGGAAGTAAAAGAAGCTGACCTTTGTAGTCACTGTGAGTACTGCTCACTGTTCGGCCTTTTTCTGACAACAGTAATCCTCCATAAATTTTCATATTGCTACAAGTGGTGCAACTTATAAAACTAGCTTAATGGAAAAATAAATTAAAGTAGATAAATTTAATATAATGAAAGGATTATGAAAAGGAGCCTAACCTAGTGACCTGGGACAGGGAGTTTAGGGATTGTGCATTCTAGCTGATTTCACTTTTGATTTGGTGTCTCTTTTTCAAAATGTAAAATAGGGACCATAATGTATCCTTACCTTATTGATATACAATGAAACAACTGACAACTTTTGAAATTCTTTGGGGTTGCAAATATAATGCATGATGTAAAGTAAATAAAACACATAATAAAATAAAATACATTAAAAATTTTAATTTTTCAGGGCTCAAACACAAAAATATTCTACATAACTAATAAAATGCCAACTAATCTACATGCAAGGTAGTCTGTGCAAATTTGCACAAGGTCAGATCACAAGGGAAGGCAACCTTTCTAGTCTATCACCATCAAACTATCTCTTTTATGGATTACTTCAAGTCTCCAAACCTTTAATAGCTCCCTACTGCCTAAAGGTAAAGTCCAAACCCTTTTTTCCTATACCATGGTACCTAATTGTCAGAACTATAGGTATTGATGATTTATAAATGCCTGTTGAAGATAGGGAACCAAGTGGTAGGTTGTACCTACAGAGGGAATAGGCTGTGATCAGACTAAAAAACATAAAACACATGCTTAACAGTAAGCAAGATTCAGTATTCAATAAGCATTTATATTGTGCAAGCAACTGTTTTTAGGGCTGTTGAACAAAGCAAAGCAGGAGCTCACAGTACCACAATTTCAGAGAATCAGAGAAAGTACTCAGCTAGTAGAATCATACCTAGCTCAGAAGGCAGATAAGCTATGTTAAGTTAGAGCCATACAAATCGTGGAGTAGTGGAAAGCCAGACTACTGAGAATCAAAAAATATTTCTGTCAATTATTTTTTGATTTTTGGTCTAATTCCCTTCATTTGTGAAATGATGGGGTTAGAAAAGATTTGGTTATCCATTCGTTAAATAACAAGTGTTAACCCCATATGGTGGTTAAGGTATTAAGATGGAAGGATAAGATATGATCAGTAGTATCTGCAAGGCGCTTACAATATAATTGAGGGGAAAAGACATAAAAATAATGTGCAAGAAAGTAAACTTTGAAGGCCAAGTTCCTTAAACTTCCTTTGTATCGATTACAGAGTTAACATAATATTATCATATGTCAGGTAATACACAAATATTTGATAAATTGAATTTAAAATACAGTTATCCCTTCCACATGGTGGGGGTTGGGACCAAGGTGGCCCTGTGATCTGGAAAATACCTGTAAAACTTTTTAGCCATCTTGTTGTGCCAGAGAGAAGTCTGAATTATAATGGTATTAAAAGATAAACTATACATATGCTTTATGCACTTCTGAGTTTCCAAACCTTTTCTGTATCATCTGCAGTTGATTGAGCACTGGGCCTGGAGTTAAGACGAACTGAGTTCAAAGCCAGCCTCAAATACTTACTAGCTGGATGAATTCAGGCAAGTAAGCTAAGTCATTGAATCTATGTCTCCCTCAGTTTCCTTAACTGTAAAATGGGGACAATAATAGCTCATACCTCACTGGGTTTTGTGAGGATCAAGTGAAATATCTATAAAGAAGTAAGCACCGTAAAGAGGTAAGGGCTATATTAGCTAACCCATATATAGCACTTACTTGTTGTTTTTCAGATATGTACAATCTTCATGACCCCTTTCAGGGTTTTCTTGCAAAGATACTGAAGTAATTTGTCACTTCCTTCACTAGCTCATTTTTACAGATGAAGAAACTGAGGTGTGGGCTAAATGACTTGCCCAGGATCATATATAGAATCTTACAAGTACTCTCTGACTTAGAAATATTTGATTGGTAAATTTAATATCTAAGGAAGAAGAGAGTTATACTCACTTCTCCTTCCTGCTAATGACTTCAGTATGTCAGTTAATAAGCATTTATTAAGCATCTATTATGTACCAGGCACTGTGCTAAACTCTGGGTTACAAAAAGTCAAAAGACGGTCCATTCCTGCCCTCAAGAATCTCAGTCTAATGGGGGAGACAATAACCAAATATGAACAAAGCTGTCTTAGATCAACACCTCCACCTGGTGGCCAGTGGGGTGAGCTATCTGACCTTCACCATATATCTTTTCTACCTAAGCACATACATACAGTATAGTTTGGCACGCTGATTCCTCAGTCTATTTTTGCTAGCAGTTGAGGTAATTTCATCTCTTTATCATAAATTAGACAGGCAGACAAAGATGGATAGATGAATAGATAGATAATCTCTTCTTGAAACATTACTTTATTAACACACATAGAAATCCGCAAACTATAAGTTAGAAGAATAGCAGGGAATATTATAGGTCAGCGTTAGCACCTAAGACAAAGTTAAATACCATTTATTAATGGAGAGGAAACAGTAAGTATGTTTTTAATTTCTATTCCTATAAATCAGACAATAGGTAGAGCATTGACTATGTACCAGGCATTATTCTAAACCCTAAAGATACAAATACAAGCACATAACACTGTCCTAGATCTCAAGTAGTTTATATTCTAATGAGGGAAGATAGAACAGGCTATGGGGATAGTATATATGTAGCAGCAGTACGTGGGGATGGCCAGGCAAGTGGTGTGGAAGTCTGGTCCTGCAAAAATGAGGCAAACATTTATCTGTAAGAGCTTGGGGTTCTGGGATTCCAATAGGGTAAAGGAGTTAGAAAGAAGGACACTGCTGAGCATAGGCAGTAGGTGTCGAGGTAGCTAGGTGGTAATATGTAAGTCTGCTTCTCAGTAGAATAAGGAGAAAGATCACCTATCAGAGCCTGGCATCCTAGAAGCACAGCAAAGTTTCCTGTGGAGGCAAAAGAACAACAGCCAAGGTACAGGAAGCAAGATGCAGAGATGGAGTTATAAATAATACATTCTTATCAGATTTTCAACTCATTTCAGAATGGTAATGGCTAAAAAATTAGCTGGAAGAATCAGGATATAAAATTATGCTAATAATCTATATAGATAGATAGTGATCATAACCCATGATGTAAGAAAGATGCAAAAACTATTTCAAATGGCATGAAATGCTGAGCCTAAATCTGCAATATTAAATTTAACTTTGAAAAATTAATTAATTGCATAATCAGAAGATGGGGAGTATAATGCTTAATAGCAGATCATATAAAAAAAAACCAATGGTGTTTATCTGGGGACGGCTGATTGTACATAAACTCAATATAAGTCAACAAGTTGATGTAGCTGCTAAAAAGGTGATGAGGAAATCTTCAGCTGCATTAACAGAAATTTAGTGACCAATTCAAAAGAAGTAATATTTATAAGACAAAAACTAAAATACTACATTAAATTTTTGCATAGCACATTTTATGAGACTTTGAAATATTAAACATAGTCAAAGGAAGACAGCTAGAATGATGTGGGGATCTTGCTACCTGGCTGCACCTAATTGTAGGAACTCAATAAATGATTCTGGAATGAATGAATATGAGAAATTGAATATAAATATTGTTGATCACCCTGGAAAAAAGACAACTATGGAAAGGGCCATTGTGTGGAAAAGGAAATAGAATTAGAACCAAAGGTAAAAGTGATAGGGAGGCACATGTTACCTCAATACAGAGAGGAACCTGCTAACAGTGATAGCTGCTAAATACCGTAAGATACAACCCAGTAAACTCGTAAACTCTTTGTCAAGTCAGCACACAATTCCCACTGCTGCTGCCACCACTATGACTGCTAGCATTTATAGAGTGCTTTAAGGTTTCCGGTGACTTGCAAATATCTCATCTGATTATCACAACAGGCCTGAAACATAGGTGCTTTTATTATCTTCATTTTACACTTGAGGAAACTGAAGCAGATGGAGATAAAATGACTTGCCCAGGGTCACAAAGCAAGTCTTTTTGGCTCCAGATGGAGCACTCTATCCACTGCACCACCTTGCTGACTCTATGTGTCAGGCATTGTGCTAAGCCTTGAGGATGCAAAGAAAGTTAAATAACCCTTCTTAATTCTCAAGAAATTCACAATCTACTGGAAGAACAACATAAATGACTGTGTACAAACAAGATATATACAGGATAAGTTTGAAGAAAATCAACAGAAAGAAGGCACCAAAATTAAGAGGCATTGGGAAAGACTTCTTACAGAAGGTGGGACTTTAGTGGAGACTTGAAGGAAATTCAAGAAGCTAAATCTTGGATGAGAGAGTTTCAGGCACGGGGGCAACTACTGAAAATGCCCAGTCAGGCGATGGGGTGTCTTGTGAGAAGAATGGCAGTGAGGTTAGTGTTCCTATAATGCAGAGTGAATTGGAGGGAAGTAAGGTGTAAGAAGAGTAGAAAGGTAGAATGAAGTCAAGTTATTAAAGGGCTTCGAATGGCAAACAAAGGATTTTATATTTAATTCTAGAGATAATGATTATTAAGTTAGTAAGTGGGGTGGGAGGTGATATGGTAAGATCTGTCCTTTAGGAAGATCGGTTTAACAGGAGGATGGAATGGAATGGGGATAGAGTAGGAAATGAGGTGATGGTGGGCTACATCAGTGTGGTCACAGTGACAGAGGAGAGAGAGGTCATAAAAGAGGTGCTGGAATGGTAGAACTGGCAGGACTTGGCAACTGACTGGATGTGGGAGAAGATGAAGATGATACCTAAGTTGTGAGCCTGAGTGAGTGAGGAGATGGTAGCATCCTAGAAAGTAATAGGGAAATGAAGAAAAGAGGAAGATTTTAGGGAAAAGATGATGAGTTAAGTTTTAGACTTGCTGAGTCTAAGAGGTCTATGAAATATCCAATTTTGGATTTAAAGTAGTGAGCTGGACATACAAGACTGGACACTGGGGAGGGCTTAAGGTTGGATAAGAAGATCTGAGAATTATTAGCACTGAGATGATGAATGAATGTATGGGAATGCATGTGAAATACTGGTAAAGTAGAAGTGGACGGCGCAGCTAGGTGGCTCAGTAGATAGGGTGCTAGGCCTAAATCAGGCTACTGATATTAGAATTGTGTGACTCTGGACAAGTTACTTAAACTTTGTTTGCCTCAGTTTCCTCATTTGTAAAAAGGGGATAATAATAGCACTTGCCTCCCAGGGTTTTTCTGTGAGGATCAAATGAAATAATAGTGAAGAACTTAGCGCACTGCCTAAAATGTAGTGTCATATAAACATTGTCATATAAACATGAGCTATCATGATCACGATCAATATTTTGTAGGAAAGCTTCCTGAATTATGAGGGAAGTTGGGCAAGAAGACCTCAAAGAGTCTTTCTAATAAAAAAAAATTCTATTTTTTCCTTCAGTTATGTTTTCTATTGAATTAAATATGTACTTACACATATATAATGTGTAAATGTGAAATATAATTAATTACATAATTTATATATAAATCATATACTATAATTAAAACAATACTTTTTCTTTCCCTCAATCATTGAAAATGCATACAGTATTTTAGCTACATTAAGAGTTAAATAGAGGTTTTGTAGTTCAGCCTGGAAATCTAACCAACACTTATAACATAGTTTCTCTGGGAAAATGCATTCCAAGTTCTAAAAACTAACTTACAAATGAACTTTTGGAACACAATCCATTTTTAAGTTGGGGACTGTCTGTACATTGTTGGCAGGGTCCCACTACAGCCAGCAGTCCATGGCTCACCTTTTGCTCTCTGATATTTGATGTTAGTGAAAGGAAAGAGCTTTTGGCAAACACTCCATCAGTGGATGCCAGGAGGGGGAAACATGAGGGAGGTTTGTACAGACACCTAGATCACTGTTCCATTGTGTTGCCCACTCTGATCTGCCTCAGACTGCAAAGCCTCTCTGGACCCTATGTACATGCACAATATTTAACCATATCAAGTAGGTGGGATTAGCTGTATGTGAGGCATTTTCTCACTACAAGCAGCATTCAGAAACAGTACAAGCTAGCCCTGTAGATGACACTAGGAATTTCCTGAGTAGCCTAGCTCCAGACAATTAGCATCAGTGCATTTTAGCTTATAAAGTAAAATGCTGTAGGAAAACAGAATTTGTGTTCTATTTTCTGATAAATGACAGATTTCCATTTTATTTCATTTTTGGACCATGACAAGTCTTGCAAAAATAATGTCCTCCTATATTAACGAAAGATATGATGGTATATGGGCTGAAATACACTCCACTGTAGCAACATAATGGGGGAAAAGGGTTGAGGTATTTCCTGTCACTGACTCTTAGCCATGACACCCCCACTCTTTTGGTACTGTTTCTAAAATACCGTTAATAAATTACACTTTTTAAAAATACTTGTCCAATTCTAAGTTGAGATTATATTTAGAGTATGTCTTCTAATTCAGTCTCCAGACTCTCATTCTTGGTGACCCCCCCCCTCAAAAAAAAAGACAGAGAGGAAAAAAAAAGAATGCAAAAGAGCAAGAGTGAGCATTAGTGTGTGAGCCCAAAGGGGGAAAAAAAAAAAAAACTTTTTTTTTAAATCCAGAAAAAGAATGATCACACAGTTATGTCTGGAATTTAAATGGATTTCTTTCCAAAAAGGCAAAAGCACTAGCTGCCATTTTCCTGGATTCCCACAGCAGCAACAAATTTGTGACCAGAAGAATTACTACTCTATGAAACATCACATACCTCTTATGACCCATGCTGTACCACACACCATGTATACTTATATTTGTCATGGTAACTATTAATTCTGAGCTTGAAAAAAAAAAAAACTAGTACTTAGAGAAAACTAAAACGGTAACCTTTGACATCCTCCACTATGGCAACTGTTTTGTTGCAGTGATGTAAGGAAATGCTTGCAAGGAGGAATTTGAGCTTGTTTAATAAACACATGGCATAGTCACTTACAAAATGATTGTTTGTTGTTGTCATTGTTATTTGAATTTGTCCCACATTTGCTGGCTGACAAGAGGCAAAAAACTACATGTTCTTCTGTTTCACCATGCCTGTAAGTTATTTGGATTGGTCCCAGGCATCTATTTTGAAAATTAAAAATAAGATCTGAATGTTATGATTACTTTTCATTTAAAGACTGAAGTACAGAGCAAAAGAAGGTATTAAGACTCAGATAATTAATGATATAGAATACCTGCATCCTCAGTGAAATCTGGGACCATTAAGAAAAGAAGATGTGAGGCCATATAAGGGAAATTGTTATGGAGATTTTAATCTTCTGTTTCCACCAAGAATTTAGAATGTTCTGAAATATATTGATCATCATTTGATAATGTATCTCTCCCTTGTTTTCCATCCTTCTGCTACCACTTTAGTGTAGACAATTACCCTATCATAACTAGACTCTTGTAATAGTTTTCCAACCAGTTTTTCTGTCTTTAAAGTCTCCAATAACCACTTAACCATTAATGGTGACAAAAGAAAAAATGTATCTTGAAATATTGCTTTCAGAACATCATTTCTCTGCCCCAAAGTTTGAAAATGGCTCACAACAACTACAAAATGAAATCCCAATTCTTTACTCTGGAATTCAAAGCTGTCTACAGTCTGGCTCCAAGTATGATCTCATTTATATCAATTATATATTAGGGTCAAGGATCAAAGATCTAGAGCTGGAAAAGGCCTCCAAGCTAAACTTTCCTGTTCTATAGATGAGGAAACTAAGGTATAGAGAAGTTAAATGATGTGCACATTAATTTAATACATAAAGAAGGATTTAAACTGAGGTATTCCTAAATCCAAGTCTAATGCCCAAAACCCACACTGCTTCCTTGGGGACACAATTGAAAAATGATAATGAAAGGGCATATGCTAAATATATCAATGAGTAGAGAGTCTGAAATGGTAGTGAACTCAAGAAGGATAGATGCTACTCAAGAACTCAAGAGGGATAGAAGCTACTCAAAACTGTGTTCAAGATTGTGACAGGTAAGAAAAGCAAAGAGGCCAAAAGGACCAATATGGAGGTAAAGGGAATTCTACTGAATTCAAATTTTAAAAGAACAAATCCAAAAGGTAAAAATACCAAAGCAGGGATGAATATGGACACATACCCCAGAATTACAAGAGTCATTTCAGGATGCTTAAAGTTCAGAATGAGTTAAGAACTGCAAAAAATGAAAACTAAAATGGATCAAAAATCATCTCATATGTGGAATAATTGAATGACAGATAGAATTATACATCCAACCACCTTGTTTTGACCTCTCTTGACCGAACTGCCTTTAATTATAAGATGTAGTAAGTACATGAAAGATGGAGAATTCAAAGCCAGGTCTTTTGACCACAGATATTTCCACTGTAGTATGCTGCTTTCTAGTTGAAAGAACTGGAGTAGTTTAGGTAAGAGAAAATGTAGAGGGATCCCAACTGCTATCTCCTAGAACATGACAAATATTGCGTGGAAAACAATTTTGACTGAAGTTTTAGTGTTAATTAATAAATAATACTTGTTTATTTAATGACATTTATGTCAAAATAATTGCTTGCTTGGAAAGTTAGATTAGCAATAGTACCTTTCCTTAGAGTAGTGAACAGTGTCAACATTCTACCTAGAAGTGTACTTGCAACTGATGTAGCCATATGACCAAGTTCATTGAAGTCAGTGCTCAGAAATCACCTCCATAATGTGGGTTAAGACTTAGGGGATCAAGTAAGGAGAAGGCTCAAGATATACAAAAGTAAGGAAAGAGAATAGAGGTAGGGACTGTGCTTAGGATTCCATCCCAGATGAGGAAATCCCCTCTACCAATACATATCTTTTCTGCATCTTCAGGTCTTAGAGAATTGCCTATAACATTGACAGGTCAAATGGTTTGCATGGGGATCACAAAACTAGTAGAGAATTCTGGTGTTCCTGGCTCTAAAGTCAGCTTTCCTTCTACTATGGCATTCTGCCTCTTGGTACATACAGAGTAATTTCCAGAGGAGAAGACATTAACACCTCTTCTCCATCAGGACAGGCCTCGTGTAAGTAAGCTCAGTGTTTGAAGCAGTTCCCATTCTCCTAAGGCATTTCCTCACATTTCTCATACATGAGATGACTGACTACTTAAGCAAAGAGTATACAATAATAAAACCATCATGGAGGCTGATATCTCAGCATCTTTCTTTTAGGGTGTTCAAAGCACTTCTAAGATTTTTATCTTATAAATACCTACTACATCCCTTTAAGGTAGGGAGGGGACATATATTATTATTTTAATTTTGGAAATGGGAAAACCAAGGGTGAAGTAAGTAAGCTGTATGGTGAGTCAGCAAAATGCCAGTATTCCAACTCCAACATAAGCACTTTACATATTAAATCAGAAAGAGCCAAGTGTCAGCTCACACATTGGTGGGACATGTTGCATCAGATTCAGTGATGATGAGGAACTGTCAGGAAGGCTCCAATTTTTGAGAGTGACAATACAAATATCTGGCTTGAAGTCACTTTCTTCTGACTTTTAAATCTAAAGGTTCTTCAACAAGTTCCCTGCAGGGAGGGATTTAGGACACTTTATCCTGAAAAGTGAACCCTGAAAAGACAGAACCCTAGACTAGAGTGAGAGCGCACAGTATGAATGGGAGCTGTGAATAACACAGATGCTGACAATTAGGACATGTGTTTCTATGATACATGTGCAGGAGTTGATCTTGAATTTCTGGCCATTTTCCAGTTTACAAAGTTATATGTTAATACTTAAGACATCTTCAATATTATAATTAAGGTGTGATATTTTTGCTTACAATACTGAACTGTCTTCATTCACACAGCTATAAATAACAAAATGGAGATGCCAACTTGTAGAAAGTGGGAGGAAGGAAACAAGGATTTGTCACCTGCCTATATGCCAGGTGCTGTGCTGAGGGTTTTACAAATAGGATTTCATTTAAAGAAGCACTAAATTTGTAGTTGGAAAATGCTGGTTCACAATTCTGGTTTTAGCTCTCTCCCCCCTCACTAGCTATGTTACCTCAGGAAAGCCAGTCAATTTCCAGAACTTCAGTTTCTTCGTCTAAAAAATGGGATGACGATAGTGGTCCTACCTGCTTCCAACAGCTGTTATAGGGATTGAATAAGATAACACGTGTGAAAGCATTTTGAAACCAGAATGCCCATAAAAATGTGAGCTGCTATTATAAACATGCTCTGGTTTCTTCTAAAATTCCCAATACATGAAATGTCCTCCTTTCTATCTCTTCAACAGTTGTAGTTTCATTTATCCTTTAGAATCCAACCGGAATTTCACTTCCTCCATGAAGCCTTTCCCAAGACAGCCTTAAGTGATATGCTTTCCTCTTGCTCATCTAGCTTTATTTGCACCTCTCTTGTGTTTGCTTATTTTAGTAGCCCCAGCATTTGGCAGTGCCTAGCAAATAAATATGCTTTCTCTATCTACCACTATAATCCACTCATTATGTAATGATGCATATTACAGTTAGTTAAGGGATATCATATGCCCCACTGGACTATAAAACCCCTTGAGGACAAAGAGTGTATCTCATACACTTTGAATTCTAACTCCTCTTCCTCTCAATACTTTAACAATAGCTAATAATAACAGCTGATATTTATATAGTACTTATTATGTGCCAGGCACCCTACCAGCTTTATGATTATTATCTCATTTCATCATCACAACAACCCTGGGATGCAGATGCTATTATTATCCCCATTTTACAGATAAGGAAACTGAGGAAAACATGGTCACAAAGCCAAAAAGTGTCTGAGGTGGGATTTGAACTCAGGTCTTCCTGATTTCATGCCCAGAGTTCTATCCACTGTGCCAGCTAGGTACCTCCCAAAACTAACCCTCATACAAAAAAAAATTCTCAGAAAATGACTGTTGAATGAATTGCGACAAATATGTGTGTACCACTACTTTTAAAAATATCTAGATATCAATGCAGTAGTGGTGGAGGCATTTAGATACAGGACAAAAAAATGGATGATATATAAAGAAGTATATTTTATCAATATAAATTTCATGTACTGTTTTGTAATACACATTGTTTAGTTGCTATGAATTTTTAAGACTGGATGATTACATCATCACATCATATCAAGGTTGGTTCACCAATAGCTGCCAATAGCTTTTTTCAAATGGTAAACGAGAGAGCTAGGAACATGATTTTGTGTCCTACCCCTATGCAAAATCTATCATAGATTAATGAAATCACTTCACCTTAATTTGAGTCTTTTAATTGATTTATAAAAATATATGAAGTGAGTATTCTGGAAAGCAAAGTAGGAATATTCTGAGCTTTATAAGTAAGAGTAATTTGCACAATTTGTTCCAGTGTTTAAAAGGATAAGGAGAAAATGAAAATAACAATCTATCATACAATTTCCTATCTTATTTTTCCCTCCTTTCTGAAGGAGGAGATAGAAACAAAGTGGAAGCAATTGAGAAAGGAAGGAAGATACAGGGGAGATTTTCTGAGGTAACATTGCTCATAACTTGGTAAATATAATCAGAAATTAATAAATGACTCTAAAGCACAGAAAATTACTTGAACAAGATTTGATGGGGTGGAATAATTGTGTGAAAATCTTCTCCATGGATCACTACAAGGTATGAAATGCACCCAAGTGTGTCAAATCCCTTAGGGGGGACAATTATCTCATAAAACCACACCCTCTTCAGCTGTCTTTTTTGTTATTTTCTGAAAAATATAGTGTATTCCTGACTAAGAGAACAATTTGAGACTGAGAGCTTATGAGCTTAAACCCCTGGTTCAAATATGATGCACTGGGTTTGTTTTGTTTTTTTTTTAATTTAACAACTGCATTCTTCACAATTCTGAGCATGTGTACCCATTTTGAATGAGATCATTTTCTCAGTTCTTTCTAATGAGCCATTCAATTTAGCAATCAAGAAGAGCCTAGCCTGGAATACAGTGAAGTGATTAAAGGATAAGTTCCCAGTTCTTTTTAAATTTAATATTTCCTTTAGCCACAGCAAGTCATTCTTCTGACATTCAAGAATGTCATGCAGTCTGAAAATCTATCTCCCCACCCCGTTCCCAGATTTACTTAGTTTTCCCAGAAAAGAGCAACAAGAGCCCGATTTTGTAATTTCTTGGCTTTTGAAATTTAAAGCCATCTGTATCCTTTTTTGAAATGTCGTTGCTCTTCAAAGTTGAATGGATAATATTATAAAGTGTTATATTAGAAAAAATGCTGACTAAATAATGTTAAGATTCTCACATTTCCCAGATGTTAATCCAGCTGCTGTTCAGTCTCTCCATTGGGTATATTCTTAATTCTAAGGGCTCTGGTTGCATAAATCTCTCACAGGCTTACTGTAATTGTATGATTTGGGAAATACATACATATATTTCAATATGGCTTTCATTTTTGAATCAATATACAATATTGAAAATACAATATCAATACAGAAAATACAATATCAATATAGAAAGACAATATAATCATTGTCATATCTATATAACTTCATTAAAAGTTAAGGTACTATGTCAGGGCCTAATTTTATCCCACTTAAAAACTTTCTTGAACAAAATGTATGATCCTTTAGATTTAGTTTATATAGAAAGGCTTATTTAGGAAACAACCAAAGAATTATAGGGGATGGAGAAGGGACCTCAGGAATCCTCTACCTCTAACCATTCTGCTTTATGAACAAGTAGCACAGTGGTGTACTGGAAAGAGCATGGGATTTGTAATCAGAAAATCTGGGTTTTGCTACCAGCTCCAACACTTAACAAGCTCCAACACTTAACTCCCAACACTAGTGTCAAGTCCTGTAAATGCTTTAAACCTCAATTTATACATCTGAAAAATAATAAAAAAAGGTTCTGGCTTCACAGAGTATTGAGGAAATCACTTTTAAAATTCTAAAATGCAATGTAAATAGGAATTGTTACATAACAAATTAACAAGTGTTTAGGTGCCTACACCACAAATCTCTTAGATATGGGGACAAAAATGACAAAATAAAAACTGTTCATGCCCCAGGGAAGCTTATGTTCCATGACAAGTTTATTTTTTCCAAATTATTTTTTTAGATTTTTTCAGTGACTTTACAAGTTTAATTTTTAAATTACTCTCTTTATGTGTATATGTGGGTACAGTGAAGAAAGTATACAAAGAATTATCAAATATTATGATTTAATAATGAAGAAAATATTTAGTGCCATAGTTTTAGGGCTCCATAATTCATTCTGTTGGCCTGGGCATGTCTTCATGAGAAGCTGCAATAACATAACTATGAACAGAAATATTTTATAAAGTTACACTGAAGCACTTTTCCAAGGCAATAAGACAGAGCTATTGATTATAGGGAAATAGCAGCCTCAAGAAAACTAATACATGAGGAAACTGAGAAGTGTACAGTCATGTCAAACGTTATGTGGTAAGGTGCCATATTTGTAGCTTGGACCATCAACCTCCAGACTCCTGATTCACTGTTTTTTCCACCATATCATACTGTCACCTAAAAACAATTGATACTCCCCAAATATATAACCACTCTTTCTCAATCTACCTTTCATTTACTCATTTTTGTATACATTCTATTCCTTTGCAGAGTGTATACAGTTTGAGGACAGGGACCATTTCATTTTTTTTCTTTGTATACTCAGCATCTAACATTTATCCTTTGTACAAAGGAAATAATTAATAAATATTTATTGAACTGAATCAAATTTTTACACGGAGGCTATCCTTATTTTTCTCTATATTGTTTTAATTTTAACATGTACTTCCGGCATTCCATTTAAAACCACATTGTTTAATGATATTAATAATAACATTTATATAGCACTTACTGTATGTTCCAGTCACTGTGCTAAGTGCTTTGCAACTATTATTCCATTTTCTGCTCACAATAAGCCTGAGAGGTAGGTGCTATTATCACCCCCATTTTACACATGAGAGAACTGAGGCAAACAGAGGTCAGGAGATTTGCCCACACAGCTAGTCAGTGTTGGAGGAATAATTTGGATTCAGATTTTCTTTATTACAGATCTGGTACTGTACTTTTCCACCTCGCTGCTCCTTTTTACATAGGTAAAAACATCTGAGTAGTTTATCTAGTGAATTTGGGGTTATGAAGATAAACAGTTTGGGTAAATAGAGAAGCAGGAAAAACTCTTTTCTCCAACAGATGAAATTTTCTTGTCTTAATTATCTATCTCCTATTTGCCTTGGATTCTGTAGATAAATAAGATTTAAGTTACTTTTGCTTTGATCATAACTGCTTTAAAAATGGCTTCATAATAATCATTTCTGAATGAATACACATACACATATGTAAACACACACAAACACAGCACAAAAGTATTTAGTTATTCCATTACATTCAAGTAGCAGAGATTTAACACATACTTATTTTTAAATTAATGAAAAGCTAACAAAGCATTTTTACACATATGATCACATTTTATCTTCATGACAAAGCTGGGCAGTCAGTGCTGATATAAGTAATATTATATCCATTTTAGAGGTGAAGAAGCTTGGAAATGACCTCTCCTCAGTCACATAGTGGCCCTGTGCTGGAGGCAAAGTTTGAATTTAGGTATCTCTTGCTTGAAATTACAGTTCTATGTCAACAACATAGCAGAACAACTACAAACTATACTTTAAAATTGCAATGTAAATAACCATAGGCAATCAGAGGTAAAGATCTTCTTCCCCCTCCTCTACCCCAACATTAATAGGCCTCAGGTGGAGCCCATTAAGGGAAGTTTGCTTAGGGGAGGCTTATGCTCTTGAAGGCTTTCACACCTTTTGGTAATTAGGTACTGAAGTATATAGGTTGTGGTGCCTTCTGGCTCTATATATACTCTGAGGTGAAGTTTTGCTCTGGGGCTCACTCCTTGGAAGAGTGTTGCTCTGATTTAGCTAGACAAGACTCTGGGTAGCCATTAAGGAGCCCCACCCCAGCTATGAAAACCCAGATGCTGGTGCTTCTCTCTCTGATAACTATGTGTGTATGTAATGGTCAGACGTTTTCACCTGTGGATCTGTGATGTATGTATTGCTTATGATCAGATGGTTAGAAGTCCTGTCTATTGGTCTTTATGATATTTTCTCTGTAATTTCTGCTTGTAATTTGTTTGTTCAGGGTGCTAACATTTTCCTCTGATCTAAGTGAAGGATACACATGTTTGATTAAAGTAAGATGGTTGACCACTTTAAAGCTGTTTTCCTTTGAGGAAAACAGATTCAAGAACCTGTACCAGCAAGTCATCCTGGATATGCTAGGGTGCTTGCTGTTATAATTTTACCAAGTGACATTTTGTGGAAAGACATGACCAAGCTGGAATGTGTCTGAAGGCAGTCAAAAGATATGCTGAGAGGCCTTGAAATCATACTCCCAAAGAATTGAGAGTATTTAGAAGAGAGGATATTTGGGCTGAGGTGGAACAAAAAAGCTGTCTTTAAAAGGATCATTTTTGTATTATTTGGTTCAAGAGGTAAAGGGTGAATTTGCATGGGCAGATTTAAGTACACTGCAAGGAAAAAGTCATAAAAATAAAGGGATGTTCAAAATTGGAATTGACCACCATGAGAATTAGCGAGTTTTCTATCACTCCCTGTATCTGAGAGTCATTTACAAGCACATAATTCAGAAAGAATGCAAGATGGCAGAGTTCAGCTTTAATTCAAGTTAAAGGAGGGATGAAGATTATATAAATGGTTATCAAAATGAAATAATTAAAATTTTGTTTCATAATAAATCAATTACTTTTTGTTTTTAAAAAAATATTCATATGGTGACAATTTTCTTGACTCAATAGTACTCAAAAGGATTCAAACTCAGCAAGAATCACATCCCTGAAGGTCACATATTGACCTAGAAAACTGCAAATTAAATTACCCATGTTTTGCATTTTTATTTATTTTGTCCAATATTTCCCAATTTTTAATGTAGGGGGTGAAGCCAAGATGGCAGAGTAGAAAGACACACATACACTAGCTCTTACCCCACAGCCCATAAAATACCTGTAAAGAAGAACTCTCAACAAATTCTAGAGCAGCAGAAGCCACAGAACAACACAGTGGAGGAGATTTCTAGCCCAGAATGACCTGAAAGACCAAGGGGAAAGGTCTGTCCCACTGGATCCGGAGCTGAGCCCAGCCCAGCCTTGGCCACATGGCACTGAGAGGAACAGATCTGAGCAGGCTTCAGGGACAGAATCTCCAGTGGCAGCGCAGATCCCTCAACCCACAGGCGCCAAAGGTCAGTGAGACGGTCTCTTCAGCTGACCGAGAAGGGAGCAGGGTGTCCCCATAACTTGGGCCTCCTCAGGTGGCAGCAGTGGAGGCAACAGCAGATGGGGCTTCCAAAGCAGGCAGCAGCACGCTGTAGAAGGTCTCATCATAAAGCATTTGAGGGATCTGAGCCCTGTGTGGCTGCCCTGCCCCTACCTGAGCAGCTGATCTTAATCTCACACTGAATAGTGGCCCTGCCTCCACCTAAAGCCCCTGAGGGTTTGGAGCAGCTCATCTGAATCTCAGCCCCCAGTGCTGGCTTGGCAGAACTGGTGGCGAGGTAATTGTGGAGAAAAAATTCAGAAATCAAGTAACTGGCTGGGAAAATGCAAAAAAAAGGGGAACAAAATAAGGCCACTTTCTTGGGGAACAGGTGTTTCCCCCCCTATCCTTTCAGATGAGGAAGAACAAGGCATACTGTCAGAGGACATCAAGGCCTCTGCCTCCAAAGGGAATTTAAATTGGGCTCAGACACTAGAAGACCTTAAGAAGCAAGTTAGCAGCTTATAAAGGAGAACCAAAAGAATACTGAGGAAAATAACAGCTTTAAAAAAGAGGCTAACTCAATTGGAAAAAGAGGTCCAAAAAGCCAATGAGGAGAAGAAGGCTTTAAAAAGCAGAATTAGCCAAATGGAGAAGGTTCAAAAGCTCACTGAACGAAGTAATTTGTTCAAAGAGAAAACTGAGTTCAGGGAAATGAATGACTATGAGTTAAACCAAGAAGTTAGTAAACAAAACCAAAAGTTTGAAAAAATAGAAGATAATGTGAAACATCTCATTGGAAAAACAACTGACCTGGAAAATAGATCCAGGAGAAACAATTTAAAAATTATGGGACTACCTGAAAGCCATGATCAAAAAAAGAGCCTAGGCATTATCTTCCATGAAATTATCAAGGAAAACAGCCCTGATGTTCTAGAACCAGAGGGCAAAATAAATATTAAAAGAATTTACAGATGACCTCCTGAAAGAGACCCAAACAGAGAAACTCCTAGGAGTATGGTCAAATTTTAGAGTTCCCAGATCAAGGAGAAAATACTGCAAGCAGCTAGAAAGAAACAATTTGAACATTGTGAAAATACAACCAGGATAACACAGGATCTGGCAGCTTCAACATGAAGGGATCGAAGGGCTTGGAATGGGATATTTCAGAGGTCAAAGGAACTGGGATTGAAACCAAGAATCACCTACCCAGCAAATCTGAGTATACTACTTCAAGGGAATAAATGGTCATTCAATGATATAGAGGACTTTCAATCATTCATATTGAGGAAAAGACCAGATCTATATAGAAAATTTGACTTCCCAAGACAAGAATCAAGAGAAGTATAAAAGGTAAACAGGAAAGAAAAATCATAAAAGTCTCTCTAAAGCTGAACTGTTTACATTACTACATGGAAAGAAAATATTTATAACTCTTGAATCTTTCTCAGTATTTGGGTAGATGGAGAGATTGTACATACACACACACCTACACATATATAGATAGAGAGTACAGGGTGTATTGAATCAGAAGAGATGATATCCACACAAAAAGATAAAATAAAATAAAATAAAAATTAAGAAATGAGGGAGGAAAATACCAGGAAGAGAAAGGAAGAAATGGAACAGGGCAGGTTATAACAAATTTTTAATGAGTTCTAGCAACAGCATGAGCTTGATGCCTGGCCTCTAAGATATTCAGTAAAAATGTTATTTAGGCTCTAAGTGGTAAACTTTAATTGCTAGGTGTGACAACAATCAGTAACTGATTTAAACCTGTGGTTTGTGGATTATCCTCATTAATTTAAACAGGATTTGCTTACCCTAGAGAAAAAAATCACTTCACGGAACTATGATGTTAAGGAATTCTTGATATGATGAAGTCATGAATGTCTACAGTAGAATGGTAGTTCTCAATTAAGAAAATCTGATGGTGCCTTTCCACCATTTGCCTACTATCCTGGCAAGGACTTGACAGCTGCAACAATTCTTCTGAGCTTCTAAGGGGTTAATACAATGAAGGACTAAACAGGATATAAAAATGTCATTATATTTTATGTTTAGACAAAAAAAAGTACATGAAGCTTCACTGGTCTTCACAAAAGCAGCATTCTTTGCCATTAGGCAAGATAACCACCAAAGCATAACATCAAAAGTCAGAGATTAAGTTATAAGAATTGAAATTCTCAGTGCTTAGCACAATGGTTTGCACATGGTAGGTATCCAACAAATCTTTGTCAAATTAAATGTTTGGGGGTAGGGGAGGAAAGATCATTGTTGAAATTTAAAGACTTGTGTTATAGACATTTTATGGCTTGGTATTTATGGTCATATGAGTTTTGCTAACATAAATATTAACCTTTAAGAATGCACAGAGTTTAGAAATTTTAAAGCCAGAGGTCAGGGCCATTAGAACATGCTCTGCCAGATCAACCATTCCAGTCTTACAGAGTGGTTTAAGAGGAAAACATTCAGAAGACAGCAAAATCCCTATTCTAATAGTCAGCTTTACAATTTGTATATAAAAAGGAAAAAAATAGTAGATACATTAGACAACAATGGCATCCCTAAAAACTGCCACTGTAACATGGAGTTGCAGTTTCAATGGTATATAATATAAATTAATTCTACTTCTAGTTGTAAGAAATGTGCAAGCTTCAAATTATCTTTGGGGAAGGGGTTGAGAGTCTAAAAATTAAAATTCCTTATATGGAATAATGGATTCTCCAAAACACAAAAAGATTTTCATCATTCCTGTAGAGGAAAAATACTCTTCCAGTAACTACACATTAAATTCTTATTAGACAAAATCACAGTTTCAAATTGTTGATCCACAAGGCAATTAAAATATTCAAGAGATCAAGCTAGCATTCTAAGTTCATCTTAAAAGTCTTTAATTGAAAGAAGAGTCACATAAACACAGTGAAGGGTTCATCAGTGATCTATGTTCAAAAGAAGTTACCATTAATAAACTATTAACTAAGGAAAAGTAGAAGCAATGCACTTCAGTTGTGATAAATTAACTGCAGAATGAATAAACCATAGACTATTAGGCTGTTGCTGCATCAGACACTAAAACACATCATCCATCCCTTCTTATATTCTCAATACAATGACCTTACGTCAACTCTTTTTGAGGGATTGGGTGCAACCTTTTAGTATTTCAGTACTGTCTACCCATCATTTAAAAAAAAAAATCTAGTTTCCTCTATAAATCTGAAATATCTAAAAAAAAAACCTGATGTGAATACATTAAAACACAGCAGCCACTATTTGGTAGATCCTCTAGAAGATTTTTAAAGAAGAATTTATTTTTACATTGAATAACATTTTAGAAAGATTTTTGTTTCCTTCTTCCTACCAACCCAGTGTAACATTAACTTTTATGAAACTTCCCAATACTTGTTGAGTCATCTGAACTAATGTTTGCCCCTGCTTAATAGTCTTTTAAAATATTCTCCTACAATTATTTCTTATTTCTTTCTCCTTCATCTATAACACCTTATCATCTGGCTGTAAAGGTTCCCTTATAAGTCAAAGTTGACACAGGATACCTGTCACCTCTTTGTAAGGTAACTTGTCTAAATATATCATCATACTCTCTGTAGAGTCTAACCTATGAGCAGAGGAGGCATGATTAAAATTCCTTAATGAAATCAGGTAGCAGATACAAATAAACCTCATTCCTCATTAGTGATAGTCATATGACTGGGTTGGCTGCTAGCAAAACACTAAAATGGCAGGTTACATAGTTGAGGCTAGATATGGGAACAACTGCAGTCAAAGTGGGGGAGATGAACTGGTAAAAGAGACATGCGAGAAAGGTGCAGAGGTTACTACAAGAATTAAAATTTAAAGAGATCATTGTGTATAGTAACAGCAATATTGTAATGAAGACCAACTATGAAAGATTTAGCTGTTCTGATCAATACAATGATCCAAGAAAATCTAAAGGACTCATGATGAAAAAAAAAACCATCCAGTCCCCCCTCCTCGAGAGAAATAATGAACTCTAAGTGCAAAATGAAGGACGAATTGGTACTTTATTTTTCTTCTTTTTTTTGCAATATAGCAAATATGGAAAAGTTTTGCATGATTTCACACATATAAATGATATAATATTGCTTTCCTTCTCAGTAGATGGGAAGGGGCAGGAAGGAGAGAATTTAAAAATAAAAATTTAAAAGAAAAGCATGTTATAATAAATAATAAATTTATTTAAAAAAAAAGAATAAAAGGATAAGAGGAGATAGGTAGAGTAATATTTAGAAATTCCCTATATTTGAAGTAGGAGAACATCTTGGAAATTAGACCTTTTACATTTGGTCTACAGCAAAAAAAAACAATATTGGTTCTGTGATTGAAATGGGATGGAGAAAGAAGATATGAAGTTGAGAAGGTTGATTAATTATATAGACTCTCTTAGAGCAGTCATAGAACAGTCATCAACATGTATAACGAAATCCTCAAGGATAATGACAGAGGAAGTTTAAAAATGAAGACCATGAAATAGTTTAGAAAATGAACTGAGGGTTAGAAAGAGACAGCAATGGGGATGGAGAAATGTGGTATAAAGGAGTAGCATAAAACTCAAGCAAAAAGGTGATTAAAGAATGATGACAGAGGAAGAATATAGAAAAGTAGCTCCAAACAATATGTATGCCCAGCCTAATTCTTACCTCCAATAAATAGGTGTGAATTGGAAGAGTAGCCACCAATACAAATGGTTTCAAGGAATGCAATGCCCTTGGAAAGAGGGCAAATTTTAATTAAAATGAGTAGGCAGAAGGCTGTAAAGCTTTGAGGATATAGGAGCTTATTAAAAGCCGAGTTGAAATTGATAGATTCCCTAAGATTGAAGGATAGCTATATAAATTGTGGTGCATGAAAGTAAGAGAATATCAATGTGCTATAATAAATGCCAATCATAAAGAATTGAAAGAAATCTGAGAAAACTTATGAAATCATTCAGAGTGAAACAAGTAGAAATGTGAAAAAATATACAAAGGTTATAATAATATTAATGGAAAAATTAGAAAAAATAAAAGCGATTGCACTATAAAGATAAAGACTATTCCCTGGAGAAGAGTTGAAAAAATATATTCCTCATCATCTTTATAAAAGCAAAAAATGGGGCTGGGGGTGGTAAATACAGCGGGAAACAATGCATAAACTGACGAATAAAATTAATGTGCTGACTTTTTTTCTTTTTTAAAAATTCTGTTAGAATGGATAGCTCAATAGAAAGGAAAGGAGGGATACAGAGATGAAGGTGATATAAAAACAAAATATTTTTAATAAAGATAATCTATCAACAAGCATTTATTACCACTTGGCATACATCAGGCACTGTGGTAAGTACTAAATACAAAGAAAGTACCATGTTCCAATTGGTAAATTTGAAATTTAAAGTTCCAATAAATGGAATGGGTCATTGGTGAGAAAAAAAAATGTTTTAGATTGTCCCTGAGGAAGAATGGGGCTAACGACAATATAGGCAAGAGGAAGAGCAAATAGGTGTATTATTTTTGGCCAACGGTTATACTAGATAAGCAGGACTGCTTAGAACTATCACAAGCATTTCCATTGCTTTACTGGGCCACTAAGATTCTTCTAGACCATAGTGAGGTCATCTTTCAATTTGGGGGGATTGGGTGGGGCAATACTTATATATTACAATTTTAATTGCATGAATGAAAAGTTGCATGTAGGAAATTCAAATGACAGTATGCTAAAAATAGAAAACAAACTGAAAATATAATCTAAAAAGAAGTTATAACTAACAGTGTTTAATCTTAAAGTTTTGATTGAGAAGAGAATAGACAGGATTGGGGAACCTGAGGCCTTGAAGCCACATGTGACTTTCTAGATCCTTAGGTGCAGCCTTCTGACTCAGTCCAGGTTTTATAGAACAAATCCTTTATTTAATGAGATTTGTTCTGTGAAGTTTGGATTCAGTCAAAGGACCACACTTGAGGATCTAGAGGTCTATATGTGGCCTTGAGGCCCTAGGTTCACCAACCTTTACTAGGGGGGAAAAATCAAACATTTAATCAAACTTTTAAATCATGATGACTCTTCTGAAGAGATTTCAGCACCAGTACAAAGATTAGTACATTCAGTTTGTTTACAATTGAAATATGCTTTTACAATGTATTTACATAAAGGTCCCTTCCTCTGCAATGTCACCCAGGTATACATATCAAGCCTTCTTCTCTGTAAGTCTAACATACTATTTGGTCCCCAAACCTGAACTGTGTCTTGCCAAATTCAACATCCTAGTAAAACTCCTTTAGAAACGTTTTAACTTTTCTATTTTTTGGACATGCAGACCTTAGAAGCATTGCTGCCTGGAGGAAATAGGGTGGCTCCCTGAGGAGGTAAGGCAATGATGTTAGGCATAGGTGGTAGCTGAAGGGAAGACAAAGGAAGAGACCCTATCAAGAATGTTTTCAACTAGACTGCAAATGTTTTGTTGATAAGGACCACATCTATTTTTGTGCACAAAGTAAAGTGGGGGCACAAGTATCTGGAAGGATCAGAATGATCTCAGGCAGGAGGACCTTCTCAGGACCCTTGAGCTGATCTTTCAAGGCAGTTAGGAATCTAACATAGATGGACATGAAGAGGGAGTGCAATCTAGGTATGAGAGATGGCCTGTGAAAATGGAGGGAAATAAGAGATAGGAGTATCAATATAAGAACACTAGAAAGAAAGCTAATTTGCTTGGAATGAAGAGTGATGAAGTAATAACCAATAAGCGTAGAAAGATAGGCTGAAGTCCGAAGGTAACTGGCTTTAACTGCCAAATAGGCATTTGCAGGTATTTCTATCTTATCCTAAAAGCAACCTGAAGCCAGGAGAGTTTTACACAAGTGGGAATCACATAGCCCAATCTGTACTTTAAGACCATCAATTTGGCAGCTCTGTGGAGAATGAAGAGATTAGAAAGGAAAGTAACTTGAAGATAAATGGCCAGTAAGAGGCCATCTATTGCAACAGCAGAAATGAGAAATAAGAGCCTTAACTAGGGTGGTGATTATTTGATTATATATATTTGCACTTGCAACTGTGGTACAATGGAAAAAACAAAGGTTTGAATTGGAGAACCTTAGGCATGTATGAGGCCTTTGACAAGTCATTCTGGGTCTCAGCTTCCTTATCTATAAAATGAGGGGTTGGATTAAGTGACCTCTAGGTAACTTCCAGTTGTACATCTAATACCATAGTGTGTATGTATACAGAGATGTACAGAAGGAGCAAGTAAAAGGGATAAAGGTAGGACCTTTGATTTCATTACTACAGGGAACTTCCCAGGTGAAGCAACTCCCTTTATCAATGCAGAACTTAGAGTTTTAGGGATTTACCTAGAACACTGAGAAGTAACTAGATTGCCCACAGTTAATTAGTATGCCTCAGAGGTAGAGCCTAATACTTGGTCTACTTTGGTTGACTTTGATACAAGCCAACTATCCACTCTATCACCTTGTCACATACATATATACACATATAGAAACAGTACACATATGTATATACACAGGATGTCTCGAAAATCCTAATGCAGTTTTTTTAAAATATTTTTTTATTTATTTAATTTTTTACATTCATTTTCACAAATTTTTGGGTTCCAAATTTTCTCCCCTTTTATCCCCTCCCCCCACCCCAATACCCCAAGCAATCTAATTTTCCCTATCTCCAATCTGCCCTCTCTTCTGTCATCCCTCCCTTCTCTTGTCTCCATTTTCTCTTTTCTCCTGTAGGGCCAGATGACTTTCTATTCCTCATTAACTGTATGTCTTCTTTCCTAGTAGCAACAACAATACTAAACAGTTGTTGCTAAAACTTTGAGTTCCAAATTCTCCCCATCCCTCCCTCCCCACCCATTCCCTTTGGGAAGGCAGGCAATTCAATACAGGCCATATCTGTGTAGTTTTGCAAATGACTTCCCTGATAGTCGTGTTGTGTAAGACTAACTGAATTACCCTCCATCCTAACCTGCCCCTCATTGTTTCTCTTCTGTCTTTTGATCCTGTCCCTCCCCAAGTGTTGACTTCAAATTGCTCCCTCCTCCCTTTGCCCTCCCTACCATCATCCCCCCACCTTGCTTATCTCCTTCTCCCCCACTTTCCTATACTGTAAGATAGGTTTTCATACCAAAATGAGTGTGCATTTTAATCCTTCCTTTAGTCAAATGTGATGAGGGTAAACTTCTTGTTTTTTGTTTTTTTTTTCTCAGCTCTCCTCTTTTTCCCTCCACTAAAGTCTCCTACTTGCCTCTTAAATGACATATAATTACCCCATTCCATTTCACCCTCTTTCCTCCCACTACATTTCTCTCTCACCATTTACCTTAATTTCTTTTAAGATATGGTCCCATCCTATTCAATTCAATCTGTGCTTTCTGTCTCTGTATGTGTGTGCATGTGTGTATGTGTGTGTGCGTGCATGGGTGTACATGTGTGTGTATGGACCCACCAACTACAGAGAGACTGAAAAGTTTTAAGAGTTACAAATACGGTCTTTCCGTGTAGGAATGTAAACAGTTCACTTCTAATAAGTCCCTTAAGACTTCTCTTTGCTGTTTACTTTTTCATGTTTCTTCTCATTCTTGTGTTTGAAAGTCAAATTTTCTTTTCAGCTCTGGTCTTTTCATCAAGAATGCTTGAAAAGTCCTCTATTTCATTGAAAAACCATATTTTCCCCTGAAGTATTATACTCAATTTTGCTAGGTAGGTGATTCTTGGTTTGAGTCCTAGTTCCTTTGACTTCTGGAATATCTTATTCCACACCCTTCGACCCCTTAATGTAGAAGCTGCTAGATCTTGAGTTATCCTGATTGTATTTCCACAGTACTGGAATTGTTTCTTTCTAGCTGCTTGTAAGATTTTCTCCTTGAGCTGGGAATTCTGGAATTTGGCCACAATGTTCCTAGGAGTTTCTCTTTTTGGATCTCTTTCAGGTGGTGATCGATGGATTCTTTCAATACTTATTTTGCCCTCTGGTTGTAGAATGTCAGGGCAGTTTTCCTCGATAATTTCATGGAAGATGATATCTAGGCTCTTTTTTTGATCATGACTTTCAGGTAGTCCCATAATTTTTAAATTGTCTCTCCTGGATCTATTTTCCAGGTCAGTTGTTTTTCCCATGAGATATTTCACATTCTCTTCCATTTTTTCATTCTTTTGGTTTTGTTTGGTGATTTCTTGGTTTCTCGTAAAGTCATTAGACTCCATCTGTTCCATTCTAATTTTGAGAGAACTATTATCTTCAGTGAGCTTTTGAACCTCTTTTTCCATTTGGCTAATTTTGCTTTTGAAAGCATTCTTCTCCTCATTGGCTTTTTGAACCTCTTTTGCCAATTGAGTGAGCCTATTTTTCAAGGTGATATTTTCTTCAGCATTTTTTTGGGTCTCCTTACCAAGGTATTGACCCATTTTTCATACTTTTCTTGCATCTCTCTCATTTCTCTTCCCAGTTTTTCCTCCACCTGTCTAACTTGCTTTTCAAAATCCTTTTGGAGCTCTTCCAAGGCCTGAGCCCACCCGACATCCCCCTGGGACGTCTGGGGTACCAAGGCCCCGCCCTCCATGTCTTTCCCTGATGGCAAGAATATGTCCTCGTCATCAGATCCGAATGTCGGGATCATTTGCATGTGTTCGAAAAAACTCTCTATAGCCTTATTTTTCTTCCCTTTTCTAGGCATTTTCCCAGCCAGTTACTTGACTTGAGATTCCTGTCCACCCCCGCCTAGATCCGCCCAGCTAGTGCTTGGGGTCTGAGATTCAAATGGGCTTTCCACGGCAAGCGGCTGCTAATCAATGTGAGCTTTAGTTCTGGTGCTGGGGTGGGGGCAGGGCCGCCTCCCAGGCTCAGCTCCCACAGGGGCTTTATGCAGAGACCTTCAGAAATGGAGTGGGTGGGGTAGGGCCTCTCCCAGGCTCAGGTCCCTCAGGGGTTTATGCAGAGACTTTCAGTAATGAAGATCCTGCCTGCTGCTGGGGGAGTCCCGGGCCGCCGCCGCAGCTGCTGCCTCCGCCGCCGCCCCCGCCTCTGCTGCTTCTTCCTGAGGGGGCCCAAGTCACGGAGACACCCCGCTCCCCTCTTCCAGCCCAGCTGTCTCTCTCACTGACCTGTAGCTTCTGTGGGCGGAGGGACTTTCCCAGCCGCCAGAGCTTCCGTCCCTGAAGCCTGCTTGGATCAGCTTCTCTGGGGCCGCGGCCAGGGCAGTGCTGGGGTGCAGTCCGCTTTCCGGGGCGCAACAGACCCTGTGGACGGCTCTCCAGGGCTCTCTGGAACGGAAATCTCTTCCACTCTGTTTCTGCACACCTTATAGTGATCCAGAACTTATGGGGATCTCTTTTTACATTAATTCTATGGGCTGTGGGTTCGGAGCTCGTAAACGTGCGTCTTTCTACTCCGCCATCTTGACTCCGCCCCCCTAATGCAGTTTTAAACTTAGGTTTTAATAGCTATTAAAAGGTTAATGCTGCACTGAAACTTCTGGGACATTCTGTGTGTACATATACACACTTATATACATAGCCTTTATCATAGACTTTAGCACAGAAAAAATGAACCTTAAGGGAGCTCCAGGGAAGGTACCAATCTGTAATGGTAAAAGGAGGTTCCTCACTTAGAGGGTACCCTGTAGCAATGAGATTCTAAGCCCAGTTCCTATACCTATGTATACACACACACACACACTCGGAAGTGACTTATAAGTGGGGATGGTTACATGGTATGATCTACTATGCTCACTCTGCCTAGAGAAGTCACTATATACAGATGATTGCTATAAGAAATGATGAGTTTGATGATCTTAGAAAAACATGGATAGATTTGGGCAAAATTATAAAGAAAGAAATAAGCAGAACCAAAAGAACATTGTACATAGTAACAGCAACATTGTTTTTAAGAACGACTTTGAGTGACTAAGTCATTTTAACTATTAGAAATAGCCAATTTTAAAGGAAATCTGCATCTAAAGAAAGAACTCATAAATAGAAGTATGTGTAGAATGGTTTTACATACAAATACTTATTTGTGTCTAGTGGTAGCCATCTCTAGGGTAGGGGGAATAGGTGGGGAAAAAGTTACATGATAACTTTATTATATATTTAAAAGGAATAGCAAGTTGTACAAATGGAGTTGCAGTTTCATATACCAATAAAAAGGAAAGAAAATTTAACTTAATGAAAGTGACTATTGTTCAATAGCTCCACAGAGAATTCTAGCTTAAAACATCACTGTCCTACATGCCAGGAAATGAATTAGCAAAACCATTTATCCTTTCTCTTTTTAGGAGCAATTCATCTGTTGGTTAATAATAGTTATTTCATTTAGATGCTTTGTTCTGCAATGAAATGTTTCAAATGTAAAATAAAATGAACACAGATGTGCCACCTTTTAATGGATGTATAAACTCAGGTATATATTATGGCATAAAGATATACGTGAGAACAGCGTTAACTTGAGTGATTTATCTTATGTACTCTCACAGAAATTACTCTACAATGAGAATGCTGCTTTTTAACAATGTTTTTTTTTAGCAAATTTAAAAATTTTAGTTGAATTCCAGGGAAGTATCTTAATGAAGTTTAAATTTTTGTTTATTCCTACTATTGCCAGCCCTCTGTGATGCTTTGTTTAGTCCTTTCAGAGTTAGCTAGGTGTGGAGAGCTTAGGATAAGTCTGTCTACAACATGCTGGTCAAATCATCACTCTTACAGATTCTGCCCAGAGATCCTTCAAAGTGCATAGTTTACAGGATCTGGACCCAAGTACATTCACAGCCTTCAGTCTCAGGCTGGTTCAAGTCCTTAGACACAAAAGTCCCCACTGTGACTGGTCCATTTCTCTAACTGAGTAGAAAACTGAAAGAGCTTTTGGAAATTCCTGTTAACTAATTCGAGAGATAGGGCAGAGTAGTGAAGGGAGAGCAAGATTCAGAGTCAAGCAAAACCAGACAGAAATCCTGCCTCTGACATACTTTGGCAAAGTCACTGAACCACTCAGGGCATCTAGGTGACAGACTAAGATTAAATTACAGAGCAAGGGACTCATCAGCAAACATAGAGGAAGGCTTTTAAGTTGTTCCCTTACACAAATAAAATCACAGGTCTGGTAAAAATGAAACTCAACCCAAAAAACACTTAGTCATTGCCCCTAGATTAGGTGTTGGGGGTGGAGGGGCCTACCAACAACTTTCCTGAACTATCTAGTCAGCCAGCTACTTTCTACAGAGTAATTTTCCATTAACCCCTCACTCTTTAAACCTCTCTAATGTCTATGATTACATTAGAGTAACAAGGAGTGACAGTTTGAGAAACCATTGTTTTTATCTTATTCCTTAGGTAATTATGTTGCCTGAATTCAAGAGGTTCTAATTGGTATGAAATAGATATAATGATTATTACTGCAGCTCTTTTTACAATATATTATATATTATCTTCATTGGACAGTAAACCAAGATGGGTGAATATTTATTTAAAAGGAAAAATAAAAACCAGGCAAACAATACTCCTATTAGTTTATTTTACTCAAATGGTTTCATGAAGAGAACTACGCAAAAGTTTAACTTATGATACCATGGAGCAGGAATTAAAGTTTCTGTTTTCACATGGGAAAGTATAACTTAAAAAAAGTCTGGTTCTTTTTTATATTTCCTGCCCGTACATACTATCTCCTCTCCATTTTCTTATAAATATAGATACATTCTGTATATGAGTAAGCCCCTACATGATCAAGAACTGGTTGAAACCTGAACAAGCAACTACCACTAGAATTTTTCATCCCCTTCCCTCCACAACAACTATCTTACACGTGCCCTAACAACTGAAGTCTACCCTGTTGCCTTGTCAGAAGTACAGAGCCTGAATGACTACTAAAATGGGGTGCCACCAAAAAAAAAATAATAAGGTCACCTGGAGTTTGTATTTGACAACCAGGAGGAAGTCAATAATTAGGTCTTTGAGAGAGAATTGTCCATTAAATCATTAAGCCAGATTCATTCACTCAGTGAGGAAATAATATAAGCCTACTATGCACATTTCAGGTACCGTGCTAAGTACTAGCCAGTACAGAGTCAAAAACAGAACAAAAAAATCCCTGCTCTAAAGAAGCTTCTATTCTACTGGGAAAAATAACACATATTCATGATTTTATATTGGCAGTAGTGAGTGAGTGACTGGAGGAGAAGAAGTGACAATAAATGTAAATTAGTCATTCAAGGAGCATGGTGATGAAGGAGAAAGATATGACAGTACCTTCAAGTGGTAGGGCCCACAGAAAAGTTTTTAGGATATCATACAAATAAAAGATTGAAGATGCAAAGAGAAAAGGGGTGTTTGAGAAAATGACATCCATGGGGAAGCAGGAAATGCGCTCTCTCTCTCTCTCTCTCTCTCTCTCTCTCTCTCCCTGCCCCCTTTCCCCATTCACTGAGGCACACATTTCCAATACTGACGGAAGGAGAAAATAGTGAATATTTCAAAGTTCCACAGTAAGCCCTGTCATTGAAATATAAAGAGTACCTACTGAGCTGTTATTTTTTACCTTTCCTCACCACAGAAATGTCTCATTGAGAAACTTCCTTTCCCAAGGCAGATGAATACTTTTGCATCAATTTGTAATATTGGAGAGTGGCCCATAATTACAAAGCCAATACACACTGGAGGGAAAACTTGAATTCAGATCTTCCCGATTCCCAGAACAGCTCTTCACATATTTTTATATATCACACGACTTCATCTTACTAATTTTGTTGCTGCTGAGTCATTTTCAGTTGTGTCTTACTCCTCATGACCCCATCTGAAGTTTTCTTGGAAAAGATACTGCAGTGGTTTGCCACTTCCATCTCCAACTCATTTTACAAATAAGGTAATGAAGGCAAACAGGATTTAGTGACTTGTCCAAGGTCACACATCAAGGAAGTACCTGAGGCCACATTTGAACTTGCAAAAAAGAATCTCCCTGACTCCAGGCCCAGCACTCTGTCCACTTGGCCAACTAGCTGCCCTTCACATTACTGATACAGGATTTGAAATTAATCTTAAAAGATGAAATAGGATAGACCTATTGGGCAAACAAGACTGCCCAAGAGCAGTAAAGAACTTGGGGAAGTGGGGAGAGCAGCGGGTAGGTAGGAGTATCCTTGTTCCCTATGCATCCCTCACCTCTTACCTTCAAAGATCTCCCAAAGTACAATATAAAAACTCTCAGGAACCAATCTTGGGGTCCTATTGCCATAGCACCTCTCTCTCAAGGCACACCCTTCTTCCAAACTCCTAATACAACAAAGTCCAATAGTTCAAAGGACTATCCTTATCCAATAAGACTATATCCATGATGGCACTATTCATTGCATCACTAAGTTTCCCTTATGTACTTGAGACAAGAATGTTCTCCATCCTAATTATAGCTCTAATTCAGAATAAGAATTAAGTCATATACTTGGGTACAATTAACATGTGATAGGAGAACTTAGGAGGTAGAAGTTGGATTTGAATTCTATTGCCAACACTTAATATCGGTCATTTAAATATGTCACTGAACACTGTTTCCTCATTCATAAATTAGGGATAATAATCTATTACAACATTCCTTCTAATGCTTTACTCCTCCCTAACCTGTTCATCATCCTCTCTCTGACCACCAATTCCTCCACCCTTCAGTATTTTCCAAGGTCATCACCGTTATTTTGGCTATACTTTCTTCTCTAATAATACCCCTTTATTGATCCAGTTCAACTCTATACTATTTTGAATTCTTGAATCCCTTACTGATTAAATGTTCCGCAAACTATCATTATTATTATTAATATTATCTTGTCCAGTGAGCAATCATGCTTTCCAAAACCCTAATGCTGGATTATGCTGAACAGTTAGGAGAAGTCACTCAAATATAATGACTGAGTCCACTACAAATTTATGTTATCTAATTTCAACTGAGTCCTTACTATAGCCAAGCATTACTTTTATTCTTCTCTAATATATCTCTACATTCTCCATGCTTACTATTCTAAACCTCCTTTTCTCTCTTCAAGTTTCCCATAGAAGCCCACCCCACTCACAATCCCCAAGACCCAATCCCAATACATCATCTAAAAACACAGACTCATAAGATATCGAGAAAATTGCCAAGGTCAATCCCTCTACATGTACCCTTCATTTCATCCCATTTCATCCCATCTTCTCTAGCAGATTATCCTCACTATTACTTCCTTTTTCTTATCTTTATAGGATGCTAGACTTGGAACTATAAGGAAACATGAAGGACTTCCAGGTCAACCCTGTAATGTCAGATAGAAGTAAACTAAGGCCTAAAGAGGTAATTTGTCCAAAGTGACACTGGTAGTAAGTGGCAGAGTGGGGATTTGAGTCTTTTGCCTCTGTCTCTAACTCGTGATCCATTGCTCCTTCTTTTCCATAATCCCACTCTATTTACTAGCTCTTTTCTTGTTCCTTACACATCTAAGACTTACCCTTAAAGAACTCACACTATATATTATGAATCCTACTTACTATATTCCCATATGTATTCAGTGTTTCTGTCAAATTCCTTGGAAAAGCTTCCTTTACTTCTCCTCGCATTCTGTTCTTAAACCACTGAAATCTAGCTCCTGAGTTTATCATTCTAGTGAAACTACACTCTCCCAAATCAGTCAACAAGCATTAAATGTTTACTATATGCCAGGTACAGTGATAAGCTCAGTGGGTTTAAAGAAGGCAAAAACAATCTACTCTATCTTTTTTTTTTTGTTAAATTTAACTTTTGACATTCATTTTCACAAAATTTTGGGTTCCAAATTTTCTCCCCATTTGTCCCCTCCCCCCACACCAATACATCAAGCATTCTAATTTCCCCTATCACCAATCTGCCCTCTCTTCTATCCTCCCTCCCTTCCCTTGTCCCCATATTCTCTTTTGTCCTATAGGGCCAGATGACTTTCTATTCCCCATTAACTGTATTTCTTATTCCTAGTAGCAAGAACAATACTTGACAGTTGTTCCTAAAGCTTTGAGTTCCAACTTCTCCTCAGCCCTCCCTCCCCACCCATTCCCTTTGGGAAGGCAGGCAATTCAACATAGGCCATATCTGTGTAGTTTTGCAAATGACTTCGATTATAGTCATGTTGTATAAGACTAACTATACTTCCCTCCATCCTATCCTGCCCCCCATTGCTTCTATCCTCTCTTTTGATCCTGTCCCTCCCCAAGAGTGTTGATTTCAAATTGCTCCCTCCTCCCATTGCTCTCCCTTCCAGCATCTCCTACCTTGCTTATCCCCTTCTCCCCCACTTTCCTATATTGTAAGATAGGTTTTCATACCAAAACGAGTGTGCATTTTATTCCTTCCTTTAGTCGAATGTGATGACAGTAAACTTGTTTTTCTCTCAGCTCCCTTCCTTTTCCCTCCATTAAAAAGACTCCTGCCTGCCTCTTCTATGAGAGATAATTTGCCCCATTCCATTTCTCCCTCTCTCCTCCCAATACATTTCTCTCTCACCGCTTAACTTCACTTTTTAAACATATGATCCCATCCTATTCAATTCACTCTGTGTTCTCTGTCTGTGTGTGTGTGTGTTTGTGTAATCCCACCAACTACTCAGATATTGAAAAGTTTCAAGAGTTACAAATATTGTCTTTCCATGTAGGAATGTAAACAGTTCAACTTTAGTAAGTCCCTTATTACTTCTCTTTGCTATTAACTTTTTCATGCTTCTTTCCATTCTTATGTTTGAAAGTCAAATTTTCTTTTCAGCTCTGGTCTTTTCATCAAGAGTGTTTGAAAGTCCTCAATTTCATTGAAAGACCATTTTTTCCCCTAAAGTATTATACTCAGTTTTGCTGGGTAGGTGATTCTTGGTTTGAGTCCTAGTTCCTTTGACTTCTGGAATATCCTATTCCATGCCATTCGATCCCTTAATGTAGAAGCTGCTAGATCTTGTGTTATCCTGATTGTATTTCCACAATACTGGAATTGTTTCTTTCTAGCTGCTTGCAATATTTTCTCCTTGACCTGGGAACTCCGAAATTTGGCCACAATGTTCCTAGGAGTTTCTCTTTCTTGATCTCTTTCAGGTGGTGATTGATGGATTCCTTGAATACTTATTTTGCCCTCTGGTTCTAGAATATCAGGGCACTTTTTCTTGGTAATTTCATGAAAGATGATGTCTAGGCTCTTTTTTTGATCATGGCTTTCAGGGGGTCCCATAATTTTTAAATTGTCTCTCCTGGATCTATTTTCTAGGTCAGTTGCTTTTCCAATGAAATATTTCACATTATCTTACATTTTTTCATTCTTTTGGTTTTGTTTGGTGATTTCTTGGTTTCTCAGAAAGTCATTAGCCTCCATCTGTTCCATTCTAATTTTGAAAGAACTATTTTCTTCAGTGAGCTTTTGAACCTCCTTTTCCATTTTGCTAATTCTGCTTTTTAAAGTATTTTTCTCCTCATTGGCTTTTTGAACCTCTTTTGCCAATTGAGTTAGCCTATTTTTCAAGGTGTTATTTTCTTCAGCATTTTTAGGGGTCTCCTTTAGCAAGGTGTTGACCTGCTTTTCATGCTTTTCTTGCATCTCTCTCATTTCTCTTCCACGTTTTTCCTCCACCTCTCTCACTTGATTTTCAAAATCCTTTTTGAGCTCTTCCATGGCCTGAGCCCACTGAATATTTATTTTGGATGTTTGGGATACAGAAGCCTTGACTTCTATGTCTTTTCCTGATGGTAAGCATTGTTCTTCCTCATCAGAAAGGAAGGGAGGAGATATCTGTTCACCAAGAAAGTAACCTTCTATGGTGCTATTTTTTTTCCCTTTTCTGGGCATTTTCCAAGTCCAGTTACTTGACTTCTGAGATTCCTCTCCACACCCACCTGGCCTCCAGATCCACCCAGCTAGTGCTTGGGGATCCGAGATTCAAATGCTGCTTCCCAGCCTCAGGGCTTTCAGAGAGGGCAGGGCTGCTATTCAGTGTGAGATTAAGTTCAGGTGCTCAGGTGGGGGCAGGGCTGCCTCACAGGGCTCAGTTCCCTCAGGGGGTTTATTCTGAGACCTTCAACAATGGATCTGGGCTCCTTCCTGCTTTGGGAGCCCCTGTCCTCTGCTGCCTCTACTGCTGCCTCCCAAGGGGACCTGAGTTATAGGGATGCCCCTCTCCCCTCTCGGCCAGCCAAACAGGCTCTCTCACTAACCTTTGGCATCTGTAGGTGGATGGACCTGCTCGGCCGCTGGAGATTCTGTCCCTGAAGCCTGCTCGGGTCTGCTCCTCTCTGTGCAGCATGGCCAAGGCAGGGCTGGGCTCTGCTCCGGGTCCAGTGTGCAATGGACCTTTGGTGTCAGTTTTTCAGGGCTCTCTGGAACAGAAACCTCCTCTACTCCATTGTTGTGTGGCTTCCACTGCTCTAGAATTTGTTGGGAGTTCTTCTTTACAGGTATTTTATAGGCTGTGGGTTTGGAGCTAGCATATGTGAATCCTTCTACTCCGCCATCTTGGCTCCTCCCCCCAACAACCTACTCTCTTAAGGAACTTGTCTAAAGGGGCAGAAACCAGGAACACAGGAGATATAGAAAGAATGGATGGAATATAATCTGAACAGGGAGACATTAGTAACTGGGTAGCCTAGAAAAATCCTCATGTAGAAGGTGGTATTTGAGCTGAATTTCAAAGGAAGCAAGATCCCAGAGTCAGAGATAATAAGGAAGAACACTGCAATAATGGAGGACAATCAGTTCAGTTCCAATTGTGAGGGACTAAAGTAACCAGGAGAGTGGAAAGCAGATGTAGCTGAGAAATACTGTAAAAGTAAAAATGGCAAGAACTGGCAACTGATTAGATGCGTGGGGTAAGTGAAACCAAGGTTATAAACTTGGATCTTTTGCAGAAGGGTAATACCATTAACGGTAATAGAAAAGTTTGGAAGAAGAGGGTTTAGAGGGAAAGATAATGAATTCTAGTTTGAGATTTCTATTGGATATACAGTTCAAAATGTTTACTAGGCAGCTGATGATAAAGGATTCAGGGCAATTATATGGTGCACTGGATTGACAGCATCAGGCCTGGAGTCAAGAAGACCTGAGTTCAAATCTGGTCTCAGACACTTGCTAATTGTGTGACCAGAGCAAGTCACTCTATCTTGTTTGCCTCAGTTTTCTCATGTGTAAAATGAGCTAGAGAAGAAAATGGAAAAAACCAATCCAGGGTCTTTGCAAAGAAAACCCCAAATGGGTCATTAAAGATGTTCTTCCTTCTAATGCTGTCTCTTGGAATTCCTAGTACACTTAAAGAATCACTTCAAGTGCCTCCTTCTGTATGAGGACCTTGTTGGTCCTCCCAGCACTAATGCCTCCATCCCAACTTACTCTGTGTTTGCTTTCTGTCTTTTTTACATATCCCTCCCTATGTGTATGCTGACCCATCCACTGAATTGTAACTCCTTTAGGGTAAATTTTGCTTTTCTCTTTGTATCCTCAAGACTTACCATCTAGTAAGTGCTTACTAAATGCTGAAAGTGATGGTTGTCAGTAGGATCTACTACACAAGGTTTTAAGTATCAAAGGAAATATGTATGTCAAGGTTGACAATGGTAGTGGTAAGAGCAGTGGTAAGCTCATCAGCATTGTGGGACAGAACAAAAGGCAACTGAACTACAGAGACCAGTGCTTCAGCTTCTTTCCTGCAGCTAATCTAGACTTATGATTTTCACCAAGTGTCTGAGCCTCTACAGGCTTCAGTTGCCTCATCTTTAGGTCATGCTAAATGACCTCTGAGGGGCTTCAAATTCTAAAATTCTGACTTGACAGCTTCATCCAGCTCTAGTACTTGTTCTATCCGCAGAAATAAATGCAACAAACTCATCACAAATCTCTTAGAACTAAAAACTTGCCACAGACCCAGGGCTTTTGACAACTTTGTGTCAGCTTATTAGTGCCCAACTACCTCCCTTCAGGCAATGATTTAAGAGTCCCATAGCTTTTTAGAGCTAAAAGGATTTTGTGTTTTGATGAATGCATTTTTCTAAAAAATGGGATGCCCAATAAAAACTTGTAACCTTATCAACCTAACTCCATCTCCTATCTCCATGAATTTGAATATCTAGAATGCTCTTTCCCACCAGCTCTTTCTCTTAAGAGGCTTCCTTCAAGAGTCAGCTCCAATTTGATCTTCCACAGGAGTCCTTTCCTAGTTCCTCCAGCTGCTACTGCCTCCCCATTTAAGATTACCTTCCATCTCCTCTGGAAATATCTCGCAAATACCTAGTTATTTAGATACCATCTCTCCATTTAGGTGAGCACTTGGAGAATTTGCATTGTTTTTTATCTTTGTATATCCCCAGTGGTTATATTCTAAGTATTACATTTAAGCATTGGCCTAGAACGCAGTAAGCTCTTCATAAAACTTGTTCATAGACTGATTGTAGAGACACAGCTTGTCATACTGAATAAAAAGACAGGTCTTACAGATAGCAAAGTTTATTTGTTTGTTTTATGGCTTATTTTGAATGAGGCTAGATGTTGTTACTGAGTTGTGTCTGACTCTTTACGGATGATATCACCTAATAATGCCGATGTTTTTTTCTTGGTAGTGGATGGTAGTGGAATTTGCCATTTCCTTCTCCAGTGGATTAAGGCAAAGAGAGATTAAATGACTTGCCCAGGGTCATACAACCAGTAAGGTTCTGAGGCCAAATTTGAAGTCAGTTCTTCCAAACTCCAGACCTGAGAAACCTAGTCTTGCCTCAGACATGTGTGTGTACACATGTGTATTCAGTGGTTGTGTGGCCCTTAGGAAAAGTTACTTAAAACTCTCTGGACCCTAAACAACTCTATAAAAATAAAGTTACAATTGAATTGCTACAGTAAAAGGCCTTTCTATAACATGAATTCCCCAAAGCCAATCATATCATGATACCAGACCCTAAAAGTACAAGTATCACACACATGAAAGTACTAAGTAAGGGGAGAAATTAGAAAATAGGTATATTTAGGTCAATTTTTAGAGATAAAAATTTTCACCCAACAATATACTTTTAAAAATGTCAGAATATTTTATTAAATATCCTTAATTTGGGGTTTCTATTAATACAATTAATTTAGGAATGCTTAGGGAATGACAAGAAAATTGATTTAAGGGAATCCTTTTTAAAAGACATTTTGGCTATCAACTGTATAACCAACTAAAAGAGGAAAAAAAGTTTAAAATAATCATTTAAAGATTCCTAATAAATACAAATACTCACATTGCTTCCCACATCAGACACCTTTCAATCATCTTTGGTTCCAGTACACCATATATGGTTATTCTTAAAGCAAGAACTTTAATTTTTCAAAGCTCTAAATTAGAAATTATTATCACTTTAGGTTCTGCTACTTTAAGTTTAGTAAAGGAAGGTAGACAAGAGAAACCAATTACTGAAACATGCTTCAAGAGACAAGTGAGCTAAACTTGTATATCAAAAATACAGGACAATTGCAATAATGAATACATTTTTTATGGGCTAAATCCACACAGCTATTTTTCCCCTACATCCTGAATTAAGCAATTCCTTTAAAAAGTCAGATTTGAGAGAGAATACGTGCTTATCTACTCAGAAAGTCTGGGAAAGAGGACAACAAATGCAAAGGGTTTTTGTCATTTTTTTCCCTCTACATTCTCTTTAGCGAATGTACCCCCAACTGAGCAGGGCCTGAAGCTTCCTCCTTCTCCCAGCTGTTCCCCCTGCATTTGGCTTTAATCAGGTGCTGAGCAGGAACTCAACATCCTGTTGCCTTGCTCTGATTAGGAGGAGTCAAATTCTACAAATTGGCAGGTTTCTGCTTTTAGTGATCCTTATTTGATGAATCATTTGCTTTTAAGTATTTGAAAAGGGCCATTAGTGAAGCAGCAGCCCAGCTTGTTGCTATTTTCCGGTCTATTTATAACCAGCCACTCCAAGGAGCCAAATGCTGCTGCTCTTCATGTACTGAACCTAAATTGTGGCAGTACAACTGAAAAGAATGAACCAGGGTGACTGGTGTATGACCAGCTGCAAACAGGCTCAATAGAGCTCATTTAAGAAAATTAAAATATTAAATTAGCTGTCTTAGAGACCTCCCAAGTTGTCAATGATCTCAGGAAAAAATGTCCACATGCCTACATATACATACTGAGTAAAGACAAATGAGCTCTATGGGCCATTTGCTGCTTCAACCCTAAATCAAGATCACTTTCTCCATAAGATCAAAGGTTCAGTTGGCCACTTAAGTGAGGGGCTTAACAATCTGGGGCTCATTCTCCAATAGAGAAGTGATCAAAAGTATGAACAAACAGTTCTCAAAAGAATTGAACATTATTAATAATCATAGGAAAGAATGCTCTAAATCACTAAATAAGAGAAATGAAAACCAAAAAATTTCTGAGCTTTCATCCTACACCCAGTAATTTTTGGCAATGATAACAAATAACTAGAGCACTTGTGGGAGAAAAGCACACTAATGCATTATTGGTGGAGTTGTGAATTGCAACAAATTTAGAAAGCAAATTTGGAATTACACACAAAAAAGGAACTAAAGTATATACCCTTTGGCCCAGAAGTTTAACTGCTAATCTCAAGGAAGTCAGTGAAAAAAACATTTACCCACAAATCAATCATTTAATCAAAAAATATTTATTAAGAGTCCACTATGTGCCAGGCACAATATATTAAGGGAAGGACTTTTCATGGCAGCAAAGAGATGGAAATCATTGACTAGAGAAGGTAAACCAATTGTGGTAAATTCATATAATGGGATAAAATGTGCTACAAGAAATGATGAAAAAGATGAATACAGAGAGGCATGGTAAGACATATGAACTGATACAAAGTGATGTAAGCAGGGTCAGGTAAAATATATACTCACTGATTAAAACCAAGTAAATGAAAAGATAACCACAAGACAACTGAAACTGAATGTCAACAAAATACAAAGAACAAGCTAGGCCTCACAGCAGACGGGTTACAATGACTACCCTGCTCCTTTGCTGAGATCTGAAGGGAGAGGGAAGAGATATGCTGGTGTGGCACAGCACATGTAGTGTCAGATTTTTGCAATGTACTGATAACTTTTTTGGCTTTTTTTTATTTCTTTGTTCTAAGGAATGGCTCTCTGGAAAGGGGAAAGGATACTAGAGAAAATCCAAATGAAGTAAAGTGAAAGACAGCGATAAAAGGTATTTTTTTTTTAAGCGAAGGTTCAAGGTGGGGAATAAGGAACAATCAAATAGGTTACACTGAACAAACTCCTTTCTTACTATCAGAGTTACCTTCAACTTCAACTGTGTGTGTGTGTGTGTGACAAAGACAGAGAAAGACAGAGACAAAGGGAGAGAAAGTTAGTTTCTTTGAAAGGAATGATTCAATGCAAACAGCTCTGCCTTCAAGTGATTGTGTATCCCAGGTTGTTCTTTCATTTTCAAGGAGGACCATGATGTCAGAGAAAAGATGAAATGATTTGAACTTGACTTTGTTATCTGATACTGAATTAAGGGAGACAATTGGTTCCAATGGACCACATATGGGAGATGGTACAAAAACTGCTTAAAACCTTTGTACCTGGGTGACAGAAGGGCTGTCCTAGTAATCCCCATATCACAGGTACCACCTGCACCCTATTTCTAAGAATGCGGGCAGCATAAGCTTAAGGCCAGATTCCCTCTCACAATCACCCAGGACTCCAGGGTATGAAGTAGGATAATTTCTTTAGGAAGAAGCCATGGTCTCAGCACCATTAAACTGATAATACAACAGCAAATGACCATTTGTTTAGCCTGAAGAACGTGAAGAATGGATGCTAAACTGGATGTATGTGTGAACTGGTAATTAGACAGGGATACTGCTAGTACTTAAGTGTTTTTAAACCCAGCTACAGTGAGATAATACATGTAACACATATGAAAACAATAGAGAATAGATGATGGATTTAGCAAAATACAGTCAAAAAGGAAAGGAATGGACTTTTAAAAGAAATTAAAATGAAGTATACAAAACCCCCTTGGTGATTTCTTTTTTCAAAAAGAAAAGGATACACATACCAGAATATGAAAAAAAAATTAAATGAAAATGGGTAGATATGGAAAATTCCCATAAGAATATGTGGCTTAGTCCTTTATGTCTGCCAGCTACTATATACAAATCTACCCACTACATGCTACCTTCCAGTTCATGACCTTCAGTGATACTTTGAAGGATTTTTGATATCACTGGCACAGGTGCCCCCCTCCACCACTGATTATAATTCTTCCATGCCTTGTTATGCTATGAGATTATTATCTATGTTTCCTAGATAGTGTCAACAAATAGGCACTGGATTTTTGAAGTCAGAGGGGCTAGGTCAAACCCCCAGTTCTGTATTAAGTCGGGAATTGAGCTGACCTCTTCAGTCCTTCTCTTCTAATATCTCAAGGATGGCAAAATATCAGTCAAACCTACCCCTTCTCCTTACATAACCAATCCACACCAATTCAAGGATACACCACTTTACATACCTTAAAGCACTATATAAATGCTGATGTGTGTGTGTGTACAAAATATGTATTCATGTGTGTGTTTCTGTCTCTTTTATTGCACATCTGGCACAAAAGTTATCATTGGTGTTACAAGTGTTTTGTCGGTAACATACTAGATTTTATTGTGTTTTCAGTCTTCCTTCACAGTGATTTGTTATTCAGTCATGTCTACCTCTTTGTGACCCCATTTGGAGTTTTCTTGTCATAAATACTGGAGTGCTTTGCAACTTCCTTCTCCAACTCATTTTACAGATGAGGAAACTGAGGCAAAATGGGTTGTTATTTTCCCAGGGTACCACAACCAGCAGATGTCTAAAGCCAGTTTTGAACTTAGGTCTTCCTGACTCCAGGCCCGGCATTCTATCTATTCTACCACCTATATAGCTCTTCACACTGACTGGAACAGTAAAATAAAAGCAGTGTTCCAATATTAAATAAGTGAAAAGAATACACTTTAAATAGTTTTCAAAGAAAAAAGAAATAGAAGAAAAACAATCACCCGAAAGTAAAAGTAACATTTGTGTATATGAACAAAATATATAACAAAACATCTATATAAAGAATTGAGTGACATACTCTAAAATGGAATAGTTTTCATCAAACTGAGTTACAGGAGAAAGGGGGGATTCTTAAGTCAAAAGAATTCATTTTGAGCTACTTTCTTTTTACTATGACTGGGTATTAAGAACATCCCTTCAAAAGAAAGGAAGGATTATGCATTATAGTCAAATAACTTGGAACTCAGATAAACCAACTCCAAATTATGTTAAAGAACCAGCATACACAAAGGGAAATCTACCCTAAGAGTAGTTCCAAGTTAAAATAATGATCCTTCCAACCTAAAATCTGCTTATACTTAGGAAAACCAAAACTATTTAGGCATTAGATCGTGGGTACAATCTAAATTCAAATGACTAGATATGTGGTAAAATCTACTTTTCTTTTAAAAAGACCAAGTCATTTTTATATAGCAATTTTTTTACATAATGGAATACAACCATATTACCTCCATTTTAAAATGCATATACATCATCAATGGCATTAAAAAACAAACACACATCACTAAATAGCAAACTTTCTTGAGGGTTACCAAAGTTAACGGATAACATTAAAAATATACTCCTTTAAAGCCATAATATTGGTTGTCATAAACAAAGTATTTTGGAGACCCTGTCATAAAAAAGTCACATTCATTCCTGAAATTCAATTCAATTAAACAAACATTTGTAACAAGGCACCAAACTAGAGCTATATTTAGATATATATTTAGATTTAGATATAAAAATGAAAAACATGATCCTTGCTTTAATAAAAGCTTTTAATCTAATAAGAGGTATACATATGTACACAGAGTTATTACATATTTTAAGATGTGATAAGGACACCAGATGTATAGACAAAGAATTACAAAAAATTATATGATAGGATCATAAATTCAGAGGGAACACAGAGGGTTACTAAGTGCAATTCTCTCATTTTAGGGATGAAGAACTGAAGGAAAGTAAAATGGTTTGTACAGAATCACACCACCACTAACTGTCTGAGGCAGGATTTGAGTCAAGGTTTTGCTAACTTCAAATTCAATACTCTATCCACTACATTATGCAGTCTCTCAGGAGAAACCACTGTCAGCAAGCGAAGACCAGGGAAGTTTTCACGGAAGAGACAGAACGGAGCTGGGCCTTGTGAGAAGAAAAGGATTTCAAAAGAAGGTGATGAATGAATATATTCTAGGTAGTGGGCATCTAAATAAACATCTTCAGGAAAAGACTAGAGAACAGAAGTTGGGAATAAGTTTGGTTGGATTGCTGTAGAAAGCATAATGAAAAAAAGAATGTAATACTACTTAAAATGTAGGTCAGAGTCTGATGAGGGTGGAATTTTCTATTTATTATTTTATTTATTTTCAGTGCTCCACAATAAACTTCCATATAACCTAGATTTTTTTCCCCTCCCTCCCCCTCCTTCCTGTCTACCTCCCCTTTTCCTTCCTGAGATGGCATACAATTCTATATAGCTTCTAAACATATATTCCCACTAAATACACCCTCACCTAAGCCATGTTAAATAGAAGAATTAAAATGAATGGGAGAAATTATAAAACAAACCAAAACATAATACAAAAGAAAATGATCTGCTACAATCTGCAATTCGATTCCATAGTTCTTTCTCTGGATGTGGAAGGCATTTTGCCTTAAGAGACCATTGGGAATTTTTTAAGTCCTTGCATTTCAATGAAGTTCTAAGTCTACCAGAAAAAATCCTCTCACACTGTAGTTGCTGCTGCTGTTTACAAAGTTCTCCTAGTTCTGCTCCTTTCACTCAGTATCAGTTCATATAAGTCTTTCCAGGCCTCTCTGAAGTCTTCCTGTTCATCATTTCTTATAGCATAATAGTATTCCATTACATTCATATACTACAATTTATTCAGCCATTCCCCAATTGGGGGACATCCCTTTGATTTCCAGTTTTAGGCCACCACAAAGAGTGCTGCTATAAATATTTTTTATACATGTGGGACCCTTTCCCATTTTTATGACCTCTTTGGGGTATAGTACTAGAAGTGGTACTGCTGGGTCAAAAGGTATGCACATTTTTGTAGCCCTTTGGGCATAGTTCTACAGAATGGTTGGATCAGCTCACAGCTCCACCAACAATGAAGTAGTGTTCCAACTCTCCCACATCTTCTCCCAACGTTTATCATTTTCTTGTTTTGTCATGTTAGCCAGTCTGACAGGTGTTATGTGGTATCTCAGAGTTGTTTTTATTTGCATCTCAATAATCAATAGTGATTTAGAGCATTTTTTCATATGACTATAGATAGCTTTAATTTCTTCCTCTGAAAACTGCCTGTTCATATCCTTTGACCATTTATCAATTGGGGAATGATTTGTATTCTTGTACATTTGACTCAGTTCTCTATATATTTTAGAAATGAGGCCTTTATCACAGATACTAGTTGCAAAAATTCTTTCCCAGTTTTCTGCTTCCCTCCTAATCTTGGTTGCATTGGGTTTGGTTGTGCAAAAGCTTTTCAATTTAATGTAATCAAAATTATCCATTTTGCCTTCACAATGTTTTCTATCTCTTGTTTAGGGTGGGTTTTTTAAATGTTAGGCTAGTACTTTACTTGTACTTTAGAACTTGTTTTATCCTATAAGCAATTTTAAAAATTATATTATATTTTTATTAGGAATATTACTTTGGTGGATATTGGGCGAGAGGGGATGGAAGAGCCAGAGATATTTTCAAGGCTCTGAGTCTAGGTGATTAGAAAGATAGTAGTACCACCCAAAGAAAGAGAGAACTGTGCTTTTTTCATGGATGGTAGCAATGGGAAGGAAAATGACAAATTAGTTTTTGACACACTGAGTTTAAGGCATTGGCAGTGCATTCAAAAGATTGGAGGGAATGGATGACAGACTCTATGGGTTTGAAGTATCTACTGATGAAGAAGTGGAGATATTATATGAAAATTAATTTTTTCAAGTAACTGAAGAATGAATAGGAGTCAATAAAGGATGATAGCTTAAGGCGCAATCAGGATTTGTGGGTGGTGGTCACTGCTGTTGTTATTTTTAGGAATGGGATGTCCAGAGCACTTATGAAGGGAAAAGAACCAGTAGAGAGAGAGAGAGAGAGAGAGAGAGAGAGAGAGAGAGAGAGAGAGAGAGAGATTGATGATGAGAAAAGAGGGAACCTGGAGAGTCAGGGGCACTATGAGGGAGTAATAAGAATCCTGGTTGTGATGGAATCAAGAGACCTGCCTTTGAAATTTTAACTACAGACCATTGAGTTCATGGTTCTGCCTCTTCTTAGCAATATGACCTTGAACAAGTGATACTTGATTTGTACTTAATAGACTCTAACTCTACAAACTTCAACAAGTCATATTTATAAACAAATATGTAAGGGAACTGATAATATTTTCCTTAATGAATTGAAAATGCAAATAATACTGTGATACCATTGAGTTAATTTCCTGAGGGGGAAAAGAAAACCTTCCTTTTGTCCTTCTACCATGATCTGCCCTTATTTTTCTGTTTCTCTACTGCTGGATGGGCCTACTTAATGCACATAAGTTCACCTTATTGTAGTCAATAAATGTGTGTTCCTGTAAAGTTCTGAGAAAAATGACTTTTCATAAACAGATTAATTTAAAATGCATTCAGAGACTTTATCCTACATAAGACCACTTGGTGAATCCTTTTGAAAAGCAATTCATATTTTCTAAAATAACTACCACTAACCTATATCATTTTTTCTACACTCTAGATTGACTTGTTAAGATGAACAGTTAAGTATAAATGGCGTCTCATAGCTAATGTGATGAATCTAAATATGTTTAACATAACTATACAAATAAAAAAGATCTTAACTACAAAACTTAAATAACATTTGCACAGCTTAATGTCAACAAAAAATTCTTTAAGGGAAATTACAACCTCATATATAAGAATACCAGTAACATGTGTTTTTAGTTCATTCACCAGGTTTCAAAAGAACAATTAAATTATCACATAGTATTAAATTTTTGTAAAAAAAAAAAAAAGCCAAGCCTTGAGTTCTACAGAAGATTACTGTTGACTAAAGCTGGAGTTGGCAAATGTCTCAAACCACAGAATCTAACTACATCAAAATTCTAAAGTGGTCAACTGAGAGTTCATATAAGAATACCCACATGCATGAGGGAAATATGCATGTTAAATCATGGATAACTGACCTGATCAATATTATACATCTCCTCTGCTCCTAGCGATTTTTAAGGGTCCCAGATTTCACCACCACTTATGATAATAGAAAGATTTATCCACAATCAGATTTAAAAAATAAAAAAGAATATATGCCTCTCAAGAAAGTGGAAAGGACGGTAATTTTTTAAAACAGCTAAAAGTAAAAGAGAAAATATTCTAGACTTCCATCTCCTTCAGTTTAGTGTAATTAAAAATTGTCTATGAATCAGTTGTTCAATCCCTTCTGCCACTCCTGTTTCCCCACTGATAAAATTAGAGGGTTGGACTAAATATCCTCTGATCAACCTTCCAGTTCTAACTCCATGATTCTTTGATCTCTGCCTTCAATGAATTCCTTACCTCTTCTGCTGAAGAAGCTGGGGGGAGAGGTATAGAAGAAGAGGGAAAAAGGTGGCCTCATACTTCTACAGATAATTGTATAATTTTAAAAATGCTTCCTTCACTGTAACCCTGTGGGTAGGGTGGTCTGTTATCTCCATTTCACATATGAGGAAATTGAAGTTCAGAAAAGTTGAGGGCTGGTGAATTTCAGACAACAGACTCAGACCCATGGCTTCTGATCCAAACCTGATGCTATTTACCATTGCACTGCTCTACTCTGCCTCTCAACTTGGCCAAGAGAAACTAACATAATGGAAGTCCAACTCCAACTGGTCAAATACCAACCATTTGGCATCCTGGGTGGTTATTACTACCACACGATGTGCAAAGGCTTGTAAAATGCTTCTTAAGAGAAGGTGGTTCTTAAAGAGGAAATGATCTTCCCAATGCCAAATAACAGCCTTTTTTTCCACTTCTCTTTTTAAAATTCTTACTCTAAAGAGTACAAAATATTTCTGTACTCAGAAGCCATGTTGGAGGGCACATAGATCTTTATTAAACAAAATATAAATTACTTTTCACTTCTCATTTTAAGGCTCACTTCAGGAACAAATAAACACCTAAACATGAAACAATATTGACACATAAATCACTAATCTCTTGGCTAAAATCAGATTCAAGTAAAAAAACTGGCATTATTGAATAAGAAACTAGAATACCTGAACTATCTTTATTCATTGAAATAAATGTTGACTTTGTCTCTTCCCCTAATTAGTGATAAAAATGCTCAGGACCTGGCAATGCACTCACAAAGAATGGAAATGACTCTTCCTCCCACTTACAAAGATAGTTCCGAGAATGATAAAAGTAAAGCATTAAGTAAACTTTACAATGTTCTGATTAGCCAAGGAAGGTTAACCTAACAAACTACCTGAGGAACAAAGATTTTGGATCAAAAACATAGTGGGAAAAAAATGCTTCAGAATTAATAAAGACATAATTCACAGATCTGACAGCCAGGCCAAGATGCTCTCTGGTAATATGAAATACATTCTTTGTGCTGGAGTCAGTCTAGTAAAGGTAACCTCCAAAAGTGCAGAAATGGAAGTGGCCTGCCTTATTTAGCCCTAACTAGAAAAGATGTTTACTTAAACAAACAAACAAAAAACCCAACTCTCTATAAATAGGATGACTTCCCAGGTTGTGTTATATTTAAGTTGACAATCCTCTATAACTTCAAAAATTGTAGCATTTAAATTCATCAATGTTTAAATAGTACTTCATTATTATTTAACTAAACAAGACAACTATTTAAGGTTTCTTACTATTGCTCGGTGACTCTTCTGAATATGCTATAAGTTAATTATAAAGCAACTTATAAGGTCGACCTCTCATATCAATGCACATCAGTCATAGAGTCTGATGAGTCTCATCTGTCCAACCAAAACAGAAGGCTCAAAAATTAAAGGAAGGTCAAAGGGCCACCACCTGGTTTGTCTGAAGGACCTCCTGATGTGCTTGGCCAAGTGGCTCTCCATTTATTATACTAGTTTGCAAGACCACCCTATCATCATCACTTCAAACTCAAAAGGTGTCAACTTTTTTCCCAAGCACCCACCCTCACCAGTGATTGACTGGGCTGTATCTTACTCTTTGTTCTTTTGTAGACCAGGGTCCTTCTACCAGCCCTAATCTTTAGGCCCCAATATAGTTTAATAGAAGACAATGATTATAAGGAATCAGTCAAATGCAGTCATTCAAAGAGTGGTTTATACACTGCAACATATATAGATAGCAAGGTCTATTTTACACAGATTGCAAATAGAAAGATGCTAATCAAAACAATAGTAGCAAAGGCTACCAAACTGCTATTTGCCAGTTGGGAAAACATGTTAATGTTTACTCTTACAACTTTTTTATTTTTATGAACACACTGGATACCACTTGTATCACACTATGAGGAACTCTTATAAAGATACTACACATGTTATTTTAACATAGATGAATTTTCCAGTAACTTTTAAAGAAATGCTCACTTGCAGGCTAATCAATACACACTGTCACAATTCTTACGCTTCACCGACTCAGTAAATTCAGAAGATCACACTGTTAAGCTATGCTGGAGGGCTATGCTGTCTCTCAAGTGCTATAATTTGTGATTGATTTTTAAAAACTAAGATGGAGCAAAATCAAATGGGTCATATTCAGGAGAATTTTTTTAAACAAATATTTAAGGCAAAAGGCAGTCATTTATTTACAACTAAGCTGAAATATAAAAAGTGCAGAATAAAGTTTCTAAAGAGAATATCCATACTTTGTTTTCAGTAAGTTTTCTAGTATCGTTTTCTCTTCTAAATTAAATTAGGGCTCATACAAATATTATTATTGTAATGTTCTATTTTACAAATTTAAAAAAATTTGACATTTTTTCAATAGCTCTCTAAAATGATATATACATAACTCAAAAATTAACTCAATTTAACCTAGAAAACACTATTAGACAGTGCAGAATCTAGTGCAAGAAAATGAAGACCCCAGGCTTAGAAGGTTTCATCTTTCCCATCCATTCCCCTCCCTGTTCTGCTATACCTCAGCTGCTGTCTCATCCTGGAACTTCTCTCAACACCCAGGACCTCATTGCCCTGAACAGTCAATTACTTCTACAGTGTTTTCACCCTTGAAAGCCACCTACCATTGGTCAGTTCCTCCTCCAACCTCCACTTTGCTCTTGATTGCTCCTGATTTCCCTTACTTCAAAACCATCCCCTAACCCCAGCAGGGTACTTCCATGGCCAATGTTGTTTTCCTCTATTAAAATGGAAACTCCCTGAGGGCAGAGACTGTTTTATTTTGTTTTCTTTTATGCTCTCAGTGCTAATAGTGGTTCTTGTTTCCTTCCTTCCTTCCCTCCTTCCCTGAAATATAGACAGGAAAAGATGATATGGCAGATTAACAGTTGCTAAAAAAAAAAAAAAGTAGGTTACATAAGAATGAGATTTATATTTCTGAATCTCAAATTAAAATTCAGAAATGAAAGACATACCTGGCCTGTGGTATAATTGATAGAGATTGATGTATTTTCCAGTTTGCTTTGCAAACAGAACTATAAAGTGAAAAATAGAGGGTTGGGGCAGGGGGAAGGGATGCTCACATATATACCCATGAAGCATAGCATGTTAGACTAGTGTAGGGGGGAAAAAACCACCACTGAGAGACCTAAAGTTCACAGGTGACAAAGTGCAAAAAATAATCCAACAGCAAAAACCCATGACCTCAACATCAATTTTACATAACAGGGAGGATGAAGTAGAAATACTAACACAAGCAAACAAAAATGAATACATAAGCATCCATCGCTGGGAGTTAGTGGGGTGAAAGCAACGACTAGTAAATAATTTCAAATAATCACACCTTATTAAAAAGAAACAGGATAAATACCTTTACTCATGAAGAGGAGGACAGCATTATACATTAAAAGGGTATGACAGAAAATATGGGAACCAGAGGGGAAAAGCAGAGTAGAAGGTATTCGGGCAAAGATCGGCAAAGAGAGAAACAAGTGCTTTTGTTCACCAGGGTACAGCACAGAACAACTGGACAAAAGGAGGAAAGAGAAGAGTGCTGTTTCTCTGTCTTTGTCTTTTCTCTGTCTCTGACTCTCTCTCTCCTCATCCCTCCCTGCTCCCTCTGTCTCTATCAAAAAAATTAGAGTTTCTTGACTGGATTTAATGAAAAATTTAATCTTCAAAAGGTGAAGAACACAACACAGGAGCAATTTTCTGAATCTGATTCTTTAACTAGAAGACTGGGAATGGTGGCTGGAGAAGGGGGGAATGAAAGAAACCTTGGAAAGAACTAACTACTATGTCTCAGAATTTGCGATAGAAGAGAGGAATGCCAGGCATACTGCTAAAGTTTGGAAGAACAGATTTCTAAAGGGTTCAGAGGAAAATAAGGATCCTGAGAAACACAATTATATAAAGGGGAATTCAGACTAGGAGAGGCGGAAAATAAGAACGGGAGGGAACCAAATTCAATGAAGAGAAAAACAGGAGTTACCCAAAGGGATCAAAGTCAAAGTGGGAGCAGAGGGAAGTCACTCACTAACTTAGACATTAAAAAATAATACATTCATAAGATGGAACCAAGGACAAGTGACACTGACGAACACACAAGTGTAGCCCAATACTGTAAGAACAGAGGGTCAAAACCCCGATTAAACTGAGGCAGGCAAGGAAAGCTAAAAACAAGAAACAAAGGTGGCTGTTTTTGTTGCTTTTCAGTTGTGTGAGGGAAAAGAGAAGGATCAGAGAAGAGAGAGGACTACTGTTTGGGGGGAGGGGATGAGTGGCTAGGACAATGAGAGTAGAGAGGAGGTACAGCTGCTCAAATATTACTTTGCATCTGTTTTCTGTGCCAAGAAAAATAACTTTTAGACTGGAAAAGACAAAAATAGTTAAAAAGGAGTTGATACCCAATAAAAATAGGAGAGAAAAAAGATCTAGCTGTTCTTGATTAATTTAAATCACTTGGCTCAGAAAAAAGTACATCTTTGGGCACTGAAAGAATTGACTGATTCACAGAACCACTGTCAGTGATCTCTGAGATCATGGAGAAAGTAAGAGGAGTGGTAATGTCATACCAATCCTCAAAAAAGGGAATAGGATGGAATCTGCAAACTATCAACCAGTCATGATGACTTTGATCTTTGAGAATATTCTAGAACTTGCTAATAGTGAACATCCAAAAGAGAAAGTGCTGATCACAAAGCCTGGCATGACTTCATGGGATGGAAGCCACCCCAAGCTAACTGTATTACCTTTGTTTCATGGGGTTAATTGATAGACCAATGAGATGCTGTAGATACAGTTTACTAGGATTTTTTAAAAAAGTATTCAACAAAATTATCCATGTTATTCTGGTGGAAAAAGCAGAGACAAATGTCTTAGATAATCATCTAATCAGAACTGCAAGGAGCACATATTCTATTGAGAGAGAAGAGGTATAAATAACTAATCATGAGAAAAAAAACAGAGAAACAGAGAGAGAGAAACAGAGGGACAGAGAAAGAGAGATGAGAAGGAAGAGCATTCAGGTGGAGAGTTAAAAGAAGGTAACAGGTAGAAGCCAGGTCAAAGGCTTTTGAGCTGAATCAAAAAAGGCAATAATATCCAGGAATAAAGAGGTATTTTTGTGTTCTGGCCTTGTCAAAACACATCACTGGGTGTTCTATGCACCAAATTTTAGAAAGGACATTCATAAGTAGGAGAGGTTAACCAAAATAATCAAGAACATTGAATCCAAGTCATATCCAAATAAATCGAAAGAACTGAGGATGCATAGCTTAGAGAAGAGGAGGATGGGGGAAAGGGGGGGAAGGTGAGGAAGAGAAGACAGGAGGACATAGGGAAGAATAACTATCTTCAAGCACCCGAAAACCTGTCATGTGGAAGAGGAATAAGAGTGATTCTCCAGTTACAGGGGGCACAACTAGGAATAATAGGTAGAAGATAAAAAGAAGAAACTCTTTATAAATATGACAAAACTTATTCAAAAATGGAATAGCCTACCTGGGGAAGTAGGGTGTTCCCTCTCACTAGAGGCCTTCCAGCAAAAGTTGGCTGACCACTTGTTTAATACATTTTAGTGGAGATTCATTTTCAAGTATGGGTTAAGATGGCTGCTGAAATCCTTAGAAAACTGAAATTCTATGATTCTCTTGACAGGTAAATAATTTCCCACTACTACACTATTCAATTTGTGGCAATATATTGAGTAAAACTATTAAATTAAAGGCATTATAATACTTTAATCTAGCACCATTGTGGAATGAAGGATTTCTCACAAAGCTGATTTTCTAGATCACTAGTTTACTCACTTAAGCAATGAAATGATTTTAAGCATTACTAAGGAAATTTATATATAATAAATTACATTCATTTATACCACATGAGATACAATTTTGAACACAATTTAACCCTTCCTTGATGAATCAGGGTCATCATTATGAACATCATTATTGAAAGATACTGTTGAATAGAGGAAAGGGCAAGAGACCAAGTTAATTCATCACCTCAAAGAGGTTAAGTGACATGCCCAGGGTCACACCGTTAGTGAATGTCTGAGGTCAGATAGGAACTCAGGTCTTCCTGACTCTAGGCCCAGCACTCTATCCATTATGCCAAATTCTTCCCATTGGAAGAAATTATGTATGCACTTTTGAGCCAAGTAGAGTGTTATCCTACTTTGATACAACAGGCTTTCAAATACTTTGGAAACACTTATCATATCCATCCTAAAACTTCTCTGCTTCAACATACACATCAATCACTACCAGCTCTTTCCATTAATCCTAATAGTGATAAGTTGGGACAGTTAGGTGGTACAGTGGATAGAGCACCAGTGCATGACTCAGGAGGACCTGAGTTCAAATCTCACCTCAGACACTTGACACTCACTAGCTATGTGACCTTGGGCAAGTCACTTAACCCCAATTGCCTCATCCTGGGTCATCTCCAGTCATCCTGATGAATATCTGGTCATTGGATTCAGATGGCTCTGGAGAAGTGAGGCTGGTGACCTGCACAGACCTCCCTCACTAAAAACAAAGTCAAATGCAAGTCATGCCATCATTTCTCTGATGGCATGGTCTTATTCAGCAATGAAGGACGAGCACACACACAATAGTGATAACTCAGTCTCACTTTTTATTTCTCCTTCTATCTGCGTCTAGCAAATTTCCTTCTGCCTTTCTTCTTTTTAATGTTTTCTAGGAAGAATTAACAGATACTAAAAGGACTCCAAAAGGATATGGTCTTGGCCTGCTTATTATTCTTCTCTGGGAACCCTAGACTATCAATGTTCTATCTGAAATGTGCTTGCCCAGAGTCAAACAATATGTCTGAGCTGTTGTTTAGCCAGGAAAAAGAACAATATAATAATCAGAACCATAGCTCTAAACACTAATTAAAATAAATGTAAGTTTTCTTCTGCAATGCCATCCACGCTAGCCTATGATTTAGGTAAATGCAGTCATCTTGGGGGTCATGAGAGATGTGGTGGGGGGTGGACATGGTCTAACAGGCCCTCCTGAGCAAGAATGAAGAAATAAGCATTTATAGAGTGTGTCAGGCATTGGGCTAAGTGCTTTCTACAAATATTACGTCATTTGATGCTCACAATGACCCTGTAAGGTAAGCATTATTATCATACCCACGATGCAGTTGAGAAAACTCAGGTAAACAGAGCTTAGGTGACTTGCCCAGAATCACACAGGTAGTAAGTGACTACAGCTGGATTTGAACTCAGGTCTTCCTTATTCCAAGCCCAGCACACTATTCACTGTACCACCAGTTATTTCTGAAGAAGGTGGGGTTATATTAAAATAGGGCTAAAACTCAGGTGCTAAATAATATATAAAGATGAAGGAGTCATCTATGGATAGATCATAATTTAATCCATAGGAGTGGATAAGATTAGTAACAGAAAGAACATAGAGAAGAAAGAAGAGAAGCAGCCCAGGACATAGTAGTGTGTGACACTCAAGATTAGAGGGGTAACACACATATAATGATCCAGGGATGGAGGTTTAGAAGGAAGAATAGCACAAGTAGGAGATCCAAGAGGCAGCAAGTATCTCAAAAACCTAGAGAAAAGAATATTCAGAAGGGCAGCATGGCAACAGTCAATGACAAAAGCGCTGCTGAGAAAGATGGAGACCATCCAATTTAGCAGCTGAGCTTTTTAGAAAGTTTGTCCATAGCAATCTCATTTAAAGATTGGATATCAGAAGCCAGACTTGTCTGTCTGTCTAGCCAGATATTGAGGAGGAGGTGAAGAGGAGGTAGACTCGGTGAGTGTTCACAGATTGTTTTCATGGTTTGTACAAAACTGTTACAAAAATAATCAACATATATCCAGGATATTACATGGATATACTACTTGATGTGTTTATTAAAAGGGAACAGGTAAATGTTTACAGGAAATACTCCATGACAGACATCTTTACAATCATATAACTGGCTGAAAAGTGTAGAGAATAGAAGATCCTTCTATACTCATCACTTTTTGGCTACAAAAAACATGTATTTGATTCAGAACAAAATTGTAACTTAAAGGAACTCATACAAAAAAGATATCTCTGTCAAAAGCATAGAAGATTCCCTAAACATAACAAGATAATTCTGACAACTCTGTGTGTAATAATATCAGGTGGAATACAAAACATGGAGATGTACATTTGTATAAGAAGTCAAGACTGTTATGCAGCACTTCCCAGACACAGTCCAAGTTAATGAAGGATTTCCTGTAGAACACAGCTTCTTAATCTGCGGTCTGTGACCTTGTCACTGTTACTGTTTAAATAAGTATATTTAAATGACTAGTTTTCTTTGTAATTCTGTGTACTTCATTTTATGTACTTAAAAACATTATTTCAAGATGGGGTCCATAGGCTTCACCAGACTGCCAAAGGGTCCCTAAAATCAAAACAGATCAAGAACTGCCATTATAGATGGTGAGGTCCTTTGTGATGAATTTATTATGCTAACTGAATAAAGTCCCAGAACACTGAGGTGCATCCTATATGCTATGTTATCTATAGTCATTTAGAACTTGGTCTGTCAACACAGGAAAAAAACAAATAGAATGCCCAAAATCTAGATTATGAGGTAGAGAGGATTTGGCAAAGGAGAAAGACAACTTATTCCATTGGGAAACAAACATACAAGTTGGATAATAGACATAGCAAATGGATGGTAAAGTGGGCCAAGAATGCAACAGGAGGAAAGCAGACTGGACGCCTTACAGAAGTTGTGTGGTCCTTTGAAATGAACACAAGCTCTTTTCTGAAACAAAGGCCCACCTTTTAAAAATTATAGTCTTTGAATGTATATGTGCAATTTAGGTTCGGAGGTTTAATATCTCAATCTCCATTTACTGTGACAGGCCAGGTACTCAGAGAATAGCTGGTTTCTTCTGCCCCTTTAGTGTTCTAGTGGTAACCCTGAAGGATTTGGTAGTGGAGGATGAGAAAGATGTCTGCCCACCAGTGTGCTGATGGTCAGTGGCTATCAATTAGCCCATAAGAATTAATTAAGTTTTATTCAGATATATATACCAAGGTAGTATAATAATGTTTGGCACAAAATATTTCCACCCCAAAGTCTAAGGCATACTGGAAGGTTCTAGAAGCAAGTGAGTTCAAGCTTAGAAAGCATTTAAGGTTCCTGACTGACAGTCCTTTTGACACTTCACAGAATGCTCATATAGTTTCCCTTAGACATATGGAGTAGTTTCCTCCTGGGATCCTCATAGACAGATTCATTAGTTTCACTTTAGTGAAACTAATTTAGTGAAACACATTAGTCTGTCCTCAGTTCCTGTTGCGAACACTGTCAGTCACTGATGTTTCAAAGATCGTTATGACTGTAATGACAAGAAACAAACTTTTTGGCCAATGGAGAGAGGTGGGGTGGAGAGAGTCTGTCACTTCCCAAACACTGTCCACCAGAGGTTGCCTTCACAGGAGCTTGCATGAAGTCGTTCATTCCTCTGGGCTAGCATAGAGTTAATAATAGTTAGTACTCAAATGTTGGGTTCAAAACTGACTGGCTATTCCATCCATGCTCCACAGGGCATCACTAAGCCTCCTCAACTAATCCCAATCTACTTACTATACAACATCATTTCCATTTCATCTAATGGCTTTCACTTCTTCCAAATTGATTTAGGAATTTTCCCACATAGTTTAATGGTTTTGATAAATTTATTGATTCAATAAAAGTGTTCTAACCAAATAAACATATCAGGGTATATCATCTTGTTAGTAACTTTAAGTGGGATGAGGTGAGTAATTGATTCAATTGACCCTACTGCCACAGCCCCAATCCTACCCCCCCCCAATTACGTATGTTTTCTAGTTATTGAACACAATGTACTCTAAAGAACCGAAGTTAAGGACCACCCAAAGGTCTAGGGAGAGACATATTGTGGCCATGACTAGGCTGCAACACATAATAAATGAGTAATGGTATAAAGAACAGCATAAGAGAAATACATGATTTGAATATAGAGAAACTGAGGGACAATAATGGACCATTTCTTGCTTCAAAAACATCCAGTGATAGTGAAAAGAATGTCAGAAAGGCTCCTGTATACAGGGTAACTTCATCCCACGGAAAATTTATAAAAATGTGAACCATAGTCAGGATGGGCTGGTAGTGATCAGAATCGTATACACCTATGAGATCACAATTTCATTGGAGTACTGATGAATTGGCTGGGAAAGAGAAGATACTATAACTTGAGCAAATGTTTGTTTTTGCTTTTTGTTGTTTTCTTGTTTTGTTTTGTTGTAAGGAGAGACCTTGAAACATTTATAAGCAACATAGCAGGAGACAGAGGACACAGAACAATTGAAAATTAACCTGTAAGGGATCAAAGAGGCATGTTACTGAACCAGACAGGAAGGGATAGAAAAAAACTCCCAATTAGAGGGGCTGGCCTTGGTGAGGAGAGGGGTTTCCTCTTCATGAGAGGCTGAAGCAAAGGAAGGCAGAATAGGCGGATGATGTCATGGGGTCAGAATGATGGGATACTACCTTTGGTGCACTAACATTCAAGATCTGTAATAGCTTACAATTTCCTCTGGAACTGGCTTTTTATTACCATGGCTCCTCAGGGCTGAAATCTGACACAGTCCTATCCATTGGTCACGTCCCCAGGACTTCAATTTAGGATACCATGTACATGAAACAAGAACTCAGCTCCCAATTACCAGTGTTTCTGACTCCCTGTCATTCTGTAGTGGTTTAGGGTACGAATAGTAAAGCAAATAAAATACAACTCACTAAAACTGATGTTTTAATTACAAAATGAAGTCAAAAATCTGAATTCTATCATTTGCATGTGACCATGAATACATGCATGTGCCCTTTTTAGGCCTCAATCCGCTCATATGTAAATGGAGAAAATAACACTTCTATTATTGATTTCACTGGGTTGTGGAAAAAAGAGTATATATATATATATAAACCGTAAAAGGCTTTAAAAGGTGAGAAAGACTATTACTATTGTAGATACATGGCTCATCCCTTTTTTTTAACCACTCATATTTGTAAAGAGGACACTTTGTATCATACAAAGTGAAGGTTATATTCATCTAATTATAAAAAATACAATAATACTACTTTACATGTGATATGGATAAGCAAGTCTAATAATAAAAAATAAACAGTCAAGAAAATAGTTCAACTTAAGTTATTTTTTTTTAAATTGAGCATAAAAAGGTACATTATGTTCTGCAACAATTAAACATTTTACTTCTGAAATTATCTGATCTTGCAGAATACCAGCAATTTTACTGGACTTTTCATTTATGCTTTATAATAGGAAAAAGTTACATGTTTCCAAATTTAATTAAGAAAAACAAAAATTCCTAGGACACCCCATGTAACCTTGCGGAACTCAGAGTGGACTAAACAATGCTTCTTAGTAGCACAGGACAAAAGGTCATTTGGAAGGGATGTGCCTTTAAGAGTTTACAAAGGCTTGGTCTTCTCTCCTGTAATAAAAGAGGAAACATATCTCAGTAAAGGAAGGATGCCCACTTTAAATAAGGAAATGAGTTTGCAGGATGTACACATGCTGCTTTCTATTAATGATAAGCAAAGTCTACAGAAAGAGTACTAGACGGCTTAAGCTTTCATGTAGAATACCTGCAGAGAATGTTTAACATAAACAAACTGCAAGTGGTGTATCCACTCACCATTTTATTAAAGTGATTTATGCCTTCATAATAGAGGCTAGGAAATACAGACAACTATATTCCAGTTAAGAGCTATAATTACCAGCATAATGACTGCATGCCAGAATCGACACTAATAATGTTTCGGGGGGAGAAGCATACTACAGAGGTTTATGAGGATAATTGTACAAGATAGATGGCTTCAGTTGTGTGCTTTTTAACCAGAGGGGATGGGAAGGTGGGGACTTATTATCCTTATTATAGCCTTTCTTGTGTGTTTAAGAACATCAAACCATCTTGCTCAAGCCTGATTCACATCAACACAGAAGCCAGCTCACATCTAGGATTCCCTTCCATTGTTATTTTGGCTTTGATTTTGGCATCAGACCTCTATTGGCTTCTTTTATAGCACAAGATACTAACAGGAAGATTTTCTTTTTAACTACGTTCTTAAAATTACAATTTAACTCAATTACTCAGGCACTGATTATCCAATTTGTCATCTAACCCCACCCTTTACTTTTCCTCCTCTCCACCTAATGACAATGTTTGGGGCCATTTGGTGTTTCTTAGCACTTCCACAAGTTACAGTGCTTGGACAGAACTAAGAGTTGCTACTTGGCAAAAACTTAGAACAGTAAGAAAGGGGAAGTAAATGACTAAGGTGAGCTCTGGAGATTACTGTGGAAGGAATTTCAATCTTCCATGCCAATACCATGAAGAATCGAGATTGGACTGCATAATGAAGGACAGATGGATTCTTTGTTGTTCACTTCATTCTGTGGTATGCAAAATTGCATGTAGAGAAGTAGTGCCAAAATTCTGGACCTGATTAGTATTATTATTGATAACAATAGTGGCCATGAAGATGATTCACACTTATTTGGGATTTTAGCACTTTTCTCAGAATGCTAGGAAGAAAGGAGTAGAAATATTAGAATCCTCATTTTACAGATGGGGAAACTTGTGCTCAGAGAGTGAGCTTGACCATGTTCGTGCAGTTAATGAGCATGAAGCCGGGTTCTGAACCTGTGCTGACTCATTCCAAGTTCAGTGATCTTTCATGAACACCAGACTACCTCCAATATTTCATACGACAACCAAGCACCTATTAATCTCCTTGGGGTTATGATAACTGTTTGCTCAAAGAACAATGAAGCAATGCAGATGTATACGTGAATAGGAACACATGAAATTAAAAATGAATGGTTATTTCTATGGATCACGGGAGGGCAGGGATAACATTGTTTCATTTTCAAGAATGAAACTTAACCTGTTTGTAAGTTGCACAGAAGTAACTTTGGGCTGAAGGCAGTCCTATTGCTCCTTAGCTTCTTGGCCAAATTCCTGGAAAAATGCCCGCTAACCTGATTCTTCTGCTTTCTTTCCTCCTGCTCATTCCTCAGCCTTTTGCAATATGACTTCCAGTATTCAACTGACATTAGTCTCTCCAAAATGCTTAATAATCTTTAATTGCCAAATCCAATTGGATGTTTCTCAATCTGAATTATTGAAATCTCTGAAGACACTGTTTCCCATTCCTCTCCAGACTTTTGTGACATTTCTCTCTTTTGCTTCTCCTCCTATCTATCTGTCTGACCGGTCCTCCTCAATTTCCTATGGTGAAATAACTACATCCCCAAACCAAAACATCATAATCCAGCAAGGCTCTTTCTTGGACTGCCAACTCTCTCTACACATTTTCTTGGTAATGTCATCAGTTCCCAAGGTTTTGATTACCATATCCATACAGATGATTTCCAAATCTATATATTCAGAAGTGCTCTCCTGATGTCCAATATAGCATCTTTAACTGCTTACTAAATATTCCCAACCGAATGTCTCATATGCATACTAAACTATCAAACTCAATATGATAAAACAGAGCCTATTATCTAACTCCTATCTCCAACCTCAACAAAAGTATTTTTCCTTTTATCTTCCCTATGTCAGTGGAAGGGGCCATCCTTCCAACCAGGGAGATTTCAAACTTCAGAGGCATCCTCAACTCTTTACCTCACCTCCAGCCTCTAATCAGTTGTTAAATGATGGCAGTTTTACATGCACAGCGTATCTCATTCCTATCCCCTGCTCTCAACTCACATGACCCGTACTTGGGTCTAGGTTCTTACCCCTCTTGCCTGAATTACTACATCAAGTCATGGTTATTATCTGGTATCTATACTATACTAAATTAGTAAAGGGGATAGATGAACTAAAGGAGCAGTGTAGAAAGGAAAATGGCCAGGAACTTTGTTCCAGGACTTCTCAACAAAACATTTAACAGCATACACATGATTTAGCAATTATATATTCAGGGTTCCCAGAGCAAAGACATTCCATTCCCAATGCCGTGGTTAGCTTACACTGCATTGAATGCTGCATATAACTGGAACCAATGTCATGGTGGGTTTTATGGCTTTGTTATTTTTAAAATTCAGGCTCATAACTCTGATTCTCAGTTGTACACCTTCTGAAATGAGTTCTGAAATATTTTTATAATATGACCTCTAAAAAGAAGACAATAGCTTGCATTTTTTAAATATGTAATTGATGAACTTACACAATGATGGTGATGTCAATATTTCCATTATAAATCCATGTTTAGTGTTATATAACAGTTACAAAATTAAAGCGTAATAGAAAAGGTCACATATAGATATGGATAGATTTAAAATATTTGTGTCTACATACACATTTTCTTATTGAAAAATTCAGTTCCTATGTTATATGATATGAAGTTACAAAGAAAAAAATAAGCTAAAATTCTCATCTGGTACTTGAACGACACCCAAACAACTTTTACTGTTCTTATTTAAAAGTGTTGGAGTATCTGTGGGGAATGGCAAGGAATGGGCATAAAATTTTAAATGTCAAAAAAAAAAATTCCACTTAGACATGCAGCTTTCTGTTCATTAAAAATGTCTTCTCAACTAAAATTTCCTAAGAATTTACAGCAAGCAGACTTTGCACAGCAGCAGAATTCTGTGATCGCCCATAACGGGTCCCAAGAGCTCTTACTGTCCTTACTGGGTCAATAGCACATGAACTGAGAAGGATTTACAAGACAACCCATGATGGTTCCCTGGGAGCCATTACTTTCTGGAGGGTGGGAGTGGGGGTGTAAATAAAACACACTTTCAAAAAAAGCACTTGTCAAAATTTGTATTGGCTCTAAGGACTTTGAAGGTTCTAAACAAACCAAAGTATCATCATTAGATGAGAGCAGGAAAAGTCTGAAGCCAAGTATCTCACTATGCCCTGGTCATGTTGCAGGTAAAAGTTACAGTTTGGCTACAGAGAGAAAGGGCCAGCAGCGTATTTGTCTCTAGGTGCAGCAAATCAGTTCAACTCAGTAATTATTTATTTAGTATTGAAAAGAATTGAGGATACAAAGATAAGGAGAGGAGATAAGAGGACAGGGGAGAAGGAAAAGTTGAAGATGAACGTGAAGCGAAGGAAAAAAGGTGAAGAGAAAAGGTGAAGAGGAGGATAAAGTGAAGGAGAAAAAGAGAAGGAAAAGAAGACTGGGAAAGGGAGAAGGTAAATGAGAAACTGAAGTGGAATAAGAAAGGAAAAGAAGAGAGAAAGAAGAGAGGGAGAGAAGGAGACGAAGCAGAGCTAGATTTGCTTCTATTTATTTCTAACTCGAAATGTATATGTTTGCACAATACACTTTAGCTTCACTATTCTTTGACATTAAAATGATCAATTTAATAAGAAAATAACACTTTATGTAAATGACACAAAAATTTCTGGTTTTGTATTGCTATTAAACTAAGTGATATGACATGTTTAACTGTACTAAATGAATTAACTAAATAAAAATAACAATTTTACAATCAAACATTGCAAATGAAAATATGGCGTTATAAAAAGGAACTATAGTTGCTAAGGATCTAAAGCCAGGATACTACTGCCATCATATAATCTAGGCAAGAAATCATATTGTATTGTCCTTAATAAACCTGAGAGTAGGTGACACAATGGATAGTTCTAAGAGTCAACATTCTGTGAGTTACAGTCAGCTTCAGATACTTAATAACTGTACGAACCTGGGCAAGTTGTTTAACCTCTGTTTGCCTTAGTTTTCTCACTGTAAAAGAATAACTAAAGGGCTGCTGTGAGAATCAAATGAGATAATATTTGTGATCACTACTCTTAACTCATCTAATGAACTGAATAACCAATCATATAGAAATATATATGTATATGCCAAATGGTTGGCTAGGCTGTAAAAGTTTAGCTAAAGAAGAAAAGAAGTTAGCTAAAGCTAACTAGATTGTGAAGAGATTGTATTAGTATACACTGATCACATCAACACAACTGATTTTCCTTTATGAGTTTTAAACGGCTTTTCAAGTTGCACTTAACGTATTCTTATAAAGTGATGGTTATTCCTATTCACTGAAAAAACACTTAGTGACTTCAAATGTCACAAATCAAGAAAAGGGGAGAACTTGGAAAAGAATTTGGGTTATTAGACAATCCCTCAATTAGCTAACTCACTATTTTACTGCCCTGACAGTCTAATAGAAATTAGAAAACTGTAGAGAAAGGAAAAAAAAAATTTAAATCAATGAGAAAAAAACTGTCCTCCTTTGAAGACTTTGGTTTCATATAGAAAAACAAAAATGAAATCTGTGGTTAATCAGTGTCAGTCACTCCACACAGAGAAAAGCATTATAACACTCAAGAAGTTAGAAAGCACCTTGTAGGAACAAAAAATTGCTGCCTTACACTATAATCCAAGCAAAGCTTTCATCCTATGAAAATGAATAATTAATGCATCTATAATTTAAATCAGCACACATATCTTTACTATCTCCACATGTAGGGTTTCTTCAGCGTATGTCTATAATCTTGGAATCTGGCTACACAGATAGTGTAAATTCACTGAGGTTGCTGAGCACCCAGGAGTCTGATACAAGCTCTAATTCTCCAACATTTGGAGAACAAACATGCACCAGTGCCACCCTTCATTTTCACAGACACCTGGCAGATAGAAGGCCCAAACAAATGGTAGGTCTTCAAGCCCATGGCTGGAAAATTTGCACTTCCTATTCCCCTAACACTAATGATTCAGAATCCTCATTTCTCAGGGCAAACCCTCTACTGCAATCGTTTCCTGTTCCCTCTTCCCAATCCACCTTCAAACTACCAAATCCCAGTCCTGAGCTCCTCAAATTACCTTTTCCATTGCATCTTCTGAAACCCTTGCCCGATCATTAACACACACATTTTCCATCTTCTTTAACTCATGGAAAGCTGAATTCCTCTGGAAAACACTGCATTAATGGTTGCTATGTCCAGAGGTGGTTTCTCTTTTCTCTCATATTGCCCAAATTACCAGGCCACAAGAAATAATAACATTCCTGGTGTCCTCTCTCCTTGGAGATCCTCCCCTCTGTCACCGCTGCTTAACAACTTGTCCTGTGACGTTCACTCTACACAGCAACATCATCCTGTTCAAATCACTGTGACGACAATCTACAAGGCTCCATGATAAGGAATGCAACACCTGGGTCACAGTTGCTCTCTTCATCCTTACTTATGCCCTCATGTTTGGCAATTTCAATATATGCATTTCTATCACCTCCAAAACCCTGACTGTGCAGATAATAAATTTCCTTAATTTCTACAATCTACCATTTAATCATTGAAACAAATGCTTTACTACTTTTCTCAAACTATTCTTAGAATACTTGTAAAAAAGTGCAACTATCCAAAACATAAAAGGGCACACACCTCTTTAAAAATAACATTAAGAACACAGCAAAGATGACCATTAATATCCAAATTATTGACACTTTCAATTGTCCTTTTGTTTATTTATATCAGCAACTTACATCATAAGTTTTGAGGGGAAGAGATAGAGTCTATTTAAAGATTCTTTTATGGTGATACAACTGATAATGATGTTATTAGTACAGAGCTAAATGAGTATATACAATCAATTCATTATTACTGTAATTATTCAGAAATTGTTTTCTTCAAACATAGGAAGTGGAACAAAGTTCTGATTTAAAGGTGGAAACTAAACTGTAAGTCAACTCTATCATATTTCTCTACCACATTAATAGAGATTACAGACTTGAATTACTAAAGAAACACTGACTTTCATCATGAATTGTTTTTAGAGTCTGAGTCTTTAAGGCATTCCTTCTTAGCAAGGATCACAATCAGTTCCCTAGACTATTCTGATTCAGGCTATACATGAACAATCAACAAGTATTAATTAAGTGCCTACTTTGTGCCAGGTATTGTCTCTGTGCCAGGTATTGTCCTAGGGGCTAGGAATACAAATATGTAGAATGAAAAGATCCAGGGCAATGGCCTCACAAGAGCTAAGAAACCTCCTTCAGGAACTTTTCACAATTCCTACAATATCCATTTTTCTTAATCTCTTTTTATGTCCAGCTGGTCTCATTTATATTGGTGAATTTTCCTAATACTCTGCTCTACATTCCATAGGCAGCCAGGAGAATATGATGCTCCCAGGACCCAAATGCCCAAATAATAACCTTAAGTGTTAGGCCAATTTGTTTGGGTGATGGTGAGAGTGTCTTAGGCCTTTAATTTATTGTCCACCCCACCCCACCAAGGGGGAAAAAACCATATGAATTACTCTTTACCCAGGTTTAATTTAATATAGCATTTGTGAGCTTCATGAAAGACAAATTAAACCTCAATTCTCACATTAAAGGCAATGAAGGAATCAAGGAGACTTAATTGAGATCTAAAAGATGGCATTTGGAGTAAAAATTATGACATTTGTGAGTAAAGTCTTGAAGGGTGAAAAGATGATATAACTAGTATGTCTGGAAAAAGATATAAACATATCAGCACTATATAGTATTGAGAATGTCTTTCATAAGTGTTTAGTTTCTGAAATACATCCATTGACTTAAAAATTAATTGTTCATGTAAATAAGAGTAATGCTTTAATTATCTGATCATTCTATACCAGGATGGTATGTCTGTTCCTCCTGTTTTCTAGTAATCCAGAAATCTAATAATCTAGTCCAATAGAATTAATGAGCATCTTAACTGATGGTAAAGCATATATTCTCATATTTGGTGTTTAACAGTGTTCTTCCTTAACATCTGTTATCTATGGTACACAATATATTAATCGCATGTTGTTACCCTGCTTTGTCTATGATATAATATCAAAACTGTATATATCTGCAGGCTTCTTTTGAAGATTGAATTGATCTTCTTTGAATTTTGCTCTACTAAAGTTTCTAAAATAAAAATGGGTCAGAAAAAGGCAAATAGAGGATATGTGACTGCATGTAAGAGAACAGAAAAGAAAGAAGGAAAAGGAAAAGGAAAATGAATAATTTATTGCTTATGAACATAAGCAATAAATAACACTTTTTATAACGATCATCACTGGATCATCCATCCCCACAGTGTCCCTTTTCTAGGAAATTTTATCTTTAATTTGAACTTTGAACCTTAAAAATAAAAAGGGGAGGGGACTATTGACTGGGAAAAAAAAAAACAACACCCTTATAAATTAAGCCTCAAGTTGTGTTTAGCAGTTTTCATTGAAGATTAAAAAAACAACCTAAGGCTGAACAACCCCCTGAGCACAATGATGTTTGTGTCAGGACTCCAGATTGGCTGGGCAGCATATAGTGCACAAATTGAAAAACAGCTGTTTGCTGACAGACTGCTAGCTGGGAAGTTAGAGCTGAGTGAAGTGGTTAACCCACATCCCTTCCCACAGATAAAGTGCTTTGATAAGCAAGCTATACTGGTGAAAACTCCTAAGCCAGCCAGGCTGCAGAGACCCTCAGGAATGAATGGATGGCTTGTCTGAAAAGCTAGAGTCTTATGCTTAGTACTCATTCATTTTTCCGACCTCCACTTTGTTTGGTCTGCTTCAATTCTCTTTCTGCTTGCAGTAAACCTCATTCTTTGATATGTTCAAGCAATATCCTGAGCATATGGAAAATGGAAATCTAAAAACGTGCAAAAAAAATGACCCTCCTCTTAGACCATTTATAAAACTAAAAAAGCACTTTCCCCAATCCAAAACGCAACCATTAAAAAAAGTTTCCACTAAAATATGCATGTCTGGCTCAACCACAACCCAGTAACACATGGGCAAAAAAATTTTGACCAATTTTTATTAACAGAAAGTAATTTAAATGGAAAAAAAAGATTATTTTTGATTAATTTTGAATCTCTCCTAAACACCTTTGAACATGAACTTCCTAATTAAGTACAGCTGGTATACAAACATTATTCCAAAGAAATTGTTAAAAAATATTTTACTTTGAAAACATATACCCAATTTATATTTCTGGACATAAGTATTTGAATCCCATTAAAGTACTTCCTCCAAGTCAGAATGATTTCTATGCCATTTAAGTAAGAGAATAAATTTCTCTGATAAGAGATCTGGATGAAAATAGTAAGGGCAACATATTTTAGTGTAAAGAAGGCTTACCATAGAGTCAGGATACCAAATCCTTAGAAAAAATCATGGACTATTATTATCCTACCCACTCAAAAAACTAACTTGAAAAAATATCACCCATTGCTGACCCATATTCCTACATCCTCATCTCTACAAAATCTACTAGAATAATCTACACATCTTAATAGCATCATTGATTTAAGTTTATGAAGAACTTCTGGCAAGCTTTTGGGGGAAAAAACTGCATGAAATTATATCTTGAAACAACTGATCAAAAAGTACAAAGTATACTGTGTTTCTTGTTAGATGACTATAAAAATACCATTTATTTGACTGGCAAAATGTCACTTTAAAGGATCCTCTTTAGCAAGGTGTCTCACAGGTACATAGAAAAATCTTGTAAGTTTATTTGAGAGATGTAACAAAAGAAAATTTTTTTCTATAATCTTATGATTATTAATATCAAAGCAGGTATAAAATAAGTAGACAAATGTTCATTAATAATCTACATCATCGTCATTGAGGATATTCAGAGTAGAATCAAAACAGAAAATGAATTTCTTAAAAATGATCAAGTCCCGCAGATACTCCTTTTTTGATGCTGATTGCATGGACTTAGGATGCTATAAAGAGTCCTAAATGTGATCCATAATCACAGTGATTATGCACACAGGAAAATCAAGTGGTTAAAAAAAGTACCAGAATATCTATTTCCCAGATTATAATATGCATATACTGGATATATTGCATATCAAGAGTTACTCTCAAATATAAATACATTTGAGACAGATACCATGGATAGATGAAAAGCTAGGGACCAAAATTTAATAAGAGGCAGATAGTAGGCTTGACTGCTTTTGGGAAATTATGCAATGCTTTTAAAGACTCTAAGCTTCTCCCTGAAACAAAAGTCCTTTTTAACACTTATGGTCTTTTTGTGATGCTGTATGCCTGCTACTCATGAAACATTACAAGAAGTCGTGGATTTCCTAAAGGGCAATGGAGAGGTACGTGATGGATATGAATAGGGAAAGGCATATCACCAATGAATAACTGTACAGAAGTATCATCAAAGAGATGTATGACTGGAAAAGAAAGCAGGCTGGTCATGTAGTAGGAGAGTTAGATAACTGAGAGATAACTCACATGCTTACATAGCATCAAGAGATTTATCTAGAGGACACCTTTCCAACACATCAGGCATATCCGCTGTGATAAAGAATAACCATATAACGTGAAAAATCAATCAAAAGTTCCAAAAAACCTTAAAATTATCTTCTACACTATTAGTCCAAGAAGAAATTTTCATTCTTTTTTTAAGGGTCAAAATACATTGTAGCATTTTAGCAAAGTCGCAGAATATAAAATAAACTCACATAAGTCACTGGCATTATACATACATACATATATATATATATATGCGTATATGAAATATTACTAACAAAGTCCAACAGCAAGAGAGAGAATGAGAAATTTCATTTAAAGTTACTGTAGACATCACAAAATATTTGGGTGCCAAAATTACAAAACACTTTTACTAAACACAATTACAAAAAACTTTTCACACAAATAAATTCAGATCTAAATAACTGATAAATCAGTTGCTAATGAGTAGGCCACGCTAATATAATAAAAATGACTATTCTATCTGAATGAACTTACCTAAATGAATGCCAAACCAATCAAACTACCAAAAAATGACTTAATAGAGCTAGAAAAAACAATAACAAGATTCATCTGGAAAAATGAAAGGTCCAGAATAGTAAGGGAATTAATGAAAAGAAATGCAAAGTGGCCTAGCTGTACCAGATCTTAAACTGTATCACAAAACAGCAATCATCAAAACTACTTGGTACTGGCTAAAAAATAGAGTAATAGGTCAGTGGAAATAGGTTAGGTACATAAGACACAGTACTCAATGATTATAGTAATCTATTACTTGATAAATCCAAAGACTAGCTTCTGGGACAAGAACTGCCTATTTGAGAAAAGCTGCTGGGAAAACTTGAAAATAGTATGAAAGAAACTAGGCATAGACCAACATCTTATACCCTATGCCAAGGAAAACTCAAAATGGGTACATAATTTAGACATAAAGGCTGATACTATAAGCAAACTAGATGAGCAAGGAACAGATTACCTGTCAAATCTATGGAGAAGGGAAGAATTCATAACCAAGCAAGGGAAAAAGAAAACCACGTCATGCAAAATAGGTGATTCTGATAATATTCAGTTGAAAAGTCTTTTGCAAAAACAAAGCCAATGCAACAAAGATTAATTAGAAAGGAAGTAGAGAGCTAGGAAAGAATTTTTATAGCCAGTATTTCTGATAAAGGCCCCATTTCTAAAATATACAGAGAACCGAGTCAAATTTGTAAGAATACAAGTCATTTCCCAATTGATAAATGGTCAAAGGATATGAACAGGCAGTTTTCACATGAAGAAATTAAAGTTATCTACAGTTATATGAAAAAATGTTTTAAATCACTATTGATTAGAGAGATGCAAATCAAATCAACTCTGAGGTGCCACATCATACCTATAACATTGGCTAACATGACAAAACAGGAAAATGATAAATGCTGAAGAAGATGTGAGAACACTGGAACACTAATTCATTGCTGGTAGAATTGTGAACTGGACTAAACATTCTGGAGAACAATTTGGAACTATGCCCAAAGGTCTTTAAAACCATGCGTATCCTTTGACCCAGCAATACCATTTCTAAGTCTGTATCCCAAAGAGATTATAAAATAGGAAAAGGACCTACATGTACAAAACTATTTATAGCAGTTCTTTTTGGGGTGGCAAAGAACTGAAATTGAGGGGATACCCATCAATTGGGAAATAGCTGAACAAGTTGTGTGTGTAAATGTAATGGAATACAGATATGCTGTAAGAAATGATAAGCAGGCAGACTTCAGAAAAACCTGGAAAGACTTATATGAACTGATGTTGAGTAAAATGAGGAGAACCAGGAGAACACTACACAATAACAGCCACATTGTGCCATGACTAACTTTGATAGACTTACAGCTTTTCCAAAATGCAAGGATCTAAGACAACTCCAAAAGACTCATGATGGAAAATGCTATCCACATCCAGAGAAAGAGCTTTGGAGTCTGAACGCAGACAGAAGGATACTATTTGCTCTTTTTCTTTTGCTGTTTTGTTTTCTTTCTTCTTTCTCAGGGTTTCTCCTATTGGTTCTAATTCTTCTTTACATCATGACAAATGTGAAAATATGTTTACTATGAATGTACATGTAAAGCCTATATCAGACTGCATGCTGTCTTGGGGAGAGGGGAGAAGGGAGAAAGAGTGAGAATTTAAGACTCAAAATCTTTTGGAAGTGAATGTTGAAAACTAAAATTAATTATAAAAAATAAAGTGTAACATAGGATGTAAAAGAATGAAAACTTTTTGTTATTGACATTACATCAAAATGTTCAGGTAAAAGGGAAAAAACTTTGTCAATACAGTAAGTGCAATTCATAAAGCTATATCTCTAAGAGTAATGATACACAATATAACCATGCATTTGCTTTTAATTCAGTCACTTAGGGCCAGGAGAGATAGATAACACAGCAGAATACTATAACTAATGAAAGCTAATTGGTTTGTTAATATATCACAATTCTGTAATTCTATGTAATTCTAAAGGAATGTTTCATTCTAATTTTAGGTTACAAGAAATATCATAGATAAGCATAAAATAGGACCAACAACCTTTTCTAAACAAGTCAATTCTAATATATGAGTTTTACTTGTTGCAACTTTCACTGATTGACCTTCCCCTTGAAATCACCCAAGTTTATATTCTCTTCCCTTTAGTTGCCTTTAGCAAGAACATGTAATTTAATACCATTAAACATGTTCCCTTACACAAAAAGTATATTTCACTGAACAAATGGTCTTTATTGTATGACCAAATCTGAAAACTGTTTTATAAATCTTTATAATATGAATTACCAAATGCAATTAAGTTATGTAACCTATTTGGTTTAATTGAGAACACTTAGAAAGGATGGTTTCATGTAGCATATACAATGTGCTGTCACTACAAAGCCATATATACTGTGTGTGTGTGTGTGTGTCTGTAAAAGAATACATAATAAAAATGGCAAGGAGTAGCAAAAAAGTTATTCTCCAGGAAATAAATGGTCAGAATATGAGGCTGACATAATAAAAGCAAAGGATAACAAATCAACAGCTCCAATGCAGTTCTGGTTCACACAAAATGCTGATGACTTCTAGGAGGATTTCTATGTATTCAAGGGAATCCCTATGGAGTATGTATGAGAAGTCCCTAAACAGGAGTCATACAAGATGAGAAGGTGTGGGTAAGTTGTAGAAAAGCACAACTACAGAGAGAATCTGCATAAATACGACAATAAATTCATTCAAATTGTGCATGTATAATTTGTTGTATATAATACAGATAACACAATATTTTAAATAACCAGATATTTACCTTAAGAATAAATGAAGGGAAAAAAATCCAAAAGTTTCAGGGGTTAGTGGGATTTTTTTTTAAATTAAGAAAACAGTGAATGAAAGCCAAGTTACATCATTTATACAGTCCCCTTCTAAAATTCTGCATGACAGTAGTGGAAGTTTGGCAGATGAACACACAAAAACATAAGATATATGTGGTGTAGTAGACAGAGCGCTGGGTCTGGATTCACAAAGACCTGAGTTCAAATCCCACCTCAGACACTTAGTTGTGCTACTTTGGGCAACTCAACCTGTTTGTCTCAGTTTCCTCATCTGTAAAATGGAAATTATAATAGCACCTACTTTGAAGGCTTGTTATGAGGATAATAACTGCAATCAGAGATAATAATTTTAAAGCATACAGCACTATATAAATATTAGCTATCATTACTATTTTATGTGTGTATGTGTGCATATACAGTGATTGTATCTGTAAACATTTATCCTCCCCTAGCTTAGTTACTCAATGTCAGTAGGTCACATAAAAAGAAGTAAACTGAACAATTGGCAGATCATCCTTAAAAGAACTGAAAGCTTATTTTTCTCAAATATCTAGATAGTTGGGGAAGTCAAGAGCAATTTGGAATCTGGAATAACAAAATTAGATCTTTAATAAACATTATAAAATTTTAAAAGAATTGTACCTCCAGATGTAGTTTATATTTGTTAAAAAGTAACTCTAAAGTATAATAGGGATAGGCATGGCTGGGATATAGGTGGATGATTATTTAAGGATCCTAGTAACTTGAACATAAATACTTCAGACCAGTGATGCTATGACAACTGCTGAAGGGAATGATTTTATAAAAATACCTAGGAAATGGAAGGAAAGAAGATCAGGTCTGGAGATGCTATCCAGAAATCAACAAAAGATAAAGACCAATGATGGAAGTTAGAGAAATGACAGAGCCCATGAGGCAAAGAGTAGAGCCCAATGAGACAAGCAAATTATTTAACATTATTATCCTTTCACTGAGTGGAAACAGACACAACTCTGATGATTGAATCTAACCTCAAAGGTGATCAATTGAAAATAAAACTACTCGCTAATCAAACTAAGAGCTAATGGACCCCTGGGAAAAAAAAGAATTCTAAAAAGATAATCATGGGAGATATGGATAAAAATATATTGAGTAACAAAGGTAGAAATGGACAAAAATAAGTTTCTTAAAATCATAAGAGAAGTAATTTATTTTATTAAATTTCCTTCATGAAAATAACCATATTTTAAGAAGCTAAAATATTATTCAAAGCACACAAGTAAGTAATCACTTCTGCACAAAAGAAGTATCCCTTGAGACTACTCTGAAGTGCTAATACATCTGCAATGTTTCTACACTCCTACAGGTTTTGGTCTCTGTTACTATAGTGAGGTCATTTTCATTTATGTGCTCATAAAAGCCATGAATCCTTAACAAAATAAACATCACAGATGTCACAATATTCGCTTGTTTGTTACTTACCTTTACTTTTACAACTTGTAATTAAAGAATGTGTCCTGCAGGGGCATTTAAATAAACAGCTCTTTTGATTTTCTGACTTAAAATCAATAAGAGTCGATATAAATGGATTTAAACGGTTTTATTTTCAGGTCAAGAAATGTTTAATGGGTACAATATGCCTATTGCTCATTTTCAGACCACTTATACTCTTGACTTTTGTAGTACTGTGCTATACAAAAAAAAGGCTACCTAATGTTCACAATCCAAAGAAACCCACATTAACCCATTCTTTAACTTACTTTTGGTAATATTTGCTGAAACAAACACAAAGGTATCCATGAAAAGGGTATTACTACCTGTCATCAAACCATGCAAAAGAGAAGGGTGATTGGAATTAACGCTGGACCCCTGTTCTAAAAGAGCCATTGTTACTATGTGCTGGCAACCAAGAATATCAAGGCACCATTGAAATAGCAGGTTTCTAGGTCAAAGCAAAGACCAAAAGGGCAACTGCAGTTAAGTTTTCACAGTAAGCACTGCCAGGATGCCATTAAATAATAAGAAAAGAGTGACATTCTCTGTCACTTAAAGCTGTCAAAACAAGAGCAAAGCTGTCAGATGATGCCAAAATCCATCAGACAATCACCAGCTAAAAGAAATGATGACCTTTTCCCTTTCAGAAAGTGAAAGTGTGGGAGTTTCTGTCCTGTTTTCTCTATTTTTAATGATTCTCCTTTTCCCCTATGAAATCATGGACCTCACATGAATGCTAGAGGTGAAGAGGCATCATTATTCTTGTAAACTTAGATAAAGCCCAGGAGGCAAGCACAGCATTCTAAAGGGGTGCTAAGGCATTGAGTATAAGTAGTAGTGTACAAAACATAAAACAAGACCAAAGGAAGATGCTACCTATCTTGTAATAGCAAAGAAGTAATCTCTCCAAAGAGGTAGTATCACAGAGCAGAAAATATAAAACTGTTAAATTGTGAAAAATATGTGTCCAGGTACATGCAAAGCAAAATAATTAAAAAAACAAAGCAAATTAAAACAAAACCCACCAATCCTGACAAGAACAGCTGTGAAATATTGGGCTGAGGAACAACACCAGTTTCAATGAAAAAAGAGGCAGTGGTCTTCAGATAATGGTGATGACTGGATTTAAAGTCTGACTATCACTTTAAATAATACTTGCTACTACACTTGCATGTTTTCTTTCTCTTATGACTTACTTCTAATGTTTCTTCTCTTTAATGGCAATCAAACAAATCTTAAATGGAAATTCACTATTTGGGAATTCTTCAAAGATTCCTTAGTCAGACAAGGAGAGCAGGTTTAAAACATGACCACAATGATAAAAATGATTCATTCTTAAGACCCTCTAAATAGGTCATACAGTAAAAGAAATAAGAAATTAGGGGGGCGGAGCCAAGATGGCGGAGTAGAAGGATGCACGTTTACGAGCTCCGAACCCACAGCCCATAGAATTAATGTAAAAAGAGATCCCCATAACTTCTGGATCACTGAAAGGTGTACAGAAACAGAGTGGAAGAGATTTCCGTTCCAGAGAGCCCTGGAGAGCCGTCCCCAGGGTCCGTCGTGCCCCAGAAAGCAGACCCCACCCCAGCAATGCCCTGGCCGTGGCCCCAGAGAAGCTGACCCGAGCAGGCTTCAGGGACGGAAGCTCCGGCAGCCAGGAAAGTCCCTCCGCCCACAGAAGCGACAGGTAAGTGAGAGAGCCGGCTGGGCTGGAGGAGGGGAGCGGAGTGTCTCCGTGACTCGGGCCCCCTCGAGAGGAAGCGGCGGCAGCGGAGGCAGCAGCAGCTGCAGCCCGGGACTCCCCCAGCAGCAGGCAGGATCTTCATTACTGAAAGTCTCTGCATAAACAACTTGAGGGAGCTCAGCCTGGAAGATGGCCCTGCCCCACCCCGCTCCATTACTGAAGGCCTCTGCATAAAGCCCCTGAGGGAACTGAGCCTGGGAGGCGGGGCCCTCCTCCCCCCAACCCCCACCCGCTCTGTTCCTGAAGGTCTCTGCACAAAGCCCCTGAGGGAGCTGAGCATGGGAGGCGGCCCTGCCCCCACCCCAGCACCTGAACTAAAGCTCACATTGATTAGCAGCCACTTGCCGCGGAAAGCCCATTTGAATCTCAGACCCCAAGCACTAGCTGGGCGGATCTAGGTGGGGGTGGACAGGAATCTCAGAAGTCAAGTAACTGGCTGGGAAAATGCCTAGAAAAGGGAAGAAAAATAAGACTATAGAGAGTTTTTTCGAACAGATGCAAACAATCCCGACTTTTGGATCTGACGAGGAGGAGGACATATTCTTGCCATCAGGGAAAGATGTGGTGGGCGGGGCCTCAGTACCCCAGACATCCCAGGGGGATGTCAGGTGGGCTCAGGCCTTGGAAGAGCTCAAAAAGGATTTTGAAAAGCAAGTTAGACAGGTGGAGGAAAAACTGGGAAGAGAAATGAGAGAGATGCAAGAAAAGTATGAAAAACGGGTCAATACCTTGGTAAAGGAGACCCAAAAAAATGCTGAGGAAAATAACACCTTGAAAAATAGGCTCACTCGATTGGCAAAAGAGGTTCAAAAAGCCAATGAGGAGAAGAATGCTTTCAAAAGCAGAATTAGCCAACTGCAAAAAGAGGTTCAAAAGCTCACTGGATAATAGTTCTCTCAAAATTAGAATGGAACAGATGGAGTCTAATGACTTTACGAGAAACCAAGAAATCACCAAACAAAACCAAAAGAATGAAAAAATGGAAGAGAATGTGAAATATCTCATGGGAAAAACAACTGACCTGGAAAATAGATCCAGGAGAGACAATTTAAAAATTATGGGACTACCTGAAAGTCATGATCAAAAAAAGAGCCTAGATATCATCTTTCATGAAATTATCAAGGAAAACTGCCCTGATATTCTACAACCAGAGGGCAAAATAAGTATTGAAAGAATCCATCAATCACCACCTGAAAGAGATCCAAAAAGAGAAACTCCTAGGAACATTGTGGCCAAATTCCAGGACTCCCAGGTCAAGGAGAAAATCTTACAAGCAGCTAGAAAGAAACAATTCCAGTATTGTGGAAATAAAATCAGGATAACTCAAGATCTAGCAGCTTCTCCATTAAGGGATCGAAGGCTGTGGAATAGGTTATTCCAGAAGTCAAAGGAACTAGGACTCAAACCAAGAATCACCTACCCAGCTAAACTGAGTATAATACTTCAGGGGAAAATATGGTTTTTCAATGAAACAGAGGACTTTCAATCATTCTTGATGAAAAGACCAGAGCTGAAAAGAGAATTTGACTTTCAAACACAAGAATGAGAAGAAGCATGAAAAAGTAAACAGCAAAGAGAAGTCTTAAGGGACTTCCCAGAAGTGAACTGTTTACATTCCTACATGGAAAGACAATATTTGTAACTCTTAAAACTTTTCAGTATCTGGGTAGTTGGTGGGACCACACACACACACAGATAGACACACATGTACATGTGTGCACACACACATACACACATGCACGCACATACAGAGACAGAGAGCACAGATTGAATTGAATAGGATGGGACCATATCTTAAAAGAAATTAAGGTAAATGGTGAGAGAGAAATGTAGTGGGAGGAAAGAGGGTGAAATGGAATGGGGTAATTATATGTCATTTAAGAGGCAAGTAGGAGACTTCAGTGGAGGAAAAAAGAGGAGAGCTGAGAAAAAAAAAAAACAAAAAACAAAAAACAAGAAGTTTACCCTCATCACATTTGACTAAAGGAAGGAATAAAATGCACACTCATTTTGGTATGAAAACCTATCTTACAGTATAGGAAAGTGGGGGAGGAGATAAGCAAGGTGGGGGGATGATGGAAGGGAGGGCAAAGGAAGGAGGGAGCAATTTGAAGTCAACACTTGGGGAGGGACAGGATCAAAAGACAGAAGAGAAACAATGAGGAGCAGGGTAGGATGGAGGGTAATTCAGTTAGTCTTACACAACACGACTATCATGGAAGTCATTTGTAAAACTACACAGATAGGGCCTATATTGAATTGCCTGCCTTCCCAAAGGGAATGGGTGGGGAGGGAGGGATGGGGAGAATTTGGAACTCGAAGTTTTAGGAACAACTGTTTAGTATTGTTGTTGCTACTAGGAAAGAAGACATACAGTTAATGAGGAATAGAAAGTCATCTGGCCCTACAGGAGAAAAGAGAAAATGGAGACAAGAGAAGGGAGAGATGACAGAAGAGAGGGCAAATTGGAGATAGGGAAAATTAGATTGCTTGGGGTATTGGGGTGGGGGGAGGGGATAAAAGGGGAGAAAATTTGGAACCCAAAATTTTGTGAAAATGAATGTAAAAAGTGAAGGAAGGAAGGAAGGAAGGAAGGAAGGAAGGAAGGAAGGAAGGAAGGAAGGAAGGAAGGAAGGAAGGAAGGAAGAAAGAAAGAAAGAAAGAAAGAAAGAAAGAAAGAAAGAAAGAAAGAAAGAAAGAAAGAAAGAAAGAAAGAAAGAAAGAAGAAATTAAAAGGTCAACCATGTGGAATAGAGTAAATTATTAAATAACTACTTACAAAAGCAACAATCTGAACTACCAGTTATTCTGTAAATATTTCCCCTCTCTCATCCAGTTGGAAAAAATTATCCTTTATAATGTGAATTTATTACTGGAATTAAGAAAAGGGCAACACCACCTCTTTTTAAACCCTGATTCCAGTACAATAATAAAAGTAGCCAATATTCATATATAATATTGTTTTTGCAAAGTACTTTATATACTTTAACTCATTTGATCCTCTTAATAACCCTGTGAGGCAGGTGCTGATTATTATCCTCATTTTTCATATGAGGAAACATAGGAAAAAAGAAATTAAGCAATTTGCCAAAGGTCACACAGCCAAGGAATGCTTGAGAATTTCCCAATATAGGATTCAGACTTGACTCTTCCCAATTTCAAGACCTGTGCTCTACCAACTGTGCACCTCACTGCTGCCTATAAAAACCTCTTGAGCAAAGTTTAAAAAGCAATATTATTTAAGACTTCAAAAGATTCTGACTTTACTACATCAGTAGGCTAGAAATCTATATATTTCATGGTAAGATTTCTATCAGTCAAAATAAATTACAGAGTGATTATTTTGACAAAATCATGACCCAAAGCATTTCCTTCTATATAATAAATATAAAATAAGGCTTCTAAAAATTAACAATGTTTGCACTTGCGTTTTGTAATTTCCCCAGTAATTTACTAATGTTGAATTTTATGGTATTGTACTGTTATAAATAATATGCCTAAGTTACAGATTAATGGTTGTCACAATAAAGGTCCAACTGGATTCAACAATTAATTCTAAGCATCTACTATGTGAAAGTCACTTATTTCATCCTGAAATTGCAAAGATGATATTAGCTTTTCTCTCATAATTTAGTAAGGGATATGACAAATAAAAATTAATACCAATTAGAAAATAAGAGGCAAGGAAAGGAACAGTAACTAAGAATTGAAAGAAGACATTTTCAACAGGTTTGGGGAGAATGTTAGGGACCAGTGTTACTGGAGATGTTAACAAACTAAATTTGGTACTACAAGAAAGAGATTTCAAAATATAGATATTGGGAGGTAAGGTCAGAATTGGCAGACAGCTCTCAGAGTGAAACAAAGACACTCTGGGGAAAAGATAAGATGAGAAAGGGGAAAAAGCAAAGAAGTTAGCAGTCTAACCTGGCTGGAATTTAATGAGAGGAGAATAATGCAAGTTTAGAAAAATATGTTGGAACCACTATTCAAAGCCCTGAATGCCAAACTAACGCTGACGCCATGAAATATTTTAATAAAGGAATAATCTGAATCAGAACATCTGGAAAATCACGTAGGCAATAATGCAATGAATGAAGCTGAGCAGGGAAAGGGGCATTGTTACTCTTTAAGAATGCGGTATGCAAAAAATTTTATTAAATAGAAACATTAAATAATTAGTCATATTAAGAAAAATTTTCACCCACTGCATTTAATTAAACAAGTAGGTTACCTGGTATACTGAAGTGCTCCATTATCAACTTGACAAAATTATACTTAGCCTTAATTGATAACCCAAGCATTAGGAAGGACTGCCAACTGAATACAAATCAAATTTGATACATCAGCAACTACACAGTAAATTAACTGTATGATATGATCTATAAAAATGTAATTTTTTCAAGAATACATCTATTATGTAAAAGGACATCTATTTATAATTACAGCTTGTAAAAGAATAAAAAAGTCAAATCATCAGAAAATGCATAATAATATTTTTCAATGGGATCGAAAAAGGATAGACATTACCAAGGACAATAACAACAATTCCACATACGACCTCTTAAAGGGTATATACATCAATGTACACAAAGTGAAACAAGATACACAAGATAAAACAAAAGAACAAGAAAAGAGATGCTGAATATTGTGTAATCTTGATGACCAACTGTAATGAGAATCTGTACATTCATAAATGATTATGATGTCAACAGAAAGGGCATCAAGACTGTTTCTTAAGTGTATTAAGTAACGTTGGCATCAATTAAAGTGGTACAGACTCCCTTCCAAAGAGACTATAACTCTGGGCCCAAGCTTCTGTGCTTCATTGTTTAGGTTTTAATGGCTTAGAATGAATGGGAATTGCAAATATTTTCTGTTTTGGAAACTTTGTGAGTCTTCCCCTCCCAGACTGGCATTTCTGTGATGGCAAATTGTTATCTTTTGTCTTAATTCTTGCCTAGTCTTTAGTCATTGCATGGATGTTGCCTCAGACAAACAAAGGCCTGGGAAATGACCTTGATTTTGAAAGGTCAAGGTCATCCACTGCATCCCAGGCCATTTTCAGTCCTCTTTTGTCTCACCACTGGATTTTATGACTCTGGAAGAGAGAGTGAGACAGAGGATTTTGCGCAACTCTGCTTCACTTAAATCCAATTTACACACAACTCAAAAAACATCATTCTTGTGATATTACTGGTCTTCAACAACAAAGAATGAATAGCAATTTCAAATGGGAGAACCCTTATTTGGAGGTATAAGTTGGTATGTGTATATGTATTTAAGTCAAAAGCTTCATGGTCACTGCTCATGTTTTCTTCAAAAGGTGTAACTTGGGGGAGTGGAGCCAAGAAGGTGTTGTAAAAACAGGGACTTGCTTGAGCTGTCCCTCAAACCCCTCCAGATACCTGAAAAATGACTCCAAATAAATTCAAGAACAGCAGAACTCACAAAATGACAGAGTAAAACAAATTTCCATCCCAAGACAACCTTGAGGTCAACAGGAAAGGTCGGTTGTTCCAGTCTGAGAGAAGAACATAGTCCAACGTGGGCCTTGCCAGCACAGACTGGCCCAAAGCAGGTGTCAGGGAACTGAATCACTGGCAGCTGTGGTGGTTTCCAGACTTCTTAACCAAAAAATACCAGACTACTTAGAAGGACCGCAAGAAAGGTCTGTCAGACCTTGGTGACAGAGGAGAACAGTCTGGCCCCAGCCCAAGAGTGGTGATGGTGGCAGGGGCAGTAGGTGGTTTAGGAACTCTCAGGCCACAGACGATGGGTCAATTGACTGGCTAATCAGAAGGGGATTGTAGGGATCTCTTTGTTGGCAATGAGGCAGGATTCTCTTGCTTTCCCATGCTTTGATCTGGGTCACACTACTGGGTGGCAGTCCTAGGACAAGCAGGAGTACTGATATGGTGGAGCTTATGGCAGTCTTGAAGATGGAATCCTCCTCACAACTCCAAGACAGAAAAAAAGTGTTTGTAGTCACTCGCAGAACAGAGCACTGGACAGGAGAGGAGTAAACATCTCTCCTTTGATCAAACTGCCTTGGAAGAGCTGAAAATTTATAGATCCCTTGAAGTATCTCTGAAAACAGCTGCACAAAACCTCTGAAACTTGGAACAATAGAGCCCCACTCCCTCACCCACCCCCCCACACACACATGTATGCATGGGGGAAGCAGAGTCCAACCTTGACAAAGAGCTAAAAAATCACATAAGTGACTGGGAAAACTGGGCAAACAGTGGGAAAAAAAATTAGACAATAGAATCTTACTTTGGTGACAATGAAGATCAAAATACAAAAGAAGACAACAAAGTCAAAGCTCCTCCATCCAAAGACTCCAAGAAAAATGTGAACTGGTTGCAGGTCATGGAAGAGCTCAAAAAGGATTTTGAAAATCAAGTAAGAGATGTAAAGGAAAAATTTAGAAGAGAAATAAACGATGCAAAAAAATCATGAAAAACTAGTCAATAGCTTGGTAAAGGAGACCCAAAAAATGCTGAAGAAAATGACACCTTAAAAATAGACTAACCCAAATTGCAAAAGACATCCAAAAATCCAATGAGGAGAAGAATATCTTAAAAAGTAGAATTGGTCAAATGGAAAGGGAGGGCCAAAAGTTCACTGAAGAAAATAATATCTTAAAAATTAGACTGGAAGAAATAAAAGCTAATGGCTTTATAAGAAATCAAGAAATTATAAAACTAAACCAAAAGAATGAAAAAATAAAAGAAAAATGTGAAATATTCCATTGGAAAAACAAATAACCTGGAAAATAGATCCAGGAGAGATAGTTTAAAAATTATTGGACTATCTGAAAGTTATGATCAAAAAAAGAACCTAGAAATCATCTTTCAAGAAATTATCAAAGAAAATTGCCCTGATATTCTAGAACCAGAGGGTAAAACAGAAATTGAAAGAATCTACTATTCACCTCCTGTAAGAGATCCCAAAAGGAAAACTCTTAGGAATATTGTAGTCAAATTCCAGAGTTCCCAGGTCAAGAAGAAAATACTGCAAGCAGTCAGAAAGAAACAATTCAAGTATTGTGGAAACACAATCAGGATAACAAAAGATTTATAGTAAGGGATCAGAGGACTTGAGATATGACATTTCAGAGGTCAAAGAAGCTAGGATTGAAACCAAGAATTACCTCCCTGGAAAAACTGGGGATTATTATACTTCATTATTATTTCCTTCAAAGGAAAAAAGGATATTCAATGAAATAGAAGAGTTTTAAACATTCTTGATGGAAAGCCCAGAGCTGAATAGACAATTCTACTTTCAAACAGAAAAATCAAAAAGCATGAAAAGGTAAACAGGAAAGAGAAATCATAAGGGACTTTTTAAAGTTGAATTGTTTACATTCCTACCTGGAAAGATGATATTTATAAATCATGAGACCTATCACAGTATTAGGGTAATTAGAGGGAATACACACCACACACACACACACACATATACACAATTTTTGGAACTCAAAATCTTGTGGAAGGGAATGTTGGAAACAGTTAATAAAGTTTAAAAAAAAAGTAGGTGGGCTTGGATCAGTTCCTATCTAGTTCTAAATTCTTAAATCAAGTGTAACATAAACAAACAAACCAAAAAAAAAAAAGTGTATCCTGAAATTGGGCACACATGTAGCCTCAAAAGTGTCCCACATTGGCCAAGGGATGTTCTCAGTCATTTGTGTCATATAAAACCATCTTCTAATTCTTTTGCCTCTACTCTTTACCTACTCATTTTAAATACTTTTTTGTTTGTATGCATACAGTTTTTCATAATGGAATAAAAGAATTATATATCAAAATGAGCATGCTCCATAGAAGGAGTTTAGAGCAATATGGTATACTAGATACTAGAAAGTGCTACATTCAAGTATGAATCCTAACTCTGCTAAGTGCTATATAACCTTCCACTAAAAACTTCATTTTTCAGAGCCTCAGGGTTCTCATTAGTAAAATGACAGGGTTGGACAAGAAGGTGATATTATCATACAGCTCAAAATCCTATGATCTTATGGATTCTATAGGTTTTATTTTTCCCAGAAGTATTCAGGATTTTTGTGAATAAGTCTGTGTTTCATTAAATACCAATACTTCTTTTCATATATAGCTAGACAGAACACTAATAAGGAAATGATAAATACATATACATGTATTTTCCATCCAGAGAAGAATGAAAGCTGTCTTTCTTCCTTCTTTTATAACATGGAGCTTGAAGAGAAGGAATGGATTCACTTAATAACTAAGTTAGGTTTTTTTTCTCAAAAAATTCAAATATATGAGTGGTTGGAAATCCTTACTAAATTGAATAGGCATTACTTTGTTATATTTGAAATATCCAAGTACTAAGGGGAAAAAAAAATCAGAGGTATCTTAAATATGTAACAAAGCTCAAATCCTGACCCAGACTATAGTCCTCACATAATTGAAGTTGGATATAATCCATAAACACACACATATCATATACATACACACATATCTTCTGGCAATGTTCTTTAAATAAGTTTTGTTAACTTAGCGATTAACATGAAAAGTAAGTTATGGGAACCTTACAATATCTTCAAATTTAAGATAAAAAATATTCAAACCAATACTTCCCCCCACTCTCTTTAAAGACATAGTAGGGAGTTGCTTTAAGAAAACCCCAAAATACCAAATCTTTTATTGTATAAAATGAAAAAGGTTTGGGTTCTGTACAGAGCAACAGACAGGAATACTTCCTAAGGGGAAAAAAAACCAGGAAGCGGTGAGAGACAAAGAAAACAGTCTCCAGGGCAGCTGTACCGGGAGAAAAGGTGGGAATGACCAACAACACGCTCCATAGGGTATTCATGATCCCATGAGATCAGAGCCACATCAAAGTTGGAGAAAGGGAGATGCACAGTGTCCATAGTTGTGGAAGCTGAGCCAAATGGCAACATGGGCAAGGGAAGGGTCATGAGGGTAAAGTACAATGATTTTTAGACAGAAGAAAATGTGATAAACGTTACAATTCTCAGATGTGGTCTGAAAAAACAGTGGATCAAAGATTAAAAGGTATTTATTTACAGGGAGGAAAAGCATGACTTTACTATGTTATTGATTGAAGCAAAAAGGGGGTCTGATGATAAAATAGCTAAAGACCATTACCTGACTCACATATGTGTTTAACTTTTCCTTCCATTTTTTCTAATTCTTTTACATGTATAAACTAAAATATATTTGCTATCACAAGGTCATCTGACTCACTTTCCAAAAGGCTGGATTTTAGAATAAAATCCAAACTCCTCAGTTTGTTATTTAAAGTCCTTCACTGTCTGGGGTCAACTTTCTAGACTGATTTTATATTATGCACCACTATACATCTTATTTTCCTGCTGGACTAGACTACAATTGAAAATGTATGTCAGACATGACATTCCAGCCCTCACTTTCAGAAAGACTTTCATTCATATCTGGAATGTTCTTTTACCTCCACCAAGTTCCCCCTAGCACCTTTTAACTCCTCCATGATTTTCATGAGGCCTTTCCTGATTCCCCTTCTGCAGAGCAAAAGCTCTCTACTCACTCCTGCATAATTACTTCATATTTACCTGATGTGTATTTTGTATTTACCTATTTGTATATGTATTGTTTGTCTCACTCTCACCCCAGTTGAATGGATCTAGCATATTGATATATGCTCATGAAACAGGAAAAAAGAGCTCCTACCCCTTCAGGTTATGTTGAATTAATAAATTCTTCTTAAATTGAATTAAATTTCATCTTCCTTAATTTTATATAAAAATAACATAAACTGTTTTGCTATTACAAAATTCCAAGAAATGTTGGCCAACTGGATGCAAGCAATTTATCAGGGTACATTAAGGGGTTAGTTGTTCATTTAGTTCTGTTACCCTCTCTGTAGTCTTCTCTAGAACAGAAGCTTAACCTGCCCAAAAGCCTGATGGGTAAAATATGCTATGACATCTATGTCATTTTCAACCTTCAAGATATCCAAAGATCTATTCTTTTATTGCAGTATACTTTCATTAATAATGTGTATTAAAACTCTACAACATCATAGTAGCTGGTCCTCATGACTTGACTGTACCTTCTACCCCCACAAATTTTTTTTTTAATTGCTTTAGAGGGGTGTGGTATTTGAAATTCAAGACTGGTCCTTAGAAAACAAGTGGAGAAGAAAACATTTCAAGCCAATATTTTAGCCTTTCCAGTTATACATATATCCTTCCAAAACTCGCACTCTACAAAGTGCAAACTGTCACTCTTTCAGGGTTACCTTCATGCCATTGTACAGTCAGAAGAGGACTTGGAAATAGGCTTTATTATTCCTAATAATTTTTTTTGCAATTTCCTAAACAGATTTTTAATGGTTTATTTACTCAACTTCATTTATTTTTATTTTATTAATGAAGATTTTACATTTCTCCAAAAATTATCTAAACATTTTATGTATCTGTAGTTATAGCTAAATTTCAGCAGGATACTTTACTCTTCATCATTTTGCTTTACTTGCCAGCGCTTGGAATCTATCTTCTTTACTTTTCCTTTCTCTCTGATGTACTTTCCCGCTTCTTCTCGCACTCTTACTATCTATCCTTACATTCACTGAGAAAGATGACAGCAGCTTCATTATTTCATTTCCCATTTCATTTGAGGCTTTTGAGAATGGCCAAGTAATGTTTACCCAATCAATCTCCTGCCTTTTTTTTTTAGTTATATTGTAAAGAAGAATTATAACCAAAGGGAAAAACTGCAAGAAAATCCAGCCTTTTTAAAAAAGAAAATGCAGTGAAGAACAAGGGTAAGGACTGATACAACAGAGAAAAAAATAAACAACCATTTTAGATACAATACCATTTTAAGGGTACTCAGGGAACAATATATCTCAAAGGCAGAATTTTACAAGACTTGAAAGAATACAGGTGACACTTCCCGAAAAACAGGTGAAGACATCCAACTATAAATCCACAAATGTCTAGTTTTTCTTTGCTATAAAAGACAGAATGACTTATGAATACATCAAGAACAACCCAGGTAAAACTAGGAAAAAAAACAGTTGGGCTTTTGCATATAATTTTCTACATCAGAACTCAGAGAATTTTTTTAAATTATAAAACTTATGAAGTAGTTGAAGAAATGAGATTTTTTTTCCTAATCCTCAAATTATTCTGTATTTACTTACTTACTGATATATATGCTGTGACTTCCCTCTCTCAAACCAAGTAGATGTAAGTAAAACTGCTTGAATTTTGTTTTTAACGTTGTGTCTTCAGACTGGTACAATATTTTTGTACAAGTGTAGGATAAATGTGTGTTCAATTGACTTAAAGGAGAAATACTGACCAGAAACCAGGTGGATAACTCAAGTATTAAGAAAAGGACAACAGATAAACAATCCTAGGGTTATAGTGATAGTAAAAGGCATCACAAGGACCAGAGAAAGACTTCTAGCACAGTTGTTGTTCTTCTCAAATAGGACCATGACATAAGGAGAAGCATGACTTGCAAGTGAATTGGACTTAAGTGAGGCAAGGCTGTGCAAAGTCACTAGCAAGACTCTCTTCTCTAGTGGCAAGATACAGATCAAGACAAAAGGAGATGCCCACTGATGAAGTGGGAGGTCTTGGTCTTTTTAAGCTAAAGCCTTTCCCAGGTCTAAGTCTGTCTGAGGCAATGCCCATTCGGTGATTAAGGCTAGGTAAAAAATGAGGCAAAGAATGGCCTCTTTTATGTAGTTCAAAAAAAAAAAAATCAATCTGGGAGGTAAAGACCCTTAGGGTTTCTGGTCAAAACAGAAACAACTGCAAATTACACTCACTCTGAACCTTCAGAATCCAAAAGATGACCAAGAAGGGTTTAGGCTGGGTCCTATTGTTGGCAATCAATGAGAGCCAGAGTGATTAGAATTTAAGGCATAAAAAAGAAATCTAGCCCCTAAATTCCAAAATATGTTGCTAGGTTTCAGCAATCAAAATTTACATTCCTTTAAGCAGACTCCCACGGGTAAGGGTATGATTCCCTATGTGGATGGAGGGAGGGAGGGAGAAGAGAGAGAAGATGGAGAGGAAGAAGAAAGAGAAAAATGGGGGAGGAAGGAAGGAAAGAAGAAGGAAGGAAGGAAGGAAGGAAGGAAGGAAGGAAGGAAGGAAGGAAGGAAGGAAGGAAGGAAGGAAGGAAGGAAGTTACTCAAGCGGAACTGGCCAGTTGGGTCCCCAGTGAGGCAGCTACTACTACTCGTAGGTAATTGTCTGTCAGTCCTTCATTCTCAAAGAGGACTATGTCAACAGGAAGGAGATGTTCTGACTTGCAAATTAATTGGATTTAAGTAAGGCTGGGTTCTTGTAAGTGGATCATCAATGGAATAGTTAGGTAAGGAAATGGACAGGAATGACAAAGTATAATGCACAGAGGGCTTGTGATCTGTAGGAAAGAAATGAGTGCCCAGACTAATGAGCTCAGCAATCTTCCTAATCATTAGATCAATACTCATTTATTAAATACCCACTATGTCCCAGACACTGTGGTAGAAACTAGGAATACCAAGTCCAAAGTAGCTCACTAGTCACATGAAGTTTGCATTCTCTCAAAGTAAACAAGAAGAACATATATAAATATATACTGAATAAACGGAAAATAAATAAAAAGTAGTCAAATACATGACAGGGGAGGAAGGAGGTTAAATGACTTGCCAGAGTTAATAGAGCTAGCATGTGGTACAGTTGGGACAAGCAAACATGTTTTCTTACTGCAACATTCATTTAACAGCTGGTAAAAATAACATGGCCCTCCACAATTATGGCAAGAGTCAGGTTATCTATCACTGTGATAGCAAAAAAAAAAATCTAAAATTATTACAAGATGAAACCTATTATTATCTTCATTCAAAAATGAAAGGAAATTTGAAAGCATTTCCTTAAAAACTCAGAGGAATCAAAGAGATTTCAAAAAAGACTAAGCAATAAGACAGAAAGCATTTATTAAAATTAGCATTTATTAAGTGCTTACTGAATGCCAGAATTGTGGTAAGTGATAGGAACACAAACTAGAAGCAAAGAGAAAGATATTAAGTTCAGTTCACACAGGCAAAAAGAACCTTCCTGTACTTGGCAAGCAGAAGTTTCACAGGACTCACAGCATATCAAACTAGAATCTAGAGCATAATGCTGCTTTTATGTAAGTGTGCCTCTTGCACAAGGAGTGTTCTGCAGGTATTAAAATGAAGAAACCCATTTCTCAGCTTTGCAATTTATAACAATTGCCTAATTGTCAGTCTGCTATGCCTTGTATGTCCAATTTTATGTAACAGTCTTGATGCATGCTGTCATGTCTGGATATAATGACTGTTGTATTCACACTGTGCAAATTCTTACCTCAAGGATGACAAGCTTATATTCCCTATATCCCTCAACTCTCAACAGTTTTCTTCCTCCCCCTTTCTCCTCCCCACCACTCAGCAACCTCATAAAAGGGTGAGAAGCATCTCTTATAGTTAACGTTTCCTTTGCTAAGTTACCTGTTAATGGTATAGAAAAACAGCCTTGATTTATTTCAGCACAGGTGCTTTTTATACCTGCCAATTTACCTGATCAAGGCACAACATCTCTATTATTCAGGCACTGATTATAAAATCTGTGGGTTACACATTAGAACTATGTTCCTTTCCTCCTGTTTTTAGGGGGTCTAGCTAGTGCCAAAACTGGAGAAGAAGCAAAGATGGGGAGAGAAAGTGAAAATAAAATCTCTACATCTATCTATTTACTTGGTAGTTTGGTAAAAAGATTTGCTAAGATGCAAATTTCAGATTCACTAAAGTGAGGCTTCATTTGTTGTTGTTCAGTTTTTTCACTTGTGTCAGACTCTTCATGACTCCATTTGAGGTTTTCTTGTCAAAGGTACTGGAGTATTTAACCATTTCCTTCTCCAGCTGAGAAACTGAGGCAGGCAGGGGGAAGTGACCTGCCCAGGGTTACACAGCTAATAAGTGTCTGAAGCCCAGTTTGAACTCTGAAAGATAAGTCTTCCTGACTTGAGACCCAGAATTATATCCACTGTACCACCAATGTGCCCTAACGTTTTATAATACCAGTAAATTTTAAATATGGCCATGCTCCTGTACTCACCATCTCTCATTTGCCTTAACACCACTGTATTGGATAATTGAAATAACCATATTATTAAACATTTCATACATAAAAGCATATTTTCAGTTAACTAGACCTTATCCTCTAATGGGAGATTATTCCCTGTAGCAAAAGTCACATCTGCTAATAGAATGATTTTAGTAGATTGCCTTAAAGTATGTGAAGGGAAGAAAACAAAACAAAACACAGTTCCAAGGGCAAACCAGAAGAGGTAAAAGGAAAAATAAGTAAATGTTAAATGAACAAAAACTCTGAAAGGTTAAATAGACTTAAAAACAAGTCCATTAAATTTACAGCTGAAACCATCACATATTTCCTACAATTATGAAAATCTGGCATGAGGCTGTACTAATACCACAAGAGAAATAGAACACTTTGTCACATAAATCAAGCACAAGAAAAGTAGTCCTAGGACTCTGAAAATATAATCAGTTGGAGTTATAGTTCCTAAAATGTAAACAAATAATTATTGTATTTCTTTGAATAATTATCTAATTTTTATATTTCTAAAATTTGAAAAAATTAAAAAGTACAAGTTTGAATTAGACTATTTTTACATGCATGTTGATGTTAAACATTAAATAATGTTCCACTATATATGAGGTATCCTGACACTTTGAAATATGTACAATTTCATATATATGACTATGTTCTCCACTGATGCAAATGACTTGCTTATCCAGTGTGATTCTTTCCTACATTTTCTCATGAATTTTCCATAAAGAATCTAGTCAGTGTAATGGAAGCACTGTTATTTTTTTATTGTCTTAGGAGTACAGCTGGGGCCATTTGTAATTCTTACCAAATGACCAGCCTAACATCAAAAATTAGGGCTCTGTGCCATTTCTTTTATGAAAAATTATGATTCATAGCATGCATGCATACACACACACACACACACACGTGTGCGCACGCGCATTACCCTTTTGTGTTATTTAAAATCAAGTTGCTCAAGGATTGACTGTCATATAGGGTCTCTGGGAGAAAATCGGTGTTAAAGAGGAAGTCAAAAGGTTTTTTTGCATGATCAGAGATCTGAAACTATCCTTGAAAAGCAATGCCAGTATTCAGAGGATAAAAATGAACTTCTAGTTGCTATCAATCACTTAAGTATTTAGTAATTAATCAGAGAGAGGTTTATAAAGCCCCTATTATATGGCAAGCACTGTGGCCACTAAAGGGTATACAAAAAAAAAGAATATCTATTCACAAGAAACTTACATTCCAGTTGGAGAAATACACACACACACACACACACACACACAAAACAGACACAGTATATGTATAGTGTATAAAGAGAACTACAATCAATGGTTAAGTACAAGGTAGCTTGGGAGGGTGGATAGTAGCAGTTGAGAGGATCAGGAAGAATTTTATGCAGAACAAGATGCCTAAACTTCACCTTAAAGGAAGAGAGAGGAACTCTGTAAGATGGAGATGCGGTACATTTCAGATAATGGAGTCAAAGCCAGTGCAAAGTCATGGAGATTAAAGATGAAGTGTCCTTTCTGAGAGAAAGAGTCCAATTTGGTTGGAAAGCAGAGTGCGGGAGGGGGAGTAATATGCCCACCAAGGCTAGAGAAACAGGGTGGGGCCAGGTCAAAGAAAGCTAAAGAAAGGAGTGAAAACTAAAGAAAGGAGTTTTTATTTTATCCCAGAGGCAACAGGAGACCACTGGAGTTGATTGAGTACAGAAATAATATGGTCAGATCTGTAGATACTGGGGATAGAAATACAAAGAATGAAACAACCCCTATACTCTTACATTTTAACAGAATATAAATTAAATAGATATACAAGGACATGCAAAATAAATAAAAAGAGAAAAAAACACAAATAACTAAATAAAATGTTATTAGTAAGAGGGGGCAGCTAGGTGGCACAGTATGTTTGGAGTCAAGAGGCATCATATTCCAGAGTTCAAATTGGACCTCAGACACTTACTAGCTTACGTGACCCTGGGCAAGTCATAACAGATACAACTGAAAAACAACTTAACAACTGTTAGTGAGTGAAAGTATCAGTAGCTGGGAAAGAGGATCACAAAGAGCCATTCTTAGAAAGTAGCGCTTCATCTACAGTGGTAAAGGTTTCCATTTCAATATTCAATGAAGTAAAAGCTCAGGGGGGAGTACATACCAGGAATGGAGGATGGCCAATACAAAAGCAGAGACATAGGAGATAGAGGCCATGGGAAAGGATCTAGTCAGTGAATGTCTGTTTTTTAAAGAATGAGATCTGGATATGTTTGAAGGCAGTAAGTAAGGAATCCGTAGATAAAAAAGATGTTGAGGCTGAAAGTGAATCAGGAGATGATTGAGGTTTCAGTTGTTTCCTTAGAAAAAAAGGGGGCTGGAATAAAGTGGAGGTCCATGGCAAGGACACAGCCAATTCATTACCAAAATTATGGAATGATACCAAAGAATTTTGAGATTTCGAGAAGAAAAGAGAGCCCATGGTGAATATATTTCCCAGAAGCCTCTCTGTGACACAGAAAAAGTAGGAAGGATTTCATTTGTTCTGATCATTGTCATATTTTTGACAGTCAGAAAGAGATTCAGAGATAAGCAGACACATCTGTAATGTTACCTGGCATAATAGAGCAAGAAAATATCTACACAACTTTTCATTTTATTACGTTTAATGCACAGATAAATAACCCTGCTTTCCATAAGGTAGGAATGTTTTGAAGTATTATTGTGGTTCATCCATAAAAGTCAAGTCCATACTTTTTCCGCAAGTCACAGAATATCGTATTTTCCAATGACACTATATCAGAAAGCCTAGCAACTATAAAACCAAGCATTCAATTATAAAGCCATGGATTTTCATTTCCAAACAAAAGCAAATCCACAATGTTTTAAATATCTCATTATGCTCAAAGCAAGGGAGCAACCTGACTTTTATAGACCCACTACTACTATAATAATAAATCATAAAGTTAGAGTTAGAAGAGACGTTAGTAATAATCCAGTCCAACCTCCTAATTTTATGGAAGAGGAAAATGGAGCTCAGAGAGATGAAATGATTCATGGGAAAGTCACAAAGATAATAAAGCAAAGAGCCAAATTTCAAACCGAGTTTTCTGACTCCAAATTCAATGCCCTTGTTTTCTAGCTATCCGGAATTTTTAAAATTACTGTATTACAAAGTATTTGAGTAGAACTATATCAACAAAACATAAAGAGGAAGGAATCTCTACTTCTTTAGGACTAACTTACCACCTTAAACTGAATGTATTGGTAAAGATATTTCACCAAAGCAAGAGGAACATTTTGATTTTTTTACTCTCCCAAACTCTTCTTTGAAATGCTTCGTAATTAATATTTTGTAATTCAAATCAAGTATAAAAGTGTAGGAATATATATTAAACCACAACAAGAAAAAAAATTTTGCAGGGAAAAAAAATGTTCAAAAAATATTGGAAGTATTTAAATACTAAAGCATAATTTCTGGAAAAATTCATGAGTAATTAAAAAAAAAATTTATGTCCTTTACTAAGCTCACTCTTGCAGGCAAGTTCTAAGCTCAGTAAAGAAGGTTAATGCTACAATGGCTGTCAGAAACATGCAAGTCAAAACACAATCCAGAAGGAAACAAAGCACCCATACAGCCCAAATTTCACCAGCACTAAGTAATATCCCACCTGTCATTATGTCAAACAGCTTGGCACATTTCCATAACAAGACAAAAGTCACTTTTGTTGTGTGTCAAATGTGCTCAGAATACAAGAGGGGAAAGGGGAAAGCTGTAGGGAGAGTTCGAGCATTCTGAGGGGTTAAAAAGGAGGGCAATAAATAACATTTGTTACCATTCGCTCTAGGCTCCCCTGGTCAAAAATAGAATCTGAGCTGGGCAGATGTTACAAATATAGTTAGTTACATGCACAGGTGATGGACAAATATAGTTATATAAATAGGTAATGTACAAATATAGCTATAAAGATGAATAATAGATTATAGGCAACATGGAAAAAAAAATCTCCCTAATGAAAAAACAAGTTGTACCTGATGAAGTAGTTTTCAAAATAAACTACAATAGAAGGGAACCAATACTTTCCATCCCAAGAAATATATTCCATTGTGCATTATGTTTTTATACACGACACAGGTATACAAGGACAAGTTAAATTTAGGAAACTACTTAAAATACTGCAATATGAGGGTTTATCCCTCCTTCATCTGGAATACAGTTAAGCTCTGCTCTCACAACACGCAATGTCACAGGCTGTTTTTGTTGCTCAAAATTAATTCACAAAATATTATGAATTTTTCTCTGGAAAGAAATAGCTAAATGAATTTGTTTGCTTTTTCCTGATTGAAGACAAATCAAAGCTTAAGAAAAGTAACTGCTTCCATATCCACCAAGTTAAAATAGGTCTTTTCTCAATATCTTCCACTACTCTCGTCACTGGGGACTCTTCCCACCTGAAGCACCACCTATTCTTATCTGCTCCCACAAATTCCCTTTCCTCTCCCTCCAAAAAAACCTAACAGCCCAGTTTTCTTTGATAGTCTTCTGGTGGGGCAACAGTTAGATTCCAGATTCTAGCACCAGGCAAGCAATATATTCTCCAGCCACACCTCTTAAATTTAAATTTTCTTTCACAAATAATGGGATAATGAGGGTGGCTAAAAGCTAGAGTCATATGATATTAAGTGTCATCTCTGCCTTTGTGTTTGCCTGAATTTCCTTCAAAATTCCACCTTATATAGAAAGACTTTCTCAATCTCCCCACCTGCTAGTATTCTTTCTTCTCTATTTGGTATATATCTTATATTACCTATTTTCATATTTGTTTCCTTCATTAGACCCTGAGTTCCCTAAGGACAGCTAATTTTTTTGTTTGTATTTATTTCTATCTGCAGATACACAGCACAGAGCAAGGGTTTATTAAATGTTTTTTGATTTTTTGATTGACTGACCTCTACTCCATGAGGTTGGCTAAGTTGCAGCCCTATTATTCTTAGGTAAGGATGTCTCAGTACTCTAATTTTAGTATTCTGTGAAAAATTTAGAGAAATAGCAAATCAAGTAGATGAGGCACCACCACTTCTGGGTATCCAAAGAAATCAGAGACTATTCAAAACAAGAAGCTGTATTTTATCTTAAACTGAGAATTAAAGTACAGAGTTGGAAAAAGCAACTTTAAGGTAGGTTGCTTGGTGAAAAGTACCAGCAGATAATTTGAGTTCAAATTCCACCCCCAGTACCTATTTCAGAGAGTTGTAATCAGGATAAACTAGATAATATGCAAAAAACTCTTTGTAGAGTGTAAGTAAATATTATCTATTATTCAAAAATAAAAATAAAGTGGGTTAAAGTAAAGCCCTTTGCCTGGAGAAGTTGTTGGAATATTACTTCATCAATTCATGGTCCAACAACAGGGTCAACATTCAAAATATTTCAAAATGATACTTGTCTGGTATATTGATATTTTCCAGGATGGCAGATATAGCTACCCATTTGGCTACAGCAGAAATTTTTAGGCTTTTCTTTGTTAGGCAGAGATTTTGATAACTGAGTGGTCCGAAGTGTGCTGAAAAAAGGGACAAAATTGGAGCTAGATGTCATTATTAACATAGAGAAAATCTACTCATATCAACATTTTGGCTCAGTTTCCATCCCCACTAAAGCCCAAATTGTTCAAACTGTTTTCTTCACTGGCAAGCACCAAAAAAATATTATCAATCATTTGCAAAAACAGTTATCACACTAATATTACTGAAGAGAAAGATAATGTCTCTAACATTTGACACATTAAAAGTGATTGGAGGAATGCCTCGAGGACTTTTTTTGTAATTATTTCCTCAAAATCATCTAATCATTAATTCATTTAAAAATATCTAATCAGTGATGAGTCATGGCAAACACTTATGTTTAGAAAGTAAATGAGAAAGTTTAATGAAAGAAGTTAAAGCATGTGTCTGGTTAGAGATTCATCAATTTGATCAAGAGGAAATTAAATTGAGACTTAAAAGACAGGGTCAAAACCCCCCCAAATAAAATTACATGCCATGGAGGATATGCAAGCATAATAATAAAAGCTGAATCATTGTGGAAATGTCCAGTTACTGTCAGAATGAAACAACATGGATAAGGGTCAAGAATAAGATTTATTTTGTCAGAATGTCTATATACTCACATGTTAGATAATAAAACTAGATGAACTTGCAATGTTATAATAAGCATATAATCCACCTCCCAGAGAAACAGAGCAGTGAGTAGTGACTCAAAGTGCAACAGTGGGAATAACTGCACTCATTCAGAAGTGAGAGAATATAATGAAAATTATCAAGAGTAAAGACTTTTGCTCTATGTCTCATCTCATGCACTGCCTAGGCTATAAGTGAGTTCTCTTCCTTAAAGAATCTATAGATGGGGGCTGTAGTACTGGAATCACGGTTTTTAAGGCAGAGGGTGAAGGATAAATGGAGTGCAATGACAACAGCACTGATTTTTGTCCTGATTCTGGCAAAAACTAGTTTTGCTATGTTATGGTGGAAATGGAAAGAGCACTGATCTGGTGTGCAGAGCATATGAGATCCAATCACGGCTCTGTTGCTGTATAACTTTGGACAAATCAGCTAACTACCTGAGGACTCACTTCATCCCTCAAATGAGAGGGCTAGACTAGGTCATCTATAAATGCACTTTCCCCTCTAAATGCTACACTTGTAAGCATTTCAGCAATGACAAGAGTTCACCAATTATATAAAGAACCTACCAACCACAAACTGGTAAAACCTAGCATTGAAAGCAAGCACAATTTACCCCCAATCTCCCTTTCGAGTTGGTGTCCCATTGCTCCCCAAAATATATACTATACTTATCCAAAGTGGACTACTCATTACTCTTCAAACATATCCCTCATTGGACTTAGAACTGGTAGTGACTTCAAAAGCAACGTAGTTCAAATCTCTCATTTTAGGGAAAAGGAAACTGAGAGGCAAGTGATTTACTCAAGATCACAGTTTTTAAGTGGCAGAACCCAACTAATCTTCCCATCTTTCTACAACCTAATTAAATTATCCTAGAATCCAAACTTCTCACCTTACAAATTAGAAACCTCATTTGTAAAAAGAGGGGCTTCCATTCAATGGCTGCTACAATGTGCTCCAGAGTGTAATCTAGGATTCAATGGTCCCGTAAAACTGAGAACCAAGAGACATGCCCCAGGTAACATAGCTAGTAATTATAATTAGGATCCAGGATCCTGCTGCTGTGCACCTTTGCTTATGTGTTCTACCTTTATGAAATGACCTCTTATTTCCATATCTGCCTAGTAAAAATCCATTAAGACCCAGCTCAAAAACTATGTCATCCACAAATGCATCTCAGTTCAATCAATACAAAATAACTATTATGTACAAAACAGTGTGTTAGCCCCAGACCTCAAAATCCTCGTATTTTGGCCCTACTAGGGCTTCTTGATTACATAAACCAATAATGAATCCTCCCTCTTTTGAACTCCAGGGACTTTTGGATGGCACCTGTTTCACCTCGCTTACCAAAAAATACCTAGTATTGTTATTCATATATGTCATGTCACTTCAAGCTCCCTGAGGGCAGGAACTTCATCTTGTTCATCCTTTTATCTGCTAGAACACATATTAGAAGGCCTAGAGTGGGGCAGGGAAGTGAAGATACCCATATACTACCTTGATCCTACAACTACCTCATTATATAATCATAGGCAAATACTTGAATAATTTAATGTCATTGGGCTTCAGTTTCCCAATTTTGCAATCAATCAACAAGCATTTGATTAGGGGTAGTGTGACATAATGGATAGAAAGCCAGATTCAGAAGCAGGAAGAAATGGATTCAGGCCACACCTATGACTCATACTGCCTTGTTTGACCACGGAAACATTACTTAACCTCTTAGAGTTATAGTCTCGAAGACCATTACTCTCAGAGCAGATGCTAACTTGCATTGGCAGAGAATGTGTCCTCCCTCTGGGAATTTACTATACCAATGAAATCACAAGTGTTGTTGCCATGCCTGTTTCTGTTATGCGTTACCTATCATGACAAACAGTGCCTGGCCACAATGAGATTACATTTTAATGAGAAGAAAACATATACACATATGAATATATACAAAATGTATATATTTTCCATATGCATATGTGTGCATATATTTGTGTATATGGATAGATACAGACAGACAGACAGACAGACAGACAGATAGATAGATAGATAGATAGATAGATAGATAGATAGATAGATAGATACAAAGTTTTGGGAGGAGGAGGTGCCAAAGCAGAAGAGGGGAGAAGGAAAGGATTCATAAAGAAAGGGGCAAAACAGCTGAATCATGAAAAAAGAAACCAAGAATGGCAAGATGTGAAGGTGAGAAAAAATTTGTTCCAGTCAGTGGGACTATCTAATGCAAAGACATGAAGACTGGAGGTGAAGCATCATGCACACAGAACATCTGCCAGTATGGCTGAAACAGACTCTGAAGAGAAGAGGGCAGTGAAGGAAGTCTGGAAAGGCAGGGAAGGGCCGGGATACAAAAAGATGAAATGACAAAGAACTTCAATGTGACAGAGGTCAGAGGTAGAGATGGTAGAGGAGGGAGGGAGGGTGGAGTGGCGTGACATGATCAGACCAGACCTGAATTTTAGGGAAGTCACTTTAGGGGGGGTTCCCACTTGCAGAAGATGGAATGAAGAAGGGAAAGACTTGAGATTAGAAGACCAAAGGGAGGTATTTGCAGAAGTCTATTTAAGAGCTGATGAAAGCCTGGACAATAGTTTCGGCTGTGTGAATGAAAAGGAGATCTATGCAAAAGATATAGAAAGACAACTGGGGTTGTGTTAGGAAGGACAATTACTTGATAGTAAAAGGAAAGTTTGAAAGAGAGGTAGATTTGGAGGGGTTGGGGTGGGGTGACAAGATAAGGAGTTCTGTTTTAAATATGTTGAATTTCAAATGCCTCTGCAACAGGGGAAGATGAGTGATGACAAAATAGTATTTTAAAGTTTGTAAGTCACTTCATGTGCATTATCTCATTTGAGTCTCACAAAAACCCTGCAAGGTAAGGCCAGAGGCATTATTAATAAAACTTCATAGATGAGAAAACTGAGGCTCCGATGAGTAAATGACCTACCTGTTGTCACATAGAAGGTAAATGTCAGAGGTGGGATTCCAATTCTGATTCCCAGTTTGGTACTCAATTCACTATACTACACCACCCTCTTACTAAGAGATGAGAAAATTCCATTTTTGTACATTTAATATATTGTGCTCTGTAACTTAAAATACTAGGTAATATTATAATTATCAACCTCAATAGCCATAAAGTAGCTCAAGAAGATAGTCCTTTAAGGTACAGAGAAACTGTGATTTGTCAGTAAAAAGAATGCCACTACTAATGAAATAACAAAATCATGAAATATTGAAGATTCAGTGTTGGTGGGGGTCAGGAAAGGAAGGAAAGGAAATAAAAAAATAAACATTAATATAACTTCTACTGTGTCCCAGGCACTGGGCTAAGTACTTTATAAACATTATATCACTTGATAAAAACCCTGCAAGGTAGGTACTGTGATTTTTCATTTTACAATTGAGGAAACTGAAGCAAACACTGGTTAAAGTGACCTACCCAAGGTCATATAGCTAGTAAGCATCTACAGCTGGATTTGAACTCAAATATTCCTAACTCCAGGTCCAACACTCAATCTACTGCAAACCTAGTTACGTCAGTGAAGGAGGTCTGGACCCATAATTTCTTTCGTATAGGGAACTACTCAGTGAAGAAATTCCTGCAACTCTTGTTAAGTGGGCACTCCTTTTGTAAGTTGTAGTCTTAAAATACTTGCCTTCAAGTGATGAAGGGTTAAAAACTTTCCACTCCTCACACAGCCAGAATGTCAGAAGCAGGAGTTAAACTAGGAAGAATCCTTCCTAGTTGCAAGGCCAGTTCTCTACTCAATTTTGGAATACTACCTATAATAAATATCTAAATAAGAGATAGCCTGGTGTGATATCACTGAACCTGGAATCAGGTGTAAGCTCAAATGCTATAGCCAACATTTACTAGCTACTTGACCTTAGGCAAATTACTTTACAGCACTGAGTATCAATATCCTTATTTCTACAAAGGGGAAGTAATTCTCAGGCATCTCTTTTAGAGAAAAGGTTTTATAAAAAATTAAAGCACTATAAAATTAGTTATTATTGTTCTTATTGCTAATCCTATCAAGACAGGGAATAATATTACACATTTCAGAAAAATTGTCATCTAAAAGTTAAAATATCTGGAGGCTGACTGATATAGTAAATGAACAAATCTATCTGCAATGTTTCAAGCACTTAGAAAGAGAAGTGCTAGGTAGCGGAATTGACTGTGGAGTCACAGAACCTGGGTTCAAATCCTACCTCTGACTTGACTAATTCTGGGGGCTCGGACACCTCCTTGGGTCTCAATTTCCTCATCTATAAAATGTTGGACTAAATGGCCTTTAAGTTCCTTCTAGGTCTATGTTCTAAATTTATTACACTGGAAAATTATTTCATCTAACACACCTCCCTTTCTACCAACAACTACAAAATAAATAATAATTATTTGTAACTATTTTGCAAGTCATTATAAAAAGGAATGTATACAAGTTAAAAATAGGAAAAAATACACAAATTATATAATTACAGAATTATAAGAAGCTATATATGTCATTTAGTCCAATTCCTATCCAAGTCATTAATGCCCAACTTTGTAACTTCCTGGACAAGTGTTCATCTAGGCTCTGCTTCAACATTTCCAGTAAAGTACTCTCTAAGAATGCCTATTCCATTTAAGGGCAGCTGAAATCACTGGAGAGCTTTCCTTAAGTTGAATGGAAATCTTCTTTCTTGTAAATTCCACACATTGGTCTTAGTTCTGTTTTCTTGGATCAAGTACCACAAATTTAATACCTCCTTCTGCATGACAGCCCAGCAAATATTGGAAGATGGTTATGTCTCAATAACTGATTTGTTCTCAAGACTTACACACTTTTCAATAATGAGTTTCTTCACAGAACCTCAAACTCTCTTAAGCAACATAAAATTGATAAGCATTTATGAAATGAGTGAATAAATAAGAGAACAAATACTTTAGACAAAAAAAAAAAGTGAGCGAAGCTAGTGATGAGCAAAGCCCTAATGAATTCAATTCCTGGCAATTCAAACATTTATTAAGAGGTAATAATTTCCAAGACACTGAGCTAGTCCTGGGAATACAAATGTATAAGGTAGGACAAATCCTTACTCTCAAGGAATTGAAAATTCAAAGGATAAATAACACAAATTTGAAAGGTGTAGTGAAATAATGCTATAAATACCACTGGATTTGGAGAAGACCTGTTTTCAAATCCTAAATGTAGCATGTTGGGGCTTTAAATACCTTTATAACCTTGGGCAAGTCTACTATATCTTTCAGAGGCTCAATTTGCTTATCTAGAATGTGAAGAAGTTTAACAGAGGTGATTTTTACAGTTCCTAACAGATTTACATCACATTATCCTGGGTGCATAAACATAGTCAAGGAAAGAGACATAAGAAATTTGGGGCAGGAGGAATGACTTCTAGCTGAAAAAATATTGAGAAATGGTAATTTAATCTTGCTCAAAATAAAAATGGAATGTCCTATAAAATGTGTAAAAATGAGTGCAAGAAAGGTCACATCATAAAAAATTAGAGGAAGAAAGTAACTTTAACAGTTATGGCAAAAAGAAGAATTCTTAACCAAACTAGGGAAAGAGGAGGTACATAAATACTCTTTGGATTACATAAAAATTTTAAAAACAAAATGAATGAAGAGTTATAAAACTGGAGAATGACAAAAAATTTATCTATCAAACATCGTTGGAAAAAGCCTGCTATCCAAGAAATACAGGGCAAGGATAGAAATATATATTTTTATATGTATAAACAAAAAGTTCTCATAGATAGGGGATGGCTGAATAAACCCAAAGCTACAAATATAACAATATTATTGTGTGGTAAGAAATTATAAATAGGAAGAATTCAAGCAAAGATGAAAGTATGAACTGACGGAGAGTGAAATAAACAAAACATGGTGCACAATGACTACAGTCATGGAAATGGAGTCAAACTAAAAGCCGATTAAAATTTGGGTAAATGGAAAACTCATGAAGGCTCCAGAAGACACGCAGTGAAATGTACCTTCCTCCTCTCAGAAAATGGGCGGTTGATTAACTAGGGCAGAACTGTGGGAACATCATAATCATAAATGTGGTTCTTCCTTATTTTAAAAGAAGATTCCATTCCAAGGCAGGGGAGGTAGAGGAATTTTGAGAAAAGACTTACGTAAAAACAAAAGCTTATCACTTAAACTTATTTTAAAAAGAAAAGAAAAACAAAGACACATGGATAGATTTTAGAGGCAATATGGCAGTTAACAGTAATGTAGAAATTCAGACAGTGAGCTGTATAGCTGTCGTTTCCAATAAGTTTTGGCGAGACACTGAACAGATCACACAGAACACCTGGGCCTTATTTTCTTCAAATGTAAAATGAGAATGATGCTGGGCCATATCATGGAGGCACTGAAGACAAAATAGTGATGTCAAAGCTCTTTGCAAATTTGTAGTATAAGTACTTATTAATAAAGAAAACAAGAAGATTGTGAGTCAGGGGATTTGTATAACTATAAGAAATGTGTTTTCTCATTTATCTTTCTTTTGAAGGCATATGTTTTGATCATCTCACTTTTCCTTTCAACAATAGGAAACTCATGCCACAAGACCAAGACTATAGGTATTAATTTATTACCAACTTCATCCCTCATATCATTTCCTCCCCCATCACATCTCCCAAGAAAGCTCAGTTCCTACTTTTTTTTTTTAACCTCCAAGAATTCACTATGTTTTAGCAGCTATTACATATGGCACATCTGTAGAAAAAAAAAGGCAGGCTACAGAACTTGAGAGGAATTCTAAAAACAGGATACCCATATATTTTACAGGGGTTCGAATAAATATGGAAATATTATTACTCTATTATAAATTATATGATTCAGTCTTCCCAAAGATACACACATACATATATAGGTAATGTATAGGAATAGGAATAGTCCAATATATGTAACATAAATTGGAAAAAACTGGGGATTCTCTGTGTTGTTGTGGGTTGTCTTATTTTTAAAGGATCACTTTTTAGTAATTTAGTTTTAAGGCAAGATTGTGGGAGTTAATCCAAAATCAATCTTCTTTCAGTTTCATAATTTTTGAGACAAGCAGCAGGTCCTTCATGCTGCATGGAACAAGATCATTAAATGCCAAGAACAACAGGCATAATTCTTTCAAGATCATTTCATCAGAATTCAGCAAAGGCAAATACAATGAAGCATGTGTAAGTTGCTGAAAGAGCAAAACTTCACTCTGTTATTCATCACTGGCTAAACTGAATCCTTTCTTTCTTTCCCAAATACAGTTTCAATACTTTAATGTATCTTGAACTAGTAGAATCAGTAGTACATCTGTGACCTGCTAAGGTCTCTAAACTGGATAGGGATGTGACCCATTGCTATCTCAGGTTCAGATAGCCTGTATTAGTCGACTTCTTTTCCTTTTCATATATGCTTTCTTACCGCATGAGACTTAAGGACCCTTTCCTTGAAATACCAAATGATGGTTTTGTTTTCAGCACTGGAATGTTTAGATTAGGCAGTCAATGCAGAGGGAAATTAATACAACTGCCACCTGCAGCAAGCAACTCATGCTAATTTATGTACATGCCACTTGTGTGTTAAATTCACAAGAGCACCTCAGGAAAAGCTCTGGGTTTTTCAGGAGGCCTCTTTTCCAAACATATCCAATTACTCTTGGTCACTGTGGTATCCTGGTTGGCCAAACCATCACAGTTCCAGAGCCTGGTAGGACTTCACTCAATACAGACATGGGAAGGAATAGACTCAATACACAGAAAATGTATTCTTTTATATGTGGGCATTTCTAACAAGTGTTTTTAAATGGTACCCTCATTAGGGTCTGATCAAGTTAATACTGTAACCTTCAGTAAACAAATAATACTCAGAAGTAATTGAAGTAGAGAGATTCAAGCCACATATGCCCTATAAATTGTTACATTCCCGTGCTCCAAAATGTTTGAAAATTTTTCCTTCAGAGGCTAAACTTTTCCATTCTTGATCTGTTTGAATGATTCATTTATTACTTTTTTTTTACCCCAAGAAGGGAAAATATTTTTTGGTTGTTATTATTACACATTTTTAATTAATAAAAACTTTCAATATAATAAGCTTTATCTTTGGAGGGTTTAAGGAATGGTACGAACAAAAAATATAAGAGATGAGAAGACATAAACAAGTGACAATTTGTCCTGGTGGAGGGAATAAAACCAAAGAGCAACCAAATTAACAAAGTAATTTATTAGGAGCATCTCGTTGATTAGGGAAAAAATATAGTTATGAATAATTTGTAAAGCAAGCTTGGGATATGTTTGTGTTTTCCAACCATTTTGGGGGGCTTGGGGAGGTAAACAGGTGTAGACCCATGATTTCATTGGTATAAAAACTTCCTATATGAAAATTGGACTCAAACACATGGACAATTTATTCAACAACTTTCATCCTTTCTTTTTATATTTTTAAAATTTATTTATTTTTAGTTTTCAAACATTCACATTTTATAAAATTATAAGTTCTGATTTTTCCCTTCTCCCTCCTTCCCCTTGACAACATGCAATCAGATATAGGCTATACATGTACAAACATATGAAATATATTTCCACATTAGTTATGTCGTTAAAGAAGAATGAGAGAAAAACCAAAAGAAAGAAAAAAGAAGAAAAATGTATGTTTTGCTCTGCATTCACACTCCACAATTCTTTCTCTGGATGTAGATAGTAACTTTTATCCTTAAAGAAATTTCCTGTGGCACTGAGCGAGGTTAAGGGATTTGCCCAGAATCACACAGACAGTACCCTCAAACCGTAGTCTTCCTGACTTGGTGCCTGACCATCCACCCACTCTGCCACACTTTCTATAAACGTAGAACATTTTCAAAGTCTTATCTTCCTTCTCCTTCTTGCTGGCATTCTCCTAGCTGACTCTTCCCAAACCCTTCCATTTTTCTGACTTACAAAGATCCCCTACCCCTTACACCGCTGGTCAGTAAACCTAGGTTCAAAAACGTAAAGCCTGCACAGTAACGAAGTTACATGCTTTACTGGGGGAGGGAAGAGTGGGGTTTTACAACTATCTCTAATGGAGTCTAAATTGTGAAACTGAACTAAATTATCTTTTAATTTTCTTCTGACTCAAAGATTTTATGAAACCATTTATTAATAATTAATGTAAACTCGGTTTTTTTCAGGGACATATTTGAGAGGAAAACTGATGTAGACAAAGTCACATAAGGAGTTGTTATAAAATTAAGGGTTTCTTACATCCATACCCTGCTTCTTAAGAGTAGTGACACCCTGCCCTGGCTTAATCACCTTTTCTAACTTCTTTTCCACAATTTGGATGGCTCTAACTCTGAGAAAGGAGTATGAACAATAGCTGACAAGCACTGGGTCATTTCTGTTTCCTCTGTTATCTCAGTCACTGGTCTGTCATTAAGGCACAGATGAACACGGGGAGGGAACAGGGATCCCAATCTAATCTACTAGCTCAATTTACAAAACTCATGATCTCATGAGATTTTCATATGAGGATCACAGCTCCTTAATGTCAAAATAAATTCTTATTTTTCAATGTCCAAAACAATAATTCTTTGTAATGTCAAAGTACTGACTTCTTAAGGATTGGCAATTGGCTTTAAGATACTGCATTGTAGACTGACCAAGAAGGTGGAATAAAAGGAGGGAGGGAGGGAAGGAGGAAGGAAGGAAGGAAGGAAGGAAGGAAGGAAGGAAGGAAGGAAGGAAGGAAGGAAGGAAGGAAGGAAGGAAGGAAGGAAGGAAGGAAGGAAGGAAGGAAGGAAGAAGGGAGGGAGGAAGGAAAGGAGGAAGGAGGAAGGGAGGGAGGAAGGAAGGAAGGAGAAAGGGAGGGAGGAAGGAAGGGAGGAAGGAAGGAAGGAAGAAGGGAGGAAGGAAGGAAGGAGGGAGGAAGGAAGAAAGGAAGGAAGGAAGAAGGGAGGGAGGAAGAAAGGAAGGAAGGAAGAAGGGAGGGAGGAAGGAAGGGAGGAAGGAAGGGAGGAAGGAAGAAGGGAGGAAGGAAGGAAGAAGGGAGGAAGGAAGGAAGGAAGGAAGGAAGGAAGGAAGGAAGGAAGGAAGGAAGGAAGGAAGGAAGGAAGGAAGGGCAGCAGATCTATTGGTGATTAGGAAATCTGTGGTGAAGTCCCTGTGGATCCTATTTTACATCCAGATCAGCACAGAAACGCATGGGCAATGGGGAAGGGGTCATTCCAGGAGGGCCAATTCAGAGCTTTCCAGACCAGAAATTGGGCTAGAGCCTATGAATGTTCATGGGGTAGGGAACAGGAAGAATGAATAGCAAGCTAAAAGCTGAGACCCTCTACCCTTGATACAGAGATATAACAGAACAGCTTGAGGCTGGAGCTTGTACCTGAGTTACCAGGGCAAGGACTTTGGACAAATGGTGAGCTTATATCTCTGTCACACCAAGGTGCAGGGTTGCAAATCCTGAATTTGGATTGGGCCCTGCAACTGAGTAAAACAGTCAAGGATTTTGGACCAGGAGTATGCCTTTAACTCTGCATCACAGACCTGGGCAGAGCCTGAAGTTATGTAGCCAGGGAAAGAAGTGCTCAGCAAGTAGGTCTACAGTTCTGTCTATCTAAACCGGCAAAATTTTCCAGTAAACTGACAGGAACTATTGTAAATCCAAAAACTACGAGTAGGCCTATAGTTGTGTTAAATAGATGAGAGCCTGCAAAGAGTTGAAAGGATTAACAGCTAAGTACAAGAGGTACAAAATGTGACCCAACTTAAAGAATCCATGAAAATTAGAGTGGATCAAAGAGAAGTTAATGACTCCACAAGCTAACAAGAAATTTTAAAACACAGTCACAGTACTGAAAAATATAGAAGAAAAGAAGCATTTCATATCAACAACAGACCTAAGGAAAGAGGGCAAGGAGAAAAAAAAATTAAGAATTACTGAGCTACCTCAAAGAGATGGCACAAAAAAATCAGTCTAGATCTCATATTTTTTAAGAAATCATGAATAAAAACTATTTGGGTTACTGAAACCTAGGGGCAAAATAAAAATAAGATTAATTGATTTATCACCTCTTGAAAAAAAAATCTTACAAAAAAAACCCTCTCAGAAATGCAGAAAATTTAAGTTTGCAGATCGAAGAAAAAGCCCAGCAAACAATCAGAAAGATTTCAAGTACTTAGGAGTCACAGTCAGAATCAAATAAGATTTCATAGCTATCACTATAAAGAAGAGGACAGCTTGAAGTTTAAAACTGAATACAATCCCACAGGGGATTTTTTCAAATTTATTCAAAGAGATGACTTCCAAACATTCTTGATAAAAAAGACATGAGATGAGTACAAACTGCAAACTCAGGAAGCAAAAGAAATACAAAAGGAGAAATACAAATGAGCAATCTGAAGGTAGCATAAAAGTCTGAAGGGTCTAATTCTAACAGGGAAAAATTAATATTCTGGTCCCCACCAGAATATTAATATCATCAGAGATTATTGTGAGTGAGTAGAATAACAAAGAAAACGTGGGAGCAGTTTTTGTTTTTGTTTTTTGTTTTGATGCTACTAGAAGAGTGGAAAACGAAGGGGAAATTAATATACTATGGAGAAAAGAATGGAAGATACAGAAGCAGAATACAATACAAACCAGGAGAAATGGGGTGGGGTAACTACTGAGTTGGGTGTCCTTTGTACTTCACTTTCATTTTAATAGGACAAAGGAGGATAGAATAAATAAACATACACACAAGTGGTTAGGTTTAGGCATATATTCAATACAAGTATGAAATAGAAGGCAACAAGGGAAATAAAAAAGAAAAAATTCAGGGAAGGATTATTCATTACAAAAACAAACTCTAACCTTAGAGACTGAATCATAAAGAGGAGAAAGATCCAGTGACTATAATCTGTTTAAGGGGAGGAAAAGAGTGGCTAGGAAATGGAAAAAACCCGGCATCAAACACACATTATATCTTCCTCGTCTATCTTTCTTTCTTAGTATCCTCTTTGTGAAGATTGAGGCAGGAAAGAGAGAAGAAAAAATACAGTATAAGTGAATAGGATGGAGAAAGTACTCAAGTAATGATCAAATGTGTGAGAGTGAATGGGTAAATGTACCCACAAAATGAAGAAAACATTAGAATAGATTAGAAAATAGAATACAGCAATGTGTTATCAGAAACACACTTTGAAACAAAGATTTGTACAGAGTTAAAATAAAGAACTACAACAAAATTACTTCAGTTGATCTCAGAAAAGCAGAGGTCGTAGTCACAATCTAAACCAAAGGAACAAAAAAAAAAATGACTTAAATGAGAGGGAACAAGAAATCGTATTCTTCTGAAAAGTAATAATGAATTACTATCAACACAAAATATAACGCACAGAATGTTATAGGATCTAAGTACTTAAAGGAAAAAGTAACAGAAGGAAACAGTAAAACTACAATAGTGAAGGACCTAAATGTTACCCATTCAGAATTAGAAAATTACACAATCACCAAAAAAGAAAATAAGAGCCTGAATAACATTTTAGAAAAGTTAGATGTTATCTAACTGATGAATATTTAATGACAATAAAAAGTAGTATGCATATTTCCTAGTACCAAATGGCACCCTTATGAACATTTAACACATTAAGGCGTAAAATCCTCACAAAAAAATTAATTAAGAAAATAGAAATAATAAATATATTCTTTACTGACCACAATTGTATTAAAAAATATATTTCATTGGACTGTAGAAGAAAGGAGAGACTAGTTAAAGACTAAAAACCTTAAGCTATTAAGCTTAATTGGTGAGCCTCAGAACAACCAGAGATAAAAGAGAATTTCATCAGGGAAATTAGAAAAAAGAGAGGACATGAAAATTTTATCAAATGTAGCCAGAAGAAAATATATACCTTTAAATCTTTTCATTAACAAAAGAAAGGCCAAATCAATTAATGTGAAAGCATCTAAAAAATTAGTTAGAGAACATTAAATTAAACATGAGAAATTAAAAATGAGAAATTCTGAAATCAAAGATATGAACAAAATTAAAAGAGAAAGCACACTTATTTAATTAAAACTATGAGGTTATTATTTGATCTGGTTTTTAAAATGAAATGAGGAAAATCAAATCATCAGTAACAAAAATGAAAAAGGAAAATTGATAGTAAATGTACAAGAAACAAAGAAACTTATTAAAATTATTTTGCCCAACAATAATAACATTAGGTAAAAAGAGAATGAAAATGTAAAAAGTAAGAAGAGAATGGGGACAAAAATTAAAATGTCCATATTAACAAATCAAGAAATACAGAATTTAAATGACTCACTCTCAGAAAAAGAAATTGAATAAACCTCAAGGGATAAGATTAGAAAGCATAGGGAGGGATATACAGGTAAATTCTATTAAATATGCCAAAAATAAACGATGCCTCCGTTTTCTCAACTATAAAATGCACTTAACAACAGCATTCCTTTCAGAGGATGACCATGAAGATTAAATAGGAATAATACTTGTAAAGCCAAGTGCCTAGAACACAGTAGGTGCTATATAAATGCTTATTCTCTTTCCTTCACATTGCCTATATTGTCAGATAGGTCTTAAGGGGTTGTGGTCAAATGATTTGCTTTGTCACCAGGGCAAAATAAATATGAAGGAGATAAAGGTATTTTCAGAAACAATTCTGACACAAAACCAGAGGATAACATTTTTAAAGAGAGAGAAAATTACTCCTCTATGATCTTGGGTACATCTAAGTACCAGGACCAAATACAATTGTGGGAACACAGATACAGAGCTGGAGAGGACGTCAGCAAAATCTAAGAATCTAGACCTTTGCTAAGTGGCCCTGGACAAATCATTTAACTTCTCTGGACTACAGTTTCCTGATCTCTAAAATGAAGTTTTTAAACTAGATAATGATAATAGTTAACATGCCTTTCAGGTTTAAAATTATATGATTCTATGGTTCTGTCAGATTATAAAATCAAATATAAAAAATAAAAAGCTCTTAACTATTTAGGAATTAGATAACACATTACATTCTTTCAAACAGAAATAGCATTACACAATGGAAACCATATGCGTCTTAAGACACTTTGGCTGATTCTACTGTTTTGAAGGGTTGGCCTAAACACATTCTAGACTGTTAGGAGTTGAAGGTCTTTGCAAAGCTAATTTTTTCTTGATTTTATAACAAGATCTCAGATTTGACATACGATCTCCAAACTATATTGAGTATTCTTAATATAGCAGCATTTCATCAGACAAATCCATCAGTAAGTAATTTTGAAATTGCAGTATGTTTATTATTTGCTATTGATTACTGGCAGATATAGTCAAGTAAAGGTCAATTTTTGCAAAAATTATGCCAAATGATATGAGGAAAAAGTACTCTAAATCTCCCAAATAAGCAAAAACAAAAAAACACTTCAATATGGAAATAATCTAATGACATATGATGCAATACAATTATGCTAAATAGCAAGATATGAATAAAGTGAGAAAAAGTTAACATATCACCTCAAGAACATTAAATTGTACTAGCATTACCATATAAAATCAACAGATAATTATTAAGCACTTACTACAGTGTCAAACCACCATATATTAGTTCTATTCAATTAGATTGCAATGTACAAGGGACTAGGGATATGAAAATGGAAAAGAATACCCAATTTGCTTATTAGTTATGAATTTAAAATATTTTATAATCATCTGTATAGAACATGAACTTTTCAGCATATGTACATTACTGAGTCTGGGATGTATATAAATGGGTATCACGAGTAGTATTGTTTAGAGATTTTGTTTTCTTTTGGTTGATTCTTACACATTGTGATCATAAGAAAGTGAACAAGGGGCTGACGGTAAACATCTTGACTGGTAGAGCACAGGTTTGAGAAGAACAGTGTTTGTTTTAGTGGCAGACGGGAGAGGCAATTTTCTAATCTTTGAAATAGCTCCCAGACCCTAGATTAGGCAATTACCCTTCATTTCACAGTAAGCAGCTATAATAAAAAGATCCAAATAAAAGTCTTGGGTTCAGCTTTTCAGAAACCAGGATGGGTCTTTACAATGTAGATGAATCAGATAGGGCACAGAAAAATCAGATCAGTCCAATTTGACAGAGGCTTTCTTAACACCACTTAATTGGCAGGACCTACCAGGCAATTAGGCATATAGAAAACGCATGACAAAGCATACCAACACAATTTGGTAGTCAATGTAATTTAGCAATTAAATAGGTATGGATAGAAAGCGAAGTCACAAAGTTATACAAGCGATTCATGAGCACTGCAAATGAAGTCTGGGAAAATGCACCTTGTTCCATTTGCTGGAATATTAGTTTAGAAAATCTGTTATTTATAAGAATTACCAAGTGTTGGTGAATATGCACATGACCGTTGGAGAAAATTCCATCTAGTCTTTAAATGACAAAGAAGAATCCTCTTGCTTTGGAGGTACATCATGATGATACCCAACATTCTTTTCCTATTTTTGTTTAATTTCAGTAGCTACCTATAATGTAACATTAACTCCATTTTCTCTTGCCTCTCTTTCCTAAATGATCCCTACTTATCCTATTCCAAGACTATCTGAACAAATTTTGCATCTTCGGATGATTCTTGTCTTTACAAAAGTGCTTCCACTTCCCATCATATGAGATAATTAGTGAAAATTAATGAGAATCTCAACTGAGCCTTGTTGTCCCTAGAATTAACTCTTTGTAGAGATGAAAGAATGAACAATCCATATTTATAGATGAAAATTATGAATCATTCTCTTTGGTTTCAATTATTTTCTCCAATTCTTAGCTCTAGACTTCCAGTAATCAGTAGGCCTTCCCTCTCATGCCTTCAGATTAGAATGATTCCTTTCTACTTAAGAGTGAATTAGCCATTACCAGCAATTATCTCATCTTTCCAAGAGCTGCTCTCTTCCATATGCTGGTCATGAAGAGCCTTAGGAATATCTTCGGCAAATTAGAATCTATTAAGTACTCTTATCTGTTATCAGGCAATAGGATAGATATTGGGAATGCAAGTACAATGAATTAAATAATCCCTACCTGTAAATTCTAATGGGGAGACAAATATATCAATAACTATGTGTGTGTATAAATCAATATATACACAAAATATAAATATGTGTAAATATAAAATTATATAAATATAATGAAAATATAAAGAGAATAGATGCAAATAAAGATGTAATAGTTCAAAGGTAGTTTGAGAGGGAAGGCATAGCAGTTGGAAAGATCACGGTGGTGCTTGATTTTCATGTTGAGGGAAGGCAGTGATTCTTTGAGGTGGAAGTGAGGAAGGGGTACATTTCAGTGAAAAGGCATGCAGATGAGAGAAGGAGTGTCGTGTGTGAGGTACAGAGAAGGCTAGGTGGAATGCAGTGTAGGAGGGAAATAATGTCCAATGAGACTGGAAAGACAGGTTGGGACCAGGTTGTACGGGGATTCACAAGCCAAACGAAGACGTTTATAGTATTTGATCACAGAGCCAAGGGGAAGCCACTAGAGTTAGTTGAGTAGAGAGTCACATAGTCAGATCTGTTCTCAAGAAAAATCACTTTGGCAGTAGTAAAGATAGTGAAGAACTGAAGTATCAAAAAAAAAAAAAAACAAACACAACTGGCCTGCAAAACTTCCAGAATACAAGGAAATAGATTAAAATGTAATTAGGAAGAGTTGAGCAAAATGAAATATAATACAGCAGAGATAATGTTAATTTGAGTTTTCCTAAGTCAATGCACTACCCAGAGGAATTCCTTTCAATTTGAACTTGTTAGAGGAAAAAGAATTGAGGCAGAGAGATTAATTTGGAGTCTACTATAATAATATAAGTGGAGAAAAGGGGTGATACAAAAGATGTTGTGGAGGAAGAAATATATTGGATTTGCTGGGAAGGGAGAAAGGAGTAAAGGATAATGCTGATACAACAAACCTGAGCTACTGGAAGAATGGTGTTGCTTTTGACAACATAAAGAAGTTTGTAACAGGGGACGTTTTACGGAGAAAGATAATGAGTTTTGTTTTGGTCATGTTAAAGTTGCCATGCCTCTAAGACATCCAATGTGAAAAGTGCAGCAGGCTGCTGATAGGATCAGAATTAAAGGGGGAAACTGGGGATGGATATATAGAATTGTGAGTCATTAGCATAGAGAGCATTAAAATCTCGAAAATGCTGATGGAGAAGGGAGAGTGGGGAGTCTAGAAGAGAGCTTTGGAAACTAGCCACAGTTAAAGAATATTCCCTCTCTCACTCTCTGTCTGTCTGTCTGTCTCTGTGCATCTCTCTCTGTGTCTCTCTCTGTCTTTCCGTCTCTCTCTCTCTCTTAGTTTCAGCACCACTGAACAAGATGCCTGAAACACTGCCCCCTTTCCAGATTCGTTTCGTGTTATCTTTCCTTGACGACAGAGTATTTAGCACAGTGCCGAGCACATAGTCTTAATAAATGTTTAAAATAAAATACATACTTTAAAATGAAGGTGCTTAATAAATGTTTATTGAATTGAATTAAAATGGAGGGTAAGCCAGCAACAGAAACAGGGACAGAGCTAGAAGGATAGCCACGAGAGTGCAGTGTCACAAAGGTACAGGTACAAGAGTATTCACTTAGAGGGTGGTAGGCAGTCTCCTGTACAGCAGAAACATGAAGAAGGGTGATGACTGAGAAAGGGCCAAGAGACTTAGAATCAGTGAGTCCCTGGTAACTTGGAGTTTTCTAAAGACAACAAAAGGGGATAGGATCCAAAGTATGTGTGGAGTGGCTGGCCTTGGCCACGTGAAGGGTCATTTACCTGAAATAGAGGTTGTGAGGGTCAGAGGAGACCACATTTGTAAAATGTGCCTAGTACAATACCTGGCACATAGGAGGTGCCATATAAATGCTTATTTCTCTCTCTTGCTTCTGTTTCAATGTCAGAGATTGGCTCTGGAAAAGAGGAAGGAATTGGGGAATGATGTCAAAGAATGAAGAAATGAGAAGAAGCTGAGACAAGGGAGCACATGTCAAACAGTCTCAGTTTTCTGAGTTAAGAGGCAAGGTACTCAACTGAAGGGAGAGGAAAATGGAGAGAGATCCTTTTTACATTTGATTTCTTTATTTTTAATTAATTTATTTTTGGTTTTCAACATTCAGTTCCACAAACTATTGAGTTTTAAATTTCTCTGCCTCCCTACCCTCTACTCTCCCTAAGATGGCATACAATCTGATATATGCTCTACATACACATTTACATTAAACATATCTTCACGATAGTCATGTTGTAAAAAAAAAAAAAAAAAAAAAAAAGAATTAGAACCCATGGGATGAACCACAAGAAAGGAGAAACAAAACAAAAAAAAAAAAGGAGAGAGAAATCCTACAATATGCTTCGATCTTTATTCTGCATTCAAACTCTGTATTTCTTTCTCTGGATGTGGACAGCACACATTCAATTTCTTGTCACAAAAAAATAAAAAGAAAGATGCTGATAGGTATTTTTTTTCCTGCCTGCACATATTTCTTAGTTTGATTTCCTTTCTGAGCACTTCATCGGCAGGGAATGGCACAATGGAAAGACGTTAGGATACATTTCCAGGCCTTTTGTGGTACCAGAGATGAAGGAAGGCCTTTGATGGAGTCTGTCTGGACTGACTACCATCATTTTCCTTTTAGCATACTATACTGCCATGTGTTTGCTGCTGTCTGGAGCAATAAAAATGCACTGAAATATCTACGTCCTACATAAATGCATGAGTTTCCATACGAGAAATCACTCAGAAAATCACAATATTCCTCCAAATAAAATATTAGCATAAAAAACTCATTGAACTATTAAGCCAAAGAACTGAAAAATTATTACCACAAAAATATAATTTACAAGGATCAGAGTGTCTCAGTCTCCTAAAGGCTTTTCCATTGAAACTAAAGGCATGCATTCAGTATTGTCCATCGTCCAAACTGATGCCACCAACTAGTATGAATAGTTCTCAAGGATTTGGAGAAGTTCTAATAGAATGAATTAAAATGCCAAGAGCAAAGTGATAAATGAATTTCAAATACAACATATTTTATTAGGCCAAGAACCAGCACTTATGATTTTATTTAGAGAGTTACAATATGTCTCTTCTATCTACAAGAAATATTCTTCTTCTAATGTTCCTTCTCACTTCTAATATTCCTTAGTGGATTTAATTTCTTCCAGATTCAGGATAGGGTCTTACGAAAGCACTCAGGTACAAGTAGTACTAATTATTTGGAAATGGATATTGTGAAAATTTCAATATAATTAGGTCAATAAGTAAATATTTTTAGAGTGCCTAAGATGTTCAAAGCTTGTGCTAATTGCTCTGTGAAATAAAGTAATGAATTAGACATGGTCCCTAAGAAGGTCAAAGTCTTAGAGAATAAGACTGTATGTATTATAAGTTTTATAGAGCTTACGGAAGATAGATGATCTAACATCTTTTGGGGGTAATTATAGATGGTGTAATGGACTAAGAGGTACTTGATGTATTGATATCACTTTCAAGACAGGGTAGTTTTAGAGAGGAATCAGGTAAAAAACTGTAAACGTTAGCACAGCATCTTGAGGATAAGAATAGAGGCTTCACTCTGCTAATGTGTGCTAATTTAATGAATATTACTATGTCCACAGAAATGATGAATATGAAAAATAAAGAGTCACATAAGAAGACATATTAACAGATACAAAATGAAATGATCAGAATTGGGAGAACAATAGACACACTGACTTCAAATACATAAACAGAAAACATTAAAAAGAACATTATTTAACTACAAGGACCAGATCTGAAGAGCAAAAGAAAATGTATGTCCCTCTCTTCTTAACAGAGTAGAGCTACTATGAGAATCAAACACTGCATATATTCTCCAACTAAGCTAATATATTGGTTAGTTTTGCATTTTTATTTTGTCCTATAAGAGATGGCTCTCAGGGGTGGGAAGAAGATTTATAGGAAAATAAAAGAAATATAACAACAAAAGACTTGAATAATGATCAATAAATGGCCTTTTATGTGCCAGACCCTATGTAAGCAGAGGGTTAAAAAAAATGAAGCAAAACTCCTGCCCTCCAGGAGTTCACAATCTAATAGGGGAGCCAACAAGCTAACAGATAGGTACAAACAAGCTATATAAGGGAAAAATACAAAATAAACGCTGGCGTTAGAATTCAGGGGGTGGGGTGGGGTTAGGAAATGCTTCCTATGGAGAAGACTGGATATCGACTAATGTAAACTCATAAGAAGATTTGTAACTCTAATCTCATTCCTGTTTGCTTACGAGATTGCTCAAATGGAAAATAAAACTGGTGCAATTAATATTTCTTTTTTGTTGTTGTTCATCTTTTCATTTTTACCAGACCTGAAGAGTTTGGTAGTATAGTAAACTTGCCAGGAGAAAGTTTTTGTATCAATGTAGATCAGCTTTCCTCAGCAATTTATGGTCTCAGAGAGCTGCCTGGGGCACAGGAGTCACATAATCCATCTGTGTCACAGGCAGGTCACAAAAAGAAGTCTTGTAAACTCTGAAACCACTTCTCTGTCTGCTATACTTTGTTGTCTATCAACATGTTATTTTTCTGTAAGACTTCAAAACAGTCATCAGTACATCCTTGTGGATATCATGGAAGCATGGGTTAGGTGACAGTACAGTTAAGTCAATCTGAAAATGGTTGAATATTGAAACCCAGAGGGAGGTGGTGATTAATGGATAAAGGTTCACTAATGAGATTTTATTATAAGAAAGTCTACAGTGGAGTGCTATAAAGCTGATGGTTGGGAGTATTTTGTTCAATGTTTTTCATGATAAATGGAATGAAGACATGGATACTATATTTAAGAAACTTGGAAGAAACATAAAGCTTAAAAGGTTAGGTAATTAACCTCAAAAATTATAAGATGGGAGATATGTAGTTAGTGAAAATTCAGATGAAATTGGGACATGGGTGTGGTGTAGAGAATTATAAACAATAGTAGTGTTCAGGGAAGGAGGCAAGATGGCAGGGTACAGGCAGTAACCCAGCCAAACTCTTCCAACATTCCCCTCCAGTCAATTTTAAAATAACTCATCAAATTCAATTCTGAAGCATTTAAGTCAACAAAACATAGGGGGTAAGACATTCTCCCAGCATAAGACAACTTGGGAGGCCACCATGAGAAGTGTTGGACCTAATGTGGGGGCCAGTCCAGAATGCATGCAGTGGCAATATCATGGTGGGCCTGTAGGTCACTCCAACAGTGACAGCGGCAATTTCTGGAACTCTCAGCCTAAAGGTGGCAGAGGGGTCAGACAACTAGTCAGAAAGAGATTACAGGAAACCCTGAGTTGGCAAGGATTGCAGGACCTGGTGCTTTCTGACAACTTCAACTCTCATACAAAGTTTTGGGTCACAGTTTTAAGGCAGAGAGAAGCACTTGTGAGCAATCAAAAGGGAGCAGGGGCCCTGGTCACAGTTCCAGCACTGATAGCAGTGCTAGGATTTGAGGTTGTAGGGGAACAGGGTCTCTTCCTGAATAAAGACCACAGAACAGGCCAGAAGAGCTGTGACCACCCCTATCCCTATATCACACCACCTTGGAAGACTGAAACTTACAAGGTACCCAGAACTAGCTCTGAAAATAGACTGTCATCCTCCCCCAACCCAAGTAAGCAGAGTCCAACATTAACATAAAGTTCAAATTCAAAAAGTAAGCTGCAAAATGAGGAAGGAACAATAAAAGACCTTGACTATAAAAAGCTACAATGGTGGTAGGGAAGATTAAGACATATTCAGAACAAGACAATAATGTAAAAACAGCCATAATCAAAGCCTCAAACAAAAATGAAAATTCAAATAAACCTCCCAAAAACTCCTTGAAGAGTTAAAGATGTAAGAACAGCAGAAGAAAAATTGGAAAAAGAAATGAGAGTGATACAAGAAAATTCTGAAAAGATAATTAACAGTTTGGCAAAAGAAGCACAGAAAAGAACACCTTAAAAAAACAGAATTATTCAAATGGTAAAAGAGGCATAAATATTTACTAAAGAAAAGAATCCTTAAAAAGTCTTAAAAAATGGAAAAAGACATACAAAAATTCACTGAAAAAAGAAATCTTTAAAGTAGGATTAGCTAAATAGGGGAAAAGATATAAAAACTTTCTGAATAACATAGTCCTTAAAAGTTGGAATTGAGCAAATGAAGGCTAATAACTACAAGAGACATCAAGAAACAATAAAACAAAGTGAAAAGCATGAAAAAATAAAAGAAAATGTAAATTATCTCATCAGAAAAACAACTGACCTAGAAAATAGTTTAAGGAAATAAAGGAAAGATATTTCAAGAATTATTGGACTACCTGAAAGCCATGGTCAAAAAAAGAGCCTAAAAATCATATTTCAAAAAATTATAAAGAAAAACTTTAGATCCAGAGAGTAAAATAGAAATTGAAATTATCCACTGATCACCTCCTGAAAGAGATCCCAAAATGAACATTCTCAGAAATATTATAGTCTAACTTCAGAGTTCTCAGGCCAAGGACAAAACATTGTAAGCAGTCAGAAAAAAAAAATATTCTGATATTATGGAGTCAGTCAGGATCACACAAGATTTAGCAGTTTCCACATTAAAGTAGTGGAGCACTTGGAATATGATATTCCAGAGGGTAAAACAGCTAGAATTACAACCAAAAATAGTCTCCCCAGCAAAGTTGAGTATAATCCTTTAAGGGAGAAATGGATATTCAATGAAATAGAGGATATTATTGATGAAAAGGTCAGAGCAAACAGAAAATTTGACATTTAAACACAAGACACAAAAGAAACAAAAAGGAAAACAAGAGAAGCCATAAGAGATTTAATAAGGTGATATCTTTATATTTCTAAATGAAAAAACTGATATATGTAACTCCTATAATATAGGCAACTCCTAAGAACTTTATGATTATTAAGGTAATTAGAAGGATTGTACACAGATAAAAACATAGGTATGAGTCGATTATGTTGGGATGACCACAACAATGAAGGGGTTCAACAAAGAGGGAGAAGGCGGAAGGGAGAGGAGGGAATGGGGAAAATAATCTCATAAATAAGAGGCATGTGAGGAAAAGCTTTTACAGTGGAGGGGGGAAATGGGTGGGGAGTGGGCAATCCTTGAATCTCATTTTCATAGGAACTGGTTCAAAGAGGAATGAATTTCTATAAATACTCCATTTGGGTATGGAAATGTGTTACCCAAAAGGGGAATAGAAAAGGAAAGCTCAGTTATAAAAAATTCAGTTTAAACTAGGACTTAATGGATCGGAAATAAGTCCTGAGATGCAGGACCACAGAGCATGCACTTCTTGCATTATAGACAGAGAACATACAATTGGAAACATAAAGCAAATCTTAGGGGCAGGGCCAAGGAGGCGAGGGGGCATGAAGAATTTTCTTCATACTAGGAAAGTATACTATACTATACTATACAGAACAGAAAGGTAAAAGTGAAAGAGAGACAATGAATAGCACTAAATCTAGATCTCTGGGCACAAACAGTAATGTCAAGAAATCCAAAAGAGGAACTGGTCTAATCAGTCCATTGGCAATGATTAAAGAGTTCATACAAAAACGTCCTCCTCTTAGAAAACCGAAGTACTTAGAAAGTACTGGTTTTGAATTCTTTGTTTTGTAGCTAAAAATATAAATAGAATACCTTACTCCTTCAAATTAAATTATTTAATTATTCTAGTTGCCAAGGAACATGTACACAAGACTCCTAATAATGCAAACAATTCTACATCCCAACAAGTTCCCAAAATCTTCAAAGTGAAATTTTACCAGAAACAACAAGCAAAGGCTTAAATGATATACAAAAACATAAAGAAACTTCTGTTAGAAAAGTGTCACTAAGGTATTCAATCACAAGATAGAAAAAAAAAGTTGCTCTCAAAGCAATATTTATGATATCACTCTAAAAGTATTTGTTCTTTTTCTTAAAGGATCATCAATATACACCAGTAATTAAAGTTAACTTTCATTTCCAAATGTTATCATGTTATATTATATAGCATAACATACGTTTAACAATACTATCAGAAGAGAGAACATATGTTTAGAAGAATCAAAACAGGATTTAATTGAAAGTTGAAGCTCTCATCACTTAGTAGCTTAAAATATAAGCTTAAGAGAGAACTAAATGGAAAACCTGACACTGCATTCATTATATGACTTAGCTGCAATGATAAATATTTAGAAATTCCTAACTTTAGAATAAAAGGCACACTTTAATGTACATATATCAGCATTTATCCCTTGAGAGGGTGTGTGTGTGTGTGTGTGTGTGTGTGTACACTGTGGCCTCACTCCACAGAGAGTTTTGAGAGTTTTATCTCATTTCATTTCCATTCTGCATTCCACCTCTGTGTCATCAACTAAATTGCTTCCTGGTTTATGGTAGAGAAGATCCCAAGATGTTTAGTCGACATTGTTTGTCTTTAAAGTTTGCTGACAGAAAATCCACTCTCATAAACACACACACACACAAACACACACATACAACATACATAAAGAAAGAGGCTGAAACACCACTGGCTGCAAAATACATTCATTGTCACACATATGAGCATTTACTAAATTCTGCCAATGAAAAACATACCAGAAATTTTTAGTAAGGAATGAGTTCAGTTTCCTTGTTACATTTCTAACAAGTCTTCTGTGGATTGTTCTGTGAACTTGATGATATGAGATCATTTGCCAGAGTTTAATGTATGGCATAAGGTCCTCTATAAATGTGAAATAATAAAGCCTCAATTTGAGGAAGCAATTACAAGATATCTAAAAAAGGGAGGAAGAAAACCCAACATTTTAAAAAAAATGGAGAAGGATTAAGAAGGCTGAGTAATAAACTCTTTGAAAAGTAGTCTGGCATCATGAATGGAAAACAGGTTTTTAATCTAGGAAGACCTGAGTTCAAGTCTTGTCTCTCACACATGCAGGCTTTGTAACACTAGCAAGCTTCTGAATGTTCTAGATAACATTCCAAGGTTATAAGCTGCAAAGAAGGGGCCAACCTATGTTATGCTTTATCTTTCATTTATGCTAAAGAAATCAAAGGTTCCAGTCTCTATATCCATCCCTATAACAACTTTATGAGAATGACCTTCACATTTCTAGGACATTCTGTAAGAAAATATGAAATGGGAAACAGGGAGGAATTCTTAGACAATTTTCCACAGCGGATCATATCATCACAGTAACAGAATTAATTGGAAAGTAAAAAGAACACAAGATATCACCATGTTCATGACTTGTTGATAATCAGGCATCATCTAACTCAGTAGAGTAAGATGAAGTTTGAAAACCCTCAACTCCAACAAAAAATCTCCCATTAACACGTAAAGGTGATCCAAGATTCTTCAATAAATACAACCATAAAGACAATTATATTCTGCAATACTTTGGTGGTGAATATTAAACAAGACCTAAAATAGGGAGATATGCTCCCCAAAGGTGTTCATCGCTGTCACAAAGGATGTCCAACACAACTTTGGATATGAGAGGAACTGGGTTGTCAGATCCTCCAGATAGTACTATTCACAGGTGATTTTGTTCTTCAATTAAATTTAATTTAACACATATTCATTATGCATCTACTACTCTAAGCACTAGGTATAAAAAGAGAGAAGTCCTTACAATTCCTGCTTAATAGTACCTAGCCTTATCCACAAAACTAAGGATCAAGTAGGGAATTCTTACATTAGACAGAAGCATGAGAACAAAGTTTGACCTGAACACAAGCCTTCAATCTATACACTGAGACTGAAGACATGAATTAGCAGAAGAAAACACTGAACACAATAAAGAAATGCCTTGGTGGGGAGGGAGGAAGGGAGAGAAGTTGGAACTCAAAGTTTTAAAAATAAATGTCAAAAATTGTTTTTATATGCAGCTGAGAAATAAAACATACAGGCAATGGGGTATAGAAATCTATCTTGTCCTCCAAGAAAATAGAGGGGATGAGGACAAGAGAAGAGAAGGATGTGAGAGAAGGGAGGGGTAATCAGAATGTACACGGTCTTGGAGTGGGTTGAGCAGACAGATGGGGAGAAAATTTGGAACTCAAAATCTTGTGGAAATGAATGCTGAAAACTAAAAATAAACAACTAAATTAGAATTTTTTTTTAAATGAAAAGATGAAAAAAAAAAGAGAGAAATGCCTTGGACTGAGAAAAGCCCAGACTAAACTCAGACAAAAACTAATTCCACAAGAATTTCTAATAGAGTCTAAGAGAAAAGGATGTCTTTCCTGGAGATAAGAACTACATTGAAGATAAGAAAAACAGTTAAAAAATGGAATAGCAAGAGAAAAAAAGAATCATTAGGAGAATTAATGCCTAGAAATAGATGGTGGCAAAAAATAACCAAGAACTGAGTTCCCTAAAAATTAGAATAGGTCAACCCAAAAATTGATTCCATAAGACAGAAAGAAATATTAAAACAAAATCAAAAGACTGAAAAAGGAAAAAAAAGAAAATGTGGCATATATGGTATTAAAAACAAATGACTTGAAAATAAATCAAGGAATGATAATCCAAAAATTATTGGGCTGCCTGAAAATCATGACAAAAAAAGAGGCTTATTTCAAGAAATCATAAAATAAAAACTGACCACTTCTGTTAGAACTAGAGGGAAAAGTAAAACTAGAAAGAATCTTCTGGTTCCTAAACCCCAAAAGAAAAATTCTCAGGAACACCACAGGCAAAATGCAGAGCTTCCAGACTAAAGAAAAAATACTACAAGCAGTAAAAAAAAGCTAAAGCCCCAAAAAGTCACAGCTAGGATAACATCAGACTTGACAGCTACCACTAAAAAGGAGAGACCTTGGAACATGATACATATTCCAAATGGCAAAAAATTGAAAAAGATAAAGAAGGTCAATGTCACTGGATTACAAAGTACATGAAAGAGAGTAATTCATAAAAAAACTAAAAAGGAAAGAATGAACCAGATAGAAAATTCATTGAGTTAGAGCTTCACTACATAAAGGCCATATTTGACAAGACCTGTGGAAAAGTAATTATCTATTCTCAGAACTAATGAGGAGGAAGATCATGAAATCATAGTTTAAGAGAGGAAAAGAGTCTTGGAGGTCATGATATTCCCTCATTTTACAAATGAGAAAATTGAGGCCCTCAAAAGTTAATTGACTAGGGCAAGGTCACACAGCTGATAAGTGGGAGAATCAAGTTTCAAACTCCTTCTCTAATTCCAAATTCAATTCCTTCTATTGTACCATGTTGTCTCTGGAAACAAAGAGGCAAGACTGAATTAGAAAAATATAGCACACTTTCAAAGATTCTCCCAGCTGCTCCTTAACAAAAGAAAACAAAACCCATCTTTTTAACATGAATATTGTTCAAGTGAAGCTGTTTGGCTGCAATTTATAGAAATCTCCAAAGAATGAAAACTGGGTGAACCAAAGGACAATGGAAAGATGCATGCGGTGTAGAAGATGATTATGTTGTATTATCAGTGACGAAACATCTAGCAAGTATTTGATGAGAAAAAAGATTGGGCCAAATCAATAGTGAGAGAAAGGGATTTGAGAGACACAATTCAGGTGCTGTACTAGTACTCACAAAATAAAATTTAAAAAAAAAATGCCTAGAGAAAGGTCTCCACATTGCATGTATCCTCTAATTAAAAAAAAATCATAGGAGAACATGGATGCGTGTTACACAGGACAAGAGATTGCAATATGCAAGGAATATATCCATATAGATGAGATCATAGATTCTTTGGATTACTAAAGAAATTAAGAGCAACAAGCTGGGTTTCTAAAAAGGAGTTATACTATAGATCTCAATTCTGCTGCACACAAGAGCAAAGGGCTTTGAATGCATCTCTGAGCTGTGATAAACAAGAGAAGAAACTAGCTTTATTCTAATCTTTTTTGTCCTAGATAAATTATAACTTACTTCAGCAAAGTGAGTCAACAAGGCCTTATTGAGCTAGGTGTAAGGCATCAAGTTAGACCCTAAGATACAATCACAAAAAGTAGAATATTCCCTGCCTTCAGTGAACTTAAAATTTTGAGGGGGAAGATATAAAAGTAGACAAGTTACAAGGCATTAATTTAATTTACTAAATCCTTTGCATGTATTCTGCAAGTCTTGGATCTTTCCAATTACTGAGATCCTTCCTAATGAGCCGTTTATCCATTTGAAAGAACCTGAAATGGTAAATTTTCAATACTATAATACTGTTTAGGACAATATCTTTCCTAAATACTTTTTCCAAAAACACTTTCACAGGTAATTTTAGGGTATCTTTGCTTAGCTAAAAATGGGCATAATAAAAAAGTGGGAGAGTACGAGGACTTGGTAAAATTACAAGAAAATACTGAGTGAATGAACAAAACATTAAAATGTAGCTCACACGCTATGTGAATAAGTAAATAAAAGGAAGCCTGAGAGAGATAAGTGATGCAAATAGCATTTAAAATGAAATGGAATTTTGGCTGAATCAAGAAAGATACTGCAAATTTATCTCAGGTGATAGAACTACAAAGCAAAAAGGCCTTATGTAACAGACGGCAGATTATGTGGTTTTAAAGTACACATACAATGTTTATCCACTTCTCTGTTTTCTGAATCCTGCTTTGAAAATATTCATTGAGATATACAAGAAAATTCTGAAAGTTTCAGGACTTTGATCACTCAGTCTCAGGCTGTCGATCCCCAAGGAGGGAGGAACTCAGCACCTCTTGAAGCAGCCCAATGCACTTTTGGACAGCTCTAGTTGTTTGGAAATGTTCCCTTTTATCAATCCCAAATTTGCTTCTTTACAGCTTCCATTCCTTGTTCCTGCTTCACATAATAGCCATTCAAATACTTAATAGCTATGATGTCCAAACTGATTTGATCTTCTGCTGGTAAAACAGGCCAAGTTTTTGCTATCTATCTTTTTATGCCTTGGTTTCAAGGTCCTTTGGCAACTTGGTTGCCCTCCTATAAATACTCTCTAGCTTGTTAATATTATTCTTAAACTGTGGTGCACAGAAATGAACACAGTACTCAAGGTGAGATATGAGGAAGGCGAAATACAGCAGGATCATATTCCTGGAAGCTATGCCTTTCCTAGTGTGATCAAAGATCACACAGCTGATTCATATCAAGTTTGTGACCTACTAAAATATCGGATCTTATTTCAGAACTGCTATCTCCCTACCTAGCTACACCTCCTTCCTCTTACACCAGTGAAGTTGACATGTTGTGCTCAAGTGTAAGACTCTACATCTGTCAGTAGACTGACTATCAAACTGAAGGTCTGCAGAGCCATTGTGCTGACCTAACTGCTGTATGCCTGTGAAACATGGACAGTCTATCAGCACCATGCCAGGAAACTGAATTACTTCTATTTAAACTGTCTTAGGAAGAGTCTGAGGATCGCCTGGAAGGACAAGGTACCAGACACTGAAGTCCTTGCTCCAGTTGAACGGCCAAGCATTCAAACTATGCTTCAGAGAGTGCAACTCCGATGGGCTGGCCATGTTGTTTCAATGCTAAATGTACACTTGCCAAAAAGACTACTTTATGGAGAACTCACATGGGGCTGGTGATCACATGTGGTCAGAAGAAGTGATACAAGAACACTCTCAAGGTCTTGCTCAAGAACTTTGGATCTGACTGTGCAACATGGGAGACGCTGGCACGGGACTGCTCAGTGTGGCGTGCCCACATCAAAAAGGATGCTGTGCTCTATAAGCAAAGCAGAATTGAGACAGCATAAAGTAAACATAGGATGTGCAAATTTAGAGTATCCACCCCAAATATTTATCTGTGCCCAACCTGTGGTAGAGAATCCCGAGCTCATATTGGTCTGACCAGCCACAGCCAGACATACTGAAACTTCACTTTATCATGGTGATGTCATTTTGGTCCTCTTAGAAGACAAAGGACAACAATCAACCAACCAACCAAGCCCCAAGAAGGCAGGGGCTATCATCTAAATTTTGTATTCTTTTCAGTAAATGTCTAGGTTCTACGTGTAATGAATACTGAATTATTTGTTGAATTTATCCTACATACCCATTTGCTAATGTTCCTATATCTCTCTTCCCTTTCTCAGTTACATTCCTGGTAAAAGCTATCACCATTTGGTGCCTATGATTCTTCTGCTCTAACTTTTTTCTAAATCCTCTGAATTCCAATCTCATCATTCAAATGAAACTATTTTCTCCAAATTTATCAATAATTTCTTAATTGCCGAATCTGATAGCCTTTTCTCAGTCCTCATCCTTGAACCTTTCTCTGCAACATTAAACACTGCAGACCACTTTCTTCTCCTGGATACTTTGTTTTCTCTGCATTTTTGTGATTCTGCTCTCTTCATTGTCCTGCCTGTCTGCTCATTCTCAGTCTCCCTTGCTGTTTCTTTACCCAGGTCATTCAGACTAACTGCGGATACCCCCACAGGTCTGTTTTCAGTTTCCTTATCTTTTATCTCTATGCTCTCTTACTTGGTGATCTCATCAGTTTCCATGTTTTAACTATCATCTTTATGCAGATGATTTTTGATCTATTTATCTAGCCCTATTCTTTTTCCAATGCACCTGGCCCACATCACCCAATACCTTTTAGACATTTCAAACACAATATTCCAACATAAAACCCACTACTTTCCTTCTTAAACCTATCCCTCTTTGAACTTCTCCATTCACTATCATCCTTCTGGTCCAACATATTCACGACTTCAGTGTCATTCCATACTCCTCTCACTCATTCCACATAGCCTGAAAATTGTAAACTAATCTGCAAAGCTAGGTATTTCTTTCTCTACAACATCTCTTGTAGACTTCTTTCTGCTTAGACTATCACCACACAAATTCTGGCCTCAATCATTTCTCAATTTGGACTACTGCAATAGCCTTCTAAATTGAACTCCCTGGCTCCACTCTCTCTCCACTCCAAATCTTTTTCCACACAGCTGCCAAAGTGATTTTCCTAAAGTCTAAGTCTGATCATTTCAACTTTCCACACCCAATTAACAAATTCCAATGGCTCCCTATTACCTCTAGGATCAAATATAGACTCCAGCATTTAATGTTACGATAAATAGACAGAGATGTGCATATTCACAACATATAATATATATAGATATAGATATGACATATCTATATCTATATATTCACATGTATATCTATATATGCACATGCATATATACATTACATACATATGCATATATACGTACGACATATATACCTATTATGCATATACATATACTCTATATATGCACGTGTGTGTATGTATGCACCTCCGTACATATAATGGGTGTATATATGTCTTTCCAGGTCCCTTAAAATGTTACGCATTCATGAACACTATGGTCCAGACATATCAGCTCATATGCTGTTCCTCACTAATAATATTCCTTTGTATTCCATGCCTGGAATAACAGTCAACCTCCTAAACCTGACTTAGATTCCCGGGATTCTTTTAAGTCTCAGCTCAACTTACAGACATAAGGCCTTTTTCCTAGGCCCCCAGAGTTGTATCCATTTCCCTCTAAGGTTACCTTTCATATCCTCAGATGTGAGGACACAGAGACACACACAAACACACACACACACACACACACACATACACACACACACACACACACCCATTTGAATGTAAGCTTGAGGGCAGGGCAAGGGCTGGTTTTTTTAAGCCTCAACACTTGGCACAGCTTTAGCACATAGTGCTTAATAAATACTTTTTGAATGGATGACTTACTGACCAAAAGAATTAAATAAAGTAGATTTAATGAGTATTACACACAAGTGATGAGCAAAGTTTAAAAAAATGTTTTACAATGCCTATAGACAAGTCTAAATATTTTAACCATACTTACCAAGAATATTTAGAGAGAGAAATGTGTGTGCACATCCATACATATACATATATATAATTTCATAAACAAGCAATCAAAATTTTAACATTGTTATTTAACATTGTGAAAATCTGCCTATGAAAGAACATGTTAACAGGAGCAAATTAGAAAAATTATTATTACATATGTGACTGAAATTTGCTTTTTAATTAGTATTGCTAATACTATATAGGAACTAGCATTTATCTACAGACTAAAACCTTTTACATTTAAATGAAGAGAAAAGAGTATTACAAATGAACTGCAAACTGGACTTGTCATTTTTGTGAAAAGATAAAACACCACATTGTTCATGTTAATGATTTATCAACCAAAAGTACTGTGAGGCTTAGCAGTTAATTTTCCCTTCATACTTCACTAAGTCTGTGGTATTATCAACGTGGTCACTCCCTTTTCTGATGCAACTGAAATTTATCCATGTCTTCACCTCCCATGTGATCCTTTTCATAAGAAAAAAAACACCCTATATACTAAATGTCTTTTTCATTTTACTTTTTCATATGTTTGGAGGTCAGATGCCATTCAGTCTGTCAATTGACTTTCATTATTGGTCTGTAACAATCCCACACTATTTTTCAGTGAAACATATTTTCAAATATTCATTTTAAACCACTTCTTGCTTTTAAGTCATCATAGATTTCTACTTAAGCCCATCTTGTATCTTTGAAAAGTCTTTTGAATACTGATCATTTTAATTCCTCCAAGATTGTGATGTTCACTAATTTACAACCACATAGCATAATAGGGAGCTTGCTGGTAATTAAGGAAATCGTTTTTTGGAAAAGTAATTGGGATCAAAAGAGTGACTGTACAAATTCCCAAATAAAATCTGGCCTAAACTCTTTCTTCAGAATTTTGAGTCCTGCTCACTATCTATCCATATGAGCCAATGTGCCAAATACACGTACTTGACTATGACTAGACTATGCAACTGCATTTCAGAATCTGAAAAATGATTTTCATATATTCAGCTTTCTTTTCTTTTTATCAGTATGGATGATTAGGACAACTCTTTCACATATCCATGGATTTTGCTGAATAATCTTTGTATTGTTTTGGGCCTTGATGCAATTTTCCTTTATGTACAAACACACTTTTTAACAAGAGAAATTTTACTTTTGAAATGTATTTGTTTTGAAAGATTACAATTATTATAAGAATTAGATAATATTATAATAATTAGATAATCATAAGAATAGTTACAAGTAAGTTAACAACCCAGGAGCCATCCTGACGTCTCATGACCCCTCACCTTTCATATCCAATCTGTTGCTGAGGCTTGTCGATTTCACCATTACTCTACATCATGTACAGCCTTCTTCCCTCTGACGCTGCAGCCACTTGCTCTAATGTAAGCCCTCACCAACTGACTCCTGGACGACAGCAACGAGCCTGCTGGTGAGTATGCTCCCTGTTCCAATCCATCCGCCAGTCACTAAGAGACTTTCCTAAGTGATTTTTACAATGTCACTCCCTACCCATTAAAACAAACTCCAGTGGCTCCTTCTTACCTCCAGGATCACATATATAATCCACTATTGGCATTCAAAGCTCTTTATAATCTGACCCCCTCCCACCTTTCCAGTCTTCTTACACCTCATTCCCCAACATATATTTTTTGATCCAGTGTCACTGGGCTCTGGGCTGTTCCACAAACAAGACACTCTATCTCTCAGCTCTGGGCATTTTCTGTTGCCCATGCCTAGAAGGCTCTCCCTCTTCTGCTTCAACAACTGAACTCCCTGGCTTCCTTCTAGTCCTAGCTAAAATTTCATCTTCTGTAGGAAGCCTTTCCCAACGTTTTAATTCCAGTGCCTTCTCTTTGTTAATTATTTCCCGTTTATCCTGTGTATAGTTTGTCTGTATGTATTTGTTTGTTTGTCATCTCCCCCAGGGCAAAGAATTTCTTTCGCCTCTTTTTATCTTCAGTGTTTATCATAATGCCTGGGAAATAGTAGACATTTCGTAAATATTTAATGACTGATTGATTATATAATATATATGTGTGGAGGGGGGGTTATATACATACATATGTGTATAAACACACACACACACACACACACACATTTTGCTAGCTTGGGAACATCTAAAAAATTAGCCTTTGCCAGTGAGGAAGTTCCCAATCCAAACAGAGTGATAATAATTATACAGCGGCTATCTTGCTACAAAACTCAATCACTCCACATAGAGCACATAACATGAAAAGCCAAAATCTACATTTTTCTGGGCAGTTCTTCAAAACTCCAAGAAAGGAATCATCAATAACCATATACTTCAGTTGTAAATGTTTCTATATACTCAACTAGAGACTACTTTACATGGTGAATACAAGACTTATAATGAATGCCCACATTAAAAAAAAGGGAAAGGTTTAATGTAATGAATTCACAGAAGGCAGATGTGTAGGTAAGGAGACAACATGAAATGATTTAACAGATCTCATGTTGATACTATCAATGCTATAAATAAAACAGGAAGAGATAACATGATTTGAAAAAGAAAAGGAAGGAAAAATCTTAAGTTTAAGGAAATTTATTTTTTAAAAATAAGGCCTATAAAAGCATCTAGGAGCCCCCGTGGGCTGTTACAGATCACTGAATTTTTGGTATCTGTGTATTTTATTTTTTAAATTGTATTATTATTGCTGCTGGTTGTATCCACTAACCCCTCCTGGGATAAAATTATAGCTTGTTTTTGAGAGCAGTCTGAAGATTAGGAGGTGGGAACAGATGGTTCTAGTCAGAGCCTTTTAAATCAGTCCCAAAGTGTAACATTTTCACATTCTCCTCATACTTACTGTTCACTCCATAAAGAGAAAGGAGAAGGAGAGTAGGTGAATGTGCTGGGCAGAGCTACTGAAATCAAAAGGTAGTGGGTAAAAGAGAAGACCGAACACGGACGGTTGTACTCTGCTCCTATAACTGTCTTAAAGGTTTTGAATATTTCATTAAGATTAAAGTTAGAGCGCTGGGCCTAGAGCAGGAAGACGTGAGTTCAAATCTAGCCTCAAATGCTTGCTACTTATGTGATCTTGGGAAGTCATTTCATGCTGTTTGTCTCAGTTTCCTCATTTACAAAATGAACCGGAGAAGGAGATGGCAAACCACTAGTCTCTCTGCCAAGAAAACCCCAAACAGAGTCATGAAGAGTGTAACAGGACTGAAAAATGATTAAACG